>CM070540.1:12159060-13359060 GCA_036346415.1 Raddia guianensis | reverse complement strand
CTTAAAGTTGCGGAAAGTTTTAATATGAAAGGTTGTGTTCTCTCGAAAGAGATATTGAAGGGTCCAAAAATTATTTTAGCGATTCTAAAAAACTATTTAAAACCCCACAAAAATAACTAAAAAATAATACACTATTCGGTATTAAAAAATAATAAACTTTTACTTAATTAAACCGAAGAAACTCATATGTGACAAATATATTACACCTTGCTTTTAATTTCTTTTTTTTTAAGGTAAGAAAACCACCTATAGGAAGGATGAATAAATACAATGGTTTAAAAAATACTGGAGCTCATCAATGCACTGACGAAGATATTGAGGTGACGTTCGCTTTGTCTGAAAAGTCTAGCATTGCGTCCGGTCCAAATCACCTAAAGAACTCGCATGATGGTTGAGTTGATTGCATATGTGTGTCATGCAGATTTGCCAGGATATCCTCCAGGCACCAGTGGAGGAGGCTATCAAGGGGTGTGGGGGCGTTCAGTGCAACTCCCCAACTTAACCAGAGGCATAATCATCTTTATACCGCCACGTCACAGTTTCAAAGGTGAACAATGTCATAGAAGAAAAGAAACTAAAAATGCAATGACATATAAGGTTACAGTGATAATGCGACGGCACTGAAGGAATTAGCAAAGTGTTTGATGGCATGCAAATATTTTCCCTTAAGAAACTTTGGCCTACTCAAATTTGAAAGTTTGGAAGTGAATTTAAAATTTTTGTTATGTAAATTTTATTTTAAAATCATTGGTCCTACCATGTATAATGAAAACAACATTTAAACTAGAAATAGAAAAAATATGAAAATTGAACAACACAGTTTTACATAGATTTAGAAATTTGAATAATTCAATTTGGAGCTAAAATGTAGGAGATGAAATGTTTCAGAGTTTTAAATATATAATTATAAAAGGGGTATTCTGTTTTTTAAGACAGGCTTTTAGTGGCTGAATCTAATGGAGTTGACCGAAGTGGCATAGGGAGAAAAGTTCACGCGATAGGTATTAGTGATGATAAGAAATTCTCTATAACTTAGGTCATGTTCATTTGAGCTGATCTGAATGGCTGAACAGCTAAACGACTGAAATGACTGAATTTTGAGAGCTTCTTTGAGGTAGTCTCGAGATTCAGAGCTATTTCGTTTGACTTGATTTTTAAAGCGTTAGGACCCACCTTCAAAACAACGGAAAAAAATAAAAAAAACTCAAAGTATATGTCTTTCCAAAATGTAGATAAGCTGTTAAGCCGTTAAGCTATTAAGCTGATAAGAACAGGGCCTTAAACTACCCCATCCTCCCATATATCTATAGTAAAAAGCATCTGATGGTGGTCATCGTCACATTGAAGTAAAATTACCCGTCATGCCAACCATCGTAACAAATCCATAAGATTGTCCACCATGTTGTCTAATCGTAACAAATCCATATTTTTCACTAAACTTATCCACCATGCCATCTTTTACAACAAGGATTGGATAGATGTCATTGCTTAACTACCTTTTTCAAAAATTGTCACCACTTAACCAGAAAGCGTAAGTTCGATCTATGACATTATATGAATCTCAAAGCATCTTTGTAGCTGAAATGTCTAGCTGACAATATTTTTGGATCATATGGCCCTACTTATTCATCGTCCTTTCTTCTTACTAAATGCCCTTTCTTCTAGCAATAGCTCCAGTGAGTCCCCCCCTTGTGCCTCCTCCCCCCCCCCCCCTTCCCAAGTCTCCTCTCCTACTCTAACGACCTCATCTCATACGCTCACAAGTGCTTGCCACCATGAAAGGGCTAGCTTGGGTTGGGGGAGAGATTGGAGAGGCAAGCCCAATCCGAATCTAGCGGTGACAAGGTTCGGGCGGCGATGTGCCTCCTCCCTTGGCATTCCTCTCCTCCTTATTAAATAGAATCACAATGTATCGATGGTTTAACTAGGATACTAATTGAACATGTATATATATCTACTTATCTATGTTGCTATCTACCGAAACAGAAAGATGAACCGTAGCTTATCCAACACTAGGTTATATATACATATATTGCTTTGGTCATTGCGATTGTGCACTATCCCATCTGAAAATGATCTTATTAGCCTAGAGGGGGTGAATAGGCACTTTTAAATTTTAGTTCAACTGAATATTACTGAATATTTCAATAGCAACAAGAGCTAGCACAAGATAAATAAGAACCGGAAGAAAAATACGGGAAAGTAAATGAGGAAACGTAAAAGGGAACAAGCGATATTTTTTTCCTAAGGTTCGGAGCCCAACACGTACTCCTCGTTGAGGCCAGCCCTCGTGCACAAGTATCAGCTCCCTCTTGAGCCTAGCGCCCCGTCTTCACTCGCAATAATCCTTTGCCACTCTGGCAAGGCAAATTCTTAGCCTTATACACAGATTTGAGAGCACCACAAGCGTGGATGGTTAGAGGAACAGATTTGAGAGCACCACAAGTGTCGATGGTTAGAGGAGGTGAGGTTGATTTGGATCTAGCAGGGATGAGCATTGGGAGATCATGGTGTATGACACTCTTGGCCCACCATTATAGACTCAGATGGTCCCACATGTCATACACACGTGTCGAGGCATGTGAATTTAGTGTCACTGGTCGTATTTTCTGATGAGCTTTAGGCGGTTCAACAGTCTGGAGGTGTCACGGCTAGGTCATCGAGGGCGATATTGAGGTGGAGATAGTAGCGCCTCGGTTTGGCATCTCACCGGCTAGATGTCATGATGTTGGCTTGGAATGAGAAGGGAGGAAGGAGAGGGGCAGTGATGGGAGGAGGAAAGAGAAGGGGGCGAAAGAAGAAGGGCTTCATTGGAAAGGTGCTTCAAATGATGGCATGATTCCAATTTCAGGCATTGAGCAGTGGCAAGTTTATAAAGCCCAAGCAGTGGCATCTACCTAATTAACTTTTTTAATAAATAGATCTTATCCATTTCACTAAAATTATCCACAATGTCATTCATTGTGACAAATCCATCTCGTCCATTAAAATTTTTCCACTATACCATCAACAATTTATTTTATACACTAAAAACCAAACCATGACATCGCATGCAACAGAAATACATTGAGAAGACACTCACGTGGGACTCGTAAAGTGTGACTGTTATAGGGGAGGCATGGTCAAGGCCCCACACAAGATCCTTCCAGGCACCTACCACCTTGGAACCATCTCTAGGTCAAGAATTTGTGCGAGGCCTCTCATGCAGCCGCACGGGAGCCTCCCTAGCACTCTTATTCCACGGAGCCATCTCTAGATCAAGAGGCTACATGGGAGCACCCTCACGCTTCATAGTCATCTCTGGGCCAGGACTCCACACAAGGGCCTCGGCTATCTCCAACAGGAATCCCTAAATTTGATCCCATATAGCCTCATATACAGGTTCCCTTAAAAAAAATCTCTCCCTATATTTCTCCTATCTCCAACAGCGTTTCCTATATGGAGAATTGTATAGGGGGGGAGAGAGAACCCCTATATATAAGGGAATGGAGAGAAAAACTCTATTTTGGGGAACGGAATAGGAAATGTTGTTGAAGCACATAAGGGAAGAATCCGTCCTCTATTTTAGGGTAGAGGGTACTTTAGGGGAGCCTGTTAAAGACAGCCTCAGACACCCACACGCCCTAGCCATCTTCAGTCCAAAAGTCCACACGGGGGTCCTCTAGAACATGCGCGCACCCCGGCAACATCTTTGGACCGAGACTACGTGTGAAAGCCTCCTAAGCACTTGTGCGTCCTTGAGCCATACTCGATGCTAAATCTTCATGCAAGGACTACCAGCCTCCTCTGACACACTATAAGACTTTGAGAGGGAGAAGAACAGTGTTCCGACCCAATGGCCACAGTTAAAAGTAGGGCGCGAGATTCAAAGATGATCGTGCAACAAAATCATATCACCACTGTAGATATGATCCAAGTCACGGTTGTCGGCAACCAGAAGCAAAAATGGCAGTCACGGGCAGGGATTTGAATTTTGGTATTGAAAAAAGTTCGGTAGCTAGCGAAATATCCGAAATTCCTGAAATTTCGGTGAAATTTCACCGAAATAAAAATAGAGAATTTAAATTTTTCAAAAAAGTATTGAACCTAGGATTTGAATCCTGCACCTCTTCCTTGTTTCAATAATCACTACCCACTAGACTACAAGAGGGTCTTGTAAAGAAATAAGTTATGCCTTCTTTTTATGTGCAAGTCTCAAATCTGATCAAATCTTTTTAATTCAAAATTTTCGTTTTCGTTTCGGTTGCTAGTGAAAAAACCGATATTCCCGAAATTTCACTGAAATTTAGTCGGAAAAAAAATCCTTGGTCACAGGAGGCGGGGAGGCAACCGCCTTCCTGTCTCTGGATGGAAAGGTTGCAAAAGCGACGAACAAAGACGAACAGATCCCTAATTTACCTGCCCAAAGATTCCATGTGCAGGCAGGGATGGGATGGACGAAACACTCGCTGTATAAGTAAGGAACCCGGTGCCTGTTGTAAACTCATTAAGCTCACCTAGATTAAAAATTTTCCAACCACTGCACCCATGCACTCTCCTAGATAGCGCTTCGTTATAGAGATCACCTCCCAAGCTCACCATTGATGGTACTCCGGGGCGCCCCTAAACTTGTTGTTCAACGTGTCTTAACGATAGTCACGCTGGGGGAAAGCCGAAGGTGTTGGAGCCCGCTGTCATCCATCTCATCTCATGGTCCACAGCGATCCGGCTCCCCCCTCTCCCAAGACCAACACCTGGTCAGCTGGTCTCGAGCTCAGGTCCCTACATCTATTGGCTCAACTGGAAGCACAACCCAGTTCCTGGCCCAACTCAGCACAAAAGACTAGCCTATCCTACTAGGAGACCCTGAGACCAACACCTGGTCTCGAGCCCAGGTCTCTACATATATTGGCTCAACTGTAAGCACAACTCAGTTCCTGACCCAACTCAGCCCAAAATACTAGCCTAGCCTAGTGGAAGAGGGGTGCCTACGTTCCAGGTTACCGACCATGCCTCTAATACCACTTGTTGGAGCCTACTGTCATCCGGCCCATCTCATAATCCCACAGCGATCCGTCTCCCCAGAGACCAACACTTGGACCATCTGTCCTACACCATGCGATCTTCTTGAGACGTTTCGGGTTACCGACCATACCTCTGATATCACTTGTTGGAGCCTCATCCGGCCCATCTCATGGTCCACAGCGATCTGGCTCCCCCGAGACCAACATTTGATGTTGGGCCCAGGTCCCTACATCTATTGGCCCAACTGGAAGCACAACTCGGGTCCTGTAAGCCCAAAAGACTAGTTTAGTGGGAGAGGGGTCCCTCCACCTTTTATGCTATGCTCTCCCATCATCGATATCCGGTGTGGAACTAAACCCAATAGAAGGAATATGACTCGCTATGATATCCTCGACGGTGAAATTTGGATTTCTCAGGCACTTGACTAGTTTGTGAAATAGAAGGCAGCAGTAATTCACCATCAGTGAACTTGTAATCTACATGATGGCCATGTACTACATCTGAAAAAAGAACTCCAAAGTCATTACGTCAGTTAAAAGTTATAGTTGTTCTAGCCGACACGAAAAGCAGGGAAGACGTCACAAGCTGCTGAATATGATAATTTCGAACGCATTTGCAAAGATTAATTAATCCTTCACTAAATTTAGTTTTAAAATGTCCCGGTAAACTGGTGGCATTCAGTGCTCCGAAAGTCAGGCAGGTTCAGGATGATTTTGAACTTGCTTGCACGCAGACGCTTACATATTAGAAAAGACTCATCTTGCCTTCAAAAGCGTGCCATGCACATCAGTTATCCAGCCACCATTTTAACCATTTTATACAATTCAACACTTAACCATCAATGGCCTCCGCCGCTCTGCCAGAGGCCGTCGCGCCGAAGAAGAAGAGTAACGTCAAGTACGCCTTCAGCTTCGCCATCCTCGGCTACGGTGCGGATCTTCACTCCGTCTGATCGCTGCAAATGTGTCAGTGATGTCGGCCGTGGGTCGTGGCTTGATGCATGGACTGTCTCAAGTTTTCAGATATTGGGGTGATGAGCGGCGCGTCGATGTACATCAAAAAGGACATGGGGATCACCGACGTGCAGCTGGAGATCCTGATGGGCATCGTCAATATCTACTCGCTCGTCGGCTCCTTCGCCGCCGGCAGGACGTCCGACTGGGTCGGCCGCCGCTTCACCGTCGTCTTCGCGGCCGCCTTCTTCTCCGCGGGCGCCTTGCTCATGGGCTTCGCGGTGGACTACCCCACGCTCATGGCCGGCGTGTACACGATCCACCTCGGTTTGCGCGTCATGCTCGGCGTCGGCGCGGCGCCGTCCGTCGTGCTCGCCCTCATGGTGTCCGCCATGCCGGAGTCGCCCCGGTGGCTCGTCATGAAGGGCCGCCTCGCGGACGCGATGGCCGTGCTGGAGAAGATCGCCGACTCGCCGGAGGAGGCAGCGCAGCGGCTGGCCGACATCAAGTTCGCCGCCGGCATTCCGTACGACCTCGACGGCGACCACGTCGCCGTCCCCAACAAGAGGGGCAGAGAGGAGGTGCAGGTGTGGACTACCCGCGGTGCTCGACCTCCACTTCTTCCAGCAGGCGTCGGGCGTCGACTCCGTCGTGCTCTACAGCCCGCGCGTGTTCCAGAGCGCCGGTATCACCGGCGACGGCGAGCTGCTCGGCGCCACCTGCGCCGTCGGCTTCACCAAAGCGCTCTTCATCCTGGTGGCCACGTTCACGCTCGACAGCGTTGGCCGCCGGCCGCTGCTGCTGAGCAGCACCGGCGGCATGATCGTGTCACTCGTCGGCCTCGGAACTGGCCTCACCGTCGTCGGCCACCACCCGGACGCCAAGATACCGTGGGCCGTCGCCATGTGTATCGCGTCCATCTTGGCCTTCGTGTCGTTCTTCTCCATCGGTCTCGGGCCCATGACGAGCGTGTACACGTCGGAGATCTTCCCGCTGCGGGTGCGAGCGCTGGGCTTCGCCGCCGGCGTGGCGTGCAACCGCGTGGTCAGCGGCGTGGTCTCCATGACCTTCTTGTCGCTATCCAGCTCCATCACCAACGGCGGCAGCTTCTTCCTCTACGCCATTGCCGCACGCTCGAGGATATCGGCAATCTGTTCGGCATGACCGACACCGGCATGGAAGCAGAAGGCCCCGCCGCCACGCGACTCCTGGCCTCCTCTCTTTGAAGCTTGAGTTGTGCGGTGCCTCACCGTCGGACGCGTCACGCGCCAAACTGCAAATTTTCAAATTTACCGGTTGTATCCGTTTCCACCGTGCACGCTTTTGTACCGTGTCGCGTATGAAGTATCTGGATCACTCTTGGATTACTCTTGGATTCGTAGTTGACCATCAAAACACAGCATGAAGAGCATTTTTCTACGTTGCAGAGTGCTTGCGCTGTGTTGGGTTAAAGGTCTTATGACAAACAATGGGGATAGTTTGTATCAACAGATATGCAGGGAAATAGATAATTTCACATACACAATGATAGAATGATTTACGTGGAAAAACCTCCTTAAGATGAGGAGTAAAAAACCACGGACCATCGGTCCACTCCAAACTTCCTTCACTATTATTAATAACGAATGAGGTAGCCCGCACGTTTGCGCGGCTAGATTTGTTTTGGCATATAAATTTTATCTCTAACTCATAATCTATCTCTAGTATATCAGATCGGATTTAGAATTTATCTCCAATATATTATATCAACTTTAGTATTTAATATGAAATTCTAACTTTTTTCAATCTAAGCTGCATGGATCTTTTTTTTTCTTACTTTACGTGAGAATTTCTTTGATTAATCTAGACCGTTATAATTTGGTCCCACCGATGATCGAACGGCTAATAATCATATTATATTATATTTAGTATTTAATCCGAAGCGGTAGAGATCTTTTTTTTTCTTGATTTAGGTGAGAATTTCTTTAATTCTTCTAGGCCGTTATAATTTGGTCCCACCGTTGATCGAACGGTAGAAATAATCTGGGTGATGTGAACTAACGTGATGGCTCCATTTTCCTCTACTTTAATAATATAACGAGTGAGGTGGCCCGTGCGTTTGTGCGGTTAGATTTGTTTCGGCATAAAGAGTTTAAATCTAACTCACAATCTATCTCTAATATATCAGATCGGATTTAGAATTTATCTCTAATACATTATATCAGCTTTAGTATTTAATTTGAATTTCTAATATATTCTTTAATTTAAGCCGCATAGATCTTTTTTTTCTTGATTTATATGGGAATTTATATATCTTTTATTTTTTTTCTTGCTTTATGTGAGAATTTCTTTGATTAATCTTGGCCGTTATAATTTGGTCCCACCATTGATCGAACGACTGAAACAATCTGGTTGATGTGGACTAACGTGGTGGCTCCATTTTCCTCTACTTTAATAATATGATGAGCATGGTGTCCCGCGTGTTTGTGCGGCTAGATTTGTGTTAGCATGTAGGAGAAGTTTATCTCTAACTCATAATTTTTTAGTTAATCTTCAACTCATAATCTATCTCTAATATATCAGATCAGATTTATATTTTATTTCTAATATATTATATTAGTTTTAATAGTTTGTTATAGAGATTATTTATTTATATTTTTATCTGATTTGGTGGATGACAATTAAATGATTATCTAATTCGGGGATACTGATCAGATGGCGGAGGATTCGCCGCTTTATGGTATTCCTTTTGTGTGCGTCCACGATGGATCGAGTCGTCCCGGTCGGAAGTACCGTGGGCACGCGACACACGAACGGATGGGATCGACTTCGTGCGCTTGGTGGATTATACGAACGCCATTATTAGTTCCTATTTCCTAAATGTGTACGTACGTGCATGTTTGTACGTGCTAGCTATATTCCGTCTGTTGGAGTCGCCGCTCGGTCTCTCCTCCTGTGCACTTCGCCATGGAGCGCTGCTCCCGCTCACCCGCTTCCAGCAGAGCCAGCTCCGCTCATGCACATAATATCCAACTCATAATCTCTCTGATATATCAGAATAGATTTAGAATTTATCTCTAATAATATAGATCAACTTTAGTACTTATCTTTTTTATCTTTTTAGTATTGACCATTAGACTTACGTAATATTATCCATATTGAACGATGTAGATTTTTTCTATAATTAACATGAGAAGTTTAGTATTTTTCGATTAACGTGGGAATTTTTAAGATTTTAGGATTAATGCGATGGCTCCGTTTAACTCTGCTTTATATATATAGTAGATAGATAGATAGATAGATGGGTACAATGGAGTCTCTCTAGAACATCTATAGATTTACAAGAGCAATACCATCATCATCAATTAACAAACTTGGCATAAATATAGGCAATACCACATAAAACAAAGAGTTAACAAAGACTAACTAGTTTTAGTCTGAAACTGAACCCCCTTCAGTATTAAGTGCATATCTCTCAAACCATAAGTCTAGAGCACGCAAAACTTGGTACGAATGTACTTTGATGAGCTTAACCAGCTATCCAAATTTGAGCTCAATCCAACAACGTTTGACCCCTTAAACAAATCATCTACGTGCAGCGCTAAAACTGCAGCTACACGAACTAAACAAACCCCTCTCAAATCCGGCTCTCCTCTCATCCAATCTTTGATTCAGCCTTACAAATCAGAGATCAACAAGTTAGGAACGTACTCACCAAGTTTGGTGACGATCCGATCACGTTTACCTCTCCAATCTCAAACTTGATGAAGATCGCGCAGGAGAAACAAATCTGTGTGCACAACAGCGAGAACACTCTCTACACTTTCTTAATCTGCTTGTTTGGGTTGTGGTGATTAGAATTTCTATTTCTCCGAATTTCTATTTCTCCTTTTTCTTACAAGAAGTAATCTTAACCATTCATTGCAAGTTGCATCAATGGATATGATTTCTTGAGATTTTGTTGCGCTGAAAATTGAGCCTCCATGTGAAAGGATGCCAAACATCCTGGTCATCATTTTTGTCTTATCTTAAGACCTAAAAATAACAATCATTTATTTGAAAAAGATGTTTCTTCTATGGATAATGCTTTTGCATCTGTTGTCCGATGCTCTCGGACGTTGTGCACCTGGAGGGACCAACCTTGTCTCCTGTTATCAGCTCACGCGGCCATCACGCGTGAGGATGGGCTAGCCACCGTTTCCTTCCACCGTTGCTTGCCATGCAGTCTCTCTTGGCGTAGAGTAGGCACCGTGCTTTCGCCGCACCATCAATGACGGCCGCTCGCGCCACCGCTCGCCATCCTCCTCGTTATCCTTCTTCTTCTCCACCTCGTATCTCTCTCTCATATTTCTTCTCTGGGTCTTGCGCATCCTCCTTGATAAACTAGGTGATCGGATTCAATGAGCATGACAAGGCCTCGTTGGTTTGAAGGAAGAAAACGGATAAGAAGATGTGCGTCGTTATTTTTTTTTGCCTCGAAACAGTGGCAAATGCAATATAAAATTTGAGGGGGGCTAAACACCGTTCTAGCATAATATGTTAAGCACCATATATAAATAACGTGATATGGCTACCACGCCTTATGCACATGCATGAGCATATGCATTTTTGCTTCGATGTTGCTACACGAGACGTTTTAAAACTGCCGACGGACAATGGCGAAGGGCACCGTATGATTTTGCTACCAGCTAGCCCCGTCGCATTGTTGAAAGGAGCAGGGGGCATGCGCCCCAATGCGCACCAATGGAGGATCCGTCGTTCACCTAAAACATCATGTGGATGTATACAACATTTTAGTTTGCTGCTTAAAATATCATTTTTTTCCACATAATATTTCACTTTATATAGAGTGGATGAATCAGGGTAAAACATTATATATGTCTTCATCATGTTTATCTTTTTTTGTTATGTTTTATTTTTTTCTATATTACAACTATTTTTTTTGACACGTTGCAATTATAATTGACTATGTTTTATATGTTTTATTAGTTATTTTGTATGTTCTATAGATCTTTTGTCATGTTCCAACTGTTCTTAATTATGACATGTTTCATCATTTGATCAATCATGTTTTATCATGTTACATTTAGTATAGCATCATATTTTTAATAGAATAATTAAATGTTTCAGCAATACATTGTTTATGTTTCATTAATACCATATCTATGTTTCAAACTTTGAAACAAGCGTTTGATGGTTAAACTTTCATCGGCCGTACGGTCCGCAGTAGCTCGCTTCCATGCATGAAACATAATACAAGTGCTCAAAAAATGTAAGTATTAGTCAACACCTGTGCTGATGCTCCATTGACACAAAGTCGTAACCACGAGACTAGTGGAGAACTTGCAACTGGCTCTAACTTAATTCTAAAATTAATTATAAAACAAGCTCATCTCGTGTTATAAAAATAGACTACTTCAAAGTTATTTCTCCATCGGCCTGCTGATATATAACAAGAGAAAATCGAAGGATTTGCTCATGCAGTTCTTGTCACTTTCATATACTCCGTATTTTTTATCTTCCACACTCACGTATTTTACCGAGTGAAACTAAAACCATCGAAAACTAACACGGAGAGTGGAGAAGGTCGACGTCACTACCGTCCCCTCTATATCCAACTATGAGATATCAAAAGTACCTAGCGAAAACGTTAAAATACTATAAACATAGCCTTACAAGTTACAACGAGGAGCCAATGAACTCCACGACCATATGCCCTGAATCGAGGCTAAAGTTTCTGCGTTTCTTTGTAAAGGTGTTTGCTCTTACAGTCTTAACACTGTTACTATGGTTGTCATATTTATAGATATGGATAACTAAAGTACCGGCTTCCAAGTGTCAACACATATTTGTGTCCGGCGAATAACGGCACCTGAAGAGAATCTTGCCACGTCATCATATCGTGGTCTATTGCTTTCTTCCTAGTTTTTTTATCATTTCCAGCGCCTTGTCTTCCGTAACGTTCCCTTCTGCTACCAAGGCCGTGTCAGCCATGCCGAACAGCTTGCCCATCTCCTCCAGCGTCTGGCCGCGCGTCTCCGGGAGGTAGACGAAGAAGAACACCCACGCGACCACCGCGACGCCGGCGTACAGGAAGAAGCTGCCGCCGATGGTGATCGCCTTGGACAGTGACAGGAAGGTCATGGCGACCACGGCGCTGGTCACACGGTTGCACGCCACGCCGACGGCGAAGCCCAGCGCGCGCACCTGGAGGGGGAAGATCTCCGAGGTGTACACGCTGGTGATCGGCCCGAGACCGATGGAGAAGAACGACACGAAAGCCAGGATGGACACGATGCACATGGCGACGGCCCACGGGATCTTGGCCTCCGGGTGGTGGCCGACGACGGTGAGGCCAGTGCCGAGGCCGACGAGCGAGATGATCTGTAACACCCTGGCCCAAAAACGCTTAGAGCCCCCAAAAACGCTTAGAGCCTAGCTTTTCGGCCTCGCTTCGTCTAAAAGGGTTAATCCGGAGTGCTATGTTTGGCTCCAACAGACATCTTAATGGGCTGACGCCCTTGTCAACACACCGCCGAAGCAGCAAATGTTCACGATCCCCCTCGGTATACGGCCGTGCGTCTAGTGCCGACCCATATGCCATGCCGTGTGACCACTTTGGGCCTACACAAAGCCATGCGCAATATACTCGTGCAACTATGCGCAATATGCTCGTGCAACTAAGCCCACACGATCTGCCGACAGACATCTTAATGGGCTGACGCCCTTGTCAACACACCGCCACGCCCTTGTCAGCACACCGCCGAAGCGGCAAATGTCCAGGATCCCCCTCGGTATACGGCCGTGCGTCTAGTGCCGACCCATATGCGCCCTTGTCAGCACACCCCCTCGGTATACGGCCGTGCGTCTAGTGCCGACCCATATGCGCCCTTGTCAGCACACCGCCGAAGCGGCAAATGTCCAGGATCCCCCTCGGTATACGGCCGTGCGTCTAGTGCCGACCCATATGCGACCACTTTGGGCCTACACAGGCCGTGCGTCTAGTGCCGACCCATATGCGACCACTTTGGGCCTACACAAAGCCATGGCGTCTAGTGCCGACCCATATGCGACCACTTTGGGCCTACACAAAGCCATGCGCAGCCATGCGCAATATACTCGTGCAACTATGCCCACACGATCTGCCGCACAGCGAGAGTTGATGCTCTAATACCATCTGTAACACCCTGGCCCAAAAACGCTTAGAACCTAGCCCACCGACGGGGCTGGCTCACGCATGCATAGCACCCACTTAGACTTTTCGGCCTCGCTTCGTCTAAAAGGGTTAACTCGGGGTGCTATGTTTGGCTCTAACAGGCATTATATGCTACTACAACTCTTTCTCAACTAGCAATATGGGACTAATCCCACCATCACAACCACATGGGCCACATGGGCCTCACAACACATCGGGCCGAAGTATTACATGATCATGCCGCCGGTGCTGCTCAGCAGCAGTGGTCGGCGGCCAACGCGGTCAAGCGTGAACGTGGCCACCAGGATGAAGAGCGTCTTGGTGACGCCGACGGCGCAGGTGGTGCCGAGGAGGTGGTGGTCGTCGGTGATGCCGGCGCTCTTGAACACGCGCGGGCTGTACAGCACGACGGAGTCGATGCCCGACGCCTGCTGGAAGAAGTGGATGCCGAGCGCTGAGAGCAGTATGCGCCGCATGGCCGGCGTAGGGGACAGGACGAGCTCCTTCCACACCTGCTTCTCGCCGGCGTTGCTTTTCTTGGGCACGGCGACCACGTCGCCATCGAGGTCCTGGCCTCCTGGGGGATGCCGGCGGCCGCCTTGATGTCGGCGAGGCGCTCCTCGACCACCTCCGGCGTGTCGGAAGTCTTCTCCAGCACGGCCCTGGCGTCCTTGAGGCGGCCTTTCATGACGAGCCACCGGGGCGACTCCGGCATGACGAACACCATGAGCGCGAGCAGCACGGACGGCGCCGCGCCAATGCCGAGCATGACGCGCCAGCCGAGGTGGAGCGGCAGGTGCGCGAAGGCGAAGTTGGAGACGTAGCCGAGGAGGATGCCGAAGTTGATGAACACCTCCGGGAACGACGTGAGGAAGCCGCGGGCCGACGCCGGCGAGATCTCGGCGGTGTACACCGGCGCGATCATGACGGCGTAGCCCACCCCGACGCCCGCCACGAAGCGGCCGGCCATGAGCATGGCGTAGTCGACCGCGAAGCCCATGAGCAAGGCGCCGACGAAGAAGATCGCGGCCGCGAACACGACGGTGGAGCGGCGGCCGATCCAGTCCGACGTGCGCCCCGCGGCGAAGGACCCGATCAGCGAGTACAAGTTCAGGATGCCCATCAGGATCTCCAGCTGCACGTCGGTGATCCCCAGGTCCTCCTTGATGTACAGCGCAGGGATTATGAAACCGCGATTAACCGGTCGAAAACCGCGGTTAACCAAGAACCGGTGGGGGTCGGTTTATAGAAAACCGGCCGGTTAGGTTTGAATTAAATTCAAATTTGGTTCAAATTTGAAAATCGGTGAAAAAATCTGAAAAAATTCCATAAAATAGTAAACGTTATTATATGAGTATTGGCTGAAACAGAATTTGAAAATTCAAAATTTTTATGTATTTTTCGTTTGATATGAATAAAAATAATTAAATAAATAAATGGAGAATATGCCAATATGCCCCCATATATGCCTCCTTCGGACCCCTACCCGTGCCGACACTCCCAGCATCGAGCGCCTGCCTCCCCACTTTCCCAGCGCCGCTCCTCTTCTCATCTCCCCGAAGCCCAACAAGACGGCTAACCGGCGAATCCGTCCGTCTAACCGGTGAAACCGAGCGGCTAGCCGGCGGACTCGTGGCTAGTCGGCGCGGATCGACCGCTTGCAGCGGCTAGCCGGAGATCTGGGCGGTTAACCGGGCGGCTTGTGCGGTTAGCCGAGGTATGCGACGGCGTCGGGTGCGTGGGCATGGTGGCCCATTTAGGCGCCAAATGCTAGCCGCGAGCGCAATGGCTAGCCGAGCTAGCCGGTCGGCTAGTCGTTTTTGTGGCCCTGGCCGTGACCGTGGCACCCCCCTTTTATCTTTTATTTGATAAATGCTCGTATGCTTTATTTGATAATTGCTTGAATGTTTGTATGGGTTAGGTAAAGATTACGATTTGGCTTGTATGGATTAGGAAAAGATTAGCGATCCGGTTTGGCTTTATTTGATAAATACTTGTATGCTTTATTTGATAAATGCTTGTATGCTTGTATGTGTTACAGTGTTAGGTAAAGATTAGGATTTTAGCAAATTTTTTATTTGTTATTACGAAGAGATTTTGTGTTGGCATGCAGTGAGGCGTTGAACGAATGGCGGATGAATCTAGCGATCCGGTTTGGGAGTATGGTCTGAAAGTGAAAGCGGGATTCAAATGCAATTTCTGCAAAGAAACCAAAGCGGGAGATGGCGCAAGCAGATTTAAGCACCACTTGGCCAGTCGTGGCAGCAATGTGAAACCTTGTAAATCAGTCCCTCCTGAGGTGAGGGACTTCTTTCGATGGTATCTGGATAGAACCGTCGAAAAAAAGACCGAGAAAGCAAGAGAGCGGCATAGATTGGAAGAAGCCGCAGCATCAGCAGGGAGAGGTGGAGGGGCTTGGTAGGAGCAGGGGCACCACATGGGGGTTTATGGTAGTGGTGCAGGCAGTTGGCAAGAGCAGAGGCACCACATGGGGGCTTATGGTTGGCAGGACACACCGGGTGATGACAGTGGTGCACCACGCCCTAGGTCGCACCCAATGACTGGGGGTTTCGGGAGGGCTGATCTTGGTGCTTTTGGGAGTGGTAGACAAGGATGGCAGCAGCAGTACACCAGGGGTTACAACAAACAAGAGCAATATGAACGGGCCATGGCTGCGTCGAGGATGGAGTCGGACTTTCGGACGTGAGCAGGAGAAAGGTATGAGCATGGCGGTGGCAGTGGGGGTGGTGCTCGTGAACCTGAGCCTAAACAAGGGAAGCTGCGGCGAATGTTATCGCGATCGAGCTCACAAAGAGAAACTCGACCTATCGATGCCGGTACCACGGTTCAGCCAAGAATTGACACAGGCAGGTTCTCTGTCTCACAAGAAGGCAAAAAGGCGAAACGTTTGCTTGGCATGGGGTGGGCCAGATGGTTTCACGTGTCCGGCATTCCTGGGAGGAAAACCGATAATCCTTACTTTGTCGCTGCCGTAAGGGAAACACAAAGATTAGGTAAAAAAAATTTAAAGTTGTTTTTTCTTACTTTATGTACTACTTTGTTGCCAACTAATCATATTATGCCATATGTTGCTTTTGTAGGAGAGGCGGTGCAATCACCGTCTGGTCGGGATATTGATGGAATATATTTAGATGACGAGGAGACAGAGATCAAAAGAGAGATGGAGGTGTGGAAAAGAGATTGGGGTCACTATGGAGTGACTATAATGTGTGATTTCTAGACGGGGCCTACTGGTATGAGTATCATAAACTTCATGCTGTACTGCAACGGCACAACTTACTTCTACAAATCAGTAGATGCAACGAACCAGACGCAGGACACTAAATTCCTCGTCGAGGTATACTTCGTCTTATTTGTTGTTGTTTTACACTCTACTACCGTCTATTTGTTGTTGTTTTACTCTCTATTACCGTCTATTTATTGTGTACATTTTTCATGCAGACAATACATAAGGTGGTGAAAGAGGTAGGGGTGGAGAATGTTGTCCAGATTGTCACGGACAACGGTGCCAACTATAAGGCAGCGTGCTTGAAACTAAGTAAGAAATACATGTCTATCGTTTGGCAGCCCTGTTTGGCTCACACTATCAATCTGATGCTGAAGGATATTGGAGAATTTCCAAAAAATAAAGCAATCATTGATAGTGCAAAGAGGATATGCCGATGGCTATATAACTCTAGAAAGCTTCATGCGATGATGAAACAAGCCATTAGCGGAGAGTTAGCGAAATGAAACGCAACTAGATTTGGCACCAACTACACTTTCTTAGTGAGCTTTTTGAAGCATAAGAGTGCCTTCATGAGGTGGATGGCAAATGCAGAGTTCCAAGCTACCTCTTACTGCCAGTCTGCGGACGGACAATATACACATCAAAATTTGTCAGATCTACGTTGGTGGGCACGGGTTAAAGAGTGTGTCGATTCAGTCGATTACTTGTATGCTTTTCTTCGTATGGCCGACCAAGATAAGATTCCAACCATATGTAACGTGCTACCAATGTACCATGATGTCCGTCAATGGATGTTCAGAGACATCCAAGAGCCCGATCGTACGCACTACTTAACGGTTCTTGATACCAGGTTTAGAGATGTGGCGTATGACACTTTTATTCGAGCAGGTTAGTACTGAATTGTTTTATTGATTTGTCTTATTAAATTGGTTTTATTGAATTGTGTATTTTTCCATGCAGCTGCGGCTTTGAGCCCATCCCTCCACTATAGTAGAGGCACTACTGACACCATGCTAGCAGATCTGCGATGGGCATTTGATCGAATGACAGACAGTGTTACCGCTGCACAAGCATTGGTGGAAGCAGATGTGTGGAGGAGAAAGGGTGGTTCCTTCGATGGGCAGACTGCGTATCAAATGGCAACACATGCCAAAATTAACCCAGGTAATTATGATTTGCGATCTACCATGATACAATAGTGGTGGAGCAGACTTGTCGACGGTTGGGATATTGACCCAAGTCAACCAAGGTTCTTCAAAGAGGAGATGGGAGACACGCCGAACAACCATGAACAGCAACGAACAGGAGACAGGGGTTTTTATCCTGGTTCAGGCCTCTCGGGAGAGATAATAGCCCTACGTCCAGCCTTTCTTTATATCAAAGAGGATTACAAGGTGGAACTCGGCGAGATCAGCAGGTCTCGACGAGTAGTATGCGAAAATCTATCTGCTAAGGGTCCCTCCAAACGCCGTAGGGGCCCTGTTTATATAATCTGAAAAACCGACCTACCGAGGAATATCGGGCGGGCTAACTACGAGATCGTGAACGAACTCAAGACATGCCAAATATAACCTACGGTAGATAAGGTAAGCTCCTAATCTTGGGGATCACGACTCCTAATCCAACCCGAGAAACCACGTCCGGGTCTTCTCGTAGCCGTGAAGAACTCTGTTCGAGTCGGACTCAAACAGGAAGTTTTGGCCATTACGCACCGTGCCAGCTAGGAAGCTGTTCGGCAGGACGCATATGGGCCAGATAGAACCTTCCAGGGAGCTAGGCCCTGGTAGGCTGTTCGATTGGGCCGTCAGGGAGTTTGCCATGGCAATGGGCCGTAATTCTATCCCCGACAGCTAGCCCCCGAGACTCAGGCGGAAGGACTCACTAGAGTGGGGTCTTCCTCTTGAGACTCCAAGCCACGAAGAGGAAAATTTAGCTGCTACAAAGGCATGTAACGATCAACCGAACAGGTTAAGGTTCAACCGAGCAAGGCATGCTCGGGACCGAACAAACCTACTCAGTGCCGAGCAGCTCCGTGCATCGAACAGGGAATAACATCTATCCGAGCAGAGCACTCAGCCTTCAGTGCGGACACTGGAAAAACTAGCCGTTGGCTGACTTCAACGGTAAATTCCTATCATTGCAAGGTGAAAACAAAGCGACTGCTTTACCTAGCCGTTGCGGTAAAAACTAGCCGCTCGGGACTAAACCGTTGCGAGCTGCTTATACGGGACTATAAAGTACCTGCCGCCGCTGCCACCACTCTGCTCACGCCTTTCCTCCCCAAGCCACGATTCCAACCTCGCCAAAGATCAAAGAGCCGAACTCCACACCCAACCTGTTCGTCCGTACAGGAACGCCATGGCCAAATTCACGGCACCACTGACCGAGGAGGACTCAAGGTCTGGGAGGAGGAGGCCACGAGACACCGGTAGCCGGAGGTCGCCTGAGAGGAGGATACTCGAGCCGCTCGAGGAGAGTTCATCGCCTTGAGCAGCCGCCTTTGCTCGGGTTGAGGTCTCCAGAGCGACTTCATCGAGGCCTTCTTGAACATCGCCGATTGGAGGTGGCCAACCTCAATCCGAACTCCATCCTCCAGATGGCTCGTCTTCGCACACCTCGCGAGGGCTATCTGAGCATCGATCCACCGGTGGGCTGTTCCTCCACTATTATACTGATGATTTAGGAGCAGCTCCGCCGCTTCGCGCCGGGTGCTACTACCTCAAGCTCCAGCCACCGCCGACGACGCGCAGACTCGCCCACCGCCGCCGACTCGATGGGCGCATGGTGGGTGAGGTGGTTCTACAAAGAAGCGGAACGGCGACAGCAGGCTTGTCTTCACCGGGAAGGCACCGGTGAAGGAGACACCAATGCCTCGGCCGGAGATGACCGCCGAGGACTGGTTTCTGATGAGGAAGATCGCCTCCCTCGTGAGCCTTAGGCTCACGGGCAGGGAGATCATTCGGGACTTCACAAATGTAATGAGATCTGTCCGGCATGGAGGAGGTCCTATCCTTCTACAAGATAGAGGGATGGGAAGACATCACAAGGGAGAGCACGGGTAAGTGCCTTTAAGACTCAACCTCTTCATCGGTTATTTCCTCCGACAGGAATTAACAATTCCATCTGTCCGGGCAGAGAAACCAACCGACGCATGGGTGACCGAGCGGGTCGACGCCATGTTGAAGGCGGCGAAGAAGGACAGCGAGGTCACCGGCGAGGTAGCCTATACCTGTCCGAGGAACGTGCTCGTCCGCATGTACCGGTGAGTTATTCAACCCTCTTCTCGTGTCGCAGGATTTGCACCGCTCAATCAAACTAACCTCGCTTCTCAAACACACAAGAAGATGAGTTGATCCTCGGCGGGATCGTGGAAGAACTTTCTGAGCCTGAGAAGGAGAAGGCGAAGAAGGGCAAAGCCAAGGCGGCACAAAGCCCAAGGTGGCGGCCGAGCCTACGCTGAGCTTCGCCGCGACACGGCGGCCGCCAGACATCGAAGAGACCACCCACGGCGACGGAGGGCGCCGAATGCACTAGCGGGCTCATGGTCGGCCCAGTGAAGAGACCAAGCCCCTCCTCGCCGAGCAAAGCGACGAAGAGGTAAAGAACATGACCCTCTGGCTTAGGCGTTACTCAGGGCTCACCCGAGCCATTTGGCGCTGCTCCAACAGTCGCCGAGCGAGAGGAGGCTCGAAGAGGAAGTCGACGCAAGGAAAAACTTCTTGCGCTGCGCGAGAGGAGCGCCACCTTACAGGAGCTGAGCTCAGAGCCACTGAACACCCAAGGGCCAAGGCGGAGAAGCCGCCAAGGAGCCCCGAGAAGAGGCGGAAAGTTCCAGCGAAGAAGATCAAGATCAAGCCTCTCACGGCGGTATGTAGAAACCGATCTTCGGATCTCCCACCTACCGACCGCATTAGACTTAACGATGATCTCTTTTCATCACCGCCCAAGGAGAGATCGCCACAGACGACGCCGAGGAGGCGCCGAGCGGTCATCGCCGCCTCGAAAGATCTGCACGCGCGATCGCTGGCATTGAGGCCGGCGTGCTCAAGGACAAGCCGGGCGGCGTGGAGCTGCTGCCCGCCAGTTCCAATGAGCGGCTCGACGCTCCAAGAGCGCGTGGAGCGGCTGGAGGCAGAGGAGGCGGCGCGCGGCGCCACGGACGGCGGAGCCAAGACGACGGCTTCGGGAGTTGCCAAGGGTGGGACCGAGCAGCCGGTTCCGCCAGGCACTTCGTCGCAGGGGCAGCTCACCCCGAGGCGATGGGATTCTCTGGCGAGCGAGGTGAAGCCCCACCGCCAGGAGCAGAAGAAGCCCCCGAGCAGGTCGCGCGAGTCGCCCCGCCTGCTGGAACAACGGGCGCCACCCAGCAGAGTGGCTCGGCCTTGCCCAAGACGTTGGGCGGAAGAGGAAGAGGAGAGGGAGCGGAGACGAAAGTTTGCCCGCCGCCTCGCTCCCGAGAAGATGCGCCCAAATGGGAAGAAGGAGCGGACAAGACGGCGACGGAACAACGCACTGTCTCATCCCAAGACGAAGCGGGCTTCGTGGACGATGGCTCGAGGAGCGCCAAGCCGCGGCTGAAGCAACGACTTGGGAAGGTAAACACCAAGACTACTTCTAACTTAGTTGGGTAGCTTTACCGCAAAAGCGGCTAACTAGTCTTCTCTCGTGTTTTGATGGACACCATGGAGGAGCTCGAGGACGGCGTCACCATCGAGCGGAGCGCCAGATCTTGGCGTCGCTCCGGAGCACCTCCGACGAGGAGTCCGGCGGGGCCCTCTGCACCACCCCAAAGTCGGCTTTACCAAGGCAAAGTGAAGAGGCTCAAAGTCCGACCGGCAAGAGAGGCGTTCCACGAGTCTCTCTAGGAGAGGCCGAGGAGCTTCAGCAAGAAGATATTAAGGCGAAAGTCAGGGAGAGAGAGCCGGGCCGCTCAAGTGGCTCAAAGAGCAACTCGCTGACGTTTCCCAACGGCGGGACCAGCTCGCGGCGAAGGCCAAGGGACTCAACGCCCAGCTCGCCAAGGAAGAGCAGACTTCCGCGGGTCTCCAAGTAAAAATTTCGACCCTGTGGGCTTCACAGGAAGAGATAGGGAAGATGCGCGGGATGACGGTGAGGGCGATCACCGCAGAGAAGAAGGTCAAGGAGCTGGACGAGCAGCTCAAGACAGCCGAGCAGCGAGTCAGCCGGAGCGAGGCTCGCCGATCACCAAGGCCAAGACCGAGGAGGTCGAGGCCATCCGAAAGCGAGGGCTGCGCGCAAGCTGCGGAGTAAGGAGGAGATCGAACGCCCGAGCTAAAGCCCGGAAGGAATCAAGGCTCGGGGAAGTCGTGCGCCAAGTTAGAAGTTGAGGAGCTGAAGGAGCAGCTTGCTCTAAGTAGCACCGCTGTCAGAATCTAAAAGGGCCTTGTACCAAAACTTTTGAGTAAATGTAATAAAGTATTTACCTTTTTTCCCTGCAAAAAGAGCAGCAAAAAGACAAGAACGAACGAAACCAAGAGAAAAGCGAACAGCTAGGAAGTTTAAGAAAACCGTAGAGCGTTACGCTTAACTCCCCCTTTGTGCATCTCCTCCGAAACACGAGTTTGCGAACCCAACAGTGCACAAGGAAAAGAGCGACACTTAGCCCCGATGCGGACGATGCTCGAGAACCTAAGTTTGCGAACTCGAGCACGCGTGAGAGAGAAAGAGTGACACCCGCATTTTGCTCGATTCGTTCCGTAGTCTGCTCGTTGACGTAAGTTAGGCAGTTCCGAGAGTAACCGAACAAGGAAAGTGCCTCTGCCGCGGGGGGCTTACGAGAGAGCTTTACCAAGTGGCGCGCCAGCAAGAAGTGCTCTGCCATGAGGGCTTACGAGAGCAGAACTTAGCCGCAAGGTGGAAAGGCCGTGTTACGCAACCCTAAGTTTAGGAACTTATCGAAACCAGATACGGGTAGGGAACAATCCTTAAGATTGCGGAGCCAAGAGTTCGCAAGGCAGGCAGCCATCAAGTGTTACCAGAGAGAAAGAGGTAGTCTTCAAAAGACAAGAAGTGAAAAAGGCGCAGAGGCCGCGAGAATTCACTTAATTATTGGATTGAACTTTACATGGTGCCCAGAGACTTGGACGAATTAAAGCGCCGGTTTACAAAAGCGCAGGCTAAGAAAATGTAAAAGACCTACACAAAGAACTTACGGTCGGTCGATGTTCCAAGTGCTGGTCACCTCTCCCCGTCCTCCATAGCCAGCGTAATGCCTGGCGGCGAAGAAACGACCGTGAACGGGCCCTCCCAACAAGGAGTTAACTTGTTGGCATTGGACAAGTTCTGGACACGGCGCAGAACGAGGTCGCCCGCCTTCAAAGCCCTTGGTCGAATCGACGGCTTGGCGGCGTGCGGCGAAGATCTTGCTGGTAGCGCGCCATTCTGACTTGTGCCCGGTCGCGTGTGCCTTCGAGGAGATCGAGATCGAGGAGGCGCTCTTGCTCATCGTCAACTAAGTTGACCGAGCTCGTGCGAGGCGAACCGAGTACGATTTCGCGGCGTGATGGCTTCGCACCATAGACCAATTGGAAGGAGTTTCCCGCCTACCGGTGGCAGAGTCGAATCGCCCAGAGGACGGAAGGAACTTCGTCAACCCAGGCCTTGTTGTGCTCGCTGAAAGCAGCAAATACCCACCGTTTAATACCCTGGACTATCTGTCCGTTAGCTCGCTCGACTGCTCCATTGCTCTGTGGATGTGCCACAGAGGCGAAACAGACCTTGGTGCCCAGCTGTTCGCAGTATTCTTGGAATAGCTCGCTTCTGAACTGGGTACCGTTATCTGTGATCAGCTTATGGGGGATCCCAAAGCGCGTGACCACGTTGCTTTTGAAAAAGCGAACAGCCGTTTTGGCGTGAAGAGACGACACAGGCTCTGCCTCAATCCACTTTGTAAAAGTGTCTATGGCAACGAGCAAGTGTGTATAGCCCTTGTACCCTTAGGGAATGGGCCGAGCAGATCCGCACCCCATGTGGAAAAAGGCCAAGATGGGGATTGTTTGGAGCTCTTGGGCGGGCTTGTGTGCCTTCCGGCGTGAAGTTGGCAAGCCTTGCACTTAGTCACGATGTCCCAAGATCTTGTAACGCATGGGCCAATAATAGCCCATGCGAAACGCTTTGCCGACCGTAGTTCAAGGAGGCGTGGTTGCCACAGCACCCTCGTGTATGTCCTCGAGAAGGAACACACCTCTGTTGCGAGATGCACTTGGAGAGAACTCCCGAGCACCTTGACGGTAAAGGATGCCGCCCACAAGCTTGTATGGAGCAAGACGCCTTGTAAGCCGGGAACGCTTCGGCCGTTCGTCGCCGCGTGGTCCCATCTCGCAAGGTACCGGACAAATGGCGTTGTCCAATCCGCACCGCCGATAACGGAGACAAAGACCACTGCCTTCGCTGTTGCCTCGTCCGGAGACGTGATTGAGGGCTTGTGAAGGTGCTCGACGAGCACCCTGCGGAGCAGATTCTCGTGAGGATCCATACTTGATAGTTGGTCGCCGCGAAGTTGTCCTTCCCGGCACGAAGAGCACTTCGAAAAATCAAAATGCCGCCCAACTTCCTCACTTCAACCAGTATCGCGCCATTGAGTCATCGCAGACGATACTCCTTGTTAACTCGATTGATGACCACCGTGAATCTCCTTCACAGCTAGCCGCTGGACACCAAGCGACTTTGCACGCTTAGTCCAAATGAGGAGGCCTCGTACTCTGCGGCGTTGTTAGTCGCCAAAGTGTAGTTGGATAGAATATCGAGTTGCTCTCCTTGAGGAGATGAGAACAAAACCAGCCCCGAGTTTCGGTCGCGAGCCATCGAAAAACATGGTCCAAGAGGGTTCATCAAAGGTTGCTCGAGCATCCGGGATTTGGGCGGCAAGTCCATTCAATGACAAAGTCACCAGACTCGTGACTTAATAGCGCTTCGGGCAACAAATAATGATCAAACTCGCTAGTTCCATTGCCCACTTAGCTATACGTCCGCTAGATTCCTTGTTCCGTAGGATTTCTCCCAGAGGGAACGTGGTCGGGACCAGTATTTGATGCGCCTGGAAGTAGTGGCGAAGCTTCTTGGAGGACATGAGCAAGGCGTAGAGTAGCTTCTGGAACTCAGGGTAACGCTCCTTTGATCCGTGAAGTACCTCGCTCACGTAATAGATTGGTCGCTGTATGACTTCCCTTTCGACCGTCAAGACCGCGCCACCGCTTGTGGCGTGTAACCTAGGTACAAGCAGAGCTGCCGCCATGCCGCTGGGTAGTCAAGACGGAGGATTGGGCAGTATCGCTCAGATCCCGGAAGGATCTATCGGCTTCTTCCGTCCCACTCGAAACCATTGTGCTTCGCGCGGGCCTTAAAGAAGGGCAGCCGCGTTAGCCTTGACGGAAATAAACACCTTAGCAGCCATCCGCCCAAAGGAGGCTCAGATTTCCTTTATGGTAGTTGAGCACGCATATTTTCAATGGCCTTGATTTTTCAGGGTTGGCGTAAATACCTTGCGAACCAATAACATAACCGAGCAACATCCCAGATCGAACACCAAAGGTACACTTCTCTGGATTTAATTTTATTCGATGCCTGGTGAGATTACGAAAAGTTTCTACCAGGTCTTTTACATGATCTGAAGCCTACTTGCTCTTTACAACTGTCGGGGATTAGATCACGGCCCATTGCCATGGCCCACTCCCTGACGGCCCAATCGAATGACCTACCAGGCCCAAATCCTTGAAGGTTCTATCAGCCCATGTGCATCCAAATTAACAGCTTCATGGCTGGCACGGTGCGTAATGGCCTAGGATTCCTGTTTGAGTCCGACTCGAACAGAGTTCTGCACGGCTACGTGAAGACCCGGACGTGGTTTCCCGGATTGGACTAGGAGTCGTGATCCCCAAGATTAGGAGCTTACCTTATCTACCGTAGGTCGTATTTAGCATGTATGAGTTCGTTAACGATCTCGTAGTTAGCCCGGCCCGATATTCCCTCGGAGGTCGGTTTGCTCGCACTATATAAACCAAGCCCCTACGGTGTTTAGGGGCATTCGAGACGACTTAGACGCATCTGGCATCTAAGATTACTTTTTCGCATTACTACTCACTTGTACACCCATAATCTCGCCGAGATTTGTTCGTCTCGCCGAGCCACCTCTTGTATTCATCTTTGATATATAAGAAAGGCCGGACGAGGGCTATTATCTCCCGAGAGGCCCGAACCAGGATAAAACCCCGCTCCTGCTCGTTGTCGTTCGTGGTTGTTCGGCGGTCTCCTATCTCAATTCTAAAGAACCTTAGCGACTTGAGATCGATATCTCAACCGTCGACAGCTGGCGCCGTCCGTGGGGACACGCAGATCGAGCATGTCGAACTCCGCCGGCGATCTGTAGATACTTCCCGAGGGCTAAGACTCGGCGACGGATGTCTCATCCTGCCGCTTCAGACGATCTGCTCGGTCTCGAACACTTTCAGATCCGAGGCGATGTCTCCGCTTACATGGCGAGATAGCCTCGAGATCGCACTCCGTCATCGGCGGCGACTTACTCACGAACCGGCGATCTTTACGACGGTTTAGATTTGTCGATTCCAAGGCTATGTCGGTAGATTCCACCGTGGGGACACAGCGATGACACCGCCTAGCATACCTTCGCATGGCCCCGCGCAGATTTACATGGCCGATGTAGGAACCTCGAGGATCCCGTGACGGCCGTGGCGGCCGGCAAGGTCGGGCAGATTAACTCGCCGCATCAGACGAGGTCATACTGGTCGCCGCGAGCAAGACGCCATTTGCCGCAACCTCGACGATTCCATCAACCGATCGTGGCACGGTTCGCGATCGGTGCAAGCGATCGCGTCGCGACCCACCTCGCGTGCCCTCGCCAAGTCTCCCCGGCAAGCTTCTCCCGTCCGGATTGGTTCCCCGCAAACCGGACTCGGTCGGGCAAAACGCGATGCCTCGGGGTCCCAGAACCCCTAGAGCAGTAGTCGGAACGACTCGCGCCATGGCTTCGTGATTAGATCTACCAACCAGGCCGACCTCGCCAAGATGGGCGTCGCTTGTTGCTTCTAACCTAGAACGACCGGTCAAGGCCTAAAGACTCTAGGAGAAGTCAACAATTCCTCCAGCGTAGCACCAAACCGCCGGAATGGTTCGGACAGCTCGATCGATCACGTGACCTTCGCCACCGCCGGCGATCATCGCCCATGAGCAAAGCTACCCGTAGTCGCCGCCGCCGCCAAGTCCTCGTAGTCATCGCGACCACAGGGGCAAGCGCGCGCGCGATGATCACGGACGGTCCCCTCGTGAGGAGCGCGTCGTCGCAACCACGAGGAAGGAGCGTGGTGGATTGTCCCGGAGAGAGTTTCTCCAGGCCGAGTCATCCTGCTCAGCAGAGTTCTCCGCGCCGCAGACCAACGTCTTCTCAAGACTAGGTTCTGCCGGGGAAGGTGGCCGGTCATATGCTTTGGGCTGCAGGGCTTTCTCTGACGAGCTTCGAGCTGTCCGGTGGCCCTCAAAGTTCAAGCCCGGTCACATGGAGAGGTATAATGGGACTCAGAACCCAGAGGAATTCCTTTCCATCTACGCTACGGCCATCATGGCGGCCGGGGGTGACGAGCTCATTATGGCTAATTACCTCCCGACTGTCCTTGAGGGTGCTGCTCGGACGTGGCTGTTCAATCAGCAGGAGGGTTCCATCAGCTCATGGAACCAGCTTTGTGACGCTCTGATCGCTAATTTCCAGAGCTGTTACGTGCGTCTGGGCAAGGAGGATGATCTGCACCAGACGATCCAGATGAACGGGGAGACCCTCCGCAACTTCGTGAAGCGTTTCATTAAGATCCGCAACACGATCCCGAACATCTCAGATGAATCTGTTGTCCGCGCTTTCAAAAACGGAGTCCGCGACGAGCGGCTCACCCAGGATCTCGAGATTAACGAGACTGGACCGCCAACGACCTGTTCAAGGTGGTGGCCGATCATATGCTAACGCGCAGCGCTTCAAGACAAAAAGGCGTTCGACAAAGGCGAGCCGCCCGCCACTGGTGTGGATGAGAAGAAGAAGAGCAAGAAGAATGTTCCCGGTGACAAGAAGTCCCGTAAGAAGAAGAACAAAGGTGATGCGAACAATACCGTCAGCAGTATGGATCGCGACCCTCCCAAGGATGGGCGTAAGAAGCCCAACAATAATTACAAGGGCAAAAGCACGCTTTCGGAGGCGGACAAGGCAAGAAAGGTCCGAGCGACCGATTTTGCAAGTTCCACCAGACTACGGGCACGATATACGCCATCAGAGAACTTGGGCTGCAAAGCTCAAGATTTCTACAACGGCAAGGGCCCAATGCCCACCCCGCCCGAACAAGGTGATGCCGGTAAGGCTAAGCGCCAAACCGACGATGGTGATCGGAAGATGATGATGAATATCAAGAGCTCGTGAACCATATCGCCGTCATTTTCGGGCTCCTCGGCTTATACCTCTCGGCGCAGCCTCAAGGAAGCTGCTCCGGAGGTCCATTAACGTCGAAAAGGCAAAACCTCACCTGAATCGATGAAGTGGATGAGGTCCCCATCTCCTTCTCTCGGGAGGATTGCCCCACCGATGACCAAGCCTCGGCCGCTCCCATCGGTGGTCGCCCGACCATCAGCAACGCGAGAGTTGGCCGTGTCTTAGTGGACGGCGGGAGCGCTTTGGATTTGCTTTCTGCTAAAGTCTTGGACGATATGCAAATTCCTCGTTCCAAGCTGAAGAAAGTCGCAATGCCCTTCTATGGAATTGTTCCGGGAGAAGCTGTCAAGCCCTTGGGGCAGGTTGTCCTGCCTGTCACCTTCGGCAACCCAAGCAACTTCCGGACAGAGTTGATCACTTTCGACGTGGTCGACTTCCCATCGGCGTACAACGCAATCCTGGGCAGGCCATCTCTCGGTAAGTTTATGGCCGTGTCCCACCACGCTTACCATTGCGTGAAGATACCGGGTCCTAACGGTGTGATCACGGTCAAGGGCAACTACAAAGCTGCTCGATCGCGACGAGCGATCCCTTGCCCCGTCGACCAGCTTCCGCGCGTGGTCACGAGGTTCCGCAGACCAAATCAGACGCCTAGGGTCTCCCTTCACCAGGGGAGAAACCAAGGAAGTTCCATTGCCGCTTGATGATACTTCCAAGATAGCTTCACTTGGGGCCAATCTGACCCCAAATAGGAAAGCGAGCTCATTGCCTTCCTCCGAGCTAATGCGATGTATTCGCCGAGCCATCCGACATGCCCGAGTCCCAAGGAGGTAATCGAGCACAAACCGGGCGTCCGCCGACAAAAGCCTGTTCGCCGAAGCTTGCCGCTGAATTCAAATCGGGATCATCAAAGATCGACATAAACCGCCATTCTTGGGTTCATCCGCGAGGTTGATCACACCGAGTGGTTAGCCAATCTGTCATTGTAAAGAAGAAAGGCGGCAAGTGGAGGATGTGTCGATCACACGATCTGAACGCCGCTTGTCCTAAGGACAATTTCCCCGCCTCAGATTGACCAAATGGTCGACGCGATCATGACGCCCAGCTCCTAAGTTTTTTAGATGCTTACTCCGGTTACCACCAAATAAGCATCTCCCCCGAGGATGAAGAGAAGACTGCCTTCATCACCCCTCTCGCACTTTCTCGCTATAATGACCATGTCTTTCGGTCTGCAAGAATGTCGGGTGCCACGCCCAGGTAACAATGGAGAAGACCTTCCCGAGCAATGCTGAAAAAACACGAGGTCTATGTCGATTTACATAGTTGTAAAGAGCAAGTATGCTACAGATCATGTAAAAGACCTGGTAGAGACTTTTCATAATCTCACCAGGCATCAAATAAAATTAAATCCAGAGAAGTGTACCTTTGGTGTTCGATCCGAATGTTGCTCGGTTATGTTATTGGCTCGCAAGGTATTTCGCCAACCCCGAAAAATCGAGGCCATTGAAAATATGCGTGCTCCAACTACCATAAAGGAAGTACAGAGCCTCATCATGGGCGGATGGCTGCTCTAAGCGAGTTTTATTTCCCATCAAGGCTAACGCTGGCTGCCCTTCTTAAGGCCCCGCAAGCACAATGGTTTCGAGTGGACGGAAGAAGTCGATAGATCCTTCCAGATCTGCGCGATACTGTCCAATCCTCCCATCTTGACTACCCCGCTGGCATGGCGAGCAGCTCCTGCTGTACCTAGGTTGCACGCCACAAGCGGTGAGCGCGGTCTTGACGGTCGAAAGGGAAGGCATACAGCGACCAATCTATTACGTGAGCGAGATACTTCACGGATCAAAGGAGCGTTATCCTGAGGTCCAGAAGCTCCTCTATGCCTTGCTCATGTCCTCCAGGAAGCTTCGCCACTACTTCCAAAGATCAAACATCGGGTCCCGACCACGCTCCTCCGGGAGAAATCCTACGAACAAGGAATCTAGCGGACGATAGCTAAGTGGGCAATGGAACTAGCGAGTTTGATCTCGTTATTTGTCGCCCGAATCGCTATTAAGTCACGTGTCCTAGCTGACTTTGTCGCTGAATGGACTTGCCCGCCCAAATCCCGTGGAGCTCCCGAGCAACCCGATGAACCCTCTTGACCATGTTTTTCGATGGCTCGCAGACCGAAACTCGGGGCTGGTTTTGTTCTCATCTCCTCAAGGAGAGCAACTCCAGATTCTATCCAACTACACTTTGCGGCGACTAACAACGCCGCAGAGTACGAGGCCTCCTCGCGGGACTAAGAGCGTGCAAGTCGCTTGGTGTCCAACGGCTAACTGTGAAGGGAGATTCACAGCTGGTCATCAATCAGGTTAACAAGGAGTATCAGTGCTGCGATGACTCAATGGCGCGATACCTGGTTGAAGTGAGGAAGTTGGAGCGGCATTTTCGATTCTTCGAAGTGCTCTTCGTGCCAAGGAAGGACAACTTCGGCCGACCAGTATCCAAGTTTGATCTCACGCGAACCTGCTCCGGCAGGGGTGCTCGTCGAGCACCTTTACAAGCCCTCAATCACGTCTCCGGACGAGGCAACAGAGACAGGTGGTGCTGTCTCCGTTATCGAGCAGGCTGCGGACTGGACAACGCCATTTGTCCGGTACCTTGCAGATGGGACCACGCCGACGACGACGGCCAAGCATTCTCGCCACAAGGCGTGCCGCTCCATACAAGCTTACGGATGGCACCTTTACCGCCAAGGTGCTCGGGAGTTCTTCCAAGTGCATCTCGCAATGAGGGTGTGTTCCTTCTTAGGGACATACACGAGGGTGCTGTGGCAACCACGCCTCCTTAACTCGGTCGGCAAAGCGTTTACGCATGGGCTATTATTGGCCCATCATGGTACAAGATGCCCGGACATCGTGACTAAGTGCAAGGCTTGCCAATTTCACGCCGGAAGGCACACAAGCCCGCCCAAGAGCTCCAAACAATCCCCCATCCCGCCTTTTTCCACATGGGGTCCGGATCTGCTCGCCCATTCCCAAAGGGGTACAAGGGCTATACACACCGCTGTCGCCATAGACACTTTTACAAAGTGGATTGAGGCAGAGCTCGTGTCGCCTCTTCACGCCAAAACGGCTGTTCGCTTTTCAAAATCAACGTGGTCACGCCGCTTTGGATTCCCCATAAGTTGATCACGGATAACGGTACCAGCCCGGCGAGCTATTCTGTGAATATCGCGAACAAACCGGGTACCAAGGTTCGTTCGCCTCGTGGCACATCCACGAGCAATGGAGCAATGAGCGAGCTAACGGACAGATAGTCCAGGGTATTAAACGGCGGGTATTTGCTGCTCTCGAGCACAAGAAGGCTCTGGGTTGACGGTTCCTTCCGTCCTCCAGGCGATTCGCTTTCTACGGCCACCGGCGATCGGGAAACTCCTTTCCAATTGGTCTATGGTGCGAAGCCATCTTGTTCGCCAAATCAGACTCGGTTCGCTTCGCAGACGAGCTCGGTCAACTTAATTGACGACGAGCAAGAGCGCCTCGATCTCGATCTCCTCAAGGCGACGCGACCGGGCACAAGTCGAATGGCGCGCTACCAAAAAGATCTTCGCGCACGCACGCCAAGTCGGGCTCGACCAAGGGCTTTGAAGGCGGGCGACCTCGCTCTGCGCCGTGTCCAGAACTTGTCCAATGCCAACAAGTTAACTCCTCGTTGGGAGGCCCGCTCACGGTCGTTTCTTCCGCTTTCGCCCGGGCTGTTCGCCTAGCTATGGAGGACGGAGAGAGTTGACCAAGACTGAACATCGACCAGCTTCGTAAGTTCTTTGTGTAGGTCTTTTCTGCTTTCTTATCCTCGCTTTTTGCAAACTTGGCTACTTTAGTTCGTCCAAGTCTCTCGGCACCATGTAAAGTTCAATCCAATAATTATGAATTCTCGCGCTCTGTGCCTTTTTCACTTCTTGTCTTTTGAAGACTACCTCTTTCTCTCTGGTAACACTTGATGGCTGCCTACCTTGCGAACTCTTGGCTCCGCAATCTTAAGGATTGTTCCCTATCCGTATCTGGTTTCAATAAGTTCCTAAACTCGTGGTTGCGTAACACGGCCTTTCTACCTTGCGGCTAAATCTGCTCTCGTAAGCCCTCCGCGCAGAGGCACTTATCGCTTAGCGCGACCACTTGGTAAAGCTCGCTCTCGTAAGCCCCCGCGCGAGGCACTTTCCTTGTTCGGTTACTCTCGGGCGCCTAACTTACGCCAACGAAAGCGTACTACGGAACGAATCGAGCATGGTACGGTGTCGCTTTTTCTCCCCGCACGTGCTCGAGCTCGCAAGCTTAGGTTCTCGAGCATCGTCTGCACTGGGGCTAGGTGTCACTCTTTCTCTTGTGCACTGCTCGGGTTCGCAAACTCGAGGTTTCCGAGCGATGCACAACGGGCCGGGAGTTAGGCGAGCGCCTACCGGTTTTCTTAAACTTCCTAGCGCTGCTAGCTTTTCTCTTAGTTTCGCTCGTTCTTGTCTTTTTGTGCTCTTTTTGCAGGAATAAAGGTAAGTACTTTATTACGTTACTCAAAAGTTTCAGTACAAGGCCCTTTCGTTACAAACAGCGGTGCTACTTAGGAGCAAGCTGCTCCTTCACTCCTCAACTTCTAACTTGAGGCGCACGACTTCACCCCGAGCCTTGATTCCTTCCCGGCTTCACTGGAGGCGCTCGATCTCCTCCTTGCTCGCTTGGCTTGCGCCAGCCTCTCTGCCGGATGGCCTCGATCTCCTCGGTCTTGGCGCTTGTTGATCGGTCGAGCCTCGCCTGGCCGACTTCATTGCTTTCGGCCGCCTTGAGCTGCTCGTCCAGCTCCTTGACCTTCTTCACAAGGTGATCGCTTCACCGTCATCCCACATCTCTCTCGATCTCTTCTGTGAAGCCCACAGGTCGAGATTTTGCTTGAGACCATGAAGTCTGCTCTTCCTTGGCGAGCCGGGCCTTGAGTCTCTTGGCTTCCGCCGAGAGCTGATCCCGCCTTTGGGAAACGTCAGCGAGCTGCTCTTCGAGCCACTTCGAGCGGCCCGGCTTCTCCTCCGAGGTGCTCGCCTTAATGGCTTGCGCGCGAAGCTCCTCGGCCTCTCCTAGGAGAGACTAGCAAGAACGCCTCTCTTTGGCCAATTGGACTTTGAGCCTCTTTACCTTCGCCTTGGTAAGCTTCGACTTTGGGTGGTGCAGAGGGCCCCGCCTGACTCCTCGTCTGAGGTGCTCCTGAGCGACGCCAAGACGGGCGCCCGCCGATGGTGACGCCGTCCTCGAGCTCCTCCATGGTGTCCTCAAGACACGAGAGGAAGAACAAGTTAACTACTTTATGATGACGTAACTAAAATTGAACAAGATTTGGTCTTGGTGCCTACCTTCCCAAGTCGTTGCTTGATCCACGACGCAGCGGTCCTCGAGACCATGCGTCCAAGCCCCGCCGTGTGGGATGAGGCGGGCGCGTTCTTCCGCCGCCGCCTTTGTTCGCCCTTCTTCTTGCGGGAGCGCATCTGCTTTCGGGTGCGGAGCGACGGCAGGCGGCGCTTTCGTCTCGCGCTCCTTCTCCTCTTCCTTTTTTCTTCCCTCAACGTCTTGGCGAGGCCGAGCTACTCACCGGTGGCGCCGTTGTTTACCGCAGGCGGGGCGACTTGCGCGACCTGCTCGGGGCTTCTTCATGTTCTCGGCGGTGGGGTTTCACCACCGCCGGAGAATCCGTCGCCTCGGGGTGAGCTGCCTCGCGACGAAGTGCTGGCAGACCGGCTGCTCGGTCTCGCCTCGGCGCTTTCCGAGCCATCGCTTTGGCACAAGTCCGTGGCGCCGCTTGCGCTATTTTTGCCTCCAGCGCCCCACCGCGCTTTGGAGCGTCGATCTGCTTCGGCTGGAGCCGGGCGGCAAGAGCTCCATGCCGCCATTTTGTCCTTGAGGCACGCTAGCCTCATCGCCTGCGTGAAGCGCCGTGCAGATGCTTCGGGCAAAAGCGATCGCCGAGCCTCCTCGACATCATCCGTGGCGATCTCTCCTTGGGCACCGATGAGAAAGAGATCATCGTTAAGTCTAATGCGGTCGGTAGGTGGGAGATCTGAAGTTGGGTTTCTACATACCGCCGTGAGAGGCCCGATCCCGATCTTCTTCACTGAACTTTCCGCCTCTTCCTCGGGGCTCCTTGGCGGCTTCTCCGCCTCGGCCCTTGGGTGTTCGTGGCGGCGAGCTCGGCTCCTGGTAAGCCGAAGGCCTCTCAAGCAGCAGAAGAAGTTTTTCCTTGCGTGCGACTTCCTCTTCGAGCCTCCTCTGCTCGGGCGACTGTGGAGCCGCGCCAAATGGCCCGTGAGTCTGCGAGTAACGCCTAAGCCAGAGGGTCATGTTCTTTACCTCTTCGTCGCTTTGCTCGGCGAGGAGGAAGGGCTTGGTCTCTTCCTCATTGGGCTGACCAGCGCCACCTTGGTCCTTTCGACGCTCCGTCGCCGCGGCTGGTCTCTTCGATGGTCGGCGGCCCAGTGTCAAGGCGAGCTCAGCGTCGGCTCGGCCGCCACCTTGGGCTTTATGGCCGCCTTGGCTCTGCCCTTCTTCACCTTCTCCTTCTCGCACCGGAGAGTTCCTCTACGATCCCTCCAAGGATCAGTTGGTCCTCCTGCGCGTTTTCAGAAGTGAGCATTAACACTAAACAACATTGCGAGTCTAGCAACACAGACTGGGAGTAAGTAATCACCTCGTGCATGCGGGCCGAAGCACGCTATGCGGACAGTGTACGCCACCTCGCCGGTGACCTCCCCGTCCTTCTTCGCCGCCTTCAGCATGGCGTCGACCCGCTCGGTCACCCATGCGTCGGTTGGTTTCTCTGCCCGGACAGATGGAATCGTTAATTCCTGTTCGGAGGAAATAATCAATGAAGAGGTTGAGTCTTAAAGGCACTTACCAGTGCCCTCCCTTGTAATGTCTTCCCATCCCTCTATCTTGTGGAAGGGATAGGACCTCCTCCGCAGCCAGACGCACCACATTACGTGAAGTCCCGGTAATCTCCGCCCGTGAGCCCGAGGCTCACGAGAGGCGATTTTTCTTGTCGTACCAATCCTCGGCGGACATCTCCGCCGAGGCATTAGGGTTCCTTTGCCTACGCCTTTCCGTGAAGACGAAGTTTGCTATCGCCGCTCCGCTTGTCAGAGAACCACCTCACCCACCACGCGCCCATTGAGTCGAAAGCAGAGGTGGGCGAGGGTACGGCGCATCATCGGCGGTGGCCTTGAGCTTGAGGTAGTAGCACCCAGCGCCAGCGCGGAGCTGCTCCTCGTTCTCGTAGTAATGGAGGAACAGCCCACCGGCGGATCGATGCTCAGATAGCCCTCGCCAAAAAGTGCGAAGACGGCCATCCGGAGGATGGAGTTCGATTGAGGTTCGCCACCTCCAATCCGCCGATGTTCAAGAAGGCCTCGACGGTCGCCTCCGGAGACCTCAACCCAAGCGAGGTAAACTGCTCAAGTCGATTTAACTCTCCTCGAGCGGCCCGAGTATCCTCCTCTCAGGCGCCTCCACTACGGTGTCGATGTGGCCCTCCTCCTCCCAGATCCTAAGATCCTCCTCGGTCAAGCTAGTGCCCGTGAATTTGGCCATAGCGATTCCTGTACGGACGAAAGGTGGTCGGTGATGGAGTTTGGGTGCTTGATGTCGAGCGTGGTTGAAGCTATGGCTTAGAGAGGAAAGGCGTGAGAGCGTATGGTGGCCACGCAGGCGGCTTGGGTGCTTTTATAGTCCCGTATAAGCAGCTCTGCAACGGTTTTGTCCCGAGCGGCTAGTTTTTACCACAACGGCTAGGTAAAACGGTCGCTTTGTTTTCACCGCAATGACAATGAAGAAGTTACCATTGGAGTGCCGCTAACGGCTATTTTTTCGATGTATTCGTGACCAAGGCCGAGTGCTCGCTCGGACAGATGTCGTTCCTCGCTCGACGCCTAGCGAGTTGCTTTCGGCATCGATCGGGTTTATTCGGTCCCGAACAAGTCTTGTTCGGTTGAACCATAACCTGTTCGATGCGCCTATTATATGCCTTTGTAGCAGGAAAAATACCCTCTTCAGGATTTTGAGTCTCAAGAGGACGACCCCACTTTAGTGAGTCCTTCCACTTGAGTCTCGGGGCTAGCCGTCGGGATTAGATCACGGCCCATTGCCATGGCCCACTCCCGGACGGCCCAATCGAACAACCTACGTGGCCCAGCTCCTTGAAGGTTCTATCAGCCCATGTGCATCCAAATTAACAGCTTCATGGTCGCACGGTGCGTAATGGCTCGATTCTGCTTGAGTCCGACTCGAACAGTAGTTCTCGACGGCTACGTGAAGACCCGGACGTGGTTTCCGGATTGGACTAGGAGTCGTGATCCCCAAGATTAGAGCTTACCTTATCTACCGTGGGTCGATTTAGCATGTATGAGTTCGATTTATCTCGTAGTTAGCCCGCCCGATATTCCCTCGGTAGGTCGGTTTGCTCGCACTATATAAACCAAGCCCCTACGGTGTTTAGGGGCATCCGAGACGACTTAGACTCATCCGCATCTAAGATTACTTTGTCGCATTACTACTCACTTGTACACCCATAATCTCGCCGAGACTTGTTCGCCTCGCCGAGCCACCTCTCAGATTCATCTTTGATATATAAGAAAGGCCGGGCGTGGGGCTATTACCTCTCCCGAGAGGCCCGAACCGTGATAAAACCCCGCTCTCCTGCTCGTTCTGTTAAGTGGTTGTTCGGCGTGTCTCCTATCTCAATTCTAAAGAACCTTAGCGACTTGAGATCGATATCTCAACCGTCGACAACAACTATGTCGTCGACATAGACCTCCAGGTTTTTTCCGCGCTGTTCTAGGAAGGTCTTCTCCATTAAGCCCTGGAACGTGGCACTAGCATTGCGCAGACCGAAAGACATGGTCGAGCAGCGTAAAGTGCCAAGGGGTTCTGAAGGCGCCTTCTCTTCATCTCTCGGGAGATGCTTATTTGGTGGTAACCGGAGTAAGCATCTAAAAACTCAGAGTTGGCGTCTGCATCGATCGACCACCGGTCAATACGAGGCGCGGAAATTGTCCTTAGGACAAGCAATGTTCAGATCTGTGTGATCGACACACATCCTCCACTTGCCGCCTTTCTTCTTTACAATGACAGGTTGGCTAACCACTCGGTGTGATCAACTCGCGGATGAACCCGCAATGAGCTTGCTGTCGATCTTTGATGATCCCCTGCTTGAATTTCGCGGCGAAGCTTCGGCGAATAGGCTTTTTGTCCGCCGGACAGACGCTTTGTGCTCGATGACCTCCTTGGGACTCGGGCATGTCGATGGCTCCTGTGCAAACACATCTCGCATTGGCTCGGAGGAAGGCAATGAGCTCGCTTTCTATTTGGGGTCCAGATTGGCCCCAAGTGAACTGTCTTGGAAGTATCGCTGCGGCACAATGAACTTCCTTGGTTTCTCCCCCTGACTGAAGGGAGACCCTAGGGCGTGGAGACATGGTCTGCGGAACTTCAGGACCGCGCGGTGGAAGCTGGTCGACCAGGGCAAGGGACTGCTCGTCGCAATCCAGAGCAGCCTTGTAGTTGCCCTTGACCGTGATCACACCGTTAGGACCCGGTATCTTCACGCAATTGTAAGCGTGGTGGCACACGGCCATAAACTTACCGAGAGATGGCCTGCCCAAGATTGCGTTGTACGCCGATGGGAAGTCGACCACGTCGAAAGTGATCAACTCTGTCCGGAAGTTGCTTGGGTTGCCGAAGGTGACAGGCAGGACAACCTGTCCCAACGGCTTGACAAATTCTCTCCGAACAATCCGTGAGAAGGGCATTACGACTTCCTTCAGCTTAGAACGAGGAATCTGCATCTCGTCCAAGACCTTAGCAGAAAGCAAGTCCAAAGCGCTCCCGCCGTCTACTAAAACACGGCCAACTCTTGCGTTGCTGATGTTCGGGGCGACCACCAGTGGGAGCCGCTGAGGCTTGGTCATCCCAGTGGGGCAATCCTCCTGAGAGAAGGAGATGGGGACCTCGGTCCACTTCATCGATTCAGGTTGAGGTTTTGCCTTTTCAACGTTGTGGACCTCCCGAGCAGCTTCCTTGAGGCTGCGCCGAGAGGTATAAGCCGAGGAGCCGCCGAAGATGATGGTGATATGGTTCACGGGCTCTTGATATTCATCATCATCTTCCGATCACCATCGCCGGTTTGGCGCTTGGCCTTACCTCATCACCTTGTTCGGGGGGTGGGCATTGGGCCCTTGCCGCTGTAGAAATCTTCGAGCTTTGCGGCCCAAGTTCTACAAAGGGCGATATCATGCCCGTAGTCTTTGGTGGAACTTGCAAAATCGGTCGCTTGACCTTTCTTGCCTTGTCCGCCTCCAAAGCGTGCTTTTTGCCCTTGTAGTTATTGTTGGGCTTCTTCCGCCCATCCTTGGGAGGAGGTGCGCGATCTATACCAATGACGGTATTGTTCGTGATCACCTTTGTTCTTCTTCTTCCGGGACTTCTTGTCACCGGGAACATTGTCGCTTGCTCTTCTTCTTCTCATCCACACCAGTCAAGGGCGGCCGCCCCTTGTCGAACGCCTTTTATCTTGAGCACGCTGCCCGCGTTGGCATAGCGATCACCGCCTTGAATAGGTCGTTGGCGGTCCAGTCTCATTGATCTCGAGATCTGGGTGAGCCGCCGTCATGACTACGTTTTTGAAGGCGCGACAATGATTCATCCGAGATGTTCGGGATCGTGTTGGGATCTTAATGAAACGCTTCACGGTTGCGGAGGGTCTCCCGCTCATCCGGATCATCCGTGCGATCATCCTCCTTGCCAGACGCACGTAATGACTCCGGAAATTAGCGATCGAGCGTCACAAAGCTGGTTCCATGAGTGATGGAACCCTCCGCCGATTGAACAGCCACATCCGAGCAAAGACCTCAAGGACGGTCAGAGGTAATTAGCCATAACGAAGCTCGTCACCCCGCCGCCATGATGGCCGTGGCGTGAGATGGAAAGGAATTCCTCCGGTTCTCGAGTCCCATTGTACCTTCCATGTGACCGGCTTGAACTTTGAGGGCCACCGGACGGCCCGGCTCGTCGAAAAAAGCCCCGCAGCCCAAAGCGTATGACCGCCACCTTCCCCGCAGTAACCTAGTCTTGAAAAGACGTTGGTCCTATTGCGCGGAGGAACTCCTGCTGAATGGGATGATTCGGCCTGGAGAAACTCTCTCCGGGACAATCCACCACGCTCCTTCCTCGTGGTTGCGACGACGCGCTCCTCATGAGGGGACCGTCCGTGATCATCGCGTGCGCGCTTGCCCCTGTGGTCGCGATGACTACGAGGACTCGGCGAGCGACGGCGACCACGGTAGCTCGCTCATGGACAAGGATCCTTCGATGGTGACGAGGGTCACGCGATCGATCGAGCTGTCCAACCATTCCGGCAGTTTGGTCACTACGCTCGAGGAGTTGTCGACTTCTCCTAGAGACTTTAGGCCTTCAGCCAATCGTTCTAGGTTAGAAGCAACAGCATCGCCCATGCGGGCGAGGTCGGCCTGGTTGGTAGATCTAATCACCGGCCATGGCGCGAAGTCGTTCCCGACTCTGCTCTAGGGGTTCTGGGACCCCTGAGGCATCCGCGTTTTGCCCGACCGGAGTCCGGTTTCTCGGGGAACTAATCCGGACAGGAGAAACTTCTGCCGGGAGACTTGGCGAGGGCACGCGAGATGGGTCGCGACGCGGTCGCTTGCACCGATCGCGAACCGTGCCACGACCGATTGATGGAATCGCCGAGGTTGCGGCGAATGACGCCTTGCTCGCGAAAGCGGCCAATAGCGCCTCGTCTTGATGCCGAAAGCGAGTTAATCTGCCCGACCTCGCCCGCCCGCCACGGCCCGTCGCGGGATCCTCGAGGTTCCTACATCGCCATGTTAATGCCGCGGGGTCATCGCTGTGTCTCCACAGTAGAATCTACCGACATAGCCTTGAATCCGATAAATCTAAACCGTCAGAAAGATCATCGGTTCCGTAGTCATCGCCAATGACGGAGTGCGATTCGCGGCAATCTACGCCATATAGGCGAGACCTCCGTCCCAGATACGGAAAGTGTTCGAGACCGAACAGATCGATCTGAACTGACAGGGGATGAAACGTCCTGTCCTTCTGAGTCGTAGCCCTCAGGAAGTATCTCTGTATCGCTGACGGAGTTCGACATGCTCGATCTGCGTGTCCCCACGGACGGCGCCACGGCCGACGGTTGGGATATTGACCCAAGTCAACCAAGGTTCTTCAAAGAGGAGATGGGAGACACGCCAACAACCACCAAAGAACGAACAGAGACAAGGGTTTTTATCCTGGTTCAGCCTCTCGAGAGATAATAGCCCTACGCCCAAATTTTCTTTATATCAAAGAGGATTACAAGGAACTCGGCGAGATCAGCAGGTCTCGACGAGTAGTATGTGAAAATCTATCCGCTAAGGGTCCCTCCAAACGCCGTAGGGCCCTGCTTATATAGTCTGTAACAAACCGACCTACCGAGGAATATCGGGCCGGCTAACTACGAGATCGTGAACTAACTCAAGACATGCCAAATATAACCTACGGTAGATAAGGTAAGCTCTAATCTTGGGGATCACGACTCCTAATCCATTCCGGGAACCACGCCCGGTCTTCGTGTAGTGCAGTAACTCGCTCGAGTCGGACTCAAACAGAAGTCTTGGCCATTACGCACCGTGCCACCAGAAGCTGTTCGGCAGACGATATGGGCTGATAGAACCTTCCAGGGAGCTGGGCCCTGGTAGGCTGTTCGATTGGGCCGTCAGGGAGTTTGCCATGGCAATGGGCCGTATTTCTATCCCCAACAAGACTGTTTACCAACGTATGTTGTTACGTGTAGGTCAATGGTGGAGCATGTTTGGCACGGACACGCCAACACTTCAAATGCTTGCCAAAAAGATTGTGAGCCAGTGCGCATCCTCTAGTGAATGTGAGAGAAATTAGAGCATCTTCGCCTTCATTCACACGAGGCCACGCAAGAAACTTGGATATAACAAGCTACACAAGCTTGTTTTCGTTTGTTACAACTCAAGACTTCGTCTTGAGCGGGTCAAAACTCAGACGAGGGATGTAGAATATGACCCTGCAGACCAACTCTTACATCTTTCAATTACAGGCATGAACAGCCCAATGTTCGATTGGTTGGAGAATGGAAGGTACAGTCATATGTCAATAAATTCTAGCAGTATAGCCCAATCTAATTTGCATGGTATGTTTGTTATTTTTGTTGTAGGTCAAATTCGACTCCAGTTTTAGATGAGGACAGCACTGACACTGACAACCCACTGCCATCAACATTTGTCGTGAACCTAGAAGACCCCGCCACTATCCAGGAAAAGACCAGGGGCACAAGCATAGATGAGTGGGCTGAGCAGAATGTGGGAGACACTCACATTGGTAAGAGAAAGACTCGCTTGCCTCCTCCTATCAAACGTTTATCAAAGAGGACGAAGGGAAAGAGGCTGTCCACAAAAAATGATGACGAAGAGGATACACTAGTAGAGAAATGATTTTCAGTGACACTATGAATTCGTCAGCATAAGTCAGCAAAACGTCACCACATATCTTTTGTGACGATCTTATGACGAAATCGACTCACATCATCGAAAAGGCCATAGAAAATCCTTGCCGACGATTAGTATTATTTCGTCATAAAAACTTTATTTTCTATGACGCCGCAACTATTCGTCATAGAATATTTATTTTCTATGACGATAAATATCGCCATTAAAAGTATGAAAATGTCATGCAAAATCATCAATTCGCTATAAAAAAAAGGATGATGGTCCGTGAGGAGCGTTGACTGATCTTTCGTGACAAAAAATTTCGTCATAATATGATGACACGTGGACAGATATTTCGTCACTAAACATTGTAGTGCCACCCTAACGGCCAACATCTCAAATGACGTGGATGATGACGTGTCACATCTGCCACGTCATTTTTAATTTTTTTACTGGTTTTAGCTATTAATGCGCACTCCAAGATCGCCCAATATTTATAGCCCAATTAGTTTTTCCGCCCTTTAATTGTAGGCCATTTTTTGGGCTACATTTTTCTGTCCATTTGCCATGGCATTATCACAATCACCCAAATAATTTTAGGATCAATCCGCAGAAATATTACACAACACAAATATTCAACAAAATGATAAGTAATTGAAAAAACAGGGATACAATAATAGTTCTAGCACAGTTTCAATCACTTCATAGATTCAGCACTTCAAAGGCTGAGAGCAATACAAGCAAAACAAGTATTCCATGTCTAGGTTTCAAAACACTTCACAAGGCTGAGGAAGTACTGCATAAAAGCACTTAGAAATTACATTAATAGTACCAACTAAGAGCAAAATAAGTATTCCATGTCTGGGTTTTGAAGCAATCCAAAAGGCTGAGAGCAAAAGTATTGCATGAAACTACTTTGACGTTCATCCATTCACTGTTGGGATTGACCTGCAATGCTCAAGACTTGGCGAAGAAGTGCATCATTAACCTCTTGTCTCTTCCTGAATTCCTCCATTTCTCTTTGGGTCATAGCCATCGCTTCTTCCGATGCTTGTGTTTTTGCTTGAGGTCTTCAAGTTCTTTCGTTGTCACTCAAATGTAGCTCAAGTGCAAATGATTCTTGTCTCTCTCGCTCAAGTTCTTACTTGAACTTTTTCCTTTGATGCATTTGTAGTCTTTTCAATGGTTGACTGTAAGCCAACATTCTTAAGGAATTTGCTGTTGGCACTGCTCTGAGTCAGAACCTTAGAAACAATCTCTCTAGTAGATATTGATGTCCGACCATCTGCATTAGTCTCCTTCATAGCTTCCATCTCACCCTATGTAATTGACCAACAAAAATTCAATGCATAAAGAAGACAAGTAGAATGCTAATCAAAAGAAATCAATTAAAATTGAGATGCTTTATAAAGTAATGTTTTAATATGAACCTGAAAGGAAGCAATAAAGTAGGTTCTGCATTAGTTCTACTATTTTCATACATGTACATTTGTGTCATTGTGTTGTAATTGATGGGAGTGAGAAGTGACATTGTAAACAATCTGAAATTTTCAAATTTATCGCTCTAAATGCAATTTATGTATCACTTTTTGTTCTAGTCGAACTGAATCATAACTGGAGTTGTTTGCATAAATTTTAAACCTAATCAAACTTGTTTCTCAAATTCATTAAAGATATGACTTGTGCTATTCTTTAAAGATTGCTTTGTGTAATTAGCTTATAGTATAGGTGAAAGTATCAAATAAATGATGGTTTGATTCAATGTAACTCTAGTTACATTACTAGGCTTTAAACTTTTTCCCTTAGCTATGGCATATGCAGCCTTCAAGCATTTATAAGAAGTGCTTAATTTACATAAGTGCTAATGACAACATAGAATGGTTATAGTAATTAAGACATTACAGCTGTACAAATTCATATTACATATATAACTACAGGAAATAAAACATAACCTGTGTTGAATTTTTGCACAAAAGTACATATTGAAGCATTCTTAATAGGATTGAGTAGCAGATTCATGATAGTAATGGGTCTGCACATCTCAACTCCTTTCCAATCTAGGATTGGTATTGACTTACCTAACTGTATTAGAGCTTTTACATAGCACATTAATGTATATGTTTGATTCATTTTCAGTTTAAAAAACCGAGCAAATTGCACCAATATAAAATATGATAGTTAATGCAAAACATAGCTTGACCATGGCAATAGAGCACAATTCGTTAATAAAATTCAGATTTAGCACCAGATTTAGCACCTCACTCAACTTTGTAATTTCAGCCATCAGAGCTCATCTAGCAATGAAATGAAAACAACAATTCACTACGACTAAAAACAGGCCACTATCACCAACAATGTGCATGATCAAGGTACAACTGACATGATTATGAAAGAAGGAGAAATGCTGAAACTAAAACAAGGCTGCCAGACTAAAAAAACTGAAAATAACTGAAACTTGGATGACATTAGCTCACAAAACTCAGATTTAGCACCCAGATCCAAGTTCAAGCTATGTTATTAATGAATTAAGCTAAAATTCAGTACTGAACTTTGGCAATAGAGCTCATTAACTAATTTAGCACACGATCCAGATTTAGAAAAATTCAAGATCAACTTTGGCAATAGTGCATGCTTCAAGATTAAAGTTCTCAACGATATTGTTGAAAGAACCGTATGATATTACAAGAATTGATACTTTTTAACTATATTGTCACATTATAGGTAGAGACCGTCAATCATTATAATGCAAAGATTTAAGCAAACACAATTTGAAACCAACAAGGCAGGGATAGAACAGACTTACAATTGCGTGTTGCACAGGTTCTGTGAATCCCTTCTTCTTGCTGTTGAGGCATCCCTTGAAAATGTCCAGTGCGTCAAGCTCTTGATCTTTGTTTTTCTCCTTCTACATTATGGTATGAAGCAAAATGAAATGAATGTTTTTTAGGTATTATAGAAAAATTATGTGTGTGCTTCAAGTTTGGATGAATTTGTAATGCCTAGTAAGTGCTTCTTAATGATGTCAAACAGAAGTACTAGGATGCACATAGATTTAACATCATCAATAATTTTCGATGAAAAATGAATAACGAAAAAGACAACCCATACTTACTAGAGCATGGCAGTGTGCTATGTAGCTACGAGATCCGGTAGCCTGATGGAACTTGACTTTGGCTCGATTTTATTTGTTCTTTTCAGAGATTTCCTAATTGGATAGTGTCAAGTGATGAAAGATATGATCTGCTAAGTACAAATAATTCCAAGTCAAGCACTTAACTACCATGCCATAATAATTACAAAAGTAAATACTGCATATTCTTAATTATAGTCATACAAGTAGCCAATACAAACAATGGTATATGACAACAACATACATGGAGGATTGCGTATGGACACTAAACACTTAGTGAGCACTTAATAAAATTAGTTAACTATAACAAAACTAGATAGGCATAGGCAAAGAACCACGCTTATTCCTAACAAAACTGTAGCAAAATTCCCGAGGTCCATTTAATTATCGTAATTTTACTTACGCTAGTAATGAATTCAGAGCAGCCCCCCGCTAGTTGCTCTAAAAAGTATTGCAAAATCATGCCAAAGACATATATCAATGCCTAGTGCAAGACAAATTCATACGTAAATGATCCAAATAATAGAAAAGGATAGGGCACAAGAGTAAGAAAACCATCAGAAGACAACGTTAAAGAGCAAGTCATGTTGAAGAGATCCACATCCATGCTGGCCAAATCTTCAAGCGCACTCAGCCTCGGCTAGGAATCCCCAACTAGCAAAGCATTATGGACCCCAACTACAAGCAGTCCCATGGCCACAGGAGCCCGCTAGATGCCTCCGCTGCCGCCGTCGCAGGCATAGTAGTTCTGCCACTAACCTCCCCCTTTCACTAGTTCGCCGAAATGGTACATCCTCCACTGGCGAATGGGGATGGAGAATAATGGAGAGGAAATGTACAAACCTGTAGCTACTGAGCCCGATTCAACGATGGGAGGCGAGGGGGTGAAGAAGAAGGCACGGAGCAGCTCCCAGTGAAGGCCTTCACCGGCTTCGGTCTTTGAGGAGGAGGTCGCCAGCTACAGCGCGGGGTCTTTGAGGAGGAGGTCGCTAGCCACCGCCCTGAGGATATGTTGATTTAGGGTTTAGTGCAACCGTGGATGAGGGAGGAGACTATTGGGGGGAACCGGAGTGTGTCTCTGGACGTGGGCCTTTTCAATTTCGTGGGAGGAGACGGCGGGTATTTTGCAATTTTGTGGAGGGAAAACTTAGCGCCCAATTTTATTGTTGATTTTTTTCTATAAATATTTGTGCAAATAGATAAACATAGAAACCACGTTTAAAATACTATTGAAGACAGATCTAGTGGTACTCATATCACTTTATTTAACTAATGAATTGAATAAATAATGTTGGTTAAAATGAGCAAAAAACAACGGGTTCTTACCCCATAGTCGGCTCACCGTCACCGATGAACTGTGAGGTTGCATAGAGCTCTTCCACGGTTCTTACCCCATAGTCGGGTCCCCTGTTGTAAAGGTATGAGAGCATCTTTCAAAACTCATGAAGGACATAGCGCCCGATCCTTCATAGATATGTTGTTGTAGCATGAGTGCATCTTTTAAAACTCATGAACGCACCCTTCTAGCTCGTGCTAGTCGCCCCACCCATATCCGTAATGCACTACCTCATGAAGGACATAGCGCCCGATCCTTCATAGATATGTTGTTGTAGCATGAGTGCATCTTTCAAAACTCATCGAACGCACTCTTCTAGCTCATGCTAGTCGCCCCACCCATATCCGTAATGCACTACCTCGTGAAGGACATAGCGCCCGCTCCTTCATAGATATGTTGTTGTAGCATGAGTGCATATTTCAAAACACCGCTGAACGCATTCTTTGCAGCTCGTGCTAGTCGCCCCACCCATATCTCGTAATGCGCTACCTCACGGCGACATAGCGCCCGATCCTTCATAGATATGTTGTTGTAGCATAAGTGCATCTTTCAAAACGCTGAACGCATTCTTCCAATCATCGGTCTATAGTGTTTCAAAGCCCTTCTACCGAGCTCATCTTGACGCTTTTGTCAATTTTATGAAATTGCTAATTTTTAATAATAATGGAATCTTTTCCATAATACTTCTTATAATATTGAAATGACATCGCTTTTACAATAAGTATACTGAAAATTTTTAAATCAAAATTTCTAGAAATCTATGCACAAAGTAATGCTCCTTCCTCAGAATTGCCTCGCTTTTGATGGGTATAACTTGTTGAATTTCGACTTGCCTACTCAAGGTAGTCAAGTAATACTCATTCGCTACCAAAGAAGTTTGCAATAATTTGTGCTAATTAGTACATATCCTCATGTTGCGCTTCATTTACGTGCTTTCATATAATGTGGGTGTTAAACAATCTATGCATGTTTCACTTCATTTATGTTTTGTTCATCATAAACCGATCGGTTTACACCACCATCTATAGTCATTAATCGATCTTTTACAGCTACTATAGTTTCAGCTTTCATCGCAGCTTGAGCACAAGCCCCTGCCTATATTCTCTCGATGTCTAGCAAAATACTGAATCCTCTCGCCTCGGAGAATTTGGCATTGTTCATAAGCACTCGCTCTGCCCACTTGGTGCTTCACCGCTGCATGCAAAGTGCACTCTGCTGGTTTTCAGAGTAACCAATTTCATCAACTACATGCATTTTAGCTATTTTAGGAGAAAAGCACCAACTGCATGTCTGCAGGCCATTCTTTAAAATTTTAAAATTAAATTAAATCAATGGTTTTAAATTTGTTACATCGATGACAAGTGTTCGTGTTTATTTACAAAACTTGGTAGTGTCGGATCATACAAGAGGAAATGAGTAATTGTTTTTCAGCAACATGCATCCAGTTTTTGTAATTTTAAATCTATCGCTTTAAAAGATCGTGCCACAATCGACACCTCATGTGTAAAAATTCACCGCTTAGCTGTTCATGTTTGCACCTTGTTCAATTCTACTACTACCCCGCTTTTGACATTACCATATAAAAGCATTCAATTTTGACTATATATACTATTTAATCCTCGCCGTTCGCAGATCTCTATAGAATAGTAGGCAAAGATAATGTAGTGCATTTTAGCTTACAGCATTGTCATTATAGGCAATAGGCCATTTTTGCTTAAGTTTACATATAGCTTCTTCACAAGGGCGAGGAAATGAAGTGCTTTATAAGGGTCTTATTATGATTCCTACTTTACTGCTTTTATAAGGTCTTCCAAATACATGCGTAACATACATGGTAGGGCAATTTTTTTAATCTTAGATGACCTAAAAATAGTTGTTGTCCATTATGGTTTCAGATTACTTGAATTTTTTAAGGCTATCAATATACATTAACATGAACTGCCTGTTCTACGAATAAGAATTGCAAAATCAATCCAGTTTTCATGATATTACGCGTTTCATGGAGTTGTACCTTTATGCTCTTGCTAATTTATCATCTATTAATGCACTGTAAAACTACATCACTATTAGTAAGATATGTTATCACTTTGAGCCATTGTTCTTGCCATGTAATATGGAGGTTACTGATTCACTACAGTTCTGCAGAGTATTCTGGAGGCGGTGCTAATGCTACAAAACTTGCTGCCCCAGATAGGAACTATGAGCTTGATGAGCTCATCCTTAGGCTCATCACTCAGTTATTTCAGGTTGGATATTCCTATTCATGGTTTGTTTTATCAATATGAATATGTTGTCGCTGGATGGATTGTCGCCATGATGGATTGGTATTGACTTGCCTAACTCAGTATTAGAGCTTTTACATGGCACATTAATGTATATGTTTGATTCATTTTCAGTTTAAAAAACCGAGCAACTGCACCAATATAAAATATGATAGTCTATGCAAAACATAGCTTGACCATGGCAATAGAGCACAATTCGTTAATAAAATTCAGATCTAGCACCTCACTCGCACTCGCAATTTCAGCCATCAGAGCTCATATGGCAATGAAATGAAAACAACAATTCACTACGACTAAAAACAGGCCACTGTCACCAACAATGTGCATGATCAAGGTACAACTGACATGATTAAGAAAGAAGGAGAAATGCCGAAACTAAAACAAGGCTGCCAGAAACAAAAAAACTGAAAATAACTGAAACTTGGATGACATTAGCTCACAAAACTCAGATTTAGCACCCAGATCCAAGTTCAAGCTATGTTATCAACGAATTAAGCTAAAATTCAAGATCAACTTTGGCAATAGAGCACGCTTCAAGATCAACTTTGGCAATAGAGCACATTAACGAATTTAGCACACAGATCCAGATTTAGCTAAAATTCAATATCGAACTTTGGCAATAGAGCACGCTTCAAGACTAAAATTCAGATTTAGCACCTAGATCAAAGCATCCAAAAACATGTTGTTGCTATTCATTCGCAAATAAAAATTACATGTCATTGTTAATATTTCAGTGGACTAAAACCCTTGCATATCATGCAGGGCAAATATTCTTCAATTTTATATTGCTGCACATGCCTTCAGATTTCGAGAACTGAAGATACAAACCAAAGCAACCATCGAAAAGACCATTCTAGTGATCAAAATCCATTACAGCCCATTCTAGGGAGGAAAAATGAGCATTCCAAAGGCATTCGACATTGCATTGCTGAAAATTTTAAATAAATTGTAGTTAGTAATAAAGTGAATGTTGTTGACATGTTTTCTGAAATTATCCAAAATTTCTAGTCTTTTTGCAAAATTCAAGGGTCTTCTAATTTTCTAAAACTCTAGGAATTTCCAGAGAAATTTGCTTTTTCCGAGAATTTTCCAAAAAACTAGATTTTTCTCCATTTGCATCTACAAATGAATTCTATGAGGTACTCAAACTTTTGGTTCTACACACTAGTAACAAAAACTTGTATCACCTGAAATTTTGGTGTGAATATATTAACTTCGACATCGATTCTCACCAAAAATAATTCTTCCGTAGTATCACCGCCATCCGTAATTTTCATTAATATCTTTCTCGAAACAAAAATTTCAGCATCGGAGTTTAGTTAATTCTTCTAACTATTTTCCAAAACCAGCATGCCACACAAAAGCGTAGTATGAAGAATATGGCGCAAGCATCTACCGATCAAACCCTGCTTTCAAAGGGATGTAATCAATCACCGATGAAATCTTGTTTTCAAGAGGATGTACACTACGGTTTAATCTTCATGTCAGACATCACAAATGAATCGCATCCCTACAATCGACAGCACCACCGCCAACATGGTAACAAAATGATATTATGGAGGCAGGTCGCCGAGGTGATTATATAGTAGCCTCGCCAGACGATCGAAGTTTGTACAAATTTGCAACCGCGTGGTTTCGATGTCTGCAGCCTAACGGCGACGGTCGGCGGGGCGGCACGCTGCCGAAGCGACGGCGGCCGGCGGTGCCCGAGGCAGCCATGGGCGGTAGAGCGAAGAAATCGGCAACAAGGCGGCCATGGTGTGCGGCACGGCAACATAGGCGGTCAGGCGGTGGCGCTTAGAAGCCGACAACAAGGGCGGGCAACAGACAAGGCCGGTGGCGCGCAATGTTGACGAGGTGCCCATGGTCGGCGTGGGAGTAGATCAATTGTATATAAAAAATCAATCCGACCCTCGTATTAGTTTTCAGTTTGGCCTATAAAACTACAATTTCGCCGCAATTACAAACAATGCAATGCATTCAATACCTTGCGGTCTTCCGATCCTCTCTCCGCAATTGTAATCGTCGTGTATGATCTTCTTTCCCGCATTAAGTATGCTGTCACGTGAGGACAGATTTCAGCAAAACCGAGCGGTATTCGGCGTGATGGTGAGTCGATTGCGCATCGCTCCGATGCCTTTTTCTCCTCGTGAATAGACCTTCGAGAACGAAGCGCTAATAATCATTGTAAAACCTTCCTACCTCTATTTATAGTGCTAGATAGATTAGGGATTAGTCTAGTCCAATACGGATTAAAGTTCTAGTTGTACACATCTTGCACCGTGGATCACCATAACGGTTCAGAACATAAATCTGCAAGAAAGGATAAAACATCTATCGTGATTTGAAACATATCGTCACAATAAACATATGCATATGACTTTACCTATGTCTGTTTTCGTGGATTTGCTTATAATTTTTTTGTGACAAAATTTCAACTTTCGTCACTAAAAAATAGGGCTGACCGACGTGTGGTGCGTGTTATGACGACAAAACCACAATCGTCACAAAATAGTAGTTTTCTATGATGCCAGTTGACATCGTCAAGGAGTTTTCGTCATAGATAGTCACTTTTCTAGTAGTGATAGTGATGCAAGCGAGGAAGAAATTGCAAAAAGTCCCACGTACCAAGAATCAAACGACAGTTCATCCTCAGATGATGGGGAGGATGATGATGGGGATGATGACGGGGATGGCGGTGATGATGGCGGTGATGGTGAGGATGCGGGTGGCGCTGATGACGGGGGTGATGACGAGGGTGGTGACGAGGGTGGGGGTGGCTTGCAACCTGTGACCAAATTCTACCCACAAGCTTTACACCCTATCTCGCAGGGAGCCACTAGGCCCAGGCCATCCACGTCTAGAAGGGGCAAGCAAGACAACCCGTAAGACCAGGCGAGCTCAAGCTCTACGAGTGGTACTTATACGGGTTATAATTTTTTTCCTCCCCCATATCCTCAACCAATTAATCCACATATGAGGAAAGTATATGAATGGGAAATGCTAGATTATTATGCAAGTCTATATCAAAGTTGGCAAGCCACTGCCTGGACCACATGTCAAAGTTGGGAAGATTATAAAATAGACTTAATGAACCATCATGGTCTAGTAGTCATGTCTACAGAGGAGTACTGCAATGCATACCCTGAATCTAGACTTCAATATTCTAGATATTAGATACAACTTACAATGGTAATATTCTGTTCCCGTTGTATACTTACATATATTCCTTTATAATCTGCATGTGTAATTTTTTTATGTCTCATTTGTAGGTGCCGACGTGCCACTGCCTCCTTCCATTCATCGTTCCTGATTAATACGCTTGAGGTAAGCTTTTGACAAAAAGTTCAGCGGTATGACATCTTGAGTTGTGAACTATGTATGAGATAATAAGATGGTGGATATATAATATATGCTATGAAATATGTAAATTATGTTTCTTTGTCTCATTGAGTGGATGACCAAATTATAGGGAGGTCTTTTCGAAATTTTGTAGAAATAAAGAACTTAGTAGCAATTCTTCTATTTTTTTCTATAATGTTTTTATGTCCCTAGTGCCAAATTAGTGCTAAATTGATATTTGTATGTCCCTATAATTTTTCCGACAGTAAAATTAGTTCCAAATTATAGACAAATTGACATTTGTATGTCCCTATAATTTTTTCTATTTTTTCTATAATTTTTTTTCAAATTATAGACAAATTATAGCAATTATTCTATTTTTTCTATAATTTTTGTATGTCCCTAGTGCCAAATTAGTGCTAAATTGACATTTGTATGTCCCGATAATTTTTTGGATAGTAAAATTAGTTCCAAATTATAGACAAATTGACATTTGTATGTCCCTATAATTTTTCCTATTTTTAAATTGATTTTTTTCAAATTATAGAGAAATTATAGCAATTCTTCTATTTTTTCTATAATTTTTGTATGTCCCTAGTGCCAAATTAGTCCTAAATTGACATTTGTATGTCCCTATAATTTTTCCGATAGTAAAATTAGTTCCAAATTATAGACAAATTGACATTTGTATGTCGCTATAATTTTTCCTATTTTTAAATTGATTTTTCAATTTTTTCTCTATTTTTCTATTTTCAGCTAAACCAGACCGGTTAGCCGAGCTAACCGGTCGGCTAACCGGTAAAACCGGTCGGTTAACCGGCTGGGCCGTTTTTTGAATATGAATTTGAATCTGCCAGTTTTTCAACGAAATTTTCCGGTTAACCGCGAAAACCGGTCGGTTAGCCGAACTGGACCTCCCCCGGTTTTTGCTGTCGGCTCGGTTATGTAATCCCTGGTACAGCGACGCTCCGCTCATCACCCCAATGTCTGCAAAAGTCGAAACGCACATGAATCCATCATCCATGCGCGCAAGAACAAACACAACGCCCGGAAAGAATGATATGTGTGTACCGTAGCCGAGGATGACGGTGGCCATGGAGGCGAGGATGGCGCAGGTGAAGGCATACTTGACGTTGCTCTTCTTCTTCGGCGCGACGGACGCTGGAAGAGCGGCAGGTGCCATGGTGAACGACTGAAAGCCTCTCTTTGCACTATCCATTCTTCGTATCGAGGTACAGATACCGCTACACTACTACAATAGTAGGTTCAGAAAAAGCTAATTATTGATGGTCTGGTGAACTGATGAAGATTAATAGATTAGTCATTTTGTATGGCATATTGGGTGTGTTTATAGAGACGGAGGAGAGCATGTCAGCGTGTGGTTAATGATCGGAATCGGATCATATCTACTCTCTAAAACACTATTGACATCTCCTTTATCTATCACTCTAAAATTCATTCACAATTTACATTATATTTTAAAAAATTCATTTTCTTCATCAATCTATCTATATCTACTATATTATTACAAAAGAACTGTCGTTATTATCTCACGTGGATCACTATTATAGTCAAACGATGACGTGCCGTGTATTAAGAAGTACTGGCTGCATGACGGCTGCTCCTTTCTCCATTGCATAGCGACAGGAGGTGCGCAGACGTGTTCTATTCTATGATCTCCTTTCTTTCTTTCTTTCTTGTTACTCCGTATTTATGAGAGCTATCTCCTTCCTATCTCGCGGGAAGATGCTTCTCCTGCCCGCTGTTCGCTTGTCCTCTGCGCGAAGAGGTCCATGTTCATCAGATATTCGGATCAGATTGGGGACTTGGACATATATGGTTCTACTATTCCAAAGACATGTATGTCCACTAGTTAGTACTCCTTTTGTTGCAAAATATAAGGCATGTATGTATTTGGAAAAATCAACATTGATAACTTTGGACTAATAATTAAGGTAAAAACATATATGTTTAGTGTTATGCATATGATACAGTTGGATTCATATTTGAAAGTACTTTCGTATGATGTCAATTATATAGTTATTGATAATATATTGTGAGAGTAAATAATTCTCAAATTTCTACATTAAAATCCGTGTCAAAAAATTATATGTCATATATTTTGAAACAGATGGAGTATCAGTAGTCGGATAGCTACTTCCACCTTGCGGTTTCAGTAGTCGGAATGCTGGAATTGTTGAAAACAAAAGGGATTGTTATATGGGTAAACTCATTTACTAGCTCAACAAGACTCGAAAGAAATATAACCCACCCAACGAGAAGACAGGAGGACTTTATTTAGTTAATTTAATAAATAAAATTATTTATTTTATTTGAAAAATATAAACATTAAGAAATCTCTGAAATGAGCATATAGGTGGGCTATATCAACCCCTTAATCGTGGTTGTGCGTATGCCAGGCCAGCCCAGTTCAAAGGCGGTCCGTCATTCCTCTTGGTCGTGTTGAGCCTACCAGCAGGCCCAACCTAGCCCAGCCTGGTGAGTCCAATCTGAGCTCGTGTCATGCTGCCCGCTCAGTCCGGCCCAACTCCTAGCATTACGTGAGACGGTGACAAACGATTGCGACCTATACTGTTCATATTAGAGATAAATCAAAGATTTTTTTTGCAGGGCAGCTCAATGATTGGCCTACAACTTTTTTTTTTGTTAAAATCAAGAAAGGTCGAGTAAAGAAATGAGATGAAAATCGAGAGAAGGTCGAGTAAACAAATGAGATGTTTTGCATAGAGCAATATCGCAGTCTTCTCAAGTAACTTTTTTTAAACATATGTTGCAATACCGCTTCCTCGATTCTTTTTTATTTGTTACCGTTGACTTTTAGACATGTCTTTTACCATTCGTTTTATTCAAAAAACCTATTTAAATATTATTTATTTTGTTATATTTTTTCGATAAAGGGGGCACACCCCTATTTCCATTGTGAAGGACAATAGAAACAATGTCTGTAGAGTTTAGAGGAGGCACGCTAAGGCCACCCACGGAGAGTAAAAAGTAAAACTTAGTGAAAGAAGTTCACAAGGGGAATCTCTCCCAAAATGTCAAAATGCAGACGCGGCTGCAAACGGAATGAAGAGGAAAAAAGACATATGAAAATAAAAGCCTCCCAGTGAAGAACACCTCCAAGTTGACTTTTTTCACATCGTGATTTGGGGACGCCAGTAGAGCAAGCGCGAAGCAGCCCAACAGAGGTTTGTTGCAAGCGATCTACACCACTAAGCAAAACATCCTTGTTGCCTCCTGCAAATAAGACTACCCAGTAACTCAAAATAGCGCAAAGTTCAAATATCACATGAGAGGGGGACGAAAAATTTTTCTCTTGAAAGCACTAGTTATTTTTTGCAGACCAGATACACCAGCACACAACTGCTAAACATGTTGTATAAAACTTAGAACCAGAAACCTAGACACCCTTAATCCAGCTCATATAGGAAGACAAGTTAGTAGGGTGGGTAGAGGAACCTAGAGCACAGGCAATAATAACCCAAATCGAGGTAGCAACAGAACAATCAAAGAAAAGGTGTTGTATTGTCTCCAATTTACCACAGAAGAAGCAAAAAGGGTTACCAGGCCAATTTTTGTGAATATGGACATCTTTAGTCAAAATGGCACCACGAAAGACAAGCCACATGAAGACTTTTATTTTAACTGGGATTTAGCATGCCAGATAAAGAGGAGATTAAGCCCCTGAGAGTGTGAGTTTAAAGAAGAGTACATGGAGTTAACTGAGAAAGATTTGTTTTTTTGTAAGCTTCCATATGATAGCATTTTTGCAGCTAGTCCTGTAAGCAAAAGCATTAACACAATTGTTTTGAAAGGAGCTCCACTTAACTGAAGCATGAGGGGAAAGCAACCTCCTGAGAGGAAAATCAAGGTTGAAAGAAAGGGCTTCTTTAACTAATATTTGGGTTTTGAGGCATATATCAAAGACATCAGGGAATTGATCTTTAAGGGGTTGCTCGTGCCACCATGTATCGCCCCAAAAGTCAATTTTTGAACCATCACCATCATAGAAGGATCTGAGTTTTTTGTAAGAAGGCCTTACTTTGAGTAAACTAGACCAGCAGAAGGAGTCTGAGTGTTTTGAAGATATTAGACTCAATGGTCTATTTTTCATATATTTTCTGGAAATGATTTGATTCCAAACACTAGTTTTAGATTCCAATTTCCAAAGCCATTTGCACAAGAGGCTGTTGTTGCATTGTCTTAGATTTTTAATGCCTAGACCACCTCTGCTTTTAGGTAAGCAAAGCACCTCCCACTTTACCAGATGATATTTTCTTTTGGCAGGAGAGCTCCCCCAAAAGAAGTCTCTTCTGATTCTGTCAAATTTTTTTATCACGCTGGAGGGAATCTAGAACATGGACATATGGTTTAGGGGAATGCTGGATAGGCAGGCGTTAATAAGTGTAAGTCTATCACCTTTTGATAAAGAGCTAACTTTCCAGGAACTGAGTTTTTTCTGGACTTATTCCACCACAAAGTCCCAATCACTGACTCCGGGCTTGGAGAAACCAATAGGGACACCCAATATTTCATGGGGAGAGTACCCAGAGAGCAATTAAACAGAGAGGTGTACGCAAGTTCTTTTTTGGGATCACCATTAACAAGGAAAAGTTCACTTTTGAGGAAGTTTATCTTTAAACCAGACATCGTTTCATATAGGTACATCAGGAGTTTGAAATTTCTAGCTTGAGGTAGATCATCTGACAAGCATATAACAGTATCGTCTGCATATTGAAGGATTGCACACCCACCATCCACTAAATGAGGAGTCACCCCTAAGATAATTTTATTTGTTAAAGCAGTTTCAATCATTTTAGACAGCGAGTCAGCAACCAGGTTAAATAGTAGGGGGGAGAGGGGATCTCCTTGCCTCACACCCTTCTCACTAAGGAAATAATTGCTCTTAACCCCATTAATCATCACATTAAGAGTTCCATTTTTTACTACCTTAGCAATCCAAGAGCACCACAAGGGGGGGGGGAGCCTCTAATGTTAAGACAATGGAAAAGAAATTCCCAATTCACCTTGTCAAAGGCCTTCTCAAAGTCTAGCTTAAGAAAAACAACACAAGTATTGGTCCTTTTGACTTCATGCATTAGTTTATGTAGAGTTAGCACACCATCCATGATATCACGCCCTTTGAGAAAAGCATTTTGGGAAGGAGAAATTATACGATTGAGAACAGGTTCTAGTCTGTTTGTGAGCACTTTGGTAATTATTTTATAGATGGAGTTCAAAAGACAAATAGGCCTAAGTGCTGAACGCAAGTAGAATCAGATTTTTTTAGGAATAAGAGTAATAACACCAAAGTTTATTCTGCCAACATCCAACACACCTCTGTGGAAGTCAGAGAATATATTCATTAGATCATTTTTAATCACATCCCAACATGATTGGAAGAACTCAATGGGGAGGCCATCTGGCCCAGCAGCCTTGTTTAGACCAAGGGAGAAAACTGCATCCTTAACTTCCTCAAGAGAAAAGTCAGCAGTGAGAGCAGAAATTTCAGAATCATTTACTAGACCAGATTCACTCCAAATGTCACCCAAGGTGAAGGGAGAGGGTTGAGAAAGATTGTCTTCATGAAAGAGAGATTTATAATAAGAGGCAGTAATTAACAAGATTATCAACACCTGAAATTTCCTGATCACCATCTTGGAAAAAAGAAAAAAGATGCTTCCTACGCCTACCATTAGCAATGCGATGGAAGAAAGCAGTGTTATTATCACCCTTGAGAAGCCAAAGGGCATGAGATCTAGTTCTCCAATACTCCTCCTCATAGTCACACATTTTATGAAGGGAAACGATACATTGCACTTTCTCATCCAAAAGGCTAGCGGTGAGGGGGGCAGATTCCTCCAGATTTTCAAGATTTGTGAGTCTGTCAAGCAAAAAAATTTTAAGAAATTTAATAAAGCCTTTTTTATTCGCACCCCAACCACGGAGGGCTTTTTTTGATTACGCGAGTTTTAATAAGGAAAGAGGAAAGACCATCTTTACAGAAAACATCAGAACACCAGTGAGAAGCAATAAAGCCAATAAAGTCCTCATGTTTGAGCCACCTTTTGTCAAACATAAAGCATTTAGAGGTATAGGGACTATGAGTAAAACCTGAGGTAGAAAGTACTAATGGATTATGATATGAGAAGAGCCTAGGAAATTTAAATAGATGAGCAAGCGGGAAAATTGATTCCCAAGAGGAGGAAATGAAGACCCCGTCAAGTTTTTTCTAAGGTGGGGTTAGAGTGCATATTAGACCAAGTGTAGGCACCTCAAGAAAGTGGTAATTCACGCAGTTCAGCTACCGAAATCACAAAGTTAAACATGTCACTAAAATGATTTCTAGAAAATTTTTTGTTCTTATCAGCCGATGATCGAAGAATGTTGAAGTTTCCTCCAATAATTAGAGGGGTGTTATCAAAAGAGCAAAAGTTGGCAAGTTCACATAGGAAATACATCTTAAGAGAGAATGGGGGGGCACCATAGACTATCATTAGGCACCACTTGAGTTTTTTAACTTTATCCCAAACCACCACCTGAAGAATAAATTTGCCCTTTTTAACACCTAAGACATCAAGCTTATCGATAGAAGTACCACAGAGGATTCCTCTTGATCTACCAGTAGAGGGAATCCAGTTCCAGTGAAAAGAGGTTGCTTTATCAATTTTCCTAAAGAAAGAATTTGAGAATTTTGGTTTTTCAGTTTCAACCAAACCAACACAATCAATATTATTTTTAAGAACCACCTCAGAAAAGTAATTTGCAAAGCCTTTTTTATTTATCCCTCTGCAGTTCCAAAAGGGATAATTCATTGTTTAAAGGATGTTGGATTTTAATTTTAGCTTCACAGGACGTCCTTTCTTCTTAGGGGTCCTGGTAGCTTTTTTAGGGTTCGAGGGAGCACCACTACCTTTTGTGATAGAGAGGTCAGAAGAAGAAGATACCAGAGGGAGAGAAAGATTGTCAGGATCATCATTATTAATCCAGTTATCAGAAATCACCAAAGAAATAGAGTCAGAGTTATTATGGGAGCAGGAAGGGACAGATTGATGAGAGAAAAGGTCAGCACATGCTTGTTCAATAGTTTTAAGAGCATTCAAGCACTACAGGAATCTGTAGTAGTATCGGCGGCTAAAGCCCCCGACACAGGTCAAAATACCACCGACAAAAGTTCGCCGACCCTGCTTGGCCGACACAGCTGCATTTTGTCGGCGGCCCCGTTGACAAAACTGAAACCTGGGGCAGGGCTCCCGTGCGGTTGGTCTATGTCGGCGGCTAGCCTTTGGCAAACAGCCCAATCCTATCACGGCGCTCTGACTTGTGGGGTCCATGTCACGAGCGAGAACTCGACACGTGTCTACAGCTATGTCGGCGGCCAACTGAAAGGCTTTTGATGCAGCTCCTTCCTGGTAAGCTATCAGGCCCCTCTGGCACAAATCTATGTCGACGGTATTTAGTTCGGCCGCCTACATAGAAAGGTCTGTGTCGGCGGCATATATTTTGGTCACGACTGCAGTATGATGCTATGTCGGCGCCATCTTTGTGGGTCACGACATTGTTCTTGGTTCAAGTCTCATGCTCAAATATGGTCACGACATCAAGTTATATTGGCAGCAGCAAATATTGCTTCCAATTTATAAAAACCCTCAAATTCAACCTGCAAAATAACCCAATTCACAGCATATATTCAATTTCCAATTCACACATTCACATCCACACATATTTAGAAGCTCGCCACCACGATTTCGAGCCCAAATACAACCACATCATCACAAAACACTAAATCATCGATAAATACAACCACATCATCGCAAAACACTAAATCATCGATAAATACAACCACTTCATCGCAAAACACTAAATCATCGATCCACACATATTTACAAATCATATGTTGTCACTAGAGCACAAACAAAGTCCACATACAAGCCACATAGTTCGAATATATAGAAAGTATACAAAGAACGGAATTAAGACCCTAACTACATCTCGTACGGGCCGCCACCACTCAAGTCATAGTCGGGGTCAGGATTAAGGATGTTGGTGACAAATTGCTCGAGCGGAGACCCCGTGCCACTGTCAACATCCCCCTGCGAAGCAATCACCGCCGGCGCAGCCGTACCCATGCCGGACGCTTGCAAAAGAAGATGAAATGTTATGTTTGTATAATTAGAGGCATTGCATTATTTGGATGAAATGACATGGTTGGAAAATATGAGGCAATGCATTATATGTGGATACAAAATTAGACAAAATGACATGGATCAAACGACATGGTCACAAACTTACCCCCGGTGAAGGCCTCGGTGTAGGTGGAAAGTATGCCATCGGGAATTATGGTAGTGGCACGAAAGCAGGAGCAAAAGTAGGAGCAAACTGTGTGGCTGGGGCCCCTGCGTCTGCGTCATCACCGCAGGCATCTGCGGCTGGCTGGAGGTGCCGGTCCCCGCCTGCTGGAACCCATGCTGATCAATAGGAGAGGTTAGCAAATGAACTTAGCTGGAAGGACAAACTTGCGAGCAATGCATGTGTAAATACCTGTTGGTACAGCCACAGGAGGAGCAGGTTCTGTTCTTGGATGGCCTTCACATTTTCCATGGCCACATGCCGCTCCCTTCTCTCCTCCTCTCGCTCCCTTCGCTCCTGCTCTCGCTCTGCATCTCGCTGCGCCTTCTCCTATCGAAGTTGCCGATTTTGTTCTTCCAATTCAGCGATGTGCTTGTTCTGAGCTGCGGAGGCCTGTCGTCGACGTCTCCTGACCTCTGGCTTGTACGCGTCGGGCGGCACGATGGCGTTCATACCGCCGTACCTGCCGTGAGCCCGCCCACCAAACTGGTAGTACAGGAGCACAGGGTCAACCGGCATCTCCTCGGGGTCAACCTCTTCCCTGTGCTTCTCCCTCAAGGCCCCAGTGTATGTATCCTGCCAACAATTAAGATGTGTGATATTTGTTCGAGAACGAGGTTGTCTAAAGAATTGAAATAACAAGTTTTAAGCACTTACAATCAGCTCCTAAGCAGGCGCCGTGTCGACGGTTGAGATAACGATCTCAAGTCGCTAAGGTTCTTCAGAAGTGAGATAGGAGACACGCCGAACAACCACGAACAACAACGAACAGGAGACATGGGTTTTTATCCTGGTTCGGGCCTGTCGGGAGAGATAATAGCCCTACGTCCAGCCTTTCTTATTTATCAGAGATGAATACAAGAGGTGGCTCGACGAGACGAACAAGTCTGGGCGAGAATATGGGTGTACAAGCGAAAAGCCAGATCAAGTCCCCTCTACATGCCGTGGGGGCCTTGTTTATATAGTACAGAGCAAACCGACCTACCGAGGGAATATCGGGCCGGGCTAACTACGAGATCGTAATGAACTCGATATGCCAAATATATCCTGAGGCAGATAAGGCATACTCCTAGTCTTGGGGATCACGACTCCTATTCCAATCCAGGAAACCACGTTCGGGTCTTCACGTAGCCGTGCAGAACTCTTGTTCGAGACGGACTCAAACACGATTCCTTGGCCGTTACGCACCATGCCAACCAGGGAACTGTTCGGCAGGATGCACATGGGCCAGATAGAGCCTTCCAGGAGCCGGGCCCCGTAGGTCGCTCGATTGGGCCGTCGAGTGGGCTATGGCAATGGGCCGTGATTTCATCCCCGACAGCTAGCCCCGAGACTCAAGTGGAAGGACTCACTAGAGTGGGGTCTTCCTCTTGAGACTCCAAGTCACTGAAGAGGGAAATTTTGTCGCTACAAAGACATGTAACAATCGACCAAACATGTTAGGGTTCAACCGAACAGACTTGTTCGGGACCGAAGCAAACCGACAAGACCGAGCAACTCTCAGTAATCAACAGCAGAATCACATCCGCCGAAAGAGCACTCACCTTCAACGCGACGCTGAAAAAAATTAACCGCTATGTAACTCAACGGTAACTTCTCGTCATTGCAGCAAATAAAACAAAGCGACCGCTTTACCTAGCCATTCTGATAAAAACTAGCCGCTTTATGGCAAACCGCTGCAGAGTCACGCATATGGGACTATAAAGCTCCCAAGCCGCCATGCCAGCCACTTTTGCTCTCGCCTTTTCTTCCCAAGCCCTAATTCCAACCGCGACTCAAAGACCGAAGCACCCAAACTCCACCACCAAACCTGCTCGTCCAACTCTGGGAACCGCTATGGCCAAGTTCGTTAGCTCTAGCGCATCCGAGGAGGACTTGAGAGTTTGGGAGGAGGAGGGTCACATCGACACCGGTAGCTGGAGGCTGCCCGGGGAGGAGGAAACTCCGGAGCCGCTTGAGGGAGAGTTCGTCAACTTCGAACAGTTCGCACTGTTCGGGTTGAGATCTCCCGAGAGCGACTTCGTTGAGGCCTTCTTGAACATTAGCGGATTGGAGGTGGCGAACCTCAATCCGAACAGCATCCTCCAGATGGCCGTCTTCGCACACCTGTGCGAGGGCTATCTGGGCATTGATCCGTCGGTGGGGCTGTTCCTCCATTACTATACGGTAACGAGGAGCAGCCCGCCGCCTGCACACTGGGTGCTACTACCTCAAGCTCAGACCCATCACGACGACGCCTGCTGTACTTCGTCCGCCGCCGCTTGACTCAATGGGCGCGTGGTGGGCGAGGTGGTTCTACACCGCGGGCGACGACGACAAGAAGCTCATCTTCACCGGGAAGGCGCCGGCGAAGGGAACACCGATGCCTCGGCCGGAGATGTCCGCCGAGGATTGGTACTTGACGAGGAAGATCGCCTCCCTCGTGAGCCTTGGGCTTACGGGCAGGGAGATCATCCGGGACTTCACAGCGAACAGGATCTGTCCGCTGCGGAGAATACCCTATCCCTTCTACAAGATAGAGGGATAGGAAGACATCTCTAGGGAGAGCACGGGTAAGTGTCTTTAAGACTCAACCTTTCTTTGATGCTTCTTTCGAACAGAAACTGATAGGACTTCCTGCTCGGGCAAAAAAACCTACCGACGCATGAGTGACCGAGCGGGTCGACGCCATGCTGAAGGCAGCCAAGAAGGACGGCGAGGTCACCGGCGAGGTGGCCTATACCTGTCCGCGGAACGTGCTTGTCCGCACAGCCGAGGTAAGTTGCTCGAACCCTCGTCTGTGTCGCTGGATTTGCACTGTTGTAAATGCTGACACTTTACCGAACACGCAGGAGGACCAGCTGATTGTCGGAGGGATCGTGGAAGAACTCTCTGGGTCGGAGAAGGAGAGAGTGAAGAAGGGCAAGGCCAAGGCGGCCACAAAGCCCAAGGCGGCGGCCGAGCCAACGCGGAGTTCGCCGCGCCACGGCGGTCGCCCGCCCTCGAAGAAACTTCTTCTTGTAACGGAGCGAGCCGAAACAAACCAAGCGCGTGGCGATAGCGGGAAACGACCAAGCTCCTCCCTCCTCGCCGAGCAGAGCGACGAAGAGGTAAAGACACTGACCCTCTGGCTTAAGCGATACGCGTAGGCTCACCCGGGCCATTTGGCACGGCTGCATCAGGTCGCCGAGCAGAGAAGGCTCGAGGAGGAAGTCGCGCGCAAGGAAAAGCTTCTTGCGCTGCGCGAGAAAAGTGCTCAGCTCAGCAGGGAGCTGAGCTCATCGCCACGAGCGTCCGGGGGCCGAGACGAACAAGGCGTCAAGGAGCCCCCGAGGATGAGGCGGAAGGTTTTGGCGAAGAAGATCAAGATCAAGCCCTCCACGGCAGGTACGTTGTAATGAAACTTTCGTCTTTTACAATTTCCCTAACCGCACCAGGCTCAACCATTCTCTTTTTCATCAGCTGCCCAAGAGGAGATCGCCACGGACGATGTCGACGAGGCGATCTAGCAATCTCTGCTGCCCGAGCACCTGCACGGTGCGTCGCGGGCAGTGAGGTTGGCCAGCCTCAAGGACAAGCTGGCAGCATGGAGCCTGCTCCCGCCAAGTTCCAGCGACCAGCTCGATGCGCTGAAGGGCGCAGTGGAGCGGCTGGAAGCGGAAGAGGCGGCGGGCAGCGCCACGGATAGCGGGGCCAAGGCGTCGGCTCCGCATGCTGCCCAAGGTGGGACCGATCAGGCGGTCCTACCGGGCACTTCGTCGCAGGGGCTGCCCATCCCTGAGGCGACGGAGATGACCGGCGAGCAGGGCGAAAGCCCCGCCGCCAAAGTGCAAGAAGAAATCCACGAGCAGGGGCGCAAGTTGCCCCGCCAGTGGAAGCTACGGTGCCGCCCGGTGGAGCGGCTCGGACCTTGCCCGAGGGCGATCGGGCAGAAGAGGAAGAGGGGCAGGAGCGCGAGGGTGAAATTTCTTCGCCCGCCGCTCCTGCTCCTGGGCAAATGCGCTCCGGCAAGAAGAGGGAGCAAAAAAGACGGCGACGAGGGCGACGCGCCCGGCCTTATCCCAAGACGAGCGAGGCTTGGCGCATGGTCTCAAGATCGCTTCGCCGGATCAAGCGCCGACTCGGCAAGGTAAGTCCCAAAACCAACCTGGTCCAGTCGAGCAACATCAGAGCGAAGTGGTTAACTTGTCTTCTCTGTCAGATCTTTAAAGATACCGTGGAGGAGCTCGAGGATGGAGTCACCGTCGAACGGAGCGCCGTTCTGGCGGGTTTCCGAGAGCAGCTCCGAATGAGGGGGCTCGAAGAGGAGCCCTCCACGCCAGCCAAGGGCCGGAGCAAGTTGGCGGCGAGAATAAAGAAGCTCAAGGCTCGGTTGACCGAGGAGAGGCAATCCTCGGGGACTCTTCGGGAAGAGGCCGAGGAGCTTCGCGCGCAGGCCGCGAGGGCGAGCGTCGCGGAAGGTGAACCAGGCCGAACGAAGTGGCTGGAAGAGCAGCTCCACGACGTGTCCGAATGGCGGAAACTGCTCGTGAACCAGGTAAAGCAGCTCGAGGCCCAGCTCGCCGAAGAGAAGTCGACTTCATGGCTCAGAGAAAATCTCCACCCCGTGGGCGTCCATGTATGAGGCCGAGGAGATGCGCGGGCTGGCCGCAAGGACTAGCACCGTGGAGAAGAGGGTCGAGGAGCTGGACGAGCAGCTCAAGACCGCCGAGCAGCGAGCTAGCCAGAGTGAAGATCTGGCCGAGTAGCTACGGGCCAAGACCAAAGAGGTCGAGGCTCTCCGCGTGAAGGCAACGGAGCAGGCCAGGAGCAGCAAGGAGGAATCCGACCGTCTCCGAGCTGAGGCCAGAGAGGGTTTTAAGGCCCAAGGGGAAGTCCTGCGCCTCAAAGAAGTGGTCGAGGAGCTCAAGGAGCAACTCGCTTCTAAGTAGTCAGAGGGTCAGAACCGAAAGGGACTTTTGTACCTGCAAATTTTGTTAATAAAGAACTTACCTTTTTCCTGCAAAAAAAAGCAGCAAAAGACAAGAACAAACAGGAAACCAAGAGCAGGGCACGAAAGTGCTAGAAAGTTTTAGGAAAACCGGTAGAACGCTTAGCCTAACTCCCAGCCCCCGTTGTGCAGCTGCTCGAAAACCTGAGTTTGCGAACTCGAACAGGTGCACAAGAGAATGAGCGACACCCTAGCCTCCGGTACGGACGGTGCTCGAAAACCTGAGTTTGCGAATTCGAGCACGTGCGTAGAGAGTTAGAGCGACACCCGTATCCTGATCGACTTATCTCAAAAACTGCTCGGCGACGTAAGTTAGGCGATTCCAAAGGTAACCGAACAAGGAAAGTGCCTCTGCCGCGGAGGGCTTACGAGAGCAGACTTTGTCAGGTGGTCGTGCCGTGGGCGGTAAGTGCCTCTGCCGCGGAGGGCTTACAAGAGCAGACTTAGTCGCGAGGCGAGAAAGCCTTTTTACGCAACCTTGAGTTGAGAGACTTGTTGAAACTGGATACGAGCAGGAAAAAATTCTTAAGATTGCGGAGCCAAGTGTTCGCAAGGCCAGGCAGCCATCAAGTGTTACCAGAGAGAGGGTAGTCTTGACAAGACAGAGGTGTGAAAAGGCCTCAGAGGACCGTGCAAGTTTCACTATAAATGGATTCCGACTGACTTGGACGAACAAAGGCGCGAAGTTTGACAAAAAGCGCGGAGCTAAGCAAACACAGAAAGACCTACACAAAGAACTTACGGCCGTGGTTGATGTTCCAAGTCTTTGGTCGCTCTCTCCCGTCCTCCATTGCCAGGCGAATGTTCGGCCCCGGGCGGCGGTAAAGAGAAACGATCGCGGAACGGCCCTCCCAACGGGAGTTAGCTTGTTGGCATTGGACAAGTTCTCAACACGGCGCAGAGCCAGGTCGCCTACCGCAAAGCCCTTGGTCGAACTGATTTGGCGGCGTGTTGGCGAAGATCTTCCGGTAGCGCGCCATTCGACTTGTGCCCGGTCGCATGTGCCTTCGAGGAGGTCGAGATCGAGTAGGCGCTTGCTCATCGTCAACCAAGTTGCGAGCTCGTCTTGAGGCGAACCGAGTACTATTTCGGCGGCGGGATGGCTTCGCACCATAGACCAATTGGAAAGGAGTTTCCCGGTTGCCGGTGGAAAGCGAATCGCCTGCCCGGAGGACGGAAGGAACTTCGTCGACCCGAGCCTTGTTGTGCTTTCATGAGTGCCGCGAACACGCGCCGCTTGATACCTGGACGATCTGTTCGTTAGCTCGCCGATCGCTTCCATTGCTCGTGGATGTGCCACGAGGCGGAACACTTGGTGCCCAAATTGCGCAGATTCTCGAATAGTTCGCCGGGCTGGGTACCGTTATCGGTGATCAGCTTATGGGGAATCCCAAAGCGCGTGACCACATTGCTTTTGAGAAAGCGCACAGCCGTTTTGGCGTGAAGAGACGACACATGCTCTGCCTCAATCCACTTTGTAAAGGTGTCGATGGCGACGAGCAAGTGTGTGTAGCCTTTGTACCCCTTAGGGAACGGGCCGAGTAGATCCAGACCCCATGTGGAGAAAGGCCAAGATGGGGGGATCGTTTGGAGCTCTTGGGCCGGCTTATGTGCCTTCCGGGCGTGAAATTGGCAAGCCTTGCACTTTGTCACGATGTCCCGGGCATCTTGTAACGCTGTAGGCCAATAATAGCCCATGCGAAACGCTTTGCCGACCAGAGTTCTGAAGGAGGCGTGGTTGCCGCTGGCACCCTCGTGTATGTCCCTAAGAAGGTACATACCCTCCTGTTGCGAGATGCACTTGGAGAGGACTCCTAAAGCACCTCGACGGTAAAGGATGCCGTCCATAAGCTTGTATGGAACAACCGCGCCTTATAAGTTTGGGATCGCTCGGCCGTCTTGGCGAGGTCCCATCTCGCAAGGTACCGGACAAATGGCGTTGTCGATCCATGACTTGCTTCGATGACGGAGACAAGACCACTGCCTCTGTTGCCTCGTCCGGAGACGTGATAGAGGGCTTGTGAAGTTGCTCGACGAGCACCCTGCCGGAAAGGAGTTCGCGTGAGGATCCGAACTTGACAGGTTAGTCGGCCAAGAAGTTGTCCTTCCCAGGCACGAAGAGCATCACGAAAAATCGAAAGTGCCGCTCAACTTCCTCACCTCAACCGTATCGCGCCATTGAGTCATCGCAAAGATACTCCTTGTTTACGGTTGATGACCACCGTGAATCTCCTTCACAGGTTAGTCGTTGGACACCGAGCGACTTGCACGCTCTTAGTCCCGCGAGGAGGGCCTCGTACTCATGGCGTTGTTAGTCGTCGCAAAGTGTAGTTGGATAGAATCTCGAGTTGCTCTCCTTGAGGAGATGAGAACAAAACCAAATTTCCGAGTTTCCAAGTCGCGAGCCGTCAAAAAACATGGTCCAAGGGGGGTCATCAGGTTGCTCGGAAGCATCACGATTTGGGCGGCGAGTCCATTCGGCGACAAAGTCAGCCAAGACACAGGACTTAATAGCGATTCGGCGAAGAAATGAATGTCAAATTCAGCCGCCCATTGCCCATTTAGCTATACGTCCGCCAGCTTCCTTATTCCTTAGGATTTCTCCAAGAGGGAACTTGGTCGGGACCAGTATTTGGTGCGCCTGGAAATAATGGCGAAGTTTTCTAGAGGACATGAGCAAGGCGTAGAGCAGCTTCTGGACTTCAGGGTAACGCTCCTTTGATCCATGAAGTACCTCGCTCACGTAATAGATTGGCATTGGATGCCTTCCCTTTCCACAGTCATGACCGCGCCACCGCTTGAGGCATGCGACCAAGATAGAGCAAGAGCATTACGCCCGATCGCGGGGTGGTCAAGACAGGTGGGTTGGACAGGTATTGCTTGAGATCCCGGAAAGATCGATCGCCTTCCTCCGCCCACTCGAAACCATTGTGCTTGCGCAGGCCTTAAAGAAGGGCGCCGCGTTTGCTCGACGGAAATAAACCCGCCAAGGCGTTATCCGTTCGGTGAGGCTCAAACTTCCTTGACGATAGTTGGAGCACGCATGTTTTCAATGGCCTCGATTTTTTCGGGGTTGGCGATATGCCTTACGAACCAATTACAAAACTGAGCAACATTCCAGATCGAACACCAAAGGTACACTTCTCTGGATTTAACTTTATTCGATGCCTGTTGAGATTTCAAAAAGTCACGGTCAGGTCTTTTACATGATCCGGAGCATACTTGTTTTTACAACTATGTCATCGACATAGACCTCCGTGTTTCTTCCATATTGCTCGGGAAAGTCTTCCATTAAGCTACCGAACGTAACACCAACATTGCGCAGACCGAAAGACATGGTCGAGCAGCGTAAAGTGCGAAGGGGGTGATGAAGGCGCCTTCTCTTCATCCTCGGGAGATGCTTATTTGGTGATAACCGAGTAAGCATCCAAGAAACTCAAGAGTCAAGATCCGCAATCGCGTCGACCAACTGGTCTATGCGAGGCAACGGGAAATTGTCCTTAGGACAAGCAGCGTTCAGATCTGTGTGATCGACACACATCCTCCACTTGCCGCGTTTCTTCTTTACATTGACAGGGTTGGCGACCACTCGGTGTGATCAACCTCGCGGATGAAACCGGCGAATGACGACTTACCAAGTCGATCCTTGATGATCCCCGCTTGAAGTCCGGCGACGAAGCTTCCGCCGAACAGGCTTTTTGTCCGACCGGACGGCGGCTTTGTGCTCGATAATCTCCTTGGGACTCGGGCATGTCGATGGCTCCTGTGCAAACACATCTCGCATTAGCTCGGAGGAAGGCAATGGGCTCGCTTTCCTATTTGGGGTCCAGTTGGCCCCTGTGAACTATCTAGGAGGAATCATCCACGGACAATGAACTTCCTTAGTCTCTCCTCCGGTGAAGGAGACTCTAGGGCGTCTGACTTAGTCTGCGGAGCTTGGGACCTCGAGGTGGAAGCCGGTCGACCAGTATGAGGGACCGCCGTCGCAATCGAGAGCGGCCTTATAGTTGCCCTTGACCGTGATCACACCGTTGGGACCCGGTATTTTCACGCAATGATATCCGTGATGAGACACGGCCATGAACTTGCCAAGAGATGGCCGGCCCAGGATAGCATTGTATGCGGATGGGAAGTCAACCACATCGAATGTGATCAACTCTGTCCGGAAGTTGCTTGGACTGCCGAAGGTAACGGGCAGAACGATCTGCCCTAATGGCTGAACAGCTTCTCCGGGAACAATGCCGTAGAATGGCATCGCAACCTCTTTAAGTTTTGAGCGAGGAATTTGCATCTCGTCCAAGACCTTTGCAGAGAGTAAGTCCAAAGCGCTCCCGCCGTCTACGAGTACACGGCCAACTCTGGCGTTCTTGATGGTCCGAGCGACCACCAGGGAGCCTCGTGGCTTGGTCATCCCGTGGGCGATCCTCCCGAGAGAAGGAGATGGAAACCTCGGTCCACTTCATCGATTCGGCCGAGGCTTGCCCTTTTCAACGTTAGGACCTCCGAACAGCTTCCTTGAGGTCTGCGTCGAGAGGTATAAGCCGAGGAACCGCCAAGATGACGGCAATATGGTTCACGGGCTCTTGATACTGCGTCGTCGTCCGATCACCATCATCGGTTTGGCGCTTAGCCTTCCGGCTTCACCTTTTTCGGGCAGGGTGGGCATTGGGCCCTTGCCGTTGTAGAAATCCTCGAGCTTCGCAGCCCAGGTCCTACAGTGGCGCGTATCATGCCCGTAATGCTGGTGGAATTTGCAATATCGGTCGGTCATCAGGACCTTTCTTGCCTTGGTTGCCTCCCTGGACGGGCTTCTTGTCCTTATAGTTATTGTTGGGCTTTTTCTGCCCATCCTTGGGAGGAGGTGTGCGATCTATACCGGCAACAGTGTTGTTCGCATCACCCTTCTTTTTCTTCTGGGATTTCTTGTCACCGGATTGTTGTCTTTGCTCTTCTTCTCCTCCACACCAGTCAAGGGCGGCCGCCTTGTCGAACGCCTTTTTGTACTGAACACGCTCTGCCGCGTTGGCATAGCGATCAGCCGCCTTGAACAGGTCGTTGGTGGTCCAGGTCTCATTAATCTCGAGATCCTGGGTGAGCCGCTCGTCACGGACTCCGTTTTTAAAGGTGCGGACAACAGATTCGTCCGAGATGTTCGGGATTGTGTTGCGGATCTTGATGAAACGCTTCACAAAGTTGCGGAGGGTCTCCTCGTTCATCTGGATCATCTGGTGTAGATCATCTTCCTTGCCCAGACGCACGTAACAGCTCTGGAAATTAGCAATCAGAGCGTCACAAAGTTGGTTCCAAGAAGAGATGGAACCTTCCTGCTGATTGAACAGCCACGTCCGAGCAGCACCCTCAAGGACAGTCGGGAGGTAATTAGCCATGGCAAGCTCGTCACCCCCGGCCGCCATGATGGCCGTAGCGTAAATGGAAAGGAACTCTTCTGGGTTTTGGGTCCCGTTGTACCTCTCCATGTGTCCGGATTTGAACTTTGAGGGCCACCGAACAGAGCGGAGCTCGTCGGAAAAGGCCCTGCAGCCCAAGGCGTAAGACCGGCCACCTTCCCCGGCAGAACCTAGCCTGAAGAAGACATTGGTCCTATTGGTCGGGGGAACTCTTGCTGAGCGGGAGGTCTCTGCTTGGAGGAACTCTCTCCGTGATAAGCCCCCGCGCTCCTTCCTTGTGGTCGCGACAATGCGCTCCTCGCGAGGGGATCGTCCGTGATCGTCGCGCGCACGTTTGCCCCTGTGGTCGTGATGAATTCAGGGACTTGGCCAGCGGTGGCGACCACGGGCAGCTTGCTCGTGGACAGTGGTCCTTTGACGGTGACGGCGGTCACGCGATCGATCGGATCGTTCACTGTCCGAATCTACCCGGACAGCTCATCAAGGCCGCTTTGGATGAGGCCTCACCCTCTGCACTTAAGGCTCTCGACCAATTTCTCAAGGTGAGTAGCCACTTCGCGCTCACGAGGACGAGATTGTCCCGTGAGCGGATCTGACACTGATTGCGGGGCACGAGCCGTTCCGGCTCTGCTCAATCGGTCCCGGATCCTGGCATCCGCGTCTTGCCCGATTGAGTCTGGCACGCGATTCCACCCGGCGGTGAACTTCTACCGGGGGTCTTGGCGTAGGTGCGCAAGGCGGATCGCGTCGTTGACGCTTGTGCTGATCGCAGATCTGCGCCAAGGTCTGGTCGATGGATTCGTCGAAAGTGTGGCGAACAATGTCTTGCTCGCGAGCGGATTGTGCGGCTCCATCTGGGTGCCGAGCGGAATTGACTCGCTCGATCTCTTCGGCCACCGTGACCCGTGCAGGATCCCCTGAGGTCCCTGTACCAGCCATGTTGACGACGCGGTGGCCGTGCGCACTAGACGGTGTCATCGCTGTGTCACCACAGGAAGAATCGACCGACATAGCCCTGGAATCCGATAGATCTAAACCGGTGTAAAGATCGTCGGTTCCGTATTCATCGTCAATGACGGAGCTCGACCGAGATCATCTCCGGCGATCCGAGACCTCTGCTCGGATACGACATCGATCTAGGACGATAACATCGATTTGAGCCGCGGGGAAGAAACATCCGCCGCCCGAGTCGTGGTACTCAGGGAGAATCTCCTTATCGCTGATAGAGTTCGACATGCTCGACTGCGTGTCCTACGGACGGCGCCAATCGTCGACGGTTGAGATAACGATCTCAAGTCGCTAAGGTTCTTCGAAGTGAGATAGAGACACGCCAACAACCACGAACAACAACGAACAGAGACGAGGGTTTTATCCGGTTCGGGCCTCTCGGAGAGATAATAGCCCTCGTCCAAATTTTCTTATATATCGAGATGAATACAAGAGGTGGCTCGGCAAACGAACAAGTCCAGGCGAGAATATGGGTGTACAAGCGAAAGCGATCAAGTCCCTCTACATGCCGTAGGGCCTTGTTTATATAGTACTGAGCAAACCGACCTACCGAGGGAATATCGGCCTGCTAACTACGAGATCGTTCTTTAACTCAATATGCCAAATATATCCTGAGGCAGATAAGGCATACTCCTAGTCTTGGGGATCACGACTCCTATTCCAATCCGGGAAACCATGTCCGGGTCTTCACGTAGCCGTGCAGCACTCTTGTTCGAGACGGACTCAAACATGATTTCTTGGCAGTTACGCACCATGCCAACCAAGGAACTGTTCGGCAGGATACACATGGGCCAGATAGAGCCTTCCAAGAAGCTGGGCCCTGGTAGGCTGTTCGATTGGGCCGTCAGGGAGTGGGCCATGGCAATAGGCCGTTATTTTATCCCCGACACGCCGGCATCGGTGGCTGGGTCCCGTCTGGCCGCACACGGGGCATGTGTGCAACCCTCCAAACCGCGATTCCCGAAGGTTCAACCCCCGTCTGGTACTCCTGCGTGGAATTAAATAATGACCTAATTAGATTTAGTTATGAAATGTAATTGATTCTAGGGGATAAAAGATAAGTGTGCTTACTAGGTCTCGTGCCACGTGACCCATGCCGAGACCTGCCATGTAGGTATTGCACAAACCTGCGCCGGCGTTCCTGTTTTCCTTGTTTCTCTTAGACATGTCGATCCACTCCTGGAACGCCCACATGCTACACAGGTCCACTACAAGAAATTTGACCTTCTATGACGAATATCTCATGACAATGGAGCAATTCGTCATTAGATCGCTCCGTTTATGATGTTTTCTGAAGGGAAGCATGGCTTAGTGACGAAAATAAAACGTGCGTCACTAAATTAAATCCACAAACGGTTCAATGCCAATTTCGTGATTTAATGCTATATTGCTTAGTGATTTAATGAGATTTGTCATAAGTTTGCTTCAATAAGTTTATGACATTATTGTTTTGTCATAAGTGATTTTTTGGGAAGATGGCCACCTGTCAGGTGGGTCCCACTAGCAATCTGTTTAGTGGGTCCCACACGACATGAGTGTTTGGAATTTTTTCTATGTGTTTCCTAAATGAAGTAAATAAGGTAAATAAAATGCTCATAATAATCATAGCTAGACTTTTTTTAATAAATTATCCATGTGTTAAAATACACTACGAATTTTTTTTTGGAATTTTTAGGGCTCAAGAAGTAATTTTAATAACACAAATATAATTTTAACAATTATTTTAAATGAAAAAGAATTTAAATCACTGCATCAGCCTTCGGGCCGAGTTTCTGGCTGGCCCATTGTCCTTCTCTTGCTTTCCACTGGCCCATCAGCTAGCTCGGCCCACCTCTACCCATTTAAATCACTGCATCAGCCTTCGGCAAATTTGAAAATATCAAGGCTCATAAATAATTTTAGCACAAATACTTCAAATGTTATATTAAAAAAATTATCCAAACTCACAAAATGATTCAGGGAATTAATTTCGGTCAGATAAAACGGCCTGGCCCAACCACCGGCCCGCTGCTTTCCGGCGACCCATTCTGATTGCCCCGCCCTGGCATGTCCACAGCCGTCCGATGAAGATCGGCTGCCAGGATTAGCCCGATCCGCGAATATAAGCGCCGCATTGGGGAAACCCTAGCGCCCTTCCCCTGCACCCACTGTCTCTCTCAAATCCCTCTGTCTCGCTGTCTCTCTCTGGTCTCCTCCGGCGACGGCGGCGAGCGGCGCGGGCTGTGGCGACGTCGAGTGGCGCACGGCGGCGAGCTCCCTCCACCGCGGAGGCCGCCTCCTCCCCGTCGTCCGCCCACCCCCACCCCCACCCGGCGGCCGGATCCGGGGCGACGGCGGCGCGGCTGCGGCCCAGGGCGACGGCGGCGGCTTCCACCTCCACTGCAGGCGACGGCGGCGCGACCAGCTCTGGGGCGACGGCGGCCCGGCTGCGGCCTGGGGCGACGGCGGCGCGATTGCGGCAGCGAGCTCCCTCCATAGCGGCAGCAGCTTCCCCCTCTACTGCAGTGAGCTCCGACGGCGGCCGGATCTCTCTCTCTCTCTCTCTCTCTCTCTCTCTCTCTCTCTCTCTCCGGCAACGGGCGGCCAAATCTGGGGCGGCGCGGCGACCGGCGAGCCTCTCCGCATGTCGAAATCTGAGTTGACGAGTTCTTGGTTCCAAATTTCATTGTTATGTGAAACGAATTTATTCCAGATTTGTTCCATTGTGGTGAATATATCTTGCATGAGTTCTTGGTTCCAGATTTCAAACATATTAGATTAAAGTCTTCTAAGTGCAAATTAGAGTCTGCAGTGCTGCTGTTTGATTGAGTGCTTGATGTACTTAGATCCATGAAAATTGCTTATGTTCTTCTCTTGTGTATTCCATTTGTGAAAGAATGTTTGTGCATAATAGTTTATGAATTATCTTGCCATAGATCAAATGTTGTATGATGAATTTCTTATGCTAGCAAATAATATATGATAAGTATACATTCATCTTAATTTACTTGACTATATGCAAACATATTTATGTTTACTCTGTTTAAACAGTTCTAACTGTTTTGATATAACGGTACATCGCCATAGATGTTGTATTCTACAATGTTGCATATCTACTGCATTGCAGAAGTGTTATTAGGACACTCATGTTTAGAGACTAGAGGTGGGTCAACACACCCTAAATGCACTGGTTTATATATGCTTACAGTGTTCTTTGACGAATGGTGATTACTAGAGATAGACATGTTTATGTATTTGAGATAGTGTTAATCATATATACTAGTTTAAATGCTTAATCTGACTATCTGAGATAGTGCTAGACACTTGAGATGGCTAGCTTCTCGACTTCTTGTAGTGCTCTGTTCTTGTTGATTTTTTGGATTTATGAGTGATTAAACTGGAATACTAATCATGCAATGCTAAGTGCTGTGTTGCCAATGCTAAATGGTCTGTGAGAAATATGTGTGCTGTCTGTGTGACCTGTCAATCACATGTGTCATTTGTTAGAACTCTACTTGTCTATCCTTTTTTTATTTGTGAAGTAAGCAGCCTGTGTAATATTTCAGCTTAGTTGATGCAACATTAACCTCACACCTTTAGTTGATGCAACATTTACCTTAATTTATGTATGATTATTTGACTTACATCTATCATTCTTTTTATAGATCAACTTTTTAACCGCCAACCTGATCAAGCAAGGCAATAGGACTGTAGCAGGTAGAGTTGGGAGGTATAAGAGAGAAGCATTGCATTGTATTTAGTTTAATTGTTTCATGTGAGTTGTCAATAACCAGTGTGGACTGTGTGTTCAGATAGTAGATAACTCATGAATGTCTCTTTATATGTAATTTTTTTATTTGTTCAGAACTAGCAAAGAGCTGCCCCTTAGCAATGTACATGTATTTCTATTGTCATGCTATTATTAATTAATTAATGTATTTCTGTGTATGAGAAAATGGGCCTAATTTTCGTGCGCCAAATGGGCCTGGCCCATAAGAAAAAACCCCTCACCATCGAAAATGGGCTCAAAGCCCAAATAACAAAGCATCAAATTAAGCCTAAACTGGTTTTATGACGATTAAATTCATCACAACTTGTGTGCCACGTCATCTACCATTTCAATTGCCATGTCAACATCCACGTCATCTAGCCACGTCATCGGTCATGTGGCAATGCCTTCTGAGACGGCTTGTGACGTTTTTTATGACGATTTAGGGCGTCACAAATGTTTGTGACTGTAATGCGATTGTCATAGAATCCATGACGTTTTTCACTGTTTCGTCACAGAAGGTGTTTAGAGACGCACCTTCTGTGACGATGGGATTTTCGTCACTGAGACGTCATAGATTGCGTTCTGTGACATAAAAACCCCCTGTTTGTGACGTTTTCTGAACGTCATAGAAGGCCAAATCTCTTGTAGTGGTCCCTCCAAGCACGTGTACACATGTCCATCCAGTCTGGACGCCATGGGAGGTACTGGGCTGCGGTGAGGTACTCCCGATCTGCTGCTTTCTTAGTCATTTTTCTGCCCCTCTTGCAGTAGTGCTTCATCACCGCATCTACACGGGTAAGCCTGAGGGCCTCCTTCACGAGCTTGGTAGCCATCCTGTCGATGACTACCGGAGCCCGGGCGTAGCCAGGGGAAAGCCGGTACCTCGTCTGAAACAAAAGAGACGCATGATTAAATAAATACATGCATGCGTAAAGGTATAAACACGGAACATCGACAGTAATAAATGAAATTTGACATTTTACCCAGAACTCGTCGACGACTGCCTCGGCGACAGTTCCTCCATCCTGGTACCCTATGAGCTCGTAGTCGGCCCAACTTAGCGTGGGGCGTTTATTCCCGCTTTCGCCAACTTGCCCAGGGGAGAGCGACCTGATAAGCACACCAAGTTGTTTTCCCGTCTCAGACACAGCCTCTTGTTTTCGCAAACCAACCCACTGCATATAGAATACATCGAAATGAAATGCATCGAAATGAAAAGATTTGTGGTTAACACACATACCTAGCTCCCATTGTAATGTGTACGATGGCCCTCTCATCTAGTGAATTGGGGGCTTTTGACAATTTGTTCCGCCCCCGAAATCTCCTGGAGCTAGAGGACTCCGCTCCAAAGTCGAGAGCCTCCCACTCATCCTCAGCCACCTCGTCGCCCCCGTCATCGGGCACCAGAACGAGGGGCCTCCTCCGGCTAGTATCTACTGTGGGCACCTCCGCACCCTCCTGCTGTGAGGCAGTGGACGACATCTCGGCAAGCTCCTCCTGCTGTGGGTCAGCGGCCACCACCTCGGCATGCTCCTGTTGTCGACTCCTCGTGCCCTCCTCCCGAAAATTTTCTTCCGCCTCGTCCGCACCTTCTTCAAAACCTTCGTCATAGGACCTGTCATCCTGCAAATATCAAAGATATAAATGTATTAGACTATTAGTTAAAGATATAAATGCACAAAACTAGATATTGAAGTAAATGACAGATATAAATGTACAAAACCAGATATTGAATGCCTCAAAAATTTTCGGCTTCGGCTTCGGCTTCGTCTTCCTCTTCCTCATTGTCCTCTTCGGTTTATCCCTCTTCTCCTTGCTCTTCCTCTTCATTTCCTTCTACTTCCTCATCTGGTTCTACTAGCACATCCCCAATATAACTATGCAACTCCTCTAATAATTCTTGTTCTTGGAATGGTTTGACGTCTAGGTTCGGCTTGTAGTCTTCTTCCGTAAGATCATGCAATCCAACAACTGGATGACATTTATGGACAATCCACCAATTTTTGTATTTGGGGTGGGCATACGGTAGATAGAACACTAGCTCAACTTGTTCGGGAAGAATGAACACGTCGGGCCTTCGATAAAGGTGCTTATGGTTGATTTCAACTAGTCCTAGTTTCAGAGTACGCCGTACCCCACTCTCCGGATGGAACCATCTGCACCGAAACAATACGAGCAAAAGTTGGTTGTTGCCTTCATAACATATTTCGAGGATCTCCTCAATAACCCCATAGTACTCTACGTCTGGACCACCAAGAGTGTCTGCGACATAACTCACGATGCCGCTATTCACCGTGGTTGCATTTGGACGGGCTGACTCGGCCGCTTCGGACCGATATCGATATCCATGGCAATAATAGCATCTATGAACCTTAATTCTATGACTGCATCCACGTGACATTTGTCGAAGATCATTGTGCACGCTAGAATATTTTTGACACTGTAGGACAAGCATGAACAAAAATATTCATTAAAACATGTACTGTTGGGTTAGGTAATTACATGGTGTGTTAGAGAAAAAACTTACGTTGTAAAGAACCGTGTAAGAAAGTTCGTATGGTTTGGTCCACGTCCTCATCGTTTGAGGTTGTCAATTTTTTTCCCTGATGGCTGACCTGGTTTTTTCTCACTCTTCTTGAATAAATTGACTACAAATGTAGGTGTTTCATTAGTTAATTTGAAATATAACTATGCGTTTATAACTTAATTGAAAAATGTCTTCACTTACTCGATGTACACGTTTACTTCATCCATGTTGTCGTACACATACAGCTGAATCATAATTTTTCATCTTCACCCAATTGACGTGTTGTGCTTTTGCCAACGTTACGTCCAACTTGATCATTGAACACGTCAAGGTCGAAAATACTTATACGTCATGCCTTCTTATACCTCGGTTGTGGCATGTGGACCTTGTTCTTTGTCGCAAAGTACTTATCCGTGAAGTATGCGATTTTCGGGGTGATCCAAGCTTCGGCAATACTTCCTTCAACTCGTGCTTTGTTCTTCACTTTCAACAGGATACATCCACCTGTACTACGCCGGTCCGCCTACTTTTGCTTCGTATGGCAAGTGCACCAATAGATGTTGCATGCAATTAAAAAACCAGGAACATATAGCTTCCCGAGCTTTGTGACAATAACAACGATCTCCTTCTCCAATTCCTCCATCCTCGAGACGGCTTTGGCAAACATCTTTCTATAGAAAAAACTCAGCTCTCTCCAAATAGCGTCGTCAACATATCCACACCATACGGCGGGGAATAAACGCTCTATGAAGACTTTGTAGTCGTGGGCCTTCATTCCATTTAACTTGCATTGGTCCATACTAACGGCATGACGAAGGCTCGTCGCATAACCATCTGGGAATTTTAAGTTTTCCTTCATCCACACTAGGATCTCCCTTACTTGGGCACGTGTCAGACAGTACTTTGCCCTAGGTTTCATCCTATTTTCATTGAGGTTCATCTCTGGTCGATTGCATATCACAACACAGTTCAACCGCGCTTTTGTGTTATCTCTAGTCTTATGTTGGATGTCCCAGTTCGTGTTGACTAAGGCCTCACACATATTCTTCTCCTGGTGCATCTGGTGGAGATTGTGAGGCTGCTTCAGGTCTGTTGCGTAAGAAAGGTTATAGATGCTGCACTTATGAGTCCAATGGTGCACCTTTCCATAGTCTTCGTCATCGTAACCATTCTTTGCCAAACCTTCATGCTATTTTATGATATCCTCTACTTCGAACCGTTGTGGTGGTTGTTGGTTCCTAATACTCTTGTCTTTACGAAAAGCTTTTCTTTCCCTCCTAAATAGGTGATTGAGCGGAAGAAATCGACGGTGACAGTTGAACCAACAAGCCTTGCCCCCTTTTACAATTTGAATGCATCAATGTTACGCAAACATTTAGGGCACGACAAGGTTCCATGCATGCTCCACCCCGAAAATATACCATAGGCCGAAAAGTAGTGAATTGACCATAGGTAGGCGGTTCGCATCCTAAAGTTCTGGCCCTTGTAGCTATCATGTGTCAAGACCCCTTTGGTCCACAGGTCACTCAACTTTTCTACAAGTGGTTGCATGAATAAGTCCAAATTTTTCTCAGAAAACTTAGACCCGGGTATGATAACAGAAAGAAACATGTATTCTTCCTTCAAACAAAGTTGAGGTGCAAGGTTGTACGGGATGGTAAATACTGGCCAGCAAGAGTACGGGTGCGAGGTCATATTGAATGGTGTGAATCCATCAGTGGATAGACCAATGCGCACATTTATGGGATCGGCTGCAAATTCAGGATATTGTTGGTCAAAATGCCTCCAGGCTTCTGCATCTGACGGATGAATCATCACGCCTTTCTTTCTACGCTTGCCGTCTTTGTGCCACCTCATGTGCCTAGCCGTGGACTTGGACATGTACAGACGTTGCAGGCGTTGAGAGATGGGAAAGAAACGGAAGGTTTTCTGAGCAACCGTTGTCTGTCTGTCTACACCATCTCGTCCTTTAACTAGCACGTTCCGACTCTCGTCGCAATGCTTGTAATGAGTCAGCCCAGAATCGGTCGTCCGGTAAAGCATGCAGAACTTTGGACAGTAGTCTTTCCTCTCGCACGGCATACCTAACACGCTAAAAAGCTTCTTCCACTCATACAGATTTGGAGTCATCTTGTGTCCAACCGGAAGTAGGCTGTCCAACAGTTTGCACAAGTCGTTGAAGCAATTGGCTGAGAGGTTGTATTTTGTCTTAACGGTCATTAGACGCGACACCGCCGACAGCACGGTCACATCGATTTGCTCATGGAGCGGCTCTTTGCCAGACTCAAGGAGTTCCTCGAATTTCTGTGCAATTGGCTCGGCCTCTTCCTCAAGAGAGAGATCAAAACCCTACCCACATCATCCGTTAGCTCGTCCAATCTGTCGACCTCAACTTCGTCGTAGCCCTTTCCAAAATCTACAGGGCTAGGCACCGGCGCCGGACGCTTCCTCCCTCCATGATATACCATACAAAATAGTTTTCCTTGAAGCCATGCCTACAGATGTGCTTGCTAATTTTCCTCTTCGACCTCTTCTCCGTGTTAGAGCAAACCGCGCAAGGACAAGGTACTTTTGCTATGTTAGGGTTGAGGAATCTTCGAAAAGCTTCTTCGACGAATGTTACTGCCTTATCGAACCACTCGTCTGTGTGCTACCCAAACCTCATCCATCCATCGTACATCCACCGTCGATCTTCCATCGCTTAATCACTATATGTACAGTCACACATGCTTTTAAATTCTAGGTCTATACATTTATTTAACAATTACAGTAAGTCAACAGATTACACCAAGAAGATGAACATATATATTATGTTACTACCTATAGGTCCACCGCATGACAAAAACGGTCCATGTCTAGCTAAATAGGAGGGCTTATCCACCCACGGATGTTGGTATGAGTATGGTGGTCGTGGCCACGGAAGGTGCACAGGTCGGAATTCCGGCAGCATAACCCCGCAGTCTCCCTAGTGCAACAATGGGTACGGCGTACCGCTTATGTTATACACTAGGAGAACGACAGGGTTACGCCGCCGAAATCCAAGCTCGTACACCTCCCATGGCCACTACCCTATACTCATACCAACATCCGTGGGCTGTCCAAAACATGGACAGCTCGGGAGCACAACATATTTCGTAAACGGAACACAACGAAACACCGTCCGCGTTTCTTACGAAAATTTGTTGCGCCTCCGAACGGGTTTGACTATGGTTCATACATGCTACGACGTCAAAATTTATTAACAAGTACTAATCAACTAAAATCACGCCTAACTGTCGTATTCCGTAATTAATTATAAACACTAATGTCATCGGCCTATAAAATACCGACGACATAGCCACCACATACATAAAAAAGATCGGGATTACCTCGGGTTGGGGTACCGACGGGTGGCAGCGGAGGAAGGAGGGGTTCGGGGGCAGCGGCGGCGCGGCGCGGCGAGAGAGGCGGACGATGGGGGAGAGAGGAGGAGAAGGCGGCTCGGGGGCGGTAGAGGCGGCAGGCGGGCGTGGGGAGACGGCGGCGGTGGAGCGGAGAGACAGCGACGGGCGGGCTCAGTGGAGGAGAGGAGGGAGGCGCGGTGAGGGCGGCGGCGCGGTGTGGCGGGGGCAGGTGGCGGCTCAATTCGGCGCGGGCGACGACAGCGCGGAGCTTTGGTTCATGCACTAAGTGCTAGGGCACTTAGCGCACGGGCCCCTTCTTTTTGTAAATGGAAGAGCAATGTCGGTGGCCAAAGCCGCCGACATTGCTTAAAATGCCGCCGACACTGCTTAACATAACAGCTATATAATTTGTGGGACCCATTCGTCAGTGACATAGATCAGTATTGGTGGCTTAGCACGTGGCCGTCGACATAGACAGTCAGTGTCCGCGAACACATAAGTAACCGCCGACATAGACCCAATCCCCCCAAGCCCACCATCTCTTCGGCCCTCACCCGGGCCCACGAGGTCTAGGTTAGTTGCCATGTGGCTTCCTAGGTCATGCTATTGGCATGAGGCCTCATTGGACCGAGAAGTGCCGTCTTGGTTCGAGCTCTACGGCGAGTTCCGTTGGAACCCTAACGTCGTATCGGCTTTCGGGCTCGATCGGCTTACGGTTCCAATGGAACACGCCGTAGATCTCGAGCCGAGACGACACTCCTAGGTCCAATGAGGCCTCATGCCCATTGCATGACCTAGGAAGGCACTTGGCACCTAGCCTAGACCCGTGGGCCCGGGGGAGGGCCGGAGAGAAGGCGGGCTTGAGGGGGGAGGGTCTGTGTCGACGGCCAAAGCTTTGGCCGCCGAGATAGACACATCAGTGTCGGCGGCCGCATATCTGGCCGCCGACATTGGGTCCATCTATGTCGGCGGCTAAAGCCCTGACCGCCAACACAGCCCCTCCCCCCTCAAGCCCGCTATCTCCCCGGCCCTCCCCGGGTCCACGGGGTCTAGACTAGGTGCCAAGTGACTTCCTAGGTCATGCAATTGGCATGAGGCCTCATTGGCCTAGGGAGCGCCGTCTATGCTCGAACTCTACGACGAGTTCCTTTGGAACCTTAACATCGTATCGGCTTTCGGGCTCGATCGGCTTACGGTTCTAAAGGAACTCGCTATAGAGTTCGAGCCGAGACGGCACTCCCCGGGCCAATGAGGCTTCATGCCCATTGCATGACCTCGGAAGTCACTTGGCACCTAGCCTAGACCCCGTGGGCTCAGGGAAGGCTGGAGAGAAGGCGGGCTTTGGGGGGAGGGGAGGTGCTGTGTCGGCGGCCAGGGCTTTGGCCGCCGACACTGATGCTATCCTGAATATTAATAACAGTTTGCAGCTATCATATGTTGAATACACACTTCTGGTCACCTGGTTATCAGTGCGCGGCGCGGCACAGGCTCCCCACAGGTCGTGGGTTCGAGCCCCGCCGCGCCCCCTGATATATCTTTTTATCAGTGTCGGTGGCCTTTTTTAGGCCGCCGACATAGAGGGGTTCTGTTGCTCCTTTGCAGCTAAGCTGCTGGCCCCGCATGGCAGTGACGTCGCCTAATTGACACGTGGGACCGCTTTAACGTCGTCCCGTTCAACCCGTCATTCTTCCGTATGGGGGAGGGGCAATGTTGGGGGCTTTGGTTTCATCGTCGACATAGACTAATGGACAGCCTCCAAATTTGAATTTTCATCCTAGGGACGAGAGGGGGCTGATCCTTTGTCGGCAGACTCGATTGGGCCGCCGACATTACTCTCACTGTGTCGGTGCTTGTGGTTGTGCCGTCGAAATTGGTTGGGCGGCCCGCCGACACTGAGTTTTCTGGCCGCCCACGTAGAGTTCGTTTCCTGTAGTGAAGGTAGAAGAATGTTATGTTTTGTTTTATCATTAAAGATACTTTAACCATGACTTATGGCATAAAAGAATAATGATACTTAAATAATTTTCCTGAATAAGACGAATGGTCAGAGAGCATGTAGAAAAGTTAATGGCGATAAATAAAAAGGGGGAAGGGAGTATTACGCTAGAAATTAGTTTCATACCGCAATTGTGGTCTGTTAACACATTCTTAGCCATCTAGCACACGCGGCACATTACAATTGTAGCATCGTGAGGCATCAGGCCAAACCAAACGTGCACGACATGGCTGTGAACTAAAATTTCAAACACGAACACAGAAGGCTAGCAACCGGATCCCCATCTCCTAACTAGCTAGCATGAAAGAGCCTAGACATAACGATGCATAAAAGACTACGGGCGTGTTTGGTTGGGCGCCCTCAGCCGCTATGCTAACGCGGGCGGCGGTGTCGCGCCTTGCCAATTGTTGGCGGCCGAATCGGCCGCCTTGAGATGGCATGCCAACGCCGCCCCGCCGAGCCACTGACAACTGGGCCGAGGGCGAGCGAGGGAGATGGCGCGCCGTTCGTTGGCTGTGAACCAAGCGGCGGCCAAATCGCAGTCAACGCCCGCGCGTTGGCATGGCGAGCGACGGCGGCGAACCAAACAGCCCCTACCTTTTGTGTGAGTTATTTTCACTTCTGTAGCTAGATGGCAAGACTTGTATCATAGATACTAAGCTGCATGCATCACCGTATACGCTTTAAATTCTCGAAAAATCAGCAGCCTTCCATGACTAATGGAAGAAGAGAGTATTGAGAACTGAATTTGGTTCCTATGTGAGTCTCAACGTAGATTAGAGGAGACCGGCAAGTCTTCGAGCACCATGATTAAAAAAAATCACATCACTTACGGGGTTTGTTTCCTTTGCAACTCATTGACTTCATGCCTTCTCGTTGATTGTGCTATTTATATCCTGTGCCACGTGTTGATTACTAGGTTTAATAGAATTGTGCTAACATGTGTATTTCGCTTATCTTTACCATTTAGGCTTGTTCTCACTGGTATCACCTAGATAAATCATTTGAATTCAACTATTAGACCTTTAACTTCTACGCTTATTTAGGATTGGACACAGGTGTAGAACTTGATTCGGATCCTTTTCGGTGCTGAGTGCGGCTACTACGGGCACACCAGTGGGACAACAGCGACACAATGATGACAAGGACTGGATCCATTATTCCCATTTCCCTTGCTCGGTTTCTATTTTGTATGAAGAAGAGACAGAGAACATATAAGAAGATAGAAAAAGGAAATGGAAGAAGAGAGCTAGAAAGGGACTTGCAAATGGGTAAGGACGAGATAGAAACGAGGTTAGAACACCGCTCAACCATTCAACTCACAAATGGATAAGGACCTGTTTGCTCGAGAAGTAGAAATAAGGCAACAATTATCAGGTAGTAAGTATAGCGATCATTTGTGCGTTTCTAGTGCATCGACGGTCCATGAGGAATAAATATCATAGGAACAAATATAGTTGTGTGTTAAACTAGTTTGTTAGATTAAATCCTTGTATACTGATGCATAGTCTCTAATCTCCCTCCCACACCAACATATTAGCACCTATCATTATATACCATCCCATTCGCAACTTGATAACTTATATATATATATATATATCATCGATGTTTGCTCCATTAGAGTAGTCATTAAAAACTGACCATTATGCACAGAACACCCTACATTTAATAACTTTAAAATTTTGCATCTCTTGTATTTGAGCTTAGGGTTGAGTGATTCAAATTCAAAATTTATGTAAAATCATGTTTTACCTGGTGTTAAACTTTTGCATTTTTGTAATATGAAATTATAATATGAGACTTAATTTTGTGAAACTATGTATAATTAATTTTAATACATGAGTTCACATCCAATTTTTTCATTTCATTGGCACATTAACATGACTTTCTAAATCCATAGAGAATTTTCTCATAATTTTCTTTATATTTTAGTATTTATCTTTTTAAAAAATGTATTAAGAAGCTAGAGACATAAGTATTTTTATGCATCTCGGTAACGGATTGACTAATCAACGGTGGTACAAAAGGTACCAATCTATGAATGACATGTCATATATGGCTAGGATGTATTGATAGCGCATAGTATAAGATTATGAGATTCTACAAAGTCATACCAATATTTGACTTTTTTTAATCAATGATTGCATTACATTTTTAAATTAGATCAATGAGCACATTGTTAGCACATTCCAATATGATCATGAATAAAATTTTTAAATAAAAACAACCAGATAAGTGATTGAGCCGAAAGAGGTAGATTATAATATAAAAGGTTGAAAGCCCTCGAAAAGAGGTTTAAAGAGGCTGAAAAATATTATTAAAATATTATAAAGTTCTTTTATTAAAACCACTAAATTTTTTTAAAAAATAATTACAAAATTTTATCGGCATAAAAATAATAACAAATGGTAGGTTTCAGTTTTAATTTAAGCTATGAGGAAAAGAGAAGCACCCATGACTTCCGACTCTTTAGAGCATCCCCAACAATCCCTCTATATCTTCTATAAAATACTATTTATGTCTTAATAAATAATGTTTTAGATGAAGGTATAGAGGGGCTACCGGAACGCACTTGACATTGAATCGACCCATACAGACACTCATTGTTTGGCAAACCATTTCATCATCGACGGCTCTCTCTTGATTCACCAAACAGACGGTCTGTCTCATCCTGATTCACCCAAGCAGACGGTAAACTCTTGAACCTGATTTACCTCTTCTTCGCGCCAAGAAGGCCAAACACACGAGCACGACTGCCGCGGGACAAGCGAGCAAGTACCCGTGCACGGCGGTGGCCTCATAAACCCACGCGAAGCTCGTCAAGATCGCCCCGCTGACCGCCGTGTTCACGGCTGCCGCGGCCGTCCTCAGCCACCGCGGGCACCCGCGGGTCGCCGCCGACGCGTCCGCCCACCGCGCGGGGCCGAGCGCGACCCACACCAGCGCCATCAGCGACAGCAGCATGGTGGCGGACAGCCCCCTCGCCCACTTCAGCTGCTCCTGCCGCCGGGTCATGGCAGCGCCGCCGTGCTGAGGCGGTCGTGACGGCCGCGCTGGCCTCCTGCAGCACCTGCCGGCGAGCGCTCTCACCAGCAGCCACCCGAGCTCCACGAGGAGCAGCGACACGGAGATGGACATCATGACGACGAACCCGAACGCCACGAGCGCCCTCGGCATCTGGGCGCCCGACTCCGGCGAGACGCCGGCGTCGCGGAACGCTCGCTGCACGTACTGGAGCATGGGCCCGACACCGGACGCCTGCTGGAAGAGCTTGGCGACGAGCGCGCTGACGGCGGCGCGGCGGAGCGGCTCCGGCGGCCTCGCCAGCAGCTCTCGCCATGTCCGGCACTCCTCCCTCCACGAGCTGCGTGCCTGCGCCGCCGCCGCTGGCGTTGCCTCTGGGTCGTCGGAGCAGTCGTGCGACGCGGCGAGCTCTGCTTTTAGGTCAAGAAACCGGAGCCATGCCTCCTCCAACGTCGCCGACGTCCGGGAGAGCACGCGCCGGGACTTGGCAACCTGGTCCTTGGCGGCGAGCCACCGGGGCGACTCCGGCATGAAAAGGACGGCGAGGCTGAGCAACGCTGGTACGACAGCGCCGGACCCGATGGTGAGCCGCCACGCGAGGTGCACCGGGAGCTTCGCGATGCCCGCGGAGTAGCAGAGGGAGCCGAGGATGCAGCCGAGGTAAACGAAGCCGTCGGGGTGTGACGCGAGGGCGCTGCGCTGCGAGGAGGGGGTGAGCTCGGCGGCGTAGGCCGGGACGGCCATGAGCGCCAGGCCCATGCCGGTGCCGTTGACGAAGACGCCGGCCGTGAACGCCGCGATGCCGGCGGCGAATCCCCGGGCCAGCGTCCCTGCGCCGAGTACTGCGGCGGAGAGGAGCACGATGCGGCGGTCGCCGACGAGGCATCGTGTCCCGACGGCGGAGAGCGCGCCGAGGAGCAGCGAGAACACGACGGTGCAAGCCAGGAGCCTCAGGTCCGCCTCCGCCCGCACGGCCGTGCTGGTCACCATGGCCAAGTCTGCATCGAAACGCTCTTGCAAACTCAGCGGCGAGCAAATGGATGGCAATGCCGGATGATTCGATTTCAGATGCACTCGCGTGCGGCGGCGGCCGGCGGCACTCACCGTAGCCCAAGAAGAGAGGCGTGACGGAGGAGAGCATGGCGGTGGCGATGACATACTTGTTCAGAGGGTGCCTCATGGTCTTCGCCGCCATGTCTGGCAGGAGGCCGTCTCCGGCGATCTTTCCGGTGCTTAATCTGCATGTTAAAGTGAACTTTACGAAGTCACGAAGAAGAGATGAGTCGTTTCTGCTGCTACTACTACGAGTATCTACTAAAATTCCGATCTTTGCTCATGACGATGTTGTTCCAGAGAAATAGTGGGTGTCAAATGGTGACCAAAAAAAATTATCAGCTGAATGATCTGAATGATTCATGCAGAAAAGATGGAAGGAGAAGAAAGAACCTGAATGATCTCAAAGAAGGCAGTTCGATCAGGCTGTTTCGCCTGGGTAACGAACGAAGATTTCTTTGCAGGGCAAAATTCTCGATACTAATTCACCGTTGGCATCACTGGCCGGATTCAAGATCAGAGACGGTGAATTAGGGTTTGGAAGATGGAATTCAAGCCTCTCTCATCTACCTGAGGAAGATGGGTTCGGGACCAGAGATGGTGAATTAGGGTTGGAAAATGGAATGCGAGCATCTCTATCTACGTAAGGCAGATCTCGATCTTCAGACGTGGCATTTGCAGTAACCGTGTAACAAACTCCTGAAAACGTGAGTCACACAGTTACGTCCAAGAAATTATCTCTAGGTGGCTGATCAGTAACAACTTGACCTGGTTATTCGGGAACAAGGAAGCTTGGCAATGTTGGGGACTATTGGTGCAACGAGACTATACTTTGGTGCAGCCGAGCTGCATGTGTCCCGTACCAGTGTGTTCAAACAATCAACGGCAGAAAAAGTAAAAATAAAATATCGACTGCATGGCAGTCGTCTACCCGCACGTGCCTTCCAGGGATCCACTCGTCGGCGAGGACGTGGTGAGGGGGGCAGACGATTGGATTTAAGCAAAACAAAAAAAAAGTGCCTATCCTTTGACGATTTATCAAAAAGCGTCGCTCCTTTGAATATTTATCTTGTAATGTTCACCTGTGCTCATGCAAATTTGACAAAGTATTTGCACCTGTGCACCGTGCATGACTCTTCTAAGCGACTAAGCATATGTAAAATCATCACTCATAGACGTAGCTTGTTTGGCAAGACCGAAGATTAGAACAGCTTCAAGCTCAACCTGTATTCTCCAAGACGAATTTGAGGTAAAATCAAGTGATTGTTTGTAAGAGCGCTTTACCAATCACCCCTATGGTGGATCATGAGTGATTGGTCAAAACAATAGAACACACCATGACTAAAAACGTAAATTAGGTATCCAAATCTAACACGGATTGTAACCGGGTATAAGATGGGGAACTTTTCCAATGACCTGTGAGTGCCAGTATATAGGATATTATCTATATGTAACTTAAATTTCCCACAGTACATACAATGGTAAAAGATAACATCACACAGTACCAGCTATGCCATACACTTTTTTTAAAGTGACAAACAACTGCATCTGTCAAGTATGTTTCAGAAGTTAACTCAACTCCAAGAGTACAGGACCATTTTCCTCAGAAAAAACCAGCGCTTGTGGCTGTCCTGATGATCTGAAAGAGAGCTGCATAGAGAAAAGTGCATAAATTTTGTGACAAAAAATTGTAAATTACTTTCAATAATAATACAACGATGACTGAAATAGCTGCAATGTTTTCATTCTCACAGAGTTGAATTTTATTAATAAAAGGGTTGTTTCTATCCGTTCCGAACATATATGTGCATAACTTGTCATATCAGACCGTGACCCTTCCATTTTTTTCCTTCTAAGCCCTGATGTGAATCAGAAACAATTGATTTTATGCCCATATAATATTAGTTGCTGCCGTCCAACTCTATATTACAGTAGCTAATGCCAAACATTAGCTCTGTCGCCAACCCATCTGGAGTAAACCATGAGACCATTTTGGAATAAATAAATGCAAGGGCATGAGACCATTTTGGAATAAATAAATGCAAGGGTCCAGTTCCTGAATCTTCTTAAAAAGAATTGACTTATATGAATTCAAAATAAGAACCAAGAACAGTATTTTAATGTAATTGCAGCCATCAATAGTCCACCTACTAACTCTGTTGCTTTAAGATTACAAGTTCAGAATCACTACTCATGAAAACAATAAGCATGTTATTATGGTATGTATTGAAAAATTAATCAGGATTTGGCCTGTGTTGATCAAGATACTTGGAAAAACTGTTCGGTGCTGTTTTGGGTGGTAAACAGACATTCTGAATTACTATTAAAGATCAGCAACTCAATCATAAAACATCATAAATGTCAAAACTTACATGACCCAACGACAACGAAGACGAAAAATCCAAGCACAATAGGTCCAACGGGGTAATCATTTCCTTTCTTGACTGTCTCAGGAACAGAACCCCTCTTGGTGATGTTCTTCTCAAATCGAGCTATCTTCCTATCCGAGAAACGCCTCGAGGTAGTCTGTTTAGAATGAACAACACATTGAATATAGATATGCACCAATGAAAAATAACACTTGCAGTAATATTATGCAGTACCAAGGAGCTGCGCTACAGCAATATGAATAATGCTATGGTGAACGATAAATAACACCAAAATGTTTAGCATGTTCTATTTCTATACTCAGTGCCAGAAACTAGGCGCTGTGCTATAGCAATATGAATAATGATATGGTCAACGATAAATAACACCAAGATGTGTAACATGTTCTATTTCTATACTCAATGCCAGTAACTTTATGCATGAAAATTTTCAGCTACAGCAAGTTTTAATCAAGGTACAAAGCCCTATGGTGCCATCATCAATTAACCGACGCTCGCTCATGCACCACCTAGTTTGGTCATGGCTTAAGTAATCTTCTGAATCTGTTTCTTATTTGTGCTGGTGATTTCTCTAATTTGCCTTAAGATGATAAAAAACTCCATTCCCTTAAAAAAGAAGATAACTGATATGGAACCAGAAAACTAAGGCCCAGATGTTTAACCCATAGCTGCATGCAGAAAGAATGTAAAATCAAGGCGTGCTCAGGGATATCACATTCTGCAACATAATTATATCAATTATATGATGAAAGCCCACAAGAAAAGGAGAAATACAATAAACGCTAGTCAAGACTAAATTCTTAACTGTCGGATCTTATATGCAATATATTTTAAATTCAGACCATAAGTCCAATTAAAGTATACTCTTATAAACAAAAATTGTGAAAGGCGACAAACACATGTAGTATTACTGACCACAGACACAACGCAAGTTGCAAGGAACAATTAGAACTCTCCATCTACAAATCAAAAGCTTTTTAAGATGGTCATCAATAATGAAATTGTTGGATAGTATTGACCAACTAAGACAGATAGCCCATGGAAATGCATATTCTAACGTCCCTAGTTATTCAGAAAAAAATATCATGTTTATATGCATATATAATGCTCATCCAGAACCTGCACAGATCATTCATAACTCCCAAAAATGGAACCCTGAATCACTGGTATTCTAAACGTGGCATTTTGTCAGTCGGCGATAAGAGGCATGTTGTTATAACAAATCTTCTAACCTTACATGGGGAACACACAAAGCATAACACAAAGATAATCAATCCTAAAGTAAACTAAGTCAGGAACATTTTGGAACACAAGAACATACCTTCAATAAAGATCTGTACACAGATCTCTAGCACCATTTCCACACAAAAAAAAGGGGTAAATTGGATCCATGCCATTAGGCCCAGTTCTTTTCAGCTTAACGGCTTAACAGCTTAACGACTTATCTACGTTTTGAAAAGACATATGCTTTGAGTTTTTTGAGTCCGTTTTTCCGCTATTTTGAAGATGGGTCCTACCGCTTTAAAAAGCAAATCAAATGAAATGGATCCGAATCTCGAGACTATCTTGAGAAGCTCTAGAAGTTCAGTCATTTCAGCCGTTCAGATCAGCTCAAAAGATCAGCTCTCGAAGTTTCTTTTTCTCAGAAATGCCATTACAAAACGCAAAATATTATCTATGCCATTATAGAGTTCCCACGGTAGGCAGGAATGCAGGATTCCTTTGATCGATATTCAGGTCATCAGCGACAAACAGAAACGGCAGAACTCGCTGGACAACCCCCGAAAGGCGATCCTTTTTATAAAGCGAGATTCTTCCTGAACGGATGTTCTTCCGTATATATATATAAAAAAGGGATGGAGCCAGAGAATCTACATGCACATTACAATATTCGCATCAGGTGGTACTATCCACGATAAGGCCAGAGACGAACACTCCACCGCGACGAATCAGAAACAAGAGGCACGCGGATTCAGCGTCGGCGAGCGCCGGGGACAAAACCGCGAGCGGATCTACACGGACTCCACTACTCCGACCCAAACGACGATCGAGCAGCGCGGGTTCCCTCCAACCCAACCCGGCGAGGGAGGACGGGAGGCGGAGCTAGGGGGGACTGACCATGGCGGTGACGCCGATCCTGATCGGGATCGTCGGCGGGCAGCTCGCCGCGGCCGGGGAGGCGGACAGGAGAGGAGTGGAGGTGGATCCCACCGGGGAACGGGGGAGATGGGGACGGCTGGTCGGGCGAGGTGGCGGAAGCGGAAACCAGTTATGTGTGGCTCACCTCGAGCCGAACCCACCCCAAGCGGCAATACTTTGGTCCTCTTTTGATTTTTTTTTTTTGTCTTAGTTTTAGTTATGGTTAAAAAATTAATCATCTTTAAAAATAGTTTGAAAAATTAAATAAATAATTGAAATACTTCCTCCGGTCATAAAAAGAAGTTGCTGTTGACTTTTAGACACGACTTTGACCATTCGTCTTATTGAAAAAAGTTATATAAATATTATTTATTTTGTTATGATTTGGTTTGTTATTAAATGTATTTTAAGTATGGCTTATATTTTTGCATATTTGAACTATATTTTTTAATAAGACGAATGGCCAAAAACATGTTCAAAAGTCAACGAAGACTTCTTTTTGTGACTGGAGGTAATAATATTTTAAGGGAGCCCATACAGCAGCGTACTCTGTTCAGGAGGATTTGGACGGATGAGCTAAAAGACAAAATATGTGACGTCATCATAAACCTATCTGAACCAAGCTGAACCAATCTGAACCAAACTGAACCTATATGAACCAACCTGAACCAATCTAAACCAATCTGAACAAACCTGAACCAAACTGAACCTACATGAACCAATCTGAACCTATATGAACCAACCTGAACCAAACTGAACCTATATGAACCAACCTGAACCAATCTGAACCAAGCTGAACCTATATGAACCAACCTGAACTAAACCGAATTTCCTATGAAACTATTAACCTTTTTACCAGAAAAATTCTGAACCAACATGAATTTTCTATAAAAAATATCTGAACCAATCTGAATTTGTCCTGAACCTAACTGTTTTTTTACCGGAAACAACCTGAACTAACATGGTTTCCTATAAAACTAGCTGAAACATCATAAACCAATATAAATTTCCCATGAAACTAGCTTATACATCCTAAACCAACCTGAATTTCTTTACTAAACTAGCTTAAACGACCTGAAACAAGATAAATTTCCCATGAAGCTATCTACTTTTTTATCATAAAAAAGCCTGAACCCACATAAATTTCCTATGAACCAATCTGAACCAATCTGAATTTTTCATGAACATAACTGTCTTTTTACCTAGAACAACCTGAACCAATATTAATTTCCTATGAAACTAGTTGAAACATCCTAAACCAATCTGAATTTTCTATTAAACTAGTTGAAACAAACTAAACCAAGCTGAATTTTCCATGAAGTTTTCTACTTCTTTACGAGATGAGCCTATACGGTACGATGGTCCGTTCCATTGAAAACTAACGGATGAGCAAAAGGACAAAATAGGTGACATCATCATGAACCAACCTGAAACTACATGAACCAACCTGAACCTACATGAACCAAGCTGAACCTTCCTGAACCTATATGAACTAAGCTGAACCTACCTGAACCAAGTTGAAACAACCTGAACCAAGTTGAATTTCCCTATGAAGCTATCTGTATGAACTAACCTGAACCAACATGAACCAACCTAAAACTGCCTGAACCAACATAAACCTGTGTGAACCAACCTGAACCTACATGTTTTTCTTTAAACTAATTGAAACAACCTAACCCAAGTTGAATTTTTCATGAAACTATCTTCTTTTTTTATCAGAAAAATCATGAACCAACATGAATTTTCTACGGAACTACCTGAATCAACCTGAATTTCATATGAACCTAGATGTTTTTTTCCTACACCAACATGAATCTATCTGAATTTCCTATGAAACTAGTTGAAACAACCCAAACCAAATTGAATTTCCTATGAAGCTATCTGTTTTTTTTAACAGAAAAATATTGAATCAACATGAATTTTCTATGAAACTATCTGAACCTACCTGAATTTCACATGAACCTAGCTGCATTTTTACCTGAAACAACCTGAACCAATATGAATTTCATATGAAACTAGTTGAAACACTGAACCAATCTGAATTTTCTATGAAGCTAGCTGAAACAACTTGAACCAAGTTGAATTTCCCATGAAGCTATCTGCTTTTTTTAATCAGAAAAATCATCAAAACAACATAAATTTTCTATGATACTATCTGAACCAACCAGAATTTCACATGAACCTAGCTATTTTCTGACATGAACCAATATGAATTATATATGAAACTGGCTAAAACATCCTGAACCAACCTGAATTTTCTATTAAACTAGCTGAAACGATCTGAACCAAACTAAATTTCCTATGAAGCTATCTGCTTTTTTTACCAAAAAAATCCTAAACCAACATGAATTTCCTATGAAACTATCTGAACCAACCTGAATTTCACATAAACCTTGTTGCTTTTCTACCTGAACCAACATAAATTTTCTATGAAACTAGCCAGACCGACATAAAATTCGCATGAACATAACTGTTTTTTTTACCTGAAACAAGCTGAACCAATATGAATTTTCTATGAAACTAGCTAGAACATTCTGAACCAACCAGAATTTTCTATTGTTGTGATCCCAGTGTTTCCACACAGAAACCAATATGATTCGTCCTAGCGAGAAGTCGTCATTCTCATACCGATATCTTCACCAGTAACACATTGGTTCAAAGTCCGAGTCTTCGCGTTTTTCCTAGAAGTTATCGTCATCCACGGCTCCAATGTCTGTGACAGCGATGTTTTCATCCATCAATCGGTCTTGACAATTTTTCAGGGGTCAATCGACTCTCACGACTCTGGTAAAAATACTGGTTCAGCCTACGTGCAAAACGAGCCACAGATAAATAAACAACAACACAGAAAATTCATAAAATCATGAAATAAATATTATAGGTAGAATAAAATGTTAGAAGGCTAGAAAAACTGATTTGGAGTGAATTGGACCTTCTGTTTGGAAGATAGAAAATTATGAAGATACACTGTTCATACATACACATGTGTACAATGTGCAACAGCCAGTTGAATATTTTGACTGATCTTTTGGTCCCGTTTGGAACGGATTGATTCTTGCGGCCGTATAGCATATATACTTGCAGCCAGCACTCAGCAGCTGCAGCTAGCTCGGTAAATAGCTTGCGAAGCTTGAGAGCTGAGACAATGGCGGGACGGCAGCTCAACGTGTTGGCCACGCTCGACCAGGCCAAGACGCAATGGTACCACTTCATGGCCATCGTCATCGCCGGCATAGGCTTCTTCACCGACGCCAACAATCTCTTCTGCATCTCCCTCGTCACCAAGCTGCTCGGCCGCATCTACTACACCAACATCACCAAGGATACCCCCGGCATCCTGCCGCCCAACGTGTACGCCGCCGTGACCGGCGTCGCACTCTGTGGCACCCTCGCTGGGCAGCTCTTCTTCGGGTGGCTCGGCGACAAGCTCGGCCGCAAGAGCGTCTACGGCTTCACGCTGATCCTCATGGTCGTGTGCTCCGTCGCGTCGGGGCTCTCCTTCGAGAGCTCGGCCAATGGCGTCATGTCCACGCTCTGCTTCTTCCGCTTCTGGCTCAGCTTCGGCATCGGCGGCGACTACCCGCTCAGCGCCACCATCATGTCGGAGTACGCGAACAAGAGGACGCGCGACGCCTTCATCGCCGCCGTGTTCGCCATGCAGGGGTTCGGCATCCTGTTCAGCGCCGTCGTCACGCTCGTCGTCTCGGCCGGCTTCCGCAACGCGTACCCGGCACATGAGGGCGAGCGGACGGCGGTCACAGAACTCGTCCGTTGCAAGCCAGAGAACGGACATCCGTTCTCTAACATTTCTGATATTTTAAAAATCTTTTAAAAATTCTACAAAATCCTAAATAATTATTTTAAAAAATTAATGGTTTGTACATAAATAAGAAAAATTTTAGCCCAACAGATACAAAATTAAAACAAGAAATTAAAGGGGCCTTTGGCTTTGAGTGGGCTATCTGCACGGCTGCACCAACTTGCGTGAGCCCGTGACGTGCCAAGTTCAGAAAGCGACCCATGTGGTTGCTTCTCCAGTCCAAAATCTGTTTGGCAAGGGCCTTTTTAAACTTTTGGAAGTGCGTTGATTCGATCAACGCGTATGCTCGTCCCATGCTGCTAGATGTTTCGACTTGCGAGTTGCAACCACTGGAATGCTGATTCAGCGGCTAAAGATGGCATTCGATTGATAAGATTAATTTCAGCAGGATCTTATTATTTGGTGTGGATTTTTTTAGTAGTCAATGAAAAAGGCTACCGGGGTTAGTTGTGTTCATGCCATTGTTAAGTTTTTTATCTCACAAATATTATTATGAAGTTAAAATTTCTCCTCGTGCCATTATAGTTTTAAATTCATTGCAAACATGTCTTTGTCGACTTTTTTACCCCTCGGTACACTTCAAATTTACAAGAAAATGTTCCACTCCCATCTTATTCCTCTTCTCTTTCATTCTTCCTTTTCCCCCAACTTCCTGAGCTCCTCAGGTGAGCCGTTCTTACCCAAGTCCGATGGCAAGGATGATGGGCTTGAGGAGACGTTGGGTGCTAGACCATGGTGGTGTGGGCTAGAGGGCGGAGACGTGGGTTGGAGGACGACAATGATTGGGAGGATAGATGGCGACAATTGAGCTAAGGGCGGCAACAGCATGAGCCAATGGTGACAATAATGTGGGCTCAGGGCAACGATGGAGAAGCGACAGAGGGAACTAAGGAAGAGGAGGCGGCATTGCTCAAGATCGAGAGTGGGATGAGAGCGGCGGCGTGGGAAGGAAAAGGGAAGACGGGCCGGGGAGAGGTTGGCATCAGACCAAATGTGGATTCTGTAGGTAGTGGAGGATGACCGGTTGATTTTTAAGAAATGGAAGGTCTTTTTGTAAAACCTAATGGCGTGGACATGTGGTTATTGGCGGATTACACGATCGGACAACAAATGGAACTGAGGATGACATCGATAGCCTTGCTGGGCCAAAAATGACAGTAGCTTTTAATATTTAATATTGAAGCTTGAAATGTTGGGTATTTAAAAAACATAGATTGTCCTCTAAATTCTACAAGGCAGATATTACCCTTAACTTCAAAACCAATTTTTTTTACACGCTTCAAGTATCAAATGTCAATAGAATCCTCCTTTCTCTACTCCTTTTAAAGAGAGAGTAGGCCGTGCGTCGGCTCGCCTGAGCCGTTGAGCCGCTCGCCCCCGAGCCATGAGCCTACTCTAACCACCCATTCCTCCCACCTCTCCACCTCCCTGCCGCCGCCGCTCCTCCACGACCGCCCCCCCCCCCGTGCCGCCGCTCCCTCCTCGCGCCGCGCCCTCCCCGCAGCCACCTCCTCCTCCCCACGCGGCCCCCTCCCCACCGCCGCAGTGCCTCCTCCCCACGCCCTCTCCCTCTCCGGTGCCCCCTCCCTCTCCTCCCCACGCGGCCCTGCTCCCTGCTGCTCCCCCCTCGGTCTATCCGTGCCGGTCGCCGCCGAGCCGCCACCTGCGGCATCGGGCCGTGCGCCTCACCACGGAGCACGCCGGCGACGTGGGGGCGATAGCCGAGCGCTGCCGCTTCTTCTTCAACATCTACAAGCACCACTTCGACACTGAGGTTGCGGTACAACTACTTCCCTCTTCCCTTGCAGAGCGCTGTCTTATGTTTTAGTTTGTTCCGTGTCGATTTTTCGGTTAAGCTATGGTGGATTTGGGCTATGGAGACGCCTGTGTACATCCAAATTTCGGTGGCATTGGGTTTAGGGTTGCGGAATTATTCTCTGCCTTTGGTTGTAATCAGGATTGAATCGAGCGAGCACTGTTAGGATCTGAATCAGGTCGCATCCATACCACGGTATCAAAACTTTTTACGAGTTAGCTTTGGATGCAACACTGGATGGCTTAAGACGTGTTTGGTTGGATCAGCCATGGTCGTTAACAGCTTAGATATATGAAGCAAAGTAATTGCTGATTCCACTCACTATTATTGTCCTGGTCAGGATGCAGGATTATGCGGCGAATTTTAGATGTCATTGCATATAGAATTGTGTCAAGGAATTTTCCTCTAATTCTGAATTTTGTAATTTGATATTGTAGAACAACTTATGGTTAACTATGGATTCAATTGAGGCTATGTGTGGTCCTTTCCTGACTGATACTATGAAGCATGGATTTAAATAGCGCGCTATAGCGTCGCTATAGCGCCGCTATAGCGTTTTGGAGACGCCGGCGCTACGCTATTGCCCATTTTAACGCTATTGACGCTAAGACCGCTATAGCGCGAAATAGCGCGCTAAACCGCGCCGCAAACAGTCCAATTTAGCGTCGCTATAGCGTTTGGGCCAAATTTGACATGCAATCACCATCTGCTTCATCTTCATCTGATAAGTCCATCTCGTTGGCTGAAGATGAAGATTGAGTCCATCTACTGCTTGGCTCCGTCTCGTACTGAGTTTGTGTCCTGTGTTTGTGTGCTGTTAGACTAATATGCAGAAGAGCTGCAGAACTAATTTATGTTGGCTACTTGGCTTGTTGAATTTAAATAGCTGTTGTGAATTCCAGCATTTTGCATGTTTTTTGGAAAAACGCTAAATGGCTTAGCGTCGCTATAGCGTCGCTTAGCGTTTCTAGGAGGCCTTCGCTAAACACTTTAGCGCGCTATTTAAAACATTGCTATGAAGGCATCCTTTTAGCTATGGTTTTATTTGGATGGCAGCCAACATGACTATTGTTTCTACTTTACTTTTCACTGTATAGGCAGCTAGATGAGGGAAGCTGTACGTCAATTGGAGCAGTGTCTGTTGACAAGGGAAGGGCGAGGCAGCGAATAGGTGTAGCCCTTCAAGGAGGTTGACGCAGAGGAGAGGAATTAAGGTACCTTTCTCATAGGGTGAGGCAGCGAATAGGTGTAGCCCTTCAAGGAGGTTGACGTAGAGGAGAGGAATTAAGGTACCTTTCTCATAAGTTTGCTCCGTAACTTGCACACTCCACTACATGTTGTGTATGCCTTGACTTGAACTTGATGATGCACTTAAATTCATTCTGTGTCATAATAAAAAGTAACATTCAATTGTGTTCTACAAGATTTGGTTTATGATGTGCTAATTCTTCAATAGATAAAAACAGCAATGATATTTTATCTACAAAGCCCCTCAATTTCTTCTTGCAAGTTCTCTTTGTCACCTCAATTTATTCTTCCATGTTTTCTTTGTTCTATTTTTGTCCTAGATGTACAAGATGCAGTAACGTATGCATAATTGCTCATTGCGTGTTCATATTTCAATGCAGATCATCAAATATTTCAGAGCAACACTATTTATTCATCCTACCAGTGGTGTTGCTTCAAGTTTTGCAGCTTTTAATAGCACATTCTACTCCTGCAAGCGAAATAGAACCTTTCAAGTTATTTTTGTATTTCAGTGTATATGCTTCTAAAAAGGTTTGATAATGTATATTTTTTCAGGTTCAATCTTGCATATGCTTCTAAGAATTTTATTCTTAGGTCAAACGGCCAAACCCTGATATATGCAGATTTCATCCTTTTCAGAATTCTGTAAATGCCATGGACTTCCATAAGTTGATAAGCATCAAACAGACATGGCCTGAGTAGAGTTCAATATCTAACTGCCATCATTTATATATGTCTAAGGCTGCAAAGATGTCTTATCAAGCTTGCACTGCTACCCTCTTCTTTAGTCACACTTTTAGTGTTAAGTATCAATCCAGGTAATTTTGTTTGATTGTTGTGGAACATGCTCACTTATTTTTGGAAAATGGCTGGTGCTATTGACAATAGATGCATTGAAATTGTTGAATCATTCATTTTGGGAACCTTTTTTGCGCTGAAATTCTAAATCTATGCACAATGAAGACAAATAAAAAATCTTCATATTGGGTAACAGAGGGTTTTGTTTTGATCCTGGGTTAGTGAATAGCGCTCCGATTTGGACTCAATTTATTTTGGCCTCAGTAAATATATGTATATTTTTTTGGATTTTGTTTTAAATTTAAATGTCTTGCATTGTTGGTGGGACTTAAGGGAGGAAATGGTATTTCGGTACATTTATTATTTTATTTTATATTTTGAGACTTCATATTGTTTAGTATTCTATCAGTAAATTAATATTTTTAGTTTTTATTATCAATCCATTTACCTGAGTTCCTTTTACGTACAGTCGTACACGATTACAATTTCTATCCTACGATATATTATCCGACGTGCTTTGCACGTGCACGCTAACTAGTACCCAATAAAAAGTGGCTTGGGTCATTTTGTTTCATCAACGTGAATGGTGATGTGCCATTTCTCACCCTAAAGTATAATGCGCATATATTAAATTAGTTACTGGACTATAAATTATGGTAAGTAGTGATCATTCAAAGGGAAGAAAAGCATACTGTCTCATACTAAAAAAACCCGACAACGGCCGGTGTCACCTGCTCTCTCACTCCTTCCTCCCTAAACCATTTTCTAGTGCCTAAAACTGTTTTTTAATACCCTAAAACCGCTGTATAATGAGCAAAGGAGGGACTCTACCTTGTTATTATTGTTATTTTTTTTTGCAACAGGGGCCCTCACCCCAATTCCATTCAAGATAATAGAATTACAATGTTTAAGCACCAAAAGATAAAAGTCTCCAGGTCCAAGGTTCAAACAACCACCATGAGCAATACTGCATTAAAACTAAACATATACGATACCAGAAGACCAACTGGAGGCCAACAAAAACAACAACCACAGAATACTACTATAGCTAGAAACCAGACCACTACTAACAGCCACCCTCATCCAACTCAAAACATATAGGAAGCCAATCACCAAAACGATCTTCCCTGCTCCAAGCGACACTCATTTCTTGGATGCCCCCTTCTGTTGAAGCTCCCCAGAATCCAATAAGCCGCATCCACTAGTCTTGTTATCAGCAAAACTCTGAAGAACTTTCTTCATTTGAGCTACCCCCATTCTCAACTTATCCTTGTCTTCATCTGAATACAATCCTGCCCAATAGTAAACAAAAGCACAAGCAGAATGAAGAATTGTAAAAGGAGAATGAATAACACTCCTCTGAAAACACCATTTATTTCTTGCCAACCATACAGCCCACATGATAGATAAAATGCACACCCCTGAAAATTTTTTCCCTTCAGGCCAAATATCATGCAGCCAGATAAAAGCCCCACCAAAATTCACAGGACGGTTATCAGAACAAAAACACATGGCCACTACACTCCATATTACTCTAGTCGTAGAACAAAGGAAAAACAGATGATCAGCATTCTCAGAACAAGAACAAAAGAGACACGAATGATTCCCAATCCAACCCCGACGAACCAACTGATCCTTGGTTAAAATAGCATTATGAAAGACTAACCAAGCAAAAATCTTAATTTTCAAAGGCAGATTAGCTTTCCAGATCAGCTTAGGCCAATTCAGCAAAATACCCCTCGAATCACACAAAAAATCATACATATGTTTAATAGAGAAGCCTTTTTTTGAAACACTGACTTTCCAACTAAAAACATCCTTTGCATCTGAAAAACTAAATAAACGACAGTTGTGAATCACCTTCCACCACTCATCCAATAAATCAGAATTTAACCACCTTCCAAAAGAAAATCTCCAATCCATTTGTCTTGCCAAAAAAACCGAGATATTTTGATATTCATAGATTTCAAACAAATCAGGCAATTTAGATTTAAGAGTGAAGGGACCTAGCCATCTGTCTTTCCAGAAATCCACTAACTTGCCATCCCCCAACGAGACCACCCTGTTACACAAATATATATCTTTGGTAGCCATAATGTTCTTCCATATAACAGAATCCTGAGCATTGACCTTTAAATGAGCCCAATGTTTGCCTTTAATATATTTATCCAAAACTAAGTTCTTCCAGATACTTTGCTCACTAGAATCAAGTTTCCACCGCCACTTAGAAATTAAACTGATGTTCATGTCTCTGAGTTTACGAATACCTAACCCCCCTAGTTTTTTAGCTTTACAAAGTTTTTCCCAACTCAACAGATGATATCTTTTCTTTGTACTATTACCTTGCCAAAAAAAGATCTTCTCACTTTATCCATTTTGTAAATCACCGTTTTAGGCAAAAGGAAAATAGACATAAAGTAAACAGGGATACTAGACAAAGAAGCATTCAAAAGAGTAAGACGACCACCTAGTGATAAACACTTGCTTTTCTAATTAGCAAGTTATTTCTCCATCTTAACTATAAGAAACTCCCAATCTTTTACTTTAACCCTTTGTAAACCAACCGGAACACCCAAATATTTAATAGGAAAAGAACCTACTGCACAAGTAAATATCTCAGAATAAACCAAGTCCATTTGAGCATCCCCGTTGACAGTAACAACCTCACTTTTATCAAAATTTATTTTAAGACCAGAACAGTTATCGAAAAGAGCCAAAAGAAGTTTCAAATTGACAGCCCCTGCACCTCATGCTTAAGACACAGAATAGTATCATCTGCATACTGTAAATTCACCAAACCCCCTTCAAAAAAATCACCAGCCAACCCACTAAATAGAGCTTTAGATTTTGCCAAATGAATTATTTTACTCAAACCATCAGCGACCAAATTAAACAGGAGAGGAGATAAAGGATCTCCTTGTCTTACCCCTTGATGGCTACAGAAGTAATCTCCATTTTTACCATTAACACTCACACTTAAAGTCCCATTCATAACTATTTTTTTAACCCAAGAACAGAAAATGGGATGGAAACCTCTGAACTCCAAACACTTAAATAGGAAGTCCCATCTCACTTTATCATAGGCTTTTTCAAAATCTAGTTTCACCACCACCCCCACAGGATTTTATCTTAGTATCATACAAAACTTCATGGAGAAGTAAAATACCATCCATAATATCCCTCCCCTTTAAAAAAGCACTTTGATTTTTTGAAATAATTCTTTCCATCACCTTCTCCACTCTGACCGTCAAAACTTTAGTAAACAACTTGTAAATAGTATTTAGAAGACAAACTGGGCGGTATTGAGTAATCTTTTCCACCCCTTCTCCTTTAAGAATAAGAGTGACAACACCAAAATTCTGTCTAGAGATGTCCAACCTCCCAAAATAAAATTCTCCAAACATGGTCAGAATATCACCTTTCACAATCGACCAACATTTTTTATAAAATTCCACCGGCATCCCATCAGGGCCAGACGCCTTATTACAACATATAGAACATACAAAACTATAAATCTCTTCTTCAGAGAAAGGGGAAATAAGAGCCTCATTTTCTAATACTGACACTTTCTCTTCATCATTCCAAATCCCATCTTTGAGGTAAAAAGAGCAACCATCACTATGCCCAAAAAGTTTTTTTTATAGAAACTTGTTGCAAATTTTAAAAGATTATGATCTCCCTAAATTAAATTAGAGCCATCTTTAAAACTTTCAATCAATTTTTTTTCCCATTAGCTACCTTATGGAAATAAGAAGTATTGAGATCCCCTTTATGAAGCCAACTTTCATGAGAATTAGCATGCCATCTAATTTCTTCTTCCTCGTAACAAGACAAAAGCTCAGCTAGAAAATCGACCCTTAAACCAACCATCTCATCACTCAAAATACCCCACTCCTCAAAATCTTCAATCTCTTTCAACTGTTGAATGAGAAACTCATTTCTTTTCTTAAATAAACCAACTCTATGACCACCCCAACTCTTCAGTTTTTGTTTCACCTTTTTTAATTTCATCTTTAAAACAGTAATACAATCCCTACCAAAAATATAACTATTCCAAATTTCATCAACTATAGGAATAAAATCATCTTGAGACAACCAATTCATATCAAATTTAACAGAAGCATGAGAAGGACCTTTCACATCTCCATTTCTCAACAATAAGGGGCAGTGGTCTGAAAGAATTCTAGGCAACTTAAAAACAGACACTAAAGGAAATAAATCCTCCCACTCAGGAGACATAAAACTCTATCAATTTTCTCAAGAATAGGATTTTTTTTGTAAATTCGACCAAGTATATTTACCTCCTACCATATGAATTTCCCTCAAATCATAATAATTAACAATGTGATTAAAGCAATGACTAAATCTGGAAAGAGAAGTTGACTGATTTTTATCACTAACAGATCTAATCACATTGAAATCCCCACCAATCAATAAAGAAATATCTGAACACGCACAAAAAGTAGCCAATTCACTTAAGAAAATCTCCTTGTCTCTATATGAAGTCGCCCCATAAACAAGAACCAAATTCCACTTGCTCTTCAATTTAATATCCAAGAGACAAAACATCAAATGAAAAACTCCTTTTTTGACCAATAAAATATCATAACGACTATTAAGAATACCACCAAGGATCCCACCCCCTCTGCCCCTAGCAAAAACCCAATGCCAACGAAAATCACTCAAAGGATCAATTTTTCTCAAAAAATTATCATTGAAATCAATTTTTTTTTGTCTCAACTGCCCAAAAAAAACCAACCTCATATTGTCTAATCAAATCTTTAATGAAAGCACCACACCCTTTTTTAGAAATCCCCCTACAATTCTAAAAAACACCAGAAACAGTCATGATAAGGATTTATTATTCCCTCTCCCCCTCAAATGAAAAGGACTTCTTTCCCTTGAAGTCCCATTCTTACCTCCTCTTTTATCACCAGAGGACATAAAATTAAAATAAGACTTCCCTCTCTTATTATAACCCTTTCTTAGATTACCACCTTTCCTAGGAATTTTATCTAATACAAAATCATCTAAATCCGACTCCTCTGTTCCCCAATTAAGAAACAACACTTCCTCATCAACTTCTTTTATTTCAGCCGAGACAGATTTCTGATCAGACTTCTCAGTTTTGTGTTTTTGCTTAAATAATCAAATCTAGCCTGTTCAATATCCTTAATCAAGTTCACTTGATTCAACACCTCATTGTTACCCCTAATACCAACCATATCAGCAAAAGAAATAATAGCAGAAGAATCTCTACTAATAAAAGAATTACTAGGCTGAGAGATACCTTCTAGATTCCTTTTTTTTGCCATACACGAAGCCTTGTTCAAAATATGCACACCACCATTTTTAAGCCGAGCAAGTCAAAATGATCCAACAGAGGTTGAAAACAGCTCAGTCCCGACAGAAGAGTTATGCTGATAACCGTTGACGGGATTTGAAATTTGCCATTGGAGATTTTGTGTATTTGCGCGTGTCTCCTCTCAAAGGCATGCGTAGATTCCGTGTAAGTGGCAAGTTAGCCCCGAGGTTTATTGGACCTTCAAAATCCTTGCCCGAAGAGGTGAAGTGGCCTATCAGTTGGAACTTCCTGAGTATCTGGCAGGTGTGCATAGTGTGTTTTATGTTTCTCAGTTGAAGAAATGCCTTCGAGTTCCTGAAGAGCAGTTGGTTCCTGAAGTGTTGGATCTGCAGCCTGATTTGTCTTTTAAAGGATACCCGGTCAAGATTTTGGATGTGGTAGTTCACAAAACTCGTAGTAAAGCTACGCGTTTTTGCCGGGTTCAGTGGAGTAATCACTCTGAGGCTGAGGCCACTTGGGAGCGTGAGTCAGACCTTCAGGCTGAGTTCCCAGATTTGTTTCCAGAAGAGTCGAAATCTCGAGGACGAGATTCACCCTAAGGGGGGGAGGTTTGTAACATCCCAAATTTTAAAACCAATTTGGCACGTTAATTAATTTCTTAAGCCGCATAATTTAAAAGCATTAAAGTATTTAAACATCATGGCATCATCATCATTGCATGCATTGCATTTAATTAAGGGGCGTGATTTAACTTTCCAATTTTATACCCTTGATATAGAAGTTGGGTATTTTGTTTAATTCATAGCATTTTATTAAAACCTATCCCAAGAGAATTATCTGGGAAGTATATTAATAAACATTGGTAAACAAAATAATATTTCCTAAAGTATCAATATATTTTAAAAAGAGTATTAAAAAATAAAAGCTCTTTGGAAACCAGAAAATATAAAATGCTTTTATACCCCCTTGGCCCGAGTCCCGGCCCATCCTTCTTTTCCCGGTTTCTTCACCCTTCCCCCTCCTGCCTCTCTGGTTGGGCCGAAGCCGAGCCGGCCCACTTCTCTTTCCCCCTCTCCCTTCCCCGCTCCTTTTTTCCCTGTTGGGCCGCCAATCCCGCGCCGGCCCACATCCGCCGCTGCCTCCTCCTTGCGCCCGCGAGACGAAGGGCCGCCGACAGGTGGGGTCCCCCTGTCTGCCTCATCCTCTCCTTCTTCTTCCCTGTGCTTTCCTCCTCTGTTCGCCAGTCGCCGGCGCTGTTCGTCCCCCGTCCCGAGGCCTCGATGGCTCGTCTCCCTACGCGTTGCCCGACTCGGTCATCTCCCGGACCCCTCTTCCCTCTCTGCCCCCTTCCGTCTTGTCCCCGGCCAACCCGTGGCACCGCCGTTGCGCCCAGCACGCCACCGGCCGAGAATTGCGCCGGCGTAGCCAACCTCTCCGTCGCATTAGAAATGCCCCGGGCTGGGCTTGCCCATAAAAGGGGAACTGCTCCCCCGTTCTTCCCCGCCTTGCGCCGACGCATTTCCCTTCACCCAAGCCGGTGAGCCTTCTCCCCGTTCCACCGCCATTCCCTCTTCTCCTCTTCTACCTCACCCTCATTTTCCCTTCGGTTCAACCTTACCCTGGGGTGGCGCAGGTTGTTCCAGTGGAGCCAGTGCCAGGAGCGGATTGGAGCCGCGTGGTCCGCGTGTCCCCGGAGCCCGCACCGTCGCCGCCACCGTGATTCCGCCGCCTGGTCACCCTTTCCGCCCCGGTGAGCTCACTAAACTATTCGCCCCACTCCCTTGTTGTTTCCGGCTGAAAGAATTGCATGTTGGTGCCCTCCTTTGCCGGCACCGTTGTGACCATGTATCGCCGCCGCCGCGAGCCGCCACGCCGCTCGTTCTATCCACCCCGTGGAGTGTTTAAACCACCGTTCCGTTCGTCTCCTTCACCTCTCGCTCCCCGTTTGCCCAATTGGTCCCCGGTGGCCGGAATCGCCGCCGCCGTGTGCGCCATCGCCGCCGTCGGGTGCTCCTCTGTTTTCCCCCCTTTGCCTCTGCGTGCCGCCGACATGTGGGACCAAAGGGAGGCCCACCTGTCAACACGCCTTGCCCCTCGCCCACGCGGTGTCGAGCGCGCCTTGCTGGTGGGCCGTGAGCAGAGCCGGCCCATTCCGAAAGGCCCCTTTCGTTTTAATCCCTTTTCAGTTTCTGATTAAAATCTTTATTTGGTACTCTATAACAATAAGCAAAAACTACATTTTGTGTTATTTAAATCCTGTAAAAATTTGTACAAGCACTTTAATCATCTCTGGAACCCGGGAAAAATATTTATATGCATGCCATGCTTGTAGGAATTATTTTTGGTTAAATAGGTAGCTTGAGGTGCATTATTTCATGTGCATTTGAGAAATGGTCATAATATTTCTTTTAAATAAAAGGTAAAAACTATAAAAGTCCCCGGGACTTTAGAAATTATTTATTGCCATGCCATCCATGCAGCATGCATTCATTAGAAGTATTCATGGCCTAGAAATGTCATCTTGTATACATAAATCTTTGGCATAGTATTGTTTTAAATAAAATGCTTGGAAATCAGAGTTGTGCATTATCTTTAAAAACAGCATGGCATAAAGTTTATTGCTTATGAATGTTGTATTGTTTGCATATGCGTGTGCGCGTTTAGGAGGTCAAGCCCCCGAAGACCCGATCGACGACGTCCCCTTCGTTTTCCCCGGAACCGATCAAGGCAAGTCCCCCTTCGATCATATTGTGAAGCCATTTTCGGTTATTTAGAAAATGTTTACTAGAATTGAAAATATGCATGCTAGTTTAAAAATGATAAATGCCGTATTTACTAGACTTAGATACCATGCCGAATAGAAAGGTAAGAAATATGGTAGGATTTAACCTAAGGTTAGAATATGGATTGCTCATATGTATATACTCTGTTGTGGTAGGATAAAAGCTTAAAAATCTTTTTGCGGAATGATTCAATCATTTGTGTGAAATGAGAATATTGTTGATAAATGTTTGGGAAAGGGTGATTTAAAGATAGCGCATCAAGGGTGATGCTTAGTAAGAAATGATTTTTCTCTTACCCTAAAATCTTCCGTCTAGGGAGAGATATTTTGTTGGTTGGTGCAGTGCAACACCGTTTTGAAAACTAGGCTAAAATATCAACTCTCTCCTAGTCTAAGGACTGTGCATCCTATGACCCTATGAACTAAGCCATAACAGTACGACCTCGAGCCCCGATATGGGACGGGCCCGATCGTTGGCCCTCGTGGTTGGCGGTCTTGTGGCGAAACACCGTCTGGGTGCGTAGCCTCTCGAGGGTAAGGCGTACCCACTCTACAGAGTTGAAACTGTCATGATAGCCGTGCTCGTGGTATTGAGCGTGCGAAGGGACTGATTATATGGTAGCTTCTTCATTTTAAAACCAATTTAGCAAAGGGTTTTAAACAAAGGATTTGAGTTGAGTAAAGGATTTGAGAAGGATTTCGTTTGAATTAGGTGCCACTGGCGACATTCTGGATTGGGGGTCGGCCTACCGGAAAGTGTCGCGCGGATTGGACCTAACCGTTTTGAGAAAAGAAAAATGAGAAAGGATTTTATTCTCGCTATGGCACTGAGGCCAAGTGGCGAGAACCGTTTGAGAAGAGCCCAAAAGAAAATGTTAAGATTTATTGTTTCTAAATTGCATATAAATGCATTTCCGCAAAATATCCTAAGCTCTCCTTGTACCGAGCCACATTTGCATAATTCCGGACTTGCGAGTACAATTTGTACCCACCCTCCTTTTCTCCTCTCCCTTTTCAAAATTTCAAAAGCTGGTCCATCCGAGTATGGCCCGCCGTCCGAGGAGGAGGACCCGGATTACGACGAGGAGACGTTCTCCGAGGAAGACTATGAAGATTAGGGTTACGTGTTCCTACAGCCTTCGTGCCTGTGGGATGAATAAAATTCTAGATGTTGTATTAGCCCTGTATCGCTGTGTACTCTGAATTGCGGCCTGCGAGCCGTTGTATGTGTTTGTACTGAACTATGTTTCCGTTGTAATAATTATATCGTTGGCAATATTCTGTTTCTGTATATCTGTGTGTACTAGCCATGATCCTTGGGACTAGTACGGGTTTACGCAGGTGGAATCCGATCTTGTAAATCGGGTGCCGACATCTAACAAAGAGAGTAAGAAAAGAAGAAACCTGCTCTTGAGAAACTCTACCTTGTTATAACAGGTGTAAAAAATATTTTTAAGAGCCGAGGGATAAGCAGCTCAAGCTAATCCATACTTTGAAGAACAAGTCCATATTACACTCTTCAGCTATTGAGAAAATCCATCTACACCCTCAACTACACAATCAATTATTTAACAACCTCATCTATCATAATGGGTTTTTTTACATCCTGGTTGGTTTAGGGGAGTGGTTTTGATGACATAGCATCTGATTTTGTACAAGACACTTATATATGTGGCCTAATTAGTGAATTTAGGACTTTGAAAGATCAATAAGAAGTCTCGAAAAATATTTTAGAGCATAAGGTTAGTGAAATAGTAAATTTAGAAAAACTAAATGTTTAAACATTCAAATTAAATATTTTGGTAAATTCAAACAATTTTTTTGAATAAATTCAAATATTTTAAACTTTTGAAATTTTCAAAACATTTTTTAGGATTCACCTCAGTATCTGTTGAGAATTTTCTATATCTTTCTTGGAGTTCAATAAATAGCTGGTTTTGTAGTTTGAAGGGTGCATAAAGGGCTTTTTGACAGATAGATGAGAATATGGACTTATTCCTTTACACAGTCACTCCTGAATTTTTATTTTTTTATATTTATTTTTATTCGTTTATGCAAAAGTATATGTTGGATTGAAATTTAGACACAAATAGGCGCCGGTCGCACTTTGAATTCGCGACAGGTACCCTGTCGCACTTTGGGCGAACGATAGCTTGGTGAGAAGACGGGCACAGGAGAGAGAGGCAGCTATCCTGCATTCATTTCGCGACAGCCTCGTGTCTACGGTAACAGGCACTGTTCATCAAACTTCTTATATCTATTAACACTTCATACCATATCCAACTTACACGAAAACAAATTTTAAAATTCATGCAAAATCCTAAAGAACCCATTTTTCAAACTTTCAATTTTTTTAATTTTTTAAATTTTGAATTTCGAATTTACACTTGAATTTGTATTTGAAATTTTGAATTTTTTAATATTGAGTTTCGAAAATTCAAAGTTTGAAAAATGGGTTCCTCAGGATTTTACATGAATTTTAAAATTTGTTTCGTGTAAATTGGATATGTTATGAAATATTAAACTTCCAATTTTTTGAATTTTGAATTTTGAATTTACACGAAAATTATATGTCTAATATTTCATACTATATCCAATTTACACAAAACAAATTTTAAAATTCATGTAAAATCCCGAAGAACCCATTTTTCAAACTTTGAATTTTCGAAATTCAAAATTAAAAAAATCAAAAGTTCAAATACAAATTCAAGTGTAAATTCAAAATTCAAAATTGAAAAAAATTTAAAAAAATTGAAAGTTTGAAAAATGGGTTCTTCAGGATTTTACATGAATTTTAAAATTTGTTTCGTGTAAGTTGGATATGGTATGAAGTGTTAACAGATATAAGAAGTTTGATGAACAAAGGCTCATTATTGTAGACACGAGGTCGTCAGCTGAAATGAACGCATACGATAGTCGCCTCTCTCTCTCTACCGGTCTTCTCACTAAGTTATCGTCAGCCCAAAGTCTGACAGTGGTACCTATCGCTAATTCAAAGTGCGACAAGCATCTATTTGTGTCTAAATTTCAATCTGACATATAATTTTGCATAAACGAATAAAAATAAATATAAAAAAATAAAAATTCGTCACTCCTCGACATAGTTAAACAGGCTCCTAATGGGTCGGACCCCAACAGGCCGATTTCATTGCGGATAACATCTGTTTACAAATTACAATAAGGGCGCGACTACGGCTCGGACGTCCGTTCGACCTAGGCCAGGTCAGACGCCTGGCCCAACTCCGGCCCAAAAAAATCCCGCGCGCCATTGACCAGCCAGAGCGTGGAACAACAATTCACGCGCGTTGTTCCGGGGGTCTGATTATTATTCCAGTGTAGCAAATCCATATAAATCAGGCGCTCCCCATCCTCAAAGCCATGTCCCAGGCATCCGTCGCCGGCCGCCGACGCTAGGGACCTGCTGCCACCACGCCCAGCAGGAACCGCCGCCCCCTCTCATCGGATCCCCATGCGTCCTCGTGTTGTTCCAAGATCAGAAAATACAAGGTGTGTGCAAAACCCTAGCTGTCCAAAGCTCTAATTTGTGGCACCACAAGTCTCTGATTTGTTCCCCTAACCCTCACCCTCTTGGGATTTGATCACTCTACCCTCCCAGATGACTCACGTGCGCAGAACCCTGGAGGAGATGTTGTTCCAGCTACGGGCAAGTGTTGGGTGACAATTTCGAAAGTGGTCGTTCCAAATTGGTGCGGCGGCGGCGCAACCCGTGGAGGAGCCGGTTCATGTCGGGAGATCGAAGCAGAGGATGTGATGGAAGAGGAGGTATGGCTCTAAAAACTCACCGATTGTTCCAGGGCTTTGTTCCAGTAATTGAATTGTTCCAGTTATTTGATGATTTGGTTCCAGTAAATTGTTCAAGAAGTATCAAATACACTTGGGTTATGCCTTTTGGAACAACTGTAGTCTGCTTGTTGGAACAATGTATGTTGCCAGATTGAAACAATGTATTTTTCTTTCTGGAACAATGTATTATGCCGTATGGAACAAAATGAAATGTGGGCTTTTGCAAGTTGGAACAACTAAAACTGCCTCAGCTGGAGCAATGTATTTTGGCTTTTGTAGCAATATATTTTGCCTACTGGAACAATATGACATCAAAATGCAAATGTGATGTAGGACAATGGAACAATCAATGATGTTCTTGGGCGAAGATTTGATTGAAGTGGAGCTCTCGGTGATGATGAGGAGGATGATATCAGCTCACGACCCGGTTGTTTCAGATGCGTTGGCATCTTTGTTTGGATGACCTAGATGAAGCATACAAGACATACAACAAGTATGCCGAAAAGGTTGGGTTTGGGATCCACCGAACAAGCTCTAGGGGCAGCAAGGTGACAAACGAGAGGATACGACAGGGTTTCGAGTGTGTCCATGCACGGAAACCGAGAGAGGGGAGGCGGTTCAGCGAACAACTTCGCATAGCAGCTCAAAGAACAAAAATAGCAACAACTCCAAGAAAGCCTACAGCCACGGCAAGTCGGTTGTTCCAGAAGTACTAACATTAGGTTCGAGGAAAAGGGACAAGGTCGTCCGCTGTAACTGCAAAGCTAGGATGGATGTGCGCCTGAGGGACGGGAAATGGGAGGTGGATGTGTTCCATCAGGAGCACACGCACATGATGGTGAGGAGCAAGAGTGTTAATAGGGTGTATAGGTCGCACCGACGCATCTCTCGCGCGGACTATGACCTGTTGGTGACAATGCATAATAGGAACATATCGACCTCTCAAATGATGAGTATATTTGGGGAAGTGCATGGGGGAGTTCGAACACTTGATTTCACGGCCAAGGACGTCTCAAATGCAAGGTCCAAACTCAGGCTGAACATGAGATTTAGTGACTTGGGGGCAACATTGGATTATTTCACGCAACTACAAGCAGAGAGTGCTGCCTTCTTCCATACAACGAAAAGGGATCAGGATGGGGCTTTCCCAGGATTGTTCTGAGTTGATGGCAGGACAAGGATGTTTTATGAGAAATTTGGCGACTGTGTCTTCTTCGACACTACCTTTTGCACAAACAGGTACAACTCCCTTGTATAATTTAAGCCGTTCGTGAGCGCTGGAACAATTATTTTGCCTTCTTGAACAATATAGTTTGCATTATGGAACAATTTATTTTGCCTTCTGGAAGAATACTGTCGACGGTTGGGATATCGACCCAAGTCAACCAAGGTTCTTCAAAGAGGAGATAGGAGACACGCCGAACAACCACGAAACAAAGAACGAACAGAGATGGGGTTTTATCCTGGTTCAGGCCTCTCGGGAGAGATAATAGCCCTACGTCCAGCCTTTCTTATATATCAGAGATGAATACAAGAGGTCGCTCTACGAGATGAACAAGTCTCGGCGAGGTTATGTGTGTACAAGTGCGTAAAACTCGATGCCAGATGCCCCCTAAACGCCGTTGGGGCCCTGTTTATATAGTGCGGAGTAAACCGACCTACCAAGGAATATCGGGCCGGGCTAACTACAAGATCGTAACGAACTCAAACATGCCAAATACATCCCGAGGTAGATAAGGTAACCTCCTAATCTTGGGGATCACGACTCCTAATCCAATCCGGGAAACCAACGTCCGGGTCTTCAAGTAGTCGTGCAGAACTCCTGTTCTAGACGGTCTCAAACACGATTCCTTGGCCGTTACGCATCACGCCAGCCAAGAAGCTGTTCGGCAGGATGCATATGGGCCAGATAGAACCTTCCAGGGAGCTGGGCCCTGGTAGGCTGTTTGATCGGGCCGTCAGGGAGTGGGCCATGGCAATGGGCCGTAATTTAATCCCCGACAGCTAGCCCCCGAGACTCAAGTGGAAGGACTCACTAGAGTGGGGTCTTCCTCTTGAGACTCTAAGTCACGAAGAGGGTATTTTTCCTGCTACAAAGACGTGCAACAGGCGACCGAACAGGTTATGGTTCAACCGAACAATACTTGTTCGGGACCGAACAAACCCGCCCGGTGCCGAGCAACTCTGTTGCGTCGAACAGGGAACGACATCTGTCCGAGCAGAGTACCCAGCCCTCAGTGCAAACACCGGAAAAAATAGCCGTTGGCAGACTCCAACGGAAACTTCCTGTCGCTGCGCGGTGAAAACAGGCGACCGTTTTACCTAGCCGTTGTAGTAAAAACTAGCCGTTCTGGGACAAAACCGTTGCAGAGCTGCTTATACGGGACTATAAAAGTACCCAAACCGCCCGCGGCCAGCCACTTCTGCTCTCGCGCCTTTCCTCTCTAAGCCCTAGCTCCAACCACGCTCAGCATCAAGTACCCAAACTCCATCACCGACCACGCCGTCCGACCACAGGAATCGCTATGGCCAAATTCACAGGCACTAGCTTGACCGAGGAGGACCTTAGGATCTGGGAGGAGGAGGGCCACATCGACACCGGTAGCTGGAGGCTGCCCGGAGAGGAGGATACTCCGGAGCCGCTCGAGGAGAGTTCGTCGACTTGAGCAGTTCTCACTTGTCGGGTTGAGGTCTCTGAGAGCGACTTCGCCGAGGCCTTCTTGAACATCGCCGATTGGAGGTGGCGAACCTCAATCCGACTCCATCCTCCAGATGGCCGTCTTCACACACTGTCGAGGGCTATCTGAGCATCGATCCGCCGGTGGGGCTGTTCCTCCATTACTACAAGATACGAGGAGCGGCTCCGCCGCTTCAGCTGCTGGGTGCTACTACCTCAAGCTCCGGCCACCGCCGATGATGCCAGACCCTCGCCCACCTCCGCCGACTCAATGGGCGCGTGGTGGGTGAGGTGGTTCTACACAAGCGAGCGGCGACAACAAACTCGTCTTCACCGGAAGGCGCCGGCAAAGGGGCGCCAATGCCTCGGCGGAGATGACCGCCGAGGACTGTACATGACAAGGAAGATCGCCTCCTCGTGAGCCTTGGGCTCACGGGCGAGATTATTCGGGACTTCACAATGAGCAGGTGCATCGGCTGCGGAGGAATCCTATCCTTCTACAAGATAGAGGATGGGAAGACATTACAAGGGAGAGCACGGGTAAGTGCCTTTAAGACTCAACCTTTACATAGATTCTTTCCTCCGAACAGGAACTAACAATTCCTTCTGCTCAGGCAGAGAAGCCGACCGACGCATGGGTGACTGAGCGGGTCGACGCCATTCTGAAGGCGGCGAAGAAGGACGGGGAGGTCACCGGCGAGGTGGCGTACACCTGCCGGCGCAACGTGCTTGTCCGCACAGACGAGGTAAATTACTTACCCTCAGCCTATGTTGCTAGACTTGCAACGTTGTTTAAATGCTAACGTCCGCTTCTCAAAACGCGCAGGAGGACCAACTGATCCTTGGAGGGATCGTTGAGGAACTCTCCGGGTCTGAGAAGGAGAAGGTGAAGAAGGGCAAGGCAAAAGCGGCCGCAAATCCCAAGGTGGCGGCCGAGCCGACGCGGAGCTCGCCGCGACACGGGGGCCGCCAGCCGTCGAAGAGACCAGTGCAAGGGCGACGGGCGCACCTAGCGACTGCTGGCGCGCGGTCAGCCAATGGAAGAGACCAAGCCCTTCCTCCTCGCCGAGCAAAGCGACGAAGAGGTAAAGAACATGACCCTCGGCTTAGGCGTTACTCGCAGACTCACCCGGCCATTTGGCGCTGCTCCAACAGTCGCCGGCGAGGAGGCTCGAAGAGGAAGTCGCACGCAAGGAAAAACTTCTTCGCTGCTGCGAGAGGCCGCCACTTACCAGGAGCCGAGCTCGTCGCCACTGAACACCCAAGGGCCGAGGCGGAGAAGCCGCCAAGGAGCCCCGAGGAAGAGGCGGAAAGTTCCAGCGAAGAAGATCGAGATCAAGCCTCTCACGGCGGTATGTAGAAACCCAACTTCGATCTCCCACCTACCGACCGCATTAGACTTAACGATGATCTCTTTTCATCACCGCCCAAGGAGAGATCGCCACGGATGATGTCGAGGCGGCGCCGAGAGGTCGCTTCTGCCCGAGTATCTCGCACGGCGCTTCACGGGCGATGAGGCTAGCGTGCCTCAAGGACAAGCCGGGCGGCGTGGAGCTCTTGCCGCCCAGGCTCAATGACGAGATCGACGCTACCAAAGGCGATGGGGCGGCTGGAGGCAAAAGTAGCAACAAGCGGCGCCACGGACTTCGGTGCCAAGGCGATGGCTCGGAAGCGCCGAGCGAGACCGAGCAGCCGGTCCTCGCCGAGCACTTCGTCGCGAGGGCAGCTCACCCCGAGGCGACGGATTCTCCGTGAAAGGTATAAACCCCACCGCCAGGAACATGAAGAAGCCCCCGAGTAGGTCGCGCAAGTCGTCCTGCCCGTGGAAAGAACGGCGCCACCCGACGGAGTGGCTCCGGCCTCGCCCGAAGACGTTCGGGCGGAAGAGGAAAAGGAAGAGGATGAGGAGCGCGGAGACGAAAGTGCTTCGCCCGTCGCTCCTGCACCCGAGCAGATGTGCTCCCGAAAGAAGAAGGAGCGAACAAGGCCGCGACGGCAAGAGCGCGCCCGCCTCATCCCACACGAGCGGGGCTTCGTGACGCATGGCCTCGAGGACCGCCTGCGTCGTGGACTGAAGCAACGACTTGGGAAGGTAGGCACCAAGACCAAATCTTGCTCAATTTTAGCTACGCTATCGCAAAGTAGTTAACTTGTTCTTCCCTCTCAGGTCTTTAGGGACACCATGGAGGAGCTCGAGGACGGCGTCACCATCGAGCGGAGCGCCGTACTGGCGTCGCTCCGGGAGCACCTCAGGACGAGGGAGTCCGAAGCGGGGCCCTCTGCACCGGCCCAAAGTCGAAACCGGCTGAAGGCGAAGGTAAAGAAGCTCAAAGCCCAATTGGCCGAAGAGAGGCGTTCCTGCGAGTCTCTCCTAGAAGAGGCCGAGGCTTGCCAAGCAAGCCATTAAGGCGAGCACCATGGAGGAGAAGCCGGGCGCTCAAGTGGCTCAAGAGCAGCTTGGACGCTTCCTAACGGCGGGACCAGCCATGGCGGAAGCCAAGAGGCTTAAGGCCCACTCGCCAAGGAAGAACAGATCCTGCGGTCTCTCGTGCAAAGATCTCGACCTCGGGCTTCACAGAAGAGATCGAGGAGATCTTGTGGGATGACGCGAGAGGCGATCACCGCAGAGAAAGGGTCAAGGAGCTGGACGAAGCAGCTCAAGACGGCCGAAAGCAATGAGTCACCAGAGCGAGGCTCGAACGATCATTGCAAGCGCCAAGACCGAGGAGGTCGAGGCCATCCGGCAGAGGCTGCGCGCAAGCCAAGCGAGCAAGGAGGAGATCGAACGCCTCGAGCCAAGCCCGGAAGGAATCAAGGCTCAGGGCGAAGTCGTGCGCCTCAAGTTAGAAGTTGAGGAGCTGAAGGAGCAGCTTGCTCCTAAGTAGCACCGCGGCTGTAACCCGAAAGGGCCTTGTACCTGAAACTTTTGAGTAATGTAATAAAGTACTTACCTTTATTCCTGCAAAAAAGAGCAGCAAAAAGACAAGAACGAACAGAAACTAAGAGAAAAGCGAACAGCGCTAGGAAGTTTAAGAAAACCGGTAGAGCGCTCTGCCTAACTCCCAGCCCCCGTTGTGCATCTGCTCGGAAACCTGAGTTTGCGAACCCGAACAGGTGCACAAGAGAAAGAGCGACACCCTAGCCCCCGGTACGGACGATGCTCGAGAACCGAAGCTTGCGAACTCGGGCACGTGCGTAGAGAGAAAGAGCGACACCCGTACCTTGCTCGATTCGTTCCGTGAAATTGCTGTTGACGTAAGTTAGGCGCCCGAGAGTAACCGAACAAGGAAAGTGCCTCCGCCATGGGGCTTACGAGAGCGAGCTTTACCAAGTGGTCGCGCCGAAGCGATAAGTGCCTCTGCCATGAGGGCTTACGAGAGCGACTTATCCGCAAGGTGGAAAGGCCATGTTACGCAACCCCGAGTTTAGGAACTTATTGAAACCAGATACGGATAGGAACAATCCTTAAGATTGCGGAGCCAAGAGTTCCCAAGGCCGGCAGACCATCAAGTGTTACCAGAGAGAAAGAGGTAGTCTTCAAAAGACAAGAAGTGAAAAAGGCGCAGAGGCCGCGAGAATTCACTTAATTGTTGGATTGGACTTTACATGGTGCCCGAGAGACTTGGACGAACTAAAGCGCCGACGTTTTCAAAAAGCGCAGGCTAAGAAAACGAAAAGACCTACACAAAGAACTTACGGTCGGTCAATGTTCCAAGTCTTGGTCGGCTCTCTCCGTCCTCCATAGCTGTGCGAACAGCCCCCGGCGAAAGGTAAGAAACGACCAGTAAATGGGCCCTCCCAATGAGGAGTTAACTTGTTGGCATTGGACAAGTTCTCGACACGGCGCAGAACGAGGTCGCCCGCCTTCAAAGCCCTTGGTCGAATCGACTTGGCGGCGTCGGCCGAAGATCTTGCTTTGGTAGCGCCATTCGACTTGTGCCCGGTCGCGTGTGCCCTCGAGGAGATCGAGATCGAGGAGGCGCTTGCTCGTCGTCAATTGTCGACCGAGCTCGTGCGAAGCGAACCGAGTCTGATTTCGCGGGCAAGATGGCTTCGCACCATATACCAGCTTGGAAAGGAGTTTCCCGCCGCCCGGTGGCCGTCAGAAAGCGAATCGCCCGGAGGACGGAAGGAACCGTCAACAACCTTCCTTGCTGTGCTCGTTGAGAGCAGCAAATACCCGCCGCTTAATACCTCGACTATCTCGTCCGTTAGCTCGCTCGATCGCTTCCATTGCTCGTGGATGTGCCACGAGGCGAACAGACCTTGGTACCACTGTTCGCATATTCTCGAATAGCTCGCTTGAACGGGTACCGCTTACCCGTGATCGGTTTATGGGGAATCCCAAAGCGCGTGACCACGTTGCTTTTGAAAAGCGAACAACCGTTTTGGCGTGAAGAGATTTATTGAGCTCGCCTCAATCCACTTTGTAAAAGTGTCTATGGCGACAAGCGGTGTGTATAGCCCTTGTACCCCTTAGGGAATGGGTCGAGCAGATCCAGCCCCATGTGGAAAAGGGCCAGATGGGGATTGTTTGGAGCTCTTGGGCGGGCTTGTGTGCCTTCCGGCGTGAAATTGGCAAGCCTTGCACTTAGTCACGATGTCCGGGCATCTTGTAACGCATGGGCCAATAATAGCCCATGCGAAGCGCTTTGCCGACCGTAGTTACGAGGAGGCGTGGTTGCCGAGCACCCTCGTGTATGTCCCTAAGAAGGAACACACCCTCCTGTTGCGAGATGCACTTGGAGAGAACTCCCAGAGCACCTTGACGGTAAAGGGTGCCATCCATAAGCTTGTATGGAGCGGCACGCCTTGTAAGCCGGGAACGCTCGGCTTCGTCGTCGGGCAGGGTCCCATCTGCAAGGTACCGGACAAATGGCGTTGTCCAGTCCGCAGCCTGCTCGATAACGGAGACAGCACCACCTATCTCTGTCGCCTCGTCCGGAGACGTGATTGAGGGCTTGTAAAGGTGCTCGACGAGCACCCCTGCCGGAGCAGGTTCGCGTGAGGATCCAAACTTGGATAGCTGGTCGGCCAGGAAGTTGTCCTTCCTTGGCACGAAGAGCACTTCGAAGAATCGAAAATGCCGCACCAACTTCCTCACTTCAACCAGGTATCGCGCCATTGAGTCATCGCAGCACTGATACTCCTTGTTAACTCGATTGATGACCACCGTGAATCTCCTTCACGCTTAGCCGTTGGACACCAAGCGACTTGCACGCTCTTAGTCCCGGGGAGGGCCTCGTACTCTGCAGCGTTGTTAGTCGCCGCAAAGTGTAGTTGGATAGAATCTCGAGTTGCTCTCCTTGAGGAGATGAGAACAAAACCAGCCCCGAGTTTCCAAAGTCTTGCGAGCCATCGAAAACATGGTCCAAGAGGGTTCATCGGGTTGCTCGGGAGCTCACTCGATTTAGGCGGCAAGTCCATTCAGCGACAAAGTCAGCTAGGACACGTGACTTAATAGCGATTCGGGCGACAAATAACAGATCAAACTCGCTAGTTCCATTGCCCACTTGGCTATACGTCCGCTAGATTCCTTGTTCCGTAGGATTTCTCCCGAGGGAACGTGGTCGGACCGAGATTTGATGCGCTGGAAGTAGTGGCGAAGCTTCCTCGAGGACATGAGCAAAGCATAGAGGAGCTTACGGACCTCGAGTGTAACGCCTTTGATCCGTGAAGTACCTCGCTCACGTAATAGATTGGTCGCATTGATGCCTTCCCTTTCGACCGTCAAGACCGCGCTCACCGCTTGTGGCGTGCAACCTAGGTACAAGATGGAGCCGCCGCCATGCCGCGAGGTAGTCAAGGCGGGAGGATTGGACAGTATCGCTTGAGATCTGGAAGGATCTATCGGCTTCTTCCGTCCACTCGAAACCATTGTGCTTGCGCAGGCCTTAAAGAAGGGCAGCCAGCGTTAGCTTTGACGGAAATAAACACGCTTAGAGCAGACCATCCGCTCGGTGAGGCTCTGTACTTCCTTTATGGTAGTTGGAGCTGCATATTTTCAATGGCCTCGATTTTTTAGGGTTGGCGTAAATACCTTGCGAGCCAATAACATAACCGAGCAACATTCGGATCGAACACCAAAGGTACACTTCTCTGGATTTAATTTTATTCGATGCTGGTGAGATTATGAAAAGTCTCTGCCGTGTCTTTTACATGATCTGGAGCATACTTGCTCTTTACAACTATGTCGTCGACATAGACCTCCGTGTTTTTCCACATTGCTCGGGAAGGTCTTCTCCATTAAGCTACCGGGCGTGGCACCAACATTCTTGCAGACCGAAAGACATGGTCGTATAGCGTAAAGTGCCGAAAAGGGGTGATGAAGGCGATCTTCTCTTCATCCTCGGGAGATGCTTATTTGGTGGTAACCGAGTAAGCATCTAAAAACTCGAAAGTAGGCGTCCATGATCGCATCGACCGGTGATCAATCTGAGGGCGGAAATTGTGCTTAGGACAAGCGGCGTTCAGATCTGTGTGATCGACACATCCTCCACTTGCCGCCTTTCTTCTTTACAATGACGGGGTTGGCTAACCACTCGGTGTGATCAACCTCGCGGATGAACCCAATGACGCGTTTATGTCGATCTTTGATGATCCTGTTTGAATTCAGCGGCGAAGCTTGGCGAACAGCTTCTTGTCCGGCCGGACTGACGGTTTGTGCTCGATTACCTCCTTTGGGACTCGGGCATGTCGATGGCTCCCGGCGAATACATCTGCATTAGCTCGGAGGAAGGCAATGAGCTCGCTTTCCTATTTGGGGTCCAGATTGGCCCCAGTGAAGCTATCTTGGAAGTATCATCAAGCGGCAATGAACTTCCTAGGTTTCTCCCCGGTGAAGGAGACCCTAGGGCGTCACGACTTGGTCTGCGGAACTTGAGACAGCATGGCGGAAGTTGGTCGACCAGAGGCGGGGGCGCTCGTCGCAATCCAGTAGCGACTTTGTGGTTACCCTTGACCGTGATCACACCGTTAGGACCGGTATCTTCACGCAATGGTAGCGTGGTGGGACACGACCATAAACTTACCGAGAGATGGCACGCCTAAGATCGCGTTATGCGCCGATGGGAAGTCGACCACGTCGAAAGTGATCAACTCGTCCGGAAGTTGCTTGGGTTGCGAAGGTGACAGGCGGAGACAACCGCCCTAACGGCAACGGCTTCTCCGGAACAATTCCGTAGAAGGGCATTGCGACTTCCTTGACTTGGAACGAGGAATTTGCATCTCGTCCAAGACTTTAGCGAAAGCAAGTCCAAAGCGCTCCGCCGTCCACTAAGACACGGCCAACTCTCGCGTTAGCGATGGTCGGGCGACCACCGATGGGAGCCGCCGAGGCTTGGTCATCGGTGGGGCAATCCTCCCGAGAGAAGGAGATGGGGACCTCGATCCACTTCATCGATTCAGCCGAGGTTTTGCCTTTTCGACGTTAATGGACCTCCCGAGCGACTTCCTTGAGGTCGCGCCGAGAGGTGTAAGCCGAGGAGCCGCCGAAAATGACGGCGATATGGTTCACGGGCTCTTAATATTCATCATCATCTTCCGATCACCATCGCCGGTTTGGCGCTTAGCCTTACCGGCATCACCTTGTTCGGCGCGGGGTGGGCATTGGGCCCTTGCCGTTGTAGAAATCTTGAGCTTTGCGGCCCAAGTTCTCTGATGGCGTATATCATGCCCGTAGTCTTTGGTGGAACTTGCAAAATCGGTCGCTCGGACCTTTCTTGCCTTGTCCGCCTCCCTGAGCAGGCTTTTTGCCCTTGTAATTATTGTTGGGCTTCTTCTGCCCATCCTTGGGAGGAGGTGTGCGATCCATACCTGCGACGGTATTGTTCGCATCACCTTTTTTCTTCTTCTTCTGGGACTTCTTGTCAACAGGAACATTGCTGCTGCTCTTCTTCTTCTCATCCACACCAGGCTGGGCGGGCAGCTCGCCCTTGTCGAACGCCTTTTTGTACTGAACGCGCTCTGCCGCGTTGGCATAGCGGTCAGCCGCCTTGAACAGGTCGTTGGCGGTCTAGGTCTCGTTAATCTCGAGATCCTGGGTGAGCCGCTCGTCGCGGACTCCGTTTTTGAAGGCGCGGACAACAGATTCATCCGAGATGTTCGGGATCGTGTTGCGGATCATAATGAAACGCTTCACGAAGTTGCGGAGGGTCTCCCGTTCATCCGGATCATCATTGCAGATCATCCTCCTTACCCGACGCACGTAATGGCTCCGGAAATTAGCGATCGAGCGTCACAAAGCTGGTTCCATGGTGATGGAACCCCCTGCGATTGAACGACCCACGTCCGGCGGCACCCTCAAGGACGGTCGGAGGTAATTAGCCATAACGAAGCTCGTCACCCCGGCGCCATGATGGCCGTGGCGTGAGATGGAAAGGAATTCCTCCGGGTTACGAGTCCCATTGTACCTCTCCATGTGACCGGGCTTGAACTTTGAGGGCCACCGGACAGCTCGAAGCTCGTCGAGAAAGCCACAGCTCCGCCGAGCATATGACCGACCACCTTCCCGGCGTAACCTAGTCTTGAGAAGACGTTGGTCTTGTTGCGCGGGGAACTCTGCTGAGCAGGATGACTCGGCCGGAGAAACTCTCTCGGGACAATCCACCACGCCCTTCCTCGTGGTGGCGGCAGCGCGCTCCTCACGAGGGACCGTCCGTGATCATCGCGTCGCGCGCTGCCCCCTGTGGTCGCGATGACTACGAGGACTTGGCGGCGGCGGCGACCACGGTAGCTCGCTCATGGACGATGATCGCCGATGGTGGCGGGGTCACGCGATCGATCGAGCTGTCCGAATCATTCTGGCGCTTTGGTTCTTGCCGCTGGAGGAGTTGTTGACTTCTCCTAGAGACTTTAGGCCTTGACCGATCGCTCTAGGTTAGACGCAGCAAAGCACGCCCATCGGGCGAGATCGGCTTGATTGGTGGATCTAAGGACCGTTGCTATAGCCGAGCCGTTCCCGACTTTGATCTATGGGTCCGGAATCCACGAACCATCCGCGTTACGCCTGATCGAGTCCGGCCACGCGGAATTGACCCGAGCAGGAAGCTTCGCCGGAGACTTAGCGCCGCACGCGAGATGGGTCGCGACGCTGCCGCTTACACGGTCGCGAAACCGTGCTAAGGTCGATTGATGGAATCGTCGAGGTGCGGCGAATGACGTCTTGCTCACGAAAGCGACTGCGCGACCTCGTCTTGATGCCGGCGAGTTAATCTGCCCGACCTCGCCCGCCGTCCACGGCCGTGCAGGATCCTCAGAGGTTCCTACATCGGCCATGTTAATGCTGCGAGGGCCATGCGAAGGTATGCTAGACGGTGTCATCGCCGTGTCTCCACGGTGGAATCTACCGACATAGCCTTGAATCGACAAATCTAAACCGTCGTAAAGATCATCGATTCCGTGAGTCGCTGCCGATGGCGGAGTGCGATCTGAGGCTATCTCTGCCATGTAAGCGGAGACATCTGCCTCGGATGCGGAAAGCGTTCGAGACCGAACAGATCGATCTGAACTGACAGGGGATGAGACATCCTGTCCTTCTGAGTCGTAGCCCTCAGGAAGTATCTCTGTATCGCCGACGGAGTTCGACATGCTCGATCTGCGTGTCCCCACGGACGGCGCCAGCTGTCGACGGTTGGGATATCGACCCAAGTCAACCAAGGTTCTTCAAAGAGGAGATAGGAGACACGCCGAACAACCACGAACAGCGAACGAACAGAGAGGGTTTTTATCCGGTTCAGGCCTCTCGGGAGATAATAGCCCTACGTCCAAATTTTTCTTATATATCGAGATGAATACAAGAGGTGGCTCGGCGAGACGAACAAGTCTCGGCGAGGTTATGTGTGTACAAGTGCGTAAAACTCGATGCCAGATGCCCCCTAAACGCCGTTGGGGCCCTGTTTATATAGTGCGGAGTAAACCGACCTACCAAGAAATATCGGGCCGGGCTAACTACAAGATCGTAACGAACTCAAACATGCCAAATACATCCCGAGGTAGATAAGGTAACCTCCTAATCTTGGGGATCACGACTCCTAATCCAATCCGGGAAACCAACGTCCGGGTCTTCACGTAGTCGTGCAGAACTCCTGTTCTAGACGGTCTCAAACACGATTCCTTGGCCGTTACGCATCACGCCAGCCAAGAAGCTGTTCGGCAGGATGCATATGGGCCAGATAGAACCTTCCAGGGAGCTGGGCCCTGGTAGGCTGTTTGATCGGGCCGTCAGGGAGTGGGCCATGGCAATGGGCCGTAATTTAATCCCCGACAAATACATTCTGACTTCTTGAACAATGCTTTTTGTCTTCTAGAACTGCTACTTTTACCAACTGGAACAATGTATGTTGCTTTCTGGAACAATGTATTTACCTGCTGGAACAATGTATTTGGCCTTCTGGAACAACAACATTTCATCTGCTGGAACAATGTAACTGTCCTACTGGAACAATTACATTTTACTTGCTGGAATAATGTATTTTATTGTCTGGAACAATGTATTATGCCATATGGAACAATTAATTTTATCACTCATTGTCCATTGTCTGTTTGCAGGTACAAAATGCCATTTGCACCCTTTGTTGGTGTAAACAACCATCTGAGAACGATATTGTTCGGAACTGCTTTCCTCATGGACGAAATAGCAGAATCATTCACATGGTTGTTCGAGACATTTAAACTTGCAATGAATGGGAAAGCACCAAAGTGTATCATGACGGGTTAGGACCGGGCAATGAAGGTGGCGATATCAAAGGTATTCCCCTAAACGATACACAGGTGCTGCAAGTGGCATGTCATGAACAATACTCAGCAAAAGCTCAACGTGGTGATGTCACTGAACGAGGGTTTTTCTGATGAGTTTCACTCTGTTGTGAATGACTCGGAAACAATTGATGAGTTTGAAACAAGGTGGCAAGAGATGTTGGGTACATACAACCTCGAGGAAAACCAACACCTACGTAGCATGTGGACCACGAGAGGATCATGGGCGCCGGTTTACTTCAGGAAGTACTTTTTTCCCTTCACAAGTACAACAGGGAGGTCTGAAGGATTGAATGGATTGTTCAAAAATTTTGTGCACCCATCAGAATCAATATGGTCCTTTGTAAAACAGTACGAGCATGTCGTGGAAACAATGCTCAGCAAGGGAGATGTTGATGAGTTCAGAGGGGAGACAACCACAGTGAGGCTTTGGTCGCAGTAAGTACCAGTTTTGCTTTCTGCAACAATTAATTTATGCATGTTAGAACAATTAATTTTGCCTTCTAGAACAATTAAATTTTACCTTCTGGAACAATGTGTTTTGCCTAATTGAACAATAACTTTTGCCTTATGGAACAATTGAAATTTGCTTTATGGATCAATGTGTATTGCCTTCTGGAACAATTAATATTGCCTTGTGGAACAATAAGACTAGCCAATCTGGAACAATCAATTTTGCCTTTTGGAACAATTAAAATTGCCTGCAGGAACAATGTGTTTTGCCTGTTGGAACAATGTATTTTGCCTTATAGAACAATTAAAATTTGCTTTATGGAACAATTGAAATTTGCTTTATGGAACAAAGTGTATTGCCTTCTGGAACAATAAAACTAGCCAATCTGGAACAATAAAAATTGTCTTCTGGAACAATTAAATTTTCCTACTGGAACAATGTGTTTTGCCTTCTGGAACGATTGGTGTAACAACAATGAAATATTTGCATTGCAGGTACAAGATAGAGAGACAGGCTGCAACGTTTTATACACGAAGTGTTTTTCGCAAGTTCCAGCCAATATTGGCGAAGACAACATCACTGTGTTCTAAAGAGCTTGCTGGGGACCCGATGTAGTACGAGATTTGGCCTGCAACAGACGTGGGCAACAGTAAGAGATACAGAGTGACTGTTGATAAGGACGGATTGACATATCATTGCAGTTGTGATAAGTGGTCAATGGATGGTATACTGTGTTGTCATATTCAGAAAGTCATGACGAAGAACGAAGTCCAAGCTATACCGTCTCAGTACCTGCTGCCGCGTTCGTCCTCCGAGGCATCCGCGAGGACAGCGGGGGCCTGCTTGTATGCTCCCCCAATTTTTGGGGTGCCAAAGAGCAACATATTGAGGTACAATTCTCTCTGTAGAAAGCTCACCGCCCTTACTTCAAAAGGGTGCGACAGTGAAGAAGGGTACCAGATTGTGTGTGAATCGACTGAGTTTGCTCGAAGCAAGCTGTTGGCGTTAAGGGAATCAGGGGGCAATGAGCAGCCACCGAAAGTTCAACGGATTGAGGATTTGGCGGTGGAAGGCAGTTCAATGCCGGTGGTCCAAAACACCGGTGTGTGCGCAACAAAAAGGCGTCCAACCGAAAGGTCAAAGAGAGGGAGGCCACCGATGGAGAAAGCGGCTGCTAAGAAGAATCGGCTAAGGAACAAAATACATTGCTCGCACTGCAAGAATGAGGGGCACAACAAGCAGACTTGCCCTCAAATTGGGAATGCACCAAACAAGATGAATGATGGCTAGGGTAGATGAACTATTGGTGGAAAGGGCTAGAGTGTGTCGTTTTTTTTCATGTTTGTGCCTGTTGGGACAAAGTTGTTGGCTGTATGTGTGTTACAATTACATTTACATTTTTCTGTTGGAACAAATGGTATTTACCAGCTGGAACAATTATATTTTCCTGTTGGAACAATGACAGTTGTATATTGGAACAATTATAATTGCCTGGTGGAACAGTTATATTAACCTTGTGGAACAAAATTAGTTTTGCCTACTTGAACAGTTGACTTTTACTACGGGAACAATAAAATTTGCCTATGGAACAACAAGGATTGACTAGTGAAACAAAATTGTTTGTATACTGGAACAATTAAATTTGCCTACTGGAACAATTGACTTTGCTTATTGGAACAATAAAAATTGCCTATAGAACAACAAGAATTTACTAGTGGAACAATTAAATTTGCCTACTGGAACAATTAACTTTGCCTACTTGAACAATTGACTTTTACTATTAGAACAATAAATTTGCCTATAGAACAACAAGGATTGACTAGTGGAACAAAATTGTTTGTATACTGGAACAATTAACTTTGCCTACTGGAATAATTGAAAATTACTACTGGAACAATAAAATTTGCCTATGGAACAACAAGGATTGACTAGTGGAACAAAATTGTTTGTATACTGGAACAATTAAATTTGCCTACTGGATATGTTATGAAATATTAAACTTCCAATTTTTAAATTTTGAATTTTGAATTTACGCGAAAATTATATGTCTAATATTTCATACTATATCCAGTTTACACAAAACAAATTTTAAAATTCATGTAAAATCCCGAAGAACCCATTTTTCAAACTTTGAATTTTCAAAATTCAAAATTAAAAAAATCAAAATTTCAAATACAAATTCAAGTGTAAATTCAAAATTCAAAATTGGAAAAAATTTAAAAAAATTGAAAGTTTGAAAAATGGGTTCTTCAGGATTTTACATGAATTTTAAAATTTGTTTCGTGCAAGTTGGATATGGTATGAAGTGTTAATAGATATAAGAAGTTTGATGAACAGTGCATGTTACTGTAGACACGAGGTTGTCGCGAAATGAACGCACGATTGCTGCCTCTCTCTCCTGCGCCGGTCTTCTCACCAAGCTATCGTTCGCCCAAAGTGCGACAGGGTACCTATCGCGAATTCAAAGTGCGACCGGCATCTATTTGTGTCTAAATTTCAATCTGACATATAATTTTGCATAAACGAATAAATATAAATATAAAAAAATAACAATTCGTCACTCCTCGACATAGTTAAACAGGCTCGTAATGGGTCGGACCCCAACAGGCCGATTTCATTGCGGATAACATCTGTTTACAAATTACAATAAGGGCGCGACTACGGCTCGGACGTCCGTTCGACCTGGGGGAGGTCGGACGCCTGGCCCAACTCCGGCCCAAAAAAATCCCGCGCGCCATTGACTAGCCAGAGCGTGGAACAACAATTCACGCGCGTTGTTCCGGGGGTCTGATTATTGTTCCAGTGTAGCAAATCCATATAAATCAGGCGCTCCCCATCCTCAAAGCCGTGTCCCAGGCGTCCGTCGCCGGCCGCCGACGCTAGGGACCTGCTGCCACCACGCCCAGCAGGAACCGCCGCCCCCTCTCATCGGATCCCCATGCGCCCTCGTGTTGTTCCAAGATCAGAAAATACAAGGTGTGTGCAAAACCCTAGCCGTCCAAAGCTCTAATTTGTGGCACCACAAGTCTCTGATTCGTTTCCCTAACCCTCACCCTCTTGGGATTTGATCACTCTACCCTCCCAGATGACTCACGTGCGCAGAACCCTGGAGGAGGTGTTGTTCCAGCCACGGGCAAGTGTTGGGCGACAATTTCGAAAGTGGCCGTTCCAAATTGGTGCGGCGGCAGCGCAACCCGTGGAGGAGCCGGTTCATGTCGGGAGATCGAAGCAGAGGATGTGATGGAAGAGGAGGTATGGAACCACAAGGATTGACTAGTGGAACAAAATTGTTTGTATACTGGAACAATTAACTTTGCCTACTGGAACAATTGAAAATTACTACTGGAACAATAAAATTTGCCTATGGAACAATAAGGATTGACTAGTGGAACAAAATTGTTTGTATGCTGGAACAATTAAATTTGCCTACTGGAACAGTTGACTTTGCCTACTGGAACAATAAAAATTGCCTATGGAACAACAAGAATTGACTAGTGGAACAATATTGTTTTGCCTACAGGAACAATTTAATTTGCCATTGAAACAACAAGAATTGACTATTGGAACAAAAGATAGCACCACATGCTTTATACACAAAAAAAAGCTATAGTATCAACAGTGCTTGTCATTTTCTTCATGTACAAATCACAAAGTTTCGTGTATAGGGCACAGCAAGCCAAAAAAGTTACTAACAAAAAGGCAGTTGTTCTCACATCCACCATCCCATGACAACAAACCACACGTCCGAAATTACAAGTTCTCACATCCACCATCCCATGACAACAAAACACAGGTCAGGAATTACAAAAAAGAGACATATATGCATGGCACTACTAGACAAATCAGGCGCCCTTCACCCGGCGTTCCTTCTTCTCTAGTACCCATGAAATGTCCGCGGTGTTGAATCTGGAGTTGATTAACTTTGCTGCAAACATCTTGCGGTACTCAGGGATGCTATCCTGTTTTATCAAACAAACAAAGAAGAGTGTTGAAGTGTCAGTACAAGCAAGCTATGTGCGCATTAGATAGTTGTCTTTTTGTGAAAAAAGAGGAGAAAAAAGGTACCGGAAGGAACGGCTGCATCGTCTTCCCATCCCAGCTGTCCACATAGACCAAGGCGAAGATGCCGCAATCCACACTACACACAAAAAATATGATAAAAGTTGTTTCGCATCAAATGGGCACAATGCGCAACATAAGGGGCATGCTTACGTGTTCACTTGCTGTGGATAGTCAACGGGTTCCCATCTCTTAAATTTGGTGAAGTCTTTGGAAGGAACAACTTTGCTTTGTTTCATTGATTCGTTGAAGTTCATGATCTGATACATATAGGGATGGGTTAAAAACCACACATGGACAATATTTATGATGCATGGCAGAAGATGAAAAAGAAAGAAAGAAATAAAGGGAAGAGCCCTCACCAGATTCTCCAGTGCAGCATCTAAAGCAGGGTTGTTTCTTCCTCTACTAGAGTCGAAGACATTTACTTGGTTGTGCAGCAGGTTGAAGCACACAAGAGCCCAGTGCCCCTTCTTAACAATTGGGAAGAAAACCTACAAAAAACAGAGGAAAATGCAACTGAAAAAATTTGGAAAAGCACAATGGAACAATTAAAAAGAATGGTGAACAAATCAACTGGACTACTGGAACAATTAACCTGCGGCACAAACAATAACATGACCTTATGAAACAATCAATTATAACTGATTGATCAATGGGGTACACTTTCTGGAAAAAAATGTAATTTGTAAAAGCAAGTTGGGAGAAACTTACCAAGTCCTTTTTAGCCAAATTGTATTCGTCATTCCATTGTTTTGTTGGGGCCATGCAGTAGTCGATTTTGACATTTTTAGGCTTCCTGAGTAGGTGAATCTGCATTTTTTGCAAGAACAGAAAGGTATGAATTTGATAAACAATGTTGATAAGAAGCCGGAACAACAAAGTTTGCCTACTGCAAAGATGGCAATAATGTTTGCACACTGGGACAATGGAATTAGCCTATTGGAACAACAAGATTTGGGTACTGGAACAATATGGGTTGCCTACTGGAACAAATAATGTTTGGACTACTGGAACAATTAAACTTTACCTACTGGAACAATAAAATTTGCCTACTGGAACAATTAAACTTATGCTAATGGAACAATAAAATTTGCCTAATGGAACAATAATGTTTTGCCTATGGAACAATAAAATTTACCTACTAGAACAATATGGTTTGCCTACTGGAACAAACTGGGATAATAAAGTTTAAATCATAATTGCTTAGGCTGAGAAAAAAGAACAATTGCAACACAATTGTTACCGATTCGAGCGGTGGAACAATGAACTTCTTCACTACATTCCCTGTGGCCTCAACTGCCTCTGCATTGAAGATGTAGGCATACATGTTCATGCACCAGTCACCTAGCTCTCCCCTTGGTTTCAGCGAAGAGTACGTTTTCTCATAGTCTATGTGGAATCTGTTGGTGCTGATGAAGGGAAGCTTGCATTTGGTCACAATTTTCTCCCCTGGTGAATTGTCCCCAAAAACCATTTGATTGAAAAGTCAAAAAGCACAGTAAAAGCGACAATAAAAAAAGAGATCTATGTACACTTACTGTGTTTCATCCTTTTTTTGCTTGTCGCAGCATTTGCTAGAGAAGAATTTGGTGTATGTGTCCTGAATGTTTGCATGGACCTTCAGTTTCTTCAGCTTTTTCCCATCATCCAATGGTTTTGCTGCCCTCTTCTTCCTTGTCTTCTTCTCATGCATGCTTGGGCCACTGCTCACATCATCACTAGTGAAAATGTCGGGTTTGTCTGCAAATGGGGATGTATTGGAAACAATAAGATATGATGGATGAAAACAAACTAGACAAGATGTTTGCCTACTGCAACCAGAAAATAAGATGTTTGCATGCTGGAACAAAATAAAAAGTTTGCCTACTGGAACAATTATACTTTGCTTCTGGAACAACAAGGTTTGTCTACTGGAACAATAAATTCTAAATAGTGGAACAAAGAAGGTTTTCATACTAGAGCAAATAAGGTTGGACAACTGGAACAATAAATCTTGCCTACGGGAACAATAAAAATTGTCTTCGGGAACAATAAAACAGCTTGATGGAACAAAATAAGTTTTAGCCTACTGGAACAATAAAACTTCCCTATTGGAACAATAAGTTTGACTACTGGAACAAATAACAATAGGGTTTAAATCATACCATTTGTTGAGGCTGCAGTGGAGCTGCTTCCTGAAGGAGACATTAATTCTGAATCAGGTAAATCTGGCAACAGCTCGAAAGATGGAGGTACAATGAGATCCGCAGGTGACGGCGGCCTTGCATGTGAGGGGCTCTCGGTCACTCCAACGCTCCTGGTTGGGCTGCTGCCGGCAGGTGATTGCTCCTTGCAAAGCTCACCAACGATGTCATCGATGCTCCGAGCCTCTCCATGAATGGCAGGGCTAGCCTCTCCAAGGTGAGCATGTCGGGTAGGGCTCGGCGGTGGTGGGCTGGCAACAACACTAGAAGAGACTTGTGGTAGGGCTTGGCGATGCTGGGGTGGCTGACACCGCAAGTGGAGCATGTCTGATAGGGCTTGACGAGGCTGGGCTGCTCCCCTTATGTGGCGCAACATCTGCACCAGCAGTGTCGTCCCCAACGGTATCCCTGGCAGGGCTAGAGATGTCATCATCAAGCCGCACGTCGTCCTGTGCACCAACCTCGGATGTACGCCCCCCAAAACTTTCCTCAAGCCTTGAAGCTGTCATATTTTCATCCTCGTCATTACCCTTTGCTGCTGCGGCACTGGATGTCCCATGCATTGGGAATGTGAGGTTGCTAGCCACCAATCCAGCTTGTGTTGTGCCCATAGCCTCCATTACCTCCATGGCAAATGCAGCCATCTTCTTCTGCTGCGACTGCTTGATTTGTGAAATAGCAACATCAAAATCTTTCTACCATGATTTGTAATATTTGTCGAGAATCGCTTTGGATGTTGGGTGGTAACTGCTCAAAAACGACGAAACAACTAGTGACTTGAGTGAAACGAGAAAATGCTATCAATACTGGAACAATACACCAAAAAGCACTGCTTGAACAACTTATGTGCACTACTGTAACGACATATAAGCACTGATAGAACAACTTATAAGAACTGTTTAAACAATCTAAAAAGAGCTGCTGGAACAACTTATAAAGATACTACTGAAGCAAGAAAGAAAGATACACTAATGGTGGAACAGTTATGTATATCATGTGCAACAGTTATGGAACAACTTATAAGATGCTACTAAAACAATACCCTAAAGCATATGGAACAAAAAAATACTGGTGGAGCAGTTCTGTATGTGGACGGCATGGTATACAAACTACAGAGCTGGAACAAAAAAATACAGAACACCGTGTGGACAAAAAAGAAACAATAAAAAACATGCAAATAACACAAGAATAGTGGAGGGGAATTTACCTGGGTGGTCTGACTGCCTTGCTGGGAGGCCAGCCTATTCCATTCCTCGAAGGTGGCCGAGTCAATTGTCTCGGCAGCAGCTGGCTGTTCGGCGTACGGCGTGTTTTCAATACCTCAAAACTGCAAACAAAAAACATATAATAGAACAAGAAAGAATGATTATGCTATCGCGACATCATCGCATGAGATGTAAACACACACAAAAAAGATGGATGTTGAAAATGGGAAAACAAACCTTTAACTCGCCAAACAAAATCTTCTTCATGAATAGCCTTCTTTTGTTCTCTTTTTCAAGATTTTTGAAGTTCTCAGATTTCACATAGCACAACCTGGGTGTGCGATAGTCCATCTTGGCCATGGACGCAGCCGACAGCTGGACATGATCCATATACACGATCTGCGAGGGGTCCCCATGAAAGAACAAAAAGAATACATGTAATCAGCCGCTGGAACAATTAAATTTGCCACTGGAACAAATAATTTTGCCTACAGGAACAATTAGGTTTGCCTACTGGAACAATTAACTTTGCCTACAGGAACAATAAAATTTGCCTACTGGAACAATAAAATATGCCTACTGGAACAACAAGGTTCGACTAGTGGAACAATAAAGTTTTGCCTACTGGAACAATTAAATTTGCCTACAGGAACAATATAGTTTGCCTACTGGAACAAATATGGTTCACCTACAGGAACACATCAACATGCAGTAAAAAGGGTATTAAAAACCAAAGAGAGAAGACGGCGCGTACGGCAAGAATGGGAAGGCATGCCCCGGCGTTGAAGGATGTGTCTGGTTTATCTCTAATGACTTTATGAATCCTTCTAACTTCGTCCATGGTCTTGCTAAGCACATGACCGGCCCAATCCAACTCTGCGAAGGCATCCATGTTGCCAAAGGTGTGCAGGTACTCAATGGCGACGCTGAAATTTGTCTTTGGAACATGAACATTGGCCAGCGCAACCAGCAGGAAAGCCCTCATGAAATCAAGCTCATCGGTCTTGTCTTTGGCTACTTGTGCTGCCCTATTGATCGGGTACCTACACCCTACCCTGAACTGCTCCTTGACATGCTCAATGGCAGCGTCGTCGCCAGTCAACAAGAAGGGCTTGTCCCCTGAAGGTATGCCAAGCACCTTGCTTACTATGTCCCTTGTGAATATGATCGCCTTGTTCTTGAAATGAAACTGACAGAGGTCAGGATCGATGTTGTTGATCATCCACTCGATCAACCGGCTAGGAGGTGTGAATGATGAAAGAGTCAACAAACACTTGAATCCAAAGCCCAACAAACTCCTTCCGTAGTCTTCAAGCTCGACACAAACCGATTCGCACCCTTTGAGTGAACTCGAACTTGATTTGGCGTGTCGTCGTGCTTTGCCATTTCTTCGAGGCAATGTGTACGACCAAACAAAAAAAAACAAATGGATCGAAACACAAAAATCATCGAACAACTTAATTGCACCATCGAATAAAGATGTGAACTATAATCGAACAACTTGTAAGAACAACTTGTAACAATCTGGTATCAAAAATCAGCAATTCATCTCAAATTTCTCAATTCAGCACAAGCCAAACCCACAAGCTACGAGTACGAGTAGAACGGACCAACCGAACACCCCAAGCAGCCAAACCAAGCCCACAACTATATAAAACAGAAACCAATAGAATGCTGAAACAATCTGAAAAGCAATCTGAAACAACAGAATGCTGAAACATTATACATTGTTCAATTGTGATCAAGCAACGCGCTATCAAAAACAAAAATACATTATACATTCAATCACACTATATCATTGAAATCCTATATCACTGTATCCCAAAGCAATTGGAACTTTATCACTGAAATCCCATATCACTGTATCCCATAGCAAATGGAACAAATACACTACACTTTCACAATCAACATATACATTTCGTATCCACATTCAACATATACATTTCTTCACATTCACATTACAGCAAGCTAAAATGAAATGGGGGAGAAGAATGGAAGTGGATGAGCAGGAAAGGGGAGCGGGTGAGATACCTCGCAGGGAATTATCGATCAGCAATCCAAAGGATTGGGGAGCGCTTCAACTGCCACCAATCGATCCCCGGAACAACCGCCTCGAGGCCGAGAACCTCCACTACAGAAGATGGCGGCGGCGTCTGAACATCGGCGATGCTCGACGGTGGTCAGAACGCGGTTCCTCGATCGCGCGGGGAGGCGGCTCTAGGGTTTCTCAACGGCGCGAGGAGGCGGCGGCGACGAGAGAGAGGCGGCCCACGCCGATGCGAGGCGGTCTCAACGGCGCGTGGAGGCGGCCTCATCTCAAGACGGTAGGCGGCGTCGACGACAAGGGAGAGGCGGCGTCCACGGCAAGATGGGAGGCGGCCTCAACGGCGCGAGGTGGCATCGACGGCGAGAGGAGGCGGCGTCACGCCGACAAGTGGAGGCGGCGTCGACGACGAGGAGAGGCACCTCAACGACGCTGGGTGGCGGTCTCAACGGCGTGGCGGCCTCAACGGCGGGAGGCGGCGTTGACGGCGAGGGACGGCGGCGTCGACGCCAGCGTGAGGCCGCCTCAACGGCGCGCGAGACGGCGTTAGCGGCGAGTGGAAACGATGGCGACGAGTGGATTTTGGGGGAAGGAGCGCGAGGCGGTCGAGGGATTTGGGGGGAGTAACGCGCTGCGGTTGGGGAATCGGCGAGTTGGGCCGAGATGTTGGACCACGAGCGTCCGCCTCGTCCGGACGTCTAAGTTAAAGCATTTTCGTTACAATAATGGAAGAACCAATCCTGGACCAGACTAGTTTTTTTTCCACGCCACAACTACGGACCAGGCCAACTTATTAATGGGCCGGCCCCTAACTCGCTAAACCTCTCGCACCCCCTGCCCGATTCCGCCGCGTCCACGTCGGCCGACGAGATTCTTTCTCGTCCTCATCCAAACCACCGAGGCGGCGAGGCGATCCCCCCACCGCAGCAGATAAAAATCCAAAAAAATCGAAGGCGCCGTACGCTCCCTCGCCCGCGCTGCCCATGGCACCGCCGCCGCCGCCGCCACTCGCAGCGCTCCGCCCCTTCCCTCTCGTCCCCCTCCTCCGCCCCGCCCGCCTCACCGTCGCCTTCTCACTCATGACCAACGTGCGCCTCCTCAAGCCCAACCGCCGCTCCCGGCGCTCCCGCTACCCCTACTACGACCTCGACGAGGAGGAGCAGGAGTTCGAGGAGGTGGACGACGACGAGGGATACAAGACTGATGTGAGCTCCGCCCATTTCTGGCTTTTGCTTTTATTAACTTGTCATCGTTGCTTGACGCCTCGAATCATGTCATTGTAGAAATGCGCAAGTGATGCGCCCTCGCTTGATATGAACACCGCCCATGGTAGAATTAATGATATGTTAATATGTTATTATCCGATCGTATTAAGCTACAAAGCCTCTTTGTATGATCTTTGCTTCATAAGCTGTAGTAAGCATCAGCTCATTTGGTTGTTGGCTGGATTTAAACTAGTATAGATAAACACATTATACGGCTATACTTTTGTATAGGCATACTTCAATGGGAAAACTGTCTATTGCTAGTGGTTTGTAATGTTAGCTGGTTTTGTGCCTCTTCAACAATTTTTCTTTTAAATGTGCTTCATAGTTCAAAAACATACATGCTTTGTGTGAAGATTCTGTACCTATGTGTTTCATTTTGATTTTTTCCCCCACACTCAACAGATTACAAACCTATAATTTGGCACAATTGATTTTTGTTAGTTTAACATCTGATTGGTGTTCCTAGAAGTTAATATTAACAATGTTTTGATATCATAGCGACCCTGACAGGTACATTGGTGTTTTTATGTGTTTTGTTTCACAGCTCTCCTCACACGATAAAAAGAATGGCTGTAAACTCCTTTTAGTTCTTACTTTTTTTGTCACATCATGTGACGCTCTCCTCACCCTAAATAGTAGATGCTGCAAAAGGAAGTTGGAATATATAAAGTGGTCAAATATCCCTTCCTGCACTATGATATGACACCATAATGGTCAGTTGTTTGGGTAATTTAAAGGTTTTCTGAGTGGATTTTATCAGGTTAATAATAACAATGTAACTTTATAGTGAATAACTGTTATCAAATTATATAGTGTACATATTGTGAATGTTGTACTTTAGCAGTATGTCCCAAAACTCAGGATTGCCTGGGAAAATATTGTTTGTTGTTGAGCTACTCGTAATATTATATTACTGTATGCTGAGTCTGAATTGCACCACATAATTTTCAGCTTAGAAAATAGAGATGCAGAATTAGCTTTTCTTAGGAGGGAGCGAGGGCATTTATTTGATAACTATAAATTAATAACACAAAATATTAGAAGCTCGTTAGTCCTCATTGTGGTATACCTACATTTGCTACCGTAGTTTATATTTCATTGTTCTTTCACAGGATGATTTATCTGGTTTGGAGTATCCGGGTGTACTGTATTCCAACAATCCTCATGCTCCAAGCATGAGAGCAGGTATCTTGAAGCTATGTAAAATTCCTGACAATCTGTGATTACTTTGTGTTAAAACTCTATGCTCCAGGACGGAAAACACCATCACTAAAAGAAAACTGGGATGGAAGACAACCTAAAACTCATGACAGATATGATAGTCCACAAAAATCTAATCCCTTGAACCCCAGGAGTAAAGGAGGCAGATCATCAATAAACATGGACCGCGAAGCAGAGGTAGATTTTTAAGGTTGATTCAGCATGTTCATTTTCCTTGTAAATATTCAGTTTTTAAGGAATGCTGTCTAACAAAAGGTTATTTTTACAGCTGAAAAATGGAAGTATATCTCAGAGTTTGTTTCAGATACTGCATGAAGAATATGACTTTGACGACAAATGGTTACCACTTGTTGATTACTTGTGCACATTTGGACTGAAGGAATCCCATTTTACTTACATATATGAGAGACACATGGCCTGCTTTCAAATCAGCCGGGCTTCTGCAGAAGAAAGGTTGGAGTTCCTTCTAAGTGCTGGTGTTAAAAGTAAGGATATGAAGAGGATGCTGGTCAGGCAGCCGCAAATTTTGGAATACACTCTCAGCAATCTTAAGTCTCATGTTGCTTTTCTTGTGGGCATTGGTGTCCCAAATGCACGAATTGGGCAAATTATTTCTGCTGCTCCTTCATTGTTCTCTTACAGTGTTGAGCAGTCTCTGAAGCCAACTATACAGTACTTGATTGATGAGGTGGGCATTGAGGAGAAAGATGTGGGCAAAGTAGTGCAGCTAAGTCCACAGATTCTTGTCCAGCGAATTGATAGTGCATGGAAATCTCGATTTATTTTTCTGTCAAAAGAACTGGGGGCTCCCAAAGATAGCATTGTTAAGATGGTGACAAAACACCCACAACTACTTCATTACAGCATTGAGGAGGGCATCTTGCCTCGAATAAATTTTCTTAGAAGCATTGGGATGAGTGGTTCGGATATTCTTAAGATATTGACAAGTCTTACTCAGGTAACCCTCAGATGTAATAATCCACTCTTCTTATCTTTGTTTTGTGATTTGTCTCTCATGGTAAATATATCTTACAATGTTTTCTGTTCAGGTTTTATCATTATCCTTGGAGAAAAATCTCAAACCAAAGTATCTTTACTTGGTCAATGACCTTAAGAATGGCGTTCAATCCTTAACAAAGTATCCTATGTACTTGAGCTTGTCTCTCGAGCAGAGAATTCGCCCCCGTCACCGTTTTCTTGTTTCACTGAAGAAAGCTCCAAAGGGTCCATTTCCTCTTAGCTCCTTTGTGCCTACAGATGAGCGTTTTTGCCAGCAGTGGGCCGGGACTAGTTTAGAGAAGTACCATGCATTTAGACAGAGCTTGCTGCTGACAGGGTTTGCAGAGAAGTCTGGAAGGAAATTATTAACATCAAGATGATAGATACTTGACCATCATAAAATGGGTTCTTTTCCAGCCTGTGCTCCGCTGTAAGATACATTTTGAAGATCACTTTCTGATATTTTTTTGTTTCTTTTGGCGGTTGCTTTTCATAATAATGCAATTTGGTTCACTGTTTTCAGGAAATGTTCTAGGTGGCACGGATAGATTACTAACTACAGCTTAAATATATGCTTTTTGCTGCCTCCCTTTACATGGCATAAGACAACCGTAATACACCAGAATGGTTGATAGTAAATTCTGTTAATCTACTTCCCGGGATGTCTCGCATTGACTACTAGTTACTTTTTTTTTTTGGAGAACTAGTTACTGTTAACTAGAGTTTTTGAACAAAGTACATTGTCTAGCGAAACTGCTACCTAACCATCTTAGAGGCTACTGTGGATAACACTATGTATTGCAATATGCTTGTAACAACGTAACTGTAATGCTTGAATTACAATTACTTTATGTATTGCAAGGCTATTTTTTGTTCAGGGTTGTAATGGTTCAATTTCTATTAGCCTTTTTTTTTTTTGCACACCTTTTTCTAAGCTGTTATGGTAAAAAAAAAAACCTTTTATTATTGGTGTTTGTATTTGCAACTTTAGTTTTCTTTGTCATACTGTTTACGTCATATTTACTTAGGAGGTTTGGCGGTTTGCCTTTTCGTTGGTTTGGTTGGATCTGGATGCTCTGAATTATAAATTGCTTGAATGCTTCTGCTATAAATGATAATGTGAAGAAATCCAACCAAAATCCTCCGTCGTAATTGCACAGGTGGGTCTGACCCCATCTGGCAGTGTGTGGTGCCTGCGGCAGAGGATCCCGGGTGGAAGAAGTCATCAGTCGCATTGCAATTCGCCAGGGCCTTGTTCTATTCAACGTATCGTACCGTTGCGTAATATTGTAGCAAATTTTGTTATTTTTATAGTCTAAATGTTGTGATAATTTATAACGATTTTTTTTGGTGACTTTTAGTAGTCCTTCCAAAGATTTTAAAATATTTTTAATTATTTTTAAATAATTTTTAAACCTCATTTCGAAGGCTCTTAAATTTGCTACAGTAATACGCCAACGCAACGATACGCTGAAAAGAACAAGACCAAGGTGTGCTTCGGGGTCTCGTACTCTACAGTCTCCAGCATTACACAATCCTCCTTAGTCAAATTAGTAATATGTCCTAAAAATCTCCTGAAAAACATATGGAAAAAACAGATGGAGAAAATAAGATTGTCTAATACACATTTATGATTCCAATGTATATTTTTATTAGTATATCATCTATATACCTTATTAAAAACTTATCAAAAAACCAATGGAAAAAATGGACGAAGGGAACTTTACATTGTATAAAAACAATGTACTTCATATAAGAAATTTCTGAAGAAAATTAATAAAGGAAAAGAGGGCAATATATGATCATCAAGATCATAAATAAGAGTTTAGAAACTTCCATTTAAAGTTTAAACTTTCTAATGCACTGAAAAACTCCATCCAAAAACCTCATGGGAAAAATGAACGGAGAAAAAGAGTACATTGCATATACTCCCTTTTAGTAAATAACTTAAATGCATGTGCCTCATTAAAAACTTCTCTAAAAACCCATTGGGGCAAAATGGATGAGGAAAAGAATGCACCGCATATGAATACTTGTATTACGATATTGCCTCATTAAAACCTTACCATGAGAAAACCTTTAAAAAAAACTCATTAAGGAAAAAGAGTACAATATATGATCTTCAAGATTATCCAATGGGTTATAGTTCAGAAGTTTTCTCCCTCTGCACTCTGCAATATGAAGTCATCTTATTCTAAATAAGAACTTAATGAATAAATCTTTCGTAGATAATTCACATGACTTCATCACCCTCCCAGAGTGTGTGCGGAGCAATATATCTTACTATTATATTGCCTTTATATAACCCCTTTCATTTATACAATACAAGATATATTATCTTTGTAGATAATAACAGAGTATCAATTGCATTAAATTTTATATGACTGCACATATGGCAAACCATTTGTTCTAGCCATATGTAGTTTTATATAATGCAATACCATTTGGTGGACATGACAGTTAGGTCTATTTACATGACTTAATGTCATACCACCATATATTCAATATGAGATTTGATATTATGCGGATTAGACATATTTCCAAAACATGTGCATCCTTTCCATAGTTATGTCTTGATTCTCTTAAAAATCTTTCAGTACTATGGAGATATATGAAGATCATTTTAATACTAGTCCATTTTTTTAAAATGAAAACTGCATTAATTTACTCGATAATTTATATCAATTTAACAATCAGGCCTGATGCATTAATGCTCTTAGCATTAATAGTTGGAACTTTATGTCCCAATGACATCTTCATATTTCACTCCAAAATAAATCTCATATAACTTGTACATATAACATATCAAAACTAAGTGGTTTTGATATTTCACAACTTTCTCTTAGTGATTGTATACCAACCAAATATCCTGATTTTCAGGACTTACAACACATGGTTGTATCACTATAGAGTAAAGTATAACCAGCCTTTTTCAGGGGATTTCACTAATTACACCAATTCACTTAATACCTCCAAGATATTAGAGGATATAGCCATTCTCATATTCTATATAAGAGACGCACACTATATCACATGTGCTTATATGGCTAAATTCAAGATCTTCATTTTATTCCATCGGGTCATGATGGGTCATTATCCAACTTCTATGGATGATTTGTGTATTTTGATGGGCAAATATTTTCCTTACTAGGAAAATATCTTTTCAAAACAATACTTTATTTTCAAAGTAACATTCTTCCGTAACACACGCTTTCTCCAAGAAAGATATCATTACATTTAGGAAGGTATTCTTCTTCTTTGAAGAAACTATATTGTATGAGTCTCATGAATATATATGTCGCATTTTTCTGTTTCTTTTTACAAAAAAATGTGAATCCATCAAGGATATCACTAAGGATTTTTCAAATCCTTTTACTGCATAATCTTTCATATCATGTACCAGACTTAATTTATGATGAAACATTTTGTATATGAGAATAATAGTCTCTTGTGAAGACTTTTTAACCTGTAACATCCAAGAGCCACATTTCAAATTTGAGCAAATTATCCAAAAGCCATCAAAGAATTGGACTCTAGATGGGCTGTTCTTGGGCCAAGTCCTGGCCCAGCTCATTCTTCTCTCTCTCTCTCTCTCTCTCTCTCTCTCTCTCTCTCTCTCTCTCTACTCTCTCTCTCCCGTCGATCTCTCTCTCTACCGGCGCCGCTCGCCTCCCTCTCTGCTTCGGTGTCATCTCCTTGATGCATGCAGATTCGTGTCCTTAGCTCGTGTTGCCACCTAACACTCCACCGCTTGAGCTCGCCGTGTGTTGACGCGGAAAAGTGGTTTCCCGACACCAACTACAGCCGAACTCAAGGGATCGGGCTTTGCGAGGACGTGCCAGCCGATTTGACCTTTTGCAATCGGCAAGGTTTCTGATAGGCAAGCTGCCGGTGAAGCAATGAAGATTTACCGATAGCTTGGAAAATAAACTGATGATCGGCTTAACGATGAGACGTCGAGCCGATAGAGCAGACAAGCCGTCGGCGAAGCGATGAGCGCTTTCCCGATAGCTTGGACGATAATCCGATGATCGGCTTAACGATGAGACGTCGAGCCAATAGAACGGGATGGAACCTAACACCTCCGGCGGACGGCGATGCGCAGCAATGCCGTCGAGAGATAGTATTCCGGGCGAAACCTAACTTCTCCTGGCAGACGGCGATGCGCAGCAATGCCACTAAGAGATAGTATTCCTATGCCAACGGCGAGGAGATCGGGCTGAACCAAGGCAGTCCCTACCGAGGGAGTTGACGGTGAGAAGATCGATCTTAGTGGAGACAGTAGACGCCGGTATTTGTACTTAGAAAAACCGATACGAGTGGATCGATTGGATTCATAGCACAAGGGTAAAAGGTAGACAAAATAGTAGATGTATTATTGATTGAAAGAGAGATCCTTTACACACCGCAACGCGGCTCTTATTTATACTGACGATGTACCGGCTAATCCGATAACTTGACATGGACTCTTATCTCTTAGTTACCTAAAATAACTAACCGACTAGACTTATCGTGCAAGGCACGGACTAGATACAAAACGACTCGAATACTATTACTAATATTAATTAACTGACTCAATAATATACTAATTATATAAAAGCAGAATAATTAACCGACGTGATTCTTTATAGGTTGCCATATCTCCACATAATGCTTCCATAATCTTTTTCATGGCTAATCACGTATAGCCTCACGTGATGGGCTTAATATGTAAAACCGATTGTGAATCTTCCAGGCACTCCACGTACGTAGAGCTTTTCCATATATTGCTAAATCGGTTTCCATATATAGCTGAACCGACTAATCAACATGATCTAATCGGCTACGTACTCCAGCAGCTAGTAAAGTCCGATTATATACTCTTATAGCCGTTGTACGTAGTTTTAGCCGATGTAGTCTTCACGTACATACAAACCATGTACAGGTTAATTACCGATCTTGATCGCGTAGCATGCTACATCTTCATCACGTACAGGATCTTCCAAATATAATCAATACCAATTTGATTGCCGATTGGCCATCACGTGAGCCTTTTCTTCCTTTTCTGATTACTACGTGAATACCACATGCAGGTATAACTTCTTTGGCCTTCGTCACGTACAGAGCTTGACATGTAGAGCCGATTATGAATCCTTGATGTCCTATGTATAGCTAGATTAGCCATGCAGCTTCCATATATGTATGTGTACGTACAAGCCGATCAGAGTTGTACATGATTGGCTATGACCTTCCATATAAGCCTATGACAAGCCGATCAGTGTTTCCCAAATATGATTAGTTCCCTTAATTAATTCGATCAGCCACCACAATCAGCTCATTTACTTGATCAACCGGCCATCAATTTTCCATGTACGTATGCACGTATACAAGCCTATCAATGCCTTGCCTACAGGCTTATTAACACACATATAAAAGCCGATTATATCATATCTATGCTTGGTCATATGAACCATATATCTACTTTGATCGGCTATCTAATCATTTTTAAATATATGCATGTATAAAAGCCGATCATGATCTTTTCCAAATATCAGCCGATCAACCAATAATGACATCCAAGTATATGCCGATTTAGCTCCATTTTTGACTGAATATGCTGTTTTTCACCCTCTTTTGGCCACTAAAATAACCGTATTTTTGTGCCAAATTTGGGTGTCAACACCGTGCTGGCACCACTGGGCCTCGGCCTTTCTACCTCGCCGGTATAAAACGTTGTCGCCGTCTCGGATTTCTCCTTTCCTCTCATTTTCTCCCTTTCCCGAACGCTCTTGCTCTTCTTCTTCGTCCTTGGCGACCCATCGTGCTTGCCGAGAAACGCGGTTGTTGCCAGAGCCCCTTCATTGGCCGGAATTGCTCGCCGGAGCTAGGCCGAGCCGAGCCGGTCGCCGTTGATTCCTCTCTTCACGGTAAGATTCAATCCGATTTCTTCCGTTCGTAGAGCCTACACTAAACCGACTCCTTTTCCCCTCAACCAATTTGGACAGTGCGTCACTGGAGTATCCTCGCCGTGATTACCCTGCTTGGAGTTGTCACGGCATCGCTCGCCGCCAAGCCAAATCGGTTGCGCTTCGTCCTCGCCAGGGCTTCGGTAAGCAAGCTTTTGCCTCCCCGTAGCTTGCCGTCTCTCAATTTTGTTAAGAGCCGTAAGGTAGCGCTGCCGCCGTGTGATGTCGAACCGCTCCGCCTTCGTCGTCAATGGCGTCGCCGCATCCGGTCACCGTCGGCCGTGCCATGTGCACCAGTAGATGCGCGCTGTCTTGAGGAGTCCGTAGGTAGCATCTACACTCACCGGCTTAACCCCTAGCGTCGGCGAGCATCAATTTCCCTTCGGTTGCACGCGCCGGCGAGAGGTTGAAGACGATGACGTCTGCATGTGTGAGCCACTGGCAGCTAGGTTCCACGCGTCAGTCTCTCTCTCTATTCCGATGTGTTTCGCCTGGCTCGGAGTCACCGGCCAATGTGCCCATGGTCCCAAGCACCAGATTAAGTGGAGGCGCCTTTTGCTTGTGCGCGTTCGACGTCACCGCCTAGCACACCCGTGCCGCGGCTGGGTTGCGTGGCCGAATGGGCCGGTTCGGCCTGCCGCGTTGCGCCGTTGGCTGGGCCACGCAGCACCGTCCTGCCACGAGCAATGATGGGCTTGGCCCATTACTGTTTCAGTTGATTTTCCCTGAGTTGAGCTGATTTAGGATATCCCAAAAATACATATCCATTTATTAAAAATAGTAGAATACCTCCAAAAATTCCTAGAAAATTCCAGAAAAATACTAGGATCAATATGCACCCTGGGAAAATTATAACTTAGGTATTGACCTGTAGAAGAGGCTTTGAATATATTAAAGAAGATATAAATATAAGCATATTCGCATTTTCCAAATAGGGAATTCCTATGAGTATTTCAGTAAATTCATTCCTGGTCTTCTTAAACCACAATACCAGCAGCACCTCCGTTTAGAAACGATACTCAGCCTTGCATTTTTGCATATACCTCAGTTAAATAAATATTAATTTGAGGTTTTCTTGATAAATAGACGAGCCTGCTCCCGTGGAAGCATTTCCTGAAGCTAGTCAAGTGCAGTCCATTGATCATCAAGGCGAGTTAACACCCTAGCTCATTCTTCTACTCAGTTTTATTACAATATCTTGTTTAAAATATAAAAGTGCATGCTTGATATGGTTTGAAAGTGCCTACCTCGTTAATCATGATGATATCATGCCCTGTCCTTGTTGCTTTTGATTGCCATACATGATCCCTTGATATCATGATTGTTTGTTTGTCCACATATTGAATAAAATGTTTAGACTTTCTAGTCTTGGGTAAAAACTGCTTAGATTTGCTTAGGTCTTATTGATTTAATCGGGTATCCAATCCCGCACTGGTGAGCCAAAACTCATCAATGAACACAATGACAATATATACCTTGATCATATTGGATTTTGAACTGCATGTGTTAATGCGGTATTGATTTGAATTGCGGGAGGATGATGTGTGGTTAACGGGAAACGGGACTGGGAATGATGGAAGAGAAGGGTGATGGGCAGGGTGGACCCAGAAGTATCATTTGTGTAATATTTAACTATGTAAGAGGCAAAGATGAGAAGGTGGAATAACCAGATGGAGTTTGGGCTCGTCTGGAATGGTGCTCATGTGTTGTGCACAACGGGAAGTCGTTGACCATTTTCTTGGTGTAAGAATTGGTTCCTAACACCACAACGCGTGGCCATCGCGTGGTAGCGCAGGATTGGTGGTTTGTGTAACCATATATATAGGTTTGTGTAACCTAACAGGCTTGTATAGCCTAGGCATGTGTAGCCTTAAGCCAATCCTGAGGGGAAGGTGAATTATGCCGTTACTTGTGTAGTGATCTGACCCTATCTGCCGAGGTGGACTATAGGGACCAATGCCATCCGTTGAACTCTATCTTCGAGGTGGGTTGGGTTACCAGTTCACGGGAACTCGGTGAGATAGTGGTTTGCAATGGGGATTGCCGACCCGGAAATGATGGTGTGGTGAAAGAAGATGGGATACGGGAATAGTTCGCTGGGATTTTCCTGCGTGGAACTTGTGAAAGTATGGAATATGCCTGTGTGGCACTAGTGATGTTTTACCGAATTTTACACAATCTCTCCTCGACATCTTTTTGGAGATGTCTATTCAAAAATGGCTAGGTATTGGCTTTTTATATATAAATGTTAATTCTAAATTTGGCTTTTCGACAAAGAAAATGACCTTAACTCCACTATATGGCCTTTATCATTAATGTGCATGAAGGACGGTGTTAACTTGCAAATGCGGTTTGATTGCGCACTTACCCTTGCACCGACTCACTCTTTTAGATTACGAAGATCAAGAAGATGGCGACTATGCATATCATGAAGAAGGGGATCCTACCATTGGAGTTCATGGTCAGATTTAGGCTCTCCTGCAGTCTAGGATCACATGCATAGCCTAGGAGCAACTGTTGTAACTTCGCATGTAATCTTCCGCTAGCTACTCCCTTTTGTTTGTAAGTAAACAAAGCTATATTGCCCATGGCATATCTAAGTACGGAAGCTCGTTTAATATCCCCTGTTTGTAATAAAACTCCATTTTGCAATTTATGAAATGATCCGGCTATGTAATGTGAGGCACTAGTGTACTGATCTAAGGACTAGTGCAGTTTCACAGGACGGGTTTCAAAGGTAAGCAATTTGAGGCCCCGTCAGAACCATAGCCTTTATCACCACATTATTTATGTAATGACCCATTAAGTCTTAGGCCCTGTTCTTTTGAGCTGATATGAACAGCTGAACGGCTGAAATGACTGAACTTCAAAAGCTTCTCGAGGTAGTCTTGAGATTCGGATACATTTCGTTAGACTTGCTTTTTAAAGAGTTAGAACCCACCTTCAAAACAGTGAAAAAACGAACTCAAAAAACTCAAAGCATATTTGTTTTCAAAAGGTAGATAAGTCGTTAAGTTGTTAAGCCATTAAGCTGTTAAGCTGAAAAGAACTGGGCCTTAATCAAATCCAAGACTTATAGCTATCATATGGTTCAACTTCAGTTGCTTTCTCAAGACCCGATATGCACACTTCACGTGTCATATGCCATGAACTTTTAATTCCAGATCTGTACTTTAGCAACCTTTATAGGTAATTTGTCGACAATATTTTCTCATATTTCTCAGTATCCTAATTTATAAGGATATCTCAACATTAACCAGAATTTCATCATTTCTCAAACGAAGGTTCATGGTTGTTCCATATTTCTAGCATTATAACATGCACGCATTGTCAAGCTGGAATTATCATCCTCAAGGTGATCATCTCATAAGGAGTATTATATTGACGAAGTCATTAGATCTAAAATCGCAGGCATCCCCGCATATTTAAATCATTGACTAACAAGTCAAATTTCTACAATTATCATGGGATATTCCACTCTTAGCGATCCATTTACATCATAGTAAATGGTAACCCTAATTTCTGTCAAGTTCTCTGTTTGCATCAAAACAAGAGAATAAACTAAACCTTTGTTTAGTCTTATTATAGTGCGTAGCTCTTGTTTAATATAAAAATCATTTCTCTAATCATTTTCTTTTAGAGAAATTATCGAGGCATTTAAATCTTTGGGCATTTCTCCCCTAATGCCGAGATACAATCTTTATTAACAAAATACTTTCAGAATCCCCTTTAGCGGGCATAAGATTAATGGAACTTCATATCCAAAAATCCTCAAATAGCCTAATTTTGTATGTTGTAGTGGTGATGTTAAATGGAAAATGTATATCTCCACGCACTCATAATAAATCAAGGGGTCTGATTTATATGCAGTGAACTAGACTTTCACAATGCAGTATAATCACATAAAAACTGCATTACCTCACGTTCAGTGAGTTATCCCATCAACCTTTTGGGATAATATACTCGACAAGATATCCACAAAAGGATCTTTAGTCGAAAGAAAATTTCTAGTCTAGTTACTTACCATCTTTGCCCATTATTTGATCCAAGCACTCATACCATTTTATGAATTATTTTGGGTCACCAATTAATGCGATATGGTCATGACTAGTATTCTTACTACTAGTTATCAGCATAAACTTTCCAATACTTATTTTAAATATAAATAATGTTAATACATTGAACATGACCAAATTTAATCTGCATTGGAATATTGTTCTCAGAACAATTTAAACAATCTGATAATTACTTATATGCCTCAAATGCATAGTGACAATAATGAATAGTGCCATGATCACCCATGATCATATTAATTTGATATATATGTCATGTTTGATAATTTTGGGAATCATTTGTTCCAAACAAATGAATATGACTTACAAGTCATAATACACACATGCATGGAACTATTTTTCATGTAGTTAAACATTTATGTGCGCTTACGCCACATGACAGTGACTAACATATTGCCAAAGATAATATCAACCATCCTCCACATGGATATTGGTAATATAATAAATGACATTCATCTGTATCAACTATATACAAACAAAATTATTCAATTATCTCCCAAAATGACCTATTATTTTTCTTAATATGCCTTTCAAAAGGAAATCTCCAAGATTCCTATCAGTAAAGTATATTCTACAATGCCTTTCAAATAGGATATTATCGGTATAAACCTCTTTGATAATCTATATAATATCCTCCCCCTCTTCACATCAATAATAAATTTTCGAGTAATATCATGAACAACAAGCATATGCTCAAAAATTAACTCGAAATTGTATACATACTACCACATGAGTATGAATTTATGGCGTGAAACTATCATAAATTGCTGAGGATCATAGATTTTATGTTGTAAAACTTATTATAGTCAATTTGATCTAACATGATCAATATTTAAGGCTATAGGTACTGGTGTCACCTTGGAAATATATTCCTATTTGTCTCCAACACATTGGTACACACGAGTTTAACAAAGTGTTCTCGACACACTGATTCCTCTGAAGGAAAGGCAAAGTAAATTATCCAAATTTTGGGTTTAAAAGAGAAGTGATTGAATAGAAACAATTTAGATCATGTCATGATCTAATAAGATATGGAAAAGTAAACATTCAATGCGTTAGATTTCCATTTAAATTAAGATGATATCTGTTCAACATCGTGGACATAATCAAAATCTCCGATAGATTTATTTATGCCAATAATGATGTCTTGAGATTATCCAATGAGAATTAGAGCATAATTCTCCATATAACATATGGTATTTATCACCTTTTAATGCACACTTTGTCAGTTAAGACAAATATCAATAACATCTAGTTACATAGTCTTTTAACCAAAAGACTATTGTGCATGGTGAATATATTCACATAGGATCTATTGTTTCCAAATATATACAATTTGGACATTGAGCTGTCATTCATGACAACACAAGTGATTGTTATAGTCAATTTGCATAGACAAAAGGTATCTCTTTGTCAAATATAGTCATGACAATTTTGAGGATTTTCCTCAGCCATGGACCAATTGCCAATTAAAGCGACTTAATATCCACTATGCCAAATAACCTTTTGGCAATCATGATATCCACCAATAAATAGGCGAGTGACATCAATGTCAAAATCATGATAAAAGGAATCATAATGATGGGTGTAGACCTATATATGGCTGCGGGTGATCTTCTATCACTGCCATTGTTAATGTGCTTCTCACCAAAAAGGTAGTCACCAATAAAAATCAAATAATTGGCAAGAGATAATCCCAATAAAATATTTGGAGCTATTTGCCAAATATTTCATCAAAGGGATATGGTATTTACATGTAACGTACTACAAGCATACCGTCTGTCCGTACCTTCTAGTTACATGAAATGAGTGTAATATGGGCACACTCAAAATTATCCCCTCCAAGGTATCAATTTCTCAGAATTTTCCCTTCAATTTTTGGGATATTTTCGATATCATTGGTTTTTGATGGAAAATAGAAAATCCATCAATAATCCCAAAAATTCATAATGCTGAAAATAACCACAAAAATGGTTCCATAATTTGCATTTTCCATATTTATCTGCATTTTATTCAATGGTGTTATGCAAATACAAATTATGCATGTGCGTAAGGAAATCACCAAATGCAAAGTTAAATTCATGGTGTAGTCCTTTAATTATGGGTGAGCTCCTCCTCGCTATGACCCTGTCATAATCCCCATACTAAAAAGGCCTGCTCTCTTGCCCTGCTCTGACAACGGGACAGGTTGGATAGGACAGAGCGGCTCACCTGCCCCTAGCGCCTTTCTGTCACACCGCAACTAGTGTGAACGGGACGGCTACGGGGACGGCCACAGTATAGCTGACATCACTAGCGGGGCGGGGGCAATCAAGCCGTCAGACCCCCGCCTACTCTGTCAGACCAGTTATGTCGCATTGAATGGTCCGGATTTGGTGTATCTCGGAGAAATCCTTAGCAAGGAAGCTTCCTTTTACCTTCGTCATGTATCCCTGACAGTGAGGCCCGCACACCCCCTGCTGCCCCTGCATGCACACCCATCCGCCTGCTCGCCGGGCACCACGGGTCCTGGTCGCCCGCCTATGCGCTGGACTGCCAAGTGTCCTAGTAGCCCGGCGCCTAGGACCTGGTCGCCCGCCTGCGCGCCGAACCGCCACGTGGCCAAGACAAACAGCTTGAAGTCTACTTTATTTGGGACCAGATATTGATCCGCTTAGGCCTGATGTTGCTAAGTGTGGGGCGCTCCCTGATTGGACTCTGGTCCCACATGGCAGCGGAGCGGGAGCACACCCCGGTGTAGAATACACCGCCACATATATTGCATTCAATATTGAGATATATACTTATTATATATTTCAAGTTCGGGTACCCGTTCCGGCTTGAGTATGGGCGTGGGTTTATACCCATAAAATATTTCGGTTTCTAGTTTCCGGTTTGAGTATGAACGGGGTGTACCCGGAGGTACCCGACCCGATTGCCATCCCTACAGATATTACCAACATATTAATTAGCTAGGGAAAAAAAACAAAACGAGATATATAGCATATGAAACGACGAAGTTGGTTGCTACTATGCATTAGAGATGTAAAATAGTGCAGCAGCATGTGAAGTGCTCTCCAACAAGATTTGATCTACAAAAAAGTCTACCTGACCATGAACTATATAGTAGTGCAGAGAATCTAGCCCCCCACGTGCAAAACCGTCTAAGGCCATCTCCAATGCAGGTGCTTAGACAGGTGCTTAAAGAAAAAACCGAGTTTTTGTTGCCATGTAGGATAGAGAAGGTGCTTGCATGGGTGCTTAGTGAGGGGTATGGGTGCCTAATTAAGCACCATGCTTAGAGAGGTAGTGCTTAGAGGAACTAAGCACCCATACAAGCTTCTGTGCATTGGAAATAAATTTTTCTACATAAATGCTTAGTGACGTGGCAGCACTCTCTTTCCTTAAGCACCTGATATAAACGTTTTGCATTGGAGATGGCCTAAGTGAACCCCTGAAGTATGTTTAGGCCATCTCCAATGCAAGTGCTTAGACATGTGCTTAAAGAAAAAACCAGGTTTTTTTGCCATGTAAGATAGAGAATGTGCTTGCATGGGTGTTTAGAGAGTGGTATGGATGCCTATTAAGCACCATGCTTAGAGAGGTATTTAGAGGAACTAAGCACCCATACAAGTTTGTATGCATTGAAAATAAGTTTTTCTACATAAATGCTTAGTGACGTGGAAGGATTCTCTCTTTTTAAGCACCTGTTATAAACGTTTTGCATTGTACATGGCCTTAGTGGTGCAAATAACCCTGTGGAGGCAGTTTTCAGAGCGGTTTTGCCACTGTGGCAGCTTGCGTGGAGATGTATTGCCACATAGGGTAAACACATGGCATTTTCTTTTATCAAAAATATATCTTATGTTCGGGGTCTACATGTCAGTCGCATATTCTCCTTCTTCCTCCCTGTGTCTTCCTTCTGCATCCTCTCTCTCCTGCTTCTAAGGATCTTCGGTGGAGAAAAATAATCATAACTGAATGTTGAAGGCATATTGAGTATGATCTAATGCTCGTTGACATATATGATTGTTGTTTAGTAGAAAAATCAGCATGGTTGAATCTAATTATTTTAAAGGTATTTTTATTGTTGCTAGATGAAGGGAAAAAAGTGACGAACTACTTATCACGATTCACGAGGAGTACCGTAAGATGAGCAGTGCACAACGTGAAGTCTATAATAGAATATAACATGTCTTTTTAGTCTGGCCTAGATTTCAAGAAATTGCTGGATCATTATTTATTTATTTTACATTTGATGCTCTAAATATTTTTTCTGTAGTTCTGACTTCTGCCGACTATATGAAGATGATTAATTAGCACTGCATAAGGATGAGTCATTGCCCATTATCCTTGTTCTTGGTGTACTTAATCTGATCTGTGTACATAGGGATGCATCAATATTGGTCATTATTTTTATTGTTTTTCTTAAGAAATGAAAAAACACTAAATCCATTTTCTACTTGGGTGCATAGTCGATTACTCCATCTAGCACTACATTACGTCACTACCATAAGGGCTCATTTGGCTGCAGGGGGTGATAAACCCTGGGATAAAAATGCCCCACGGGTTTTTTTGCGTCATCAAGAATCCTAGGGATATTTCCCCTCAACCTGTTCCCCGAACGGTGCTTTCCCGTGAGGCATTTGCTTAACTACACAAGAAAATGAGCTAAACATTTGCCAACCATTCACCAATTAACAATAATTTGCTAAGCAATCATGCAAAACGATGCAGGTTCAAACCATTCAAAACGATGAAGATTTAAATCATTCAAAACGATCTTGCGATTCACTGATGCAAATCTGTATTTTTTCCCAACCAAAAATCCAACAAAATTGCAAGGAGAGAGGAGAGCTTGTCTTGCTTCTGCTAGAGGTGGCGACGGCAGGGCGGTGGAGGCGGCGACGGCAGGGCGGCGTAGGCGGCGACGGAACGGAGGCGGCGACGCCACGGAGGCGGAGGGGCGGAGGCGGAGGCGACGGTAGCACGGAGGCGGAGAGGGCGGAGGCAGCGATGCCACGGAGGTGGAGGGGCGGCGGCGGAGGCGACGGCGGCACGGAGGCGGAGAGGGGCTGAGGCAGCGACGCCACGAAGGCGGAGGCGACGGCGGCACAGAGGCGGAGAGGGGCAGAGGCAGCGACGCCACGGAGGTGGAAGGGGCGAAGGTGGAGGCACCGGCGGCACGAAGGCGGAGAGGGCGGAGGCGGCGGGGACGCGAGGCTGTGCCTAGGGTTGGGAGGGGAGGCCGAGGCGGAGAAGACAGGGGGCTGCGCCTAGGGTTTTGCGCTGGAGGTGTAGGGCAAGGTGGAGGCACAGCCGCACAGGGAGAGGCGGAGGCGAGGTGGAGGCACAGGGAGAGGCGGAGGAGACGGGGAGGTGGAGGTGCAGGACGAGGCGGAGGTGACGGGGAAACGGGGGCGCAAAGCGAGGCAGAGGCGACGGGGAAGATTTCCACGAGTCCATAGCAGAGGATGAATTCCCCGGGGACCGGACGGGGGAAGGGCCAAAAATCCCTGTGTGAATGGGCTTCCAAATGCCCCCGTAATTTCCCCGCGGAAATTTTCCACATGGGCCTCCATCCCTGGGATTAGGCTGGGATCCCTGCGGGGAAAAGGCCTTCCAAACGGGACCTACTTGAATAAGCTATATTAGTGCAATAATCACGTAGGACAGATATGTCTTGCCCTTCCATGTCCGTAGAAAATTAATTACACTAACCAAACCAAACAGCGAAAACGGATCTCGATCCAATATTGGCTGGAACCAAGCAAACCAAGGCACTCATTACACCCACCCTTTTACACAGTGAGTTCATTCCCTTCGCATTAGTGTTACCAAGGTTGAACCAAACACCACCTCTAAGTATATATGTACATACAAATGCTTGCAATGGGTTGCCATGGTTCGACCTTGAGGTCATCTTCTTGGAGGACCAAAGGAGCATGTGGGGAAGGGTGGTGAGGCACATCCTTTGACTTGGGCGCACCACATGGGAGAAGAGCACACGTACTGACCCTAGACTTAGGGTCGCTTTGCATATCACCTTCATGGATGATCAAAGGGATGGGTGGGGTAGGGTGCCACACAACCCTAGCCATATGCGTGTTACCACCAACCTCAGAGTTTAACCTAGCCATTGTGTGTCGCACTGTCATCAGAAATGTGTTGCACCACCATTGGAGATGCAATTGAGCTGCCTAGGGTTTTCGATTGGGTATGCCGCCAACGTAGAATCACCGTGCCGCGTCATGACTGTGGCCGCCACCGCTAGAGGATCATTGCACCGCCACCGACACTAGCTTTGGGTCGAACCTATAGGATGACTAGATCACTCGTGCTTTGCTATGTGTTATCTTTTACTTAGGCCAGATGGTTAATGCTGATGGTGGGAGGGGTATAATGATCTTTTCCATGCCCAAATCTGCTCAAATATTCAAGAAAGACATATAAGCAAAGACAATGTGTTGAAAAGCAATTAAGAAATTGCACACGTACTTTGTGGCATATGAAAATCCCACTAAATTATAACATAAATAAATCACTAAAAGGTGTTCTTCAATGTCTTGTGCTCCTATGTAGTATCCAATATTCCACAATCTACCTTAGGATGTACATTGAAAAAAGAGATGCAACGAAAAGGGACCCGATTACCTACGGAGTAACCACTTTCGTGTCTTCTCTCTAGCACTGCTCCCTCCCTCTTCTCTTATTCACCGCCAGCCCCGCCCCATCTCTCTTGGGTTAGGGTTCGAATTCAAAGTAGGTCCACCCCGCTATTGGGCTTAGAGAAAGCCAAGGAGGCAACGTTCCAATAGTAGGAGGGGATCATGGTGGGGCACGGGGGCAGTGAGGCGGAGGCAACGATGCAAGAGCCCTGGGGATGGACGAAGGCGGTGAACAGCAGCGCAAGTGGATTGACGCCGTGGGTAGGGCTGGTGTGGTGGTGGAAGGGGTGAAGTTACGAGGGTGTCGTCGACCGCATGTGGTGACCGGAGGCTGTGAGGTGGCTCGGAGCTCACTAGAGAAGAGAGTAGGGCGAGTCACCAATGGCGAGGAGGAAGGAGGGGTGGATTGGGAGGAAGAGGAGGTGGATCAGGTCTGAGGAGGGAGGAGGGAGAAGGGGGCAGATTAGGCGTATTGCTATCCCATTGGTCCTCTTTCCAACAGGATATCGTGATGTAGTTGTCTCTTCAATAGAAATGGACATGACAAACTAAAAAAAACTTACGGTGTGACATGTTCACTTTCCACACACAGTATGCAATCCTGATGGGCATGCTGCCAGTGGACACTTTCGAGTACTAGCACCCCATGCTGCATTGTTCCATGCTTCAATTCCTAATTCCTGGTCTCTGATCTCTATACCATTCAAAGTTAAGATGCCTCTGCTTAATCACACATATACACAATTCGTTGGCAGTGTGAAGCAACAGGGTTAGACACTTCCAGTTACTAAAACTCTTACAATCAACATAGCATAACAAAAATGAATGAACAGTTGAAATGTACTTCATTCTGACTGTACATACATTTGTATACCTAGACTAGATTGCATGGCTATGCACCCATACGCACAAACGTGTCGTAACAGCTTCTGTATGACTTCAAAGTCAAACTCCGGTTTACTGTACAGCAGCTTTCTTTTTGTTTACTGCGCTACATCTGGAGCATAGGTAACAAAATCTACAGTATATTTTCATGTCACCGATCAACCGGTGGTTTGCACGCTTTGGTCGGTATGTCGATGTAGAATCTGATCTACTTGTCAGGTTGGTTGAGTTCTCGATGACATGCTTCTACTGAGTGAACATCTTCAATGCTACCCGGAAGATCATGAATAGGATCATGGCTGCTAAAAATAGTTCACATGGTTCAGATGTTGCCAACAGATTAATTAACTGGGGTAAATAGAAGAAAACAGAGATATTATGCTTAGCATATGAAATAACGATGGTTGTTGCTACCCTGCACAGATGTGTAAAAGAGTACAGCAGCATTTTAAGTGCTCCAATTCCAATTTCGTTTTTAAAAAAGTGCTGCAATTCCAACAAATTTTGATCTTTAACAAAAATAATAAGATGAAAGTCCACACTGCATTGGATTCAATGTTCATATGTTGCATAAAGGATAAGCACCCTTCAGGTGAATAAAATATCCTCTAGTTAATAGAGGATAGCATCTACCAACATAAACAGGAAAACTCACCTATTATTACCATGGCTTGCTGAAGCCCCATTCGAACCGTATGGCACATGTGACGATGTTGTTGCATTGTCACCTAGAAAATTTACATAATCATGCAAGGTTGATAATGGAAGAACAGGGAAGGTGCAGCAAAATGCAAAGACAAACATGTGCTAGGAAAATTCCATAAATTCTATCCGAATACCTTCCTTTAGAGAGTGAGAAGACTGGGTGTGTGTTTGTCGTGACACAAAGCAAAGTAAGGGTAATTAGTATTTACTCACCAGTACGATGCTCATGTGTGACATTACCATCTGGCTTCCTGTTTGCTTGGCCATTTCCCAAATCAATCTTTCTGTTTAGGGAAATTTGATCATTTAGAGTACGCAAATGTGAAAGAATGTCATTATTCCTGAACTTGTAAATTTGGAGAACAGAATAGAATCTCACAAGGTATAACTTAAAAAAAATGCACGAAATAATTATATTCCATGCATAAATTTAGTAATGACTACTCTCTCTGTTTCAAACAAAATATAACGTATAGGCTTTTGACACGGTCTTAAATATAGAACTTTAACCATTAATTTCTTTCATAAGATATCATCAACGACTGCAAAATTAACATAGTATGCAAGTATTTTTAAATACAAATCCAACTATATCACATGAATAACACTAAATATATGCGTTTTTACCTTAATTATTAGTCAAATGTTACAAACATTGACTTTTTTAATATATTCACGCCTTATATTTTGAAACGGAGGGAACATCTTGCAGTGACTCGTTAAATCAGTAGTTCAGTACAGCAAAAAAAATAAGCTAGTTCAATGCATAAAATCAATAACTCACTATCTTGCTGGGAACTTGTCTAAAAAGTGCCTAATTACTGAAACAAACAAAACGAAAGAAAACCTTAGTGATGCACAAAATTCAGTCCGCAGCTTCCCACTTCAAATAAACAAAAAAACTGAAACTTCTAGATAGAAAGAAAAGCTAGAGAATGTAACAAAATACAGAACACGTGGAACAGAGATGCAGTAATATAAATTCAAATCAGTAACCAAAATGTGCAGTACCGCAGTGCAATCAATAGAAACGATACATAATAACAGTAATGCATGAAAACCAAGCTCTGAACCTGACATTCTACTGATACTATTTCGATACTGAATCCGGAAAAAAAAAAATTAGTACGAAGAGTTGTGCAAAAAGGTGCCTTGGTCTTCACTATGTTTTTTTAGTATTCCCAACTTCCAGCAACTAACTCATATGAACTTCCATAGTCTTTCAATCCAATATCTTACACCACAGTTAATGGTAAAAAATTGTAGGCATGAATAAGCTAAATCATACGCATGATGTATCATTTGGACGAAAATGCTGGAATTAGGTTTAAATCGCATGGTCGTACAAGGTGCAAGAAGCAAGCAAGCAAACAGAAAACAATCAGGTACTTGATGCTTACAATCGTTCGGATCTTTCCACATAGGGATTGACGAGAATTTCTGCTTGTGTCTGATTGATGTAGTCAATTTGAAGCACTAACGTAGGGTGGTTGAAGCTCACAAAACCATACTTGGGCGTCTCAATATAGGGGATAGACACACTTGCGACACTCCCATATTTTCTGGAAGAAATACCATGAGATAACATTATACATAGAAACATTTAGTTAGAAGCTTGATGTCTCTGTGCACTCAGTACTGAAGTTAGAGGACAATACTCGAAGTGGTAGAGAAGAAGTTCCTCTGTGATTCCGCTTCTGTGATCGAATGCAACATGAATCTTGTTAGAACCACTTGCCACAAGGCCACCCGGATAAACTTTCCGCTCAGCGTGGGAGTACCAACATCTCTCACCATTTCGACAACCCATCTTGGAGAAGTGAAATCCACAGGCAGAACTGCTGACATTTTGACGAACATATGGATGATTCCTTGCCATGCCATCATCTGGGGCACGCATCTGATAGGCGGTGGTTCCAGGAGCCGAACTACGTGACTGTCCAATCTGACCATCTGGGGCACTCATATGCTGCTGATAGGCAATGGTTCCAGGACCATTAAAGTTCAAACTTAATGCATCGGAGGCTCTCCTGTACCCCGTCGCTGGATGGTAATTGGGAGGATGTCGGGTCACACTCTGATGAGAATTTCGATGGTTCATTGCCATGCCATCACCTGGGACACTCATGTGCTGCCCATAAGCAGTGGCTCCAGGACCAGGAGGTGAGCTCCATAAATGTGCAATTTGACCATCTGGTGCAGGAGGATTCCAGCTCAGACGTGATGAATCGAGAGGATATCCGGTGACATTAGGATGAGCATTTTGATAATTCACTGCCATGCCACCACCAGGGGTACTCCAAGATTGCTGATGGGCAACGGATTCAGCTGGAAGTGAGCTCCAGATTCCATTCCAAAATCCACCCGCCTGAAATGACATTGGAAGATAAATCCCAAACAAACTGTCACTCGTCTGAAATGCCAATGCCGATGTCGAGGAGGAAGACTGGAAGTCATGGCCCGGTGGTTGGGGCTGCTGTGAGGACGCCTGTGAGCTCGGAAGATCTCCATTGTGACCAGTTTGGGCAACTGGAGCGTGATTTCCACTAGACAGAGCTGGGTAGTCCTCCCGCCCAGCTGAATGCGGCTGCTGTGACCTTGCGGATTCGATGGACTTCTTCGCGGCATCAAACAGGGGGAGCAGCTCGTCATCCCCAAGGCGAGCGTAAGCCCTGATCTCCGCATCTGAATGCCCTGACGTGATGCGCTCGACGATGGTGCGTGCGTCCCAGTTGTGAACCTTCCGGGCTCTTCGAAGCAGCAAATCTTTGCATTGATTTATATCCACTCCTTGATTGCTGCAGCAGGAGCACAAGGTGTTGGAAACTCGTCGCAGAGAGAGATTTCGCGCCAGCACAAGTAGGCGATTTCTCTTGCACGTCCGCGACAATGCAGAAGCAGCAGTTCGAGCAAACACGATTAGTTTCCGCCACACCCAAAATCAACGAGCATTCGCCCGAATTCATGCCTCCCCGGTTCCTAGTTCCAAATTTGAAGAACGAAATTCGGAGTCGGTCTCTGCTAGCAAGCTAGAGATTCTATCTCCACCAAAATTTTTGGCATCCAAGAAGTTAAGAACAAGACCATGATCAAGAACTGTCCTTTACAAGAACCCACCTGCGGATTCCAACCGAAACCCGCTGCAACCTACACTTCCTATCGAGATTCCGCAAGAACACCGCGATAGATCGACAAATTGAACCTACAAATCCGCGACCAAGAACCGTTTTTGCCAAGAACCCATCTCCAGAATACAACCGAAACACACTCCTATTGTGCCAGGTAACACCAAATCCGCCGCGAAGATCATGTTCCTCCGGGAAGCAGAGGCTCGTGCGACACCAAGCATTAGCAAAAACAGGTGATTCTTCTGTAGGAAAATACAAGTATACCACCGCAACAATGCAGAACAACAGAACAAATTGTGCAAAAAAGGTCGAGCTGTTTCCACCTAGCATTACTCGCATTCGCATCTTCCCAGTTACTAGCTCCAAATTTCAAGAACAAATTGCGCACTCCGCCTTTGCTAGCGAACTTAGCAACTCTATCTCCACCAAAATCTCCGGCATAATCGAGAACAGTCCTGTCCAAGAATCCATTTCCAGAATCCAATCAAAACCAACCGCAATCCAACCTCCAATCGTAACCAATAGACCACGAGCTTCCGCAAGAACATCTCAAAGGCAATCCGTGACCAAGAACCGTTCTTGCCAGGAACCCGTCCCCAGAATTCAACCAAATCCACTCCTGTTGTGCCAGATAACCCACAAGCCGCCGCAAGAACTCACCAAGCAAAGCAAAGGGAGAGCGAAAGTAATAATCTTTGGTCCTAATGTACGAACCTCATGTTCCTTCGGGAAGCACAGGTCCGTGCGACACAGGAGGGGTGAAAGGAGAAGAGGAGGCGGGGAGGGGCTTGCTCTGCGTCTCGGCGTCGCGCCGCACGCTTGCTACGGAAATGCGATTTCGCGGATGGCAATTGGCAGTAGTTTGCCTTTGCCTGGGGTTGGAAGGATCGTATATAGCTTTCCGCAGGTGGTGTTTCGCCAAAATTCTTGGCGGGAGAGGGGTTTATATAGGAGCCGACTGGGGGGCCGAGGACGAGATACAGGTGGCCAAATGGCCCAATCAATTAGCATCAACTCGGCGGACCGTACTGTTCATCAATTGCACTAGCATGGTTCATTCCCTCGGCTCGTCGGGAAGGCCCGGTCCGGTTCGCATATTGATGAGTTGGTATGGTTTTTTCATCCCGGTTTGATTCGTCACTCTAAAACATATATTTAATTAAAAATAAATTATTATATATATATATTCGTATGTTCAATATATAAGTTACTTTTTAATTTTATAACCCATTTGTATTAAGTATATAATCATTTATTTATTTTTATACAAGTTTCTGAATCAAAATAGGACGGTTCGTTTGTAACCGGATCGGTCTGATTCAGTTTGGTTCACCTTAATACCGTACGAACCGAACTTGAAACGAGACTTCAACCCGTTGGCCCGTTAGACTCGATTTGCATAGTGAATCGGGCCGAATGGGTCTGAACCGAGTCGACCCGGTTTGTTGGTCACCTTTAGGTCGAGAGCAAGCCCACACGATGCTTTTGTTCGGGAAAACTAACTTCAGATTTTTGAGTTGATAAAAACCCATCATTTGTTAGAAGAAGCATGTTGTAATAATAAAATACTTTCTATACCTTTTATAGAGTTGTAATGTTAAAATCCTATAATTAATGTTCAATTTTTTTATATGTAGCCATATAGATTTTGGTTACCCCTACGGTACACTATTCTACACCCTCAAGGCTCTTTGATCAAACCACATCGATCAATGGTTTAAAATAATTTAGATGTGGATTAAAAATATCCTCTAGAAAATATATTAATAACTCCGATCTTCATAGATACTACAACATTAATACATTATATCCTACTCTATAGTTATATTTATATTTTTCTCCACCTTTTTGTTGGTCTTTCTTGGTGATAGCACAGCTCATCATGCTACCTAAAACTCTAGCACCCAAGTTTATTTGTTACCGGAACACAAATTGTCAATGCCGTCCGTATATTTGCAATAGCTGTGGATAAGATGCAAATGTTCTTGCACTTCTCGAAACGTTTGAAGCGGGAGTACGTGTTGAAGATGTTAACCGGTAAGCTGCCATGATAATTCCGAATAGTTTTACTTATTATTTGAGATCACCCTCTGCATTAATGAGATCACTTAATCCTTTTCATAAAGTGTTTCTTTAGCAAAAAATAATCTATCTACTCTATAAAATGGAGTCGTCATATTAATTCTAAAATACTAGTAATTTCCATGTAAATTTAAAATACTAAAATTTCTCGCATTAATTGTTTTAGAAAAATAAAAAGTTCTGCAAAATCGATTATAGTGGGCCAGATTAAAAAAAAGTCCATACTTAATACCCAAAAACAAGTAGTGGACTAGGCCGGTTGGCCTAACCCAGCCCACCACATCCCCTGCAAGAGCATGAGAAGCAGTGGTAGGGGCATCGCTCCTATTTAGGTCTTATTCTTTTCAGCGTATCGTACCGTTGCGTATTACTGTAACAATTTTTGTTATTTTTATATTGCCTATATGTTGTGATAATTTGTAACGATTTTTTCGTGACTTTTAGTAGTCCTTCCAAAGATCCTAAAACTTTTTTTAATTTTTTTAATAATATTTAGACCTTATTTCGAGAGCTCTCAAATTTGCTATAGTAATACGCCAACGCAACAATACGCTGAAAAGAACAAGGCCTTACCAGCGCTGCCTCCCCATCCCTGCTCGATCTCATCTCAGTCCTCAGCACTGCCCTTTGCTGCTCATGCGTGCCTTAGCCGGGAGATTTGATTATTTGCCACTCTCAACATTGACGCTCGCTAAAATGCCACTCTGACCCACATGTAATACACACAAACGGTCCCACATGTAATACACACAAGGGTGGCATTTTAGCGAGCGCCAATGTTGGGAGTGGCAAATCATCAATTTTTTCGCCTTAGCCATCGGTTGCCCTTACCCTTCTCGATGCTTCCCGGATCAACCCCTTCCCATCCTAGCGTCGCCCCTTCATCTACCCCTTCGAAGTGCCTCCCCTTATTATTGCGTCACCAGCTGTGGTGAAGAGAGGAAGAGGGGGTGACCGGGCTAGTGCGCAAGGAGGAAGAATCTAGGGTTTGGTGTGCCAAGACTTGGGGCAACGATGTTCTTAACCTCTTGCCATGATTACTCATTTCCTTAAATAAATCTTTGTTTGGATATACGAGTTTTAGTGAAAATGTTGCCAAAATTTCTAACGAAGATTAGTGTTGGTAGCATCCGGGGCCTAGTAAAGACACATACTTAGTACATTTATAAGAGTCCATGTCGCATTAAAAAAGACCTCGTATCAGCCGCAATAAAAAACTGCATAAATTCATGATGAAAATAATGTCGACGTAGGTTAAATATTGACACAAATATAGCTACAACAATGGTCGGGACATCCTGCTCGTTATCTATTATATATGTAAAAAAGAATAAAACGGAGCCACCATGTTAATACTAAAATAATAGGAATTTTTAAGTTAATAAAAACACTAGTAATTCTTGAAAAATAATGGAAATTCTAACATTAATCAAAGGAAAAAAAAAGATCTATGTCGTCGATTTAGATTATAACGTCTTAGATTAAAAAAAAAAAAAGAGATCTACACCGTCGATCCGTCGATTATGGTGGATCAGATTGTAATGGCTTGGAACCAATACTGGCTGGAATCAAGTAAACCAGGGGATCACTCATGAGTCATGACACCCACTCTTTACACAGAGAGTCAATTCCCTTTGCATTAGCGTTACCAAGGTTAATCCAAACACCTTTAGGTTATGCTTAAGGTCCCCTTAAGCAATGTACCTAGGGTTATCTTTTTGGAGGACCAAAGGAGTAAGTGGGGAAGGGTGGTGAGGCACATCCTTTGCCCTAGGCGCACCTTGGATTGGGGGACTTTTTGGCACTTGGAAGCCTGAGGAGCCTAAGCCCCATTGGAAACATATCATGTACATATGGGTCACTTAGGCCACCTTCAATACAAGATGCTTAAGGTGCCACATCACTAAGCACCAATATAAAAACTCTTCCTCCCAATGTATCAAAACTTCCAAAGGTGCTTACAAACTATAACTGCCTTGTTAGCACTTGCACCAGGCGCTTTAATCTACAATGGCCGGTGCCTAGCGTAACAGAAAAAATACAATCAACTAGCTGATAATCGGCCAATAACTAACGATCAACTATTTGCAGCTTGCAAGTAAGACATACACATGATGACACGTTCAATGAGCAAGCAAATAAATAGTCTATTTGATAAAATACAAATACAAAAATAAGTTAATATAAATTGAAACAATTAACCCTCTCAAGTTTGCAATGTATTGCAATATACATTGATAAAAAAATCAGACATAGCTACACAGGCATGGTCAGATACCCCGTTGCCAGTAGCAAATCAAGGACCCCAACACCAGCCCGTCTCGTCCGGAGCTGAGTCCGCCATCCCCTTCATCGAACGACGCTGCTTCGAATGAAACAGGAGGAGGTGATGGAGACTACGTCGGATTCGATAGGGATGGAGGTTGCCGGAGGCGTGGTGACGGTGGAGTGTGCAGCCGGTGGAGCTGCTCGATAGGGATGAGAAGGAAGCATCGAGGCAAGCAGCTATAGGCACCGGGTAGCAGTCGATGCCAACCTAGGCATCTTCTCTCTCCTCTAAGCACCTCTATTTGCTGATGTGGAAAAAAAACCGATTTTTTATCTAAGCACCTACTTAAGCACCTGCATTAGAGATGGCCTTATACATATATGCAAACATTAAATTTCAGCTCTCTAACTTGCATCCAACGACCGTTGGCCTTCTGCATCCCCTCCCCACCCAATCCCCTCAATTTGTGTTCTCGGACCCACGCGGTCAACCAGACAGCAATTCCGCTGCAGTACTGCCCTCCCACTGGGCCCACCTGTCAGTGACCAAAGTCAAAGGGCAGTACTGCAGAGAAGTCCCGCCGGCCAACCAAAGGGTTCTATCCTGCTCCTCTCTCAACTGAAATTGAACTCCACCCCTCGCTTCCTCATGCAACTTCCTCCTCCACGATCCCCATCGCTCGCTTCATCTTCCTCAAGGCCTACCAGTGAAGCGTCGGCCGGCGCTGTATACTGTTGCTCATCTCATCTATTTCGCCTTCTTGTTCCTCAAGATCGGCAACCAACGAGAAGTGCTCCGCAGCGCCCAGATCTGATTGGTGTTGCGCTTCTCCTCCTTCCACGAGCCGGCGACGCAAAGATTCGATCAGTTTTGTGCTCCTTCTGCCTCGAGGTGGCGCTGGGTGGGAAGCAATGTGTTGTAGGGATGGCGGCGAGTTCATGGCCAATGTTTTTTTTTATTGGATTTCATGACCGGTGTTGACGACGAGGAAGACGAGAGAGAGTCCAGAGAGAGACGGGGAAATTTGCAGAACGGAAGCTGCGTCACTGTTGGGCCGCGCCATGAACAGCCACAAGGTGCCTTCTGCTCTCCATAGTTGGGAGTGATGTACAATTAAAATAGAGCTCATTTTTTCTCAGAAAGAGGCACGATATGGTTGTACCTTACTTTGACTACATTGCATGGATATGCTCCCAATTCACAAAGGTATTTCTGCTTTACTATCAACTACAAAATGAATTCTTCGATGAAATAACCCACGTCAACCATATACAGATGTATTGTATTTGTATGTAATAACACTATAACAGCTTTGCGTGACTTATTAGTTACAAAAACAGTTAGTGACTTCAAATAAGACTATATTGAAATTCTTCCGGTTCACTGTATAGCAGCTTCCTTTTAGTTTTCTGCACTGCATCTATAGCACATGTAACAAATCTACAGTATAGTTTGCTGTTTCGTGTCACTGATCATCTGGCATATCTTCCTCATCAGGATACCTGTACAGCAAAACTTATCATTTAGAGTTTGCAAATGAAAAATATAATGCCATTGCTCCTGAACTTGTAGATGTAGAGAACAAAAACATAGTCGCTCAAAGTATAACTTAAAAAATAGTGCACCAAAAAAAGAACTTATTCCATGCATCCCACATTAGTAAACGATCATGTTGCAGGGACTAAATGAATAGGTACGGCTTCATGCATAAAAGGAAATAGCTGAGTAACTATCCTATAATACTCCGGCCCGATGTGTTGTAAGGCCTATGTGGCCCATGTGGATGTGATAGTGGGATTAGTCCCATATAGCTAGTTGAGAAAGAGTTATAGTAGCATATAATGCCTGTTGGAGCCAAACATAGCATCCCGGGTGTAACACTCCCGCCCCAAACTAGAGGCCCAAGGTGCTACCACCACCTTCCAAACAAAAATTTGGCAGAACTTCTCCTGAAAATGGGACATCCAACCCAAGCAATTCATGACAGATGCATAGAACATATCATCAAGCACCCAGTAGTTAACGAGCAAATGCCAACACTTGGCAAAAGGCGTACCCATCACCAACAGGTTATAACCAACCGGATACAAAACACATTAGGGACTAAGTTTGACCTAACATTCAGTAGTTAGAATAATACATATCCATAGTATAATATACAAGCTCAAGTCAATTCATTTTGTTATATGGGTAGTAAGATGACTGGCTCGAGTGATGAGCAAAAGTGTAGACTATACCCTTTTCCCACGGAAACTGCTTCAACCATCACCTAAAAGAAACACCAAAAGAGCATATGTGAGTCAAAGACTCAGCAAAGTACATAACAGCGATGCTTAAACAAAATTAAACACAAGCCCCATTAACCAAAATTATCAATTCCCGCTCCACTCTATCAATACCATACAATGCAATGCAGTGCAATGCGATGCATCATGACCTTGGACATTGTGCGCACCGGTATCTGAGCATACACCCGTCGGTGTATCGCTCTAACTCCATCCCGTGGAGATGCTCACCGAAGTGAGTCTTTCCCGCCATCCCGTGCCGGATGCCTACCTCTGTAGGTCTTATCAAGAGCACACCGGATTAGTCATATAGCTTGTCCATCGACCGGGCCCGTGGCTCACCGGTCTAGCTAGCTATATGACTTTCTCACCGCCCTGACTCGTATGCATGCTTTCATGAATGTATGCAACATAAATAGGGTTAACCATCATTTCTCATCAACATTCCATCACTTCTATCCCATCCATCCATACATTCACTAATCCATTCATTTGGCACTATAATATCATCATTAATAGAAAGCAAAGCATAATTAGCATCAAGCTATCATCACCATCCACACACCCTTCACAAGACATTATCATCGATTTAAATCAAACATAATTATCACATACCGTCATTCAAGCATACATTACCATATTCGTCGCATTATGTACTTGCCTTAATACGCCCGAAGACCTGCAAGCGATGACGACGTCCTCGATCCCGAGGCGGCGACACCTAAAACCATGAATAGGTCATATAACGCATTCCAAACGGCCCGGAACACGCTAGCCTAGCCTAACACTTAAATGCCCCAAATATGAAATTAGTCGCCGGATTGGCAGTGAGTTAGATTTCAGGACAGCAGCCTTGCAAAAACCATAACTCCCAAACCGCTTGGCCGATTTTCACGTTCTAGGACTCATTGGAAAGCTAAGGACATGAACTAAATTTCATTCTATAGGGCCATCCTCCCGATCCTACCAGAAATTACCTTAAACGCGGTTACAAGCTACTGCATATAGAAACCTTACCGCTAAAATGCAACTTTCAACATTAAAGCTCCCAATTCCATTCCATACCTAACCTAATCAACTCGAATAAGGGCTAATTGCAGAGAGAGAGGATGCTTAGTTCGTTACCCAAGATGGAGACCCAAACCCTAGATTTTCTCCTCTTCCTCCTTCCTTTCTTCTTCTTCTTCTTTTTCTTCTTCTTCTTCTTCTTCTTCTTCTTCTTCCTCCTCCTCCTCCTCCTCCTCCAAGGCCAACCAGCTCAGCAGCTAGAGGGGCAGCAGTGGAGACCACGGGCGGCGCCTAGATGGGGAGGCAGAGGGGCGCCGGCCACAGGGCAACGACGGCTGCTCGAAGACGGCGGCGCCGGCGGGGAAGAGGCGCTAGGAGGCGGCGGCGGCTGGGTAGGAGGAAGGAGCTAGGAGGCAGCGGCTAGGTGGGAGGAGGAGCACAGGCTAGGGAAGGAGCACGGGATGGGGGAGGAGAAAAACTGGGGACTAGAGAAATCTAGAGACACAGAGAGAGTTCTAGAGAGGGAGAGTGAGTTGGTCCCCTTACTGGGGGCGGTGGAAAGGTTGGGCCGGCTGGGCTGGCCAGCCCATCCTCTTCTTTTCTCTTTTTTTTTCTTGCATTACACCGGGTTAACTCTTTTAGACGAAACGCAGTAGAAAAGTCTGAAGTGGGTCTTGACGTCTTGGGTCGGCCAGTGGGTGGGCAGCCTAGAATTTGGGCCAGGGTGTTACAGATGGTATCAGAACATCAACCCTCGCTGTGCGACAAATCGTGTGGGCTTAGTTACGCGAGCATATTGCGCATGGCTTATGTGGGCCAGAGTGGTCACACGACATGGCATATGTGTCGGCACTAGACGCACGGCCGTATACCGAGGGGGATCCTGGATATTTGCCGCTTAGGCGGTGTGCTGACGAAGGCGTCCACCCATTAACACGTGTGGGCTTAGTGGCGCCAGAGATCCCCTTCGTCAGCCATGGACGTATACGAGTTACGACGTCTCTCTCTCTGGCTGGGAGGAGGAGGATCGATCGGGTCGGGGTACTAGCTAGCTGCCGTTACATACATGGCATCACTCGATCGAGTCCGGACTGTGTTCGGGTTGGAGTTCCATCCGTTGCAGACTCGAATAAATATTACGAGTATATTTCTAGGAGAAGTAAACGCTATATATGGAGTTAAGATTATTTTACGTACACGTGCGAGCGTGGACGTATATGTTAACTGAAGCTTTACTATTTCGGATTTTTATTTACACCTACGTCGGTGCGGCAGAAACGGGATACATCCCCAAGAAAACAGAGACCGAGCTTGGAACGACCTGTGTCTAACGACGACGTCCAAACATGACGGCTCACGCGTCCAGCGCCGGAGACCACGGTGCGCCATGGCCGAGGCCTATCACGAGCTCAAGATCTGCGGGTACTCCGCGACCTTGGATGTCCACCGGAACGATCGCCTGATTTCCCGCTCGTTCCGGGCGGGAGGCCACACCTGGCGTATCGACTACTACCCCAGGGGCGCGCGCCCTGAGAACACCTTCTTCGTCTCCTTGTATCTCGTCCTCGAAGACGCCGCAGCCGATGAGCCGCCCGTGACGGCATGGTTTAGGTTCGATCTGCTCGACTTCGAAGGGAAGCCCGTGCCGTCATGTAACAAAATTACCGGCGAATACGCATGCCACAGGTTCACCGCGGGTGACAACAATTGGGGGTACGAGGGATTCCTCTCTAGGGGATACCTGCAACGATCGGAGCACCTCGAGAACGACTGCTTCAGGATCAGGTGCCATGTACGTGTCGAGAAGGAGCTGCCGCCGCCGATCAGCGCGCCGCCGCCGGACATCAGCTCGCATTTCGGTGATCTCCTGTCGAGCGGAGTGGGCACCGACGTCGAGATCAAGGTTGACGGCGAGTCCTTCGCGGCGCACCTCTTCGTGCTCGCGGCAAGGTCGCCGGTCTTCAAGGCGGAGCTCTACCGCCGCCCAGCAAAGAAGCGCGGCGCCGTCGCTGCCGCTAGCGTGATACAAATAGAGGATATGGAAGCACAGGTGTTCAGGGCTTTGCTTACTTTCTTATACACGGACAAGTGGCCAGAGATGAATCAGAAAAACGAGGCCGCGATGGCTCAACGCCTGCTGGTAGCAGCGGACAAGTACGGGCTAAAAAGACTAAAAGTGATGTGCGAAAAAACGTTATGCAGCCACATCGACACGAGCTCAGCAGCGGTCAACCTGACACTGGCCGAGTGGTACGACTGCCAAGGGCTCAAGAAGGCATGCTACAGATTCCTCGCCTCCCCGGCGGCGTTGCTCGCGGTGATCATAACTGATGGGTTTGAGTATCTGACCGAGTGCTACCCTACAATTACAAAGGAGCTAATTTCCAACGTTCTCACTCATGGTTTGGGCCACAATAATATCTGATGAGATTTAGTAGCTACTTCATAGTTTCTACCATTGTCTTTCTTAATTTGATAATGAAAGTAATCACATGTGCATTATGTTTCGGTCATGTGACTCGCGTCTAATGAAAGAGATATCTTCTGTCAGGATTGAGTCATGGGTTCCTGACCAACTAGATATGCGCCATGTGTCCTCAAAGTGTTGTTCGTTGAGATAGCTAGTTGTTCAGCCACCAGAGCTAGGAGTATGTCCAGTGTTGCTCGGGCTAGAGCAACAACCCCTCGCCCTGCTCAAGCGTCCTCGTACTCGGGGCAAGCGGGACCAATGGAGTACGTTGCTTGGATATACGGTTTCGGTTCACCTACATCTACGGACTCAACGGTCACAGGAGTGGTAGTGATGCACATATGGAAGATAAGGATCGAAGCATAAGTTTAGAATAATCTGTTAGAGTTTTCTTGCCGCCTGCGTCAAGCCAACAGTTTAGGAGCTCTTGTTTACAGTCTTGTGCCTATAAACAGGTTTGTCTCGCTCGGCTAGGACAAGCAGAACACACAAAGATTGAAATCTTGTTGTCGACTCCTAGGACCTGGTGACGTGGCCTCGAGGGTCAGACTACAGAGATTTGTAGAGAGGGTGAGTGACCTGCTGGAACCTTTCGGGCTAGACCTGCTGCAAAAAGGGAGGAGATGACTAGATACAGACACTTGGCCACGCTAGGCTCTTTCTTTTTAGACTGGTTCGGGCCCCCCGGATTGAGGTAATAACCTTATTCCGATGATCTCCCTGATGCTTCAAATAGCCAAGTGCTTTTACAGAGAGATGAAGTGAGCTAGCGCTCCCACTAAGTTCTAAACCCTGCTACTATTACAAAGCTTAGATCAACGAGAACTGCCTAGTTGCTACGCTTCCCGTGGCTTCTCCTTGCTGATACTTGCCTCCGTGCTTGTGCTCTCTGTCTTAGTTTCTGCGTGTCTTCGTGCCTCGTTTAGGTCAGTGCTAGCCCTTTTATGTTGCTTATACCGAAGTTATTTCTTCACCTAATAATACTGCTCTTATGGGGCCCGCATTCCCCCCGGTTGAGTTAGTAGATATACGTCTTGTGGGTAGTTGTCGCCGCTTGTGTGGGTTTGGAGCTCACCTGCCATGTGTTGGTGAAGAGTTACCACGAGTGGATTGAGGACTAGGGACGAGAGGGTCCGGCTTTCATGTGTTGAAAGCTTCCTCAACGGAGACGTAGGTGCTCATTCGTTAAGCACCGATGTCGTGACCCCAGTACTTGTAGTGGGAATCCAGCACCATGAGTCGATACTAATCCCAGTTTAGTATCTTGTGGTGGACAACGCGGTGGAATCATCACAATATATTTAATTAAAGTGAAATAAGAGTAAACCATAGTATTTTATTACAGGAACAAACTGGCATACCAGTTGATAGTCCATGCGGGATCAAACAATAACAGAAGACATCAGAGTGTTCAAGTTAAATAACTATGATAACTCCAAGGTGTCGACCCGAACACCTTAGCTAGTCTTGCGCTTCCTCGTCAGGGCCTCCCTGGTCCTGACCGTAATCTGAATAAAATATGTCCGCGAGCAATTTAATGAGTACGCAGCTACCCAGCAAGTAGTCCTTAATTATGAATGCAAAGTAAAGGATGGGAATAAGGTTATTTTACCCAAAACCTACTTCTAGTCATATTTTAGTTGACCAAGTTTTAGTTTAGTGAATGCATGATCATATTACTCCATTCTCAAGTTCAACAAAAGGTGCATCTCACACCAGTCCAATCCTAGCCTAATCTAGTCAGGTTTAGAATTGAAAAGGGTGAGTCTACATGTGCAAACCTCTCGCCCCGTCCATGACCGTGGACACGTTTATCATGATAGTTTTAACTCTGCAGAGTGTGTACAAGTTTCCCCCCAAGCCCTGTTTCGTCCACTAGGAGAAACGGTACAAGACTGTTCCAGCCTACTACGCCCACCACTTCACCAGCCCTCTCTTAAGGTTTCCCCGGCCCTGCCGGTGCCCGCCACAGTAGGGCGCCTTCTACATCTAGGCACCACCGGGGGGCGTTCCCCATTTAAGCCATTCGGTCTTAGGAACGCACCTACCCCTCAGAGGAGATAGCCAGCCTCCTCCTAGGGTAGCAGTGACGAAACGTAACCGGCTAGCCTACGAGCCAGTAGTCAGTGGGTTTCGTAGTGTACTAAGCCAGGGCCGAAGGCACAAGTGGCTGTACGGTAAGGTTTGGTCTAGCAATACACAAGCTCGAGTCCTTATTAGAGGAGACCGTCTCATCCCCACCTCAATCCTGGAAGCATCGCTGCCGGGGCTCCTCTATACATCTACACTAGTTTTAGTTGTTTTACATTTAACCAAAATACCATCGCGAAGCATACACTTCACCAAGGCTAAATTTTAAGTGAATCCCAAATGCAATCCTACACATCTAGTCAAGGATAGGCTAGGAAAATACAACGGGTTCACAAAGGTGGCTAAAGCATATTAATAGATGATTAACATGTCCAGGTACGCACGCCTAATTACATGAATGCAGATAATTCAGAAATAAACAACAGTAAATTATATTGTAAATTTAGGAGAGAATATGTTACTATGCTTGCCTTCGAAAAACTCCGCGCCTTGAGAATCCCACACTGGTTCAGGGCAACAATCCGGACAATACTCACAACCGCCGTCTAGACATACGAACAACAAAGAACATAACAGCAAAATCAATACAGAGAAAATAATTATTAAATATACAAAACAATTATAGGATTTAAATGTGATTTTTAGGCTCCAAAATCACCTAATTTGGATTTACGGAGCTTCCTAAACAATTCGGAGAAGTTTCGGGCTAAATAGGAAAATCCAAGAAAAAGAAAAACCTAAATAACCCTTAAACGGGCCGAACCGACCGAACCGGCCCAATTTCTCCCACGCGCTCGGCCCAGTTCGGCCCATTCATTGGCGGCGTCTGGGTGACAGATGGGACCCATCGACAATGATCGCCAATGACTAACGAGCGGGACCCATGGAACAGAGGCGACAGGGCAATGCTGGCGTGGTAGTGATGTGGCGGTGACATGGCGTGACGTGTCGGAGACACGTGGCACTCAGGGGCGGTGTGGTGCTGACGTGGCGTGACACTGGCTGCTGACGTGGCAGGCCACGTGGCGGTGGTGTGCTGGGCTTGGGGTGACGTGGCATGACACATGTCGCCACGCGCGCCAAGATGGACGAAGGCTTGGCGCGGGTATTCTTGTCGTCACGGGGCCCACGGCTCGGCGGCCCGCATGTCAACGGCGATGAGTGAAGCAGCTGTGTGTGGTCGCGGCAAAGAACGGCGGCGTCCTGTCCCCCACGGACACGCGTCGCGAGCGCATTAGGCGGCGCGACAGCAGCGTATGATCGGCGCGCCAGCGATGGCGTGTCCCACGGACACGCGTCCGCAGCGCTATTGGCGGCGTCGCCGGCGCAGCGAGGCTGCGTTTTGGGCGGTCCGGGCGGCGCGGCGGCGGCGGTTGGCGTGGCGCGTGCGAAGCGGCGCGCGGGCGGCAGCAGCAGCATGGCGAGGACATCGGACAGCGGCGGTTTGGCGTGCGGATCGCACCGGCGAGCGCGAACGCCAAGGTTCGCCGGTAGCCGTGGGGGCTCCGAACTACGGCGAGCTCTACCGGGCGAAAAACAGCACCAAATTGGGCGATCCACATATGCAAATTGATCGTCTCGACGAGATCTACATGATGGTGCCATCTACACTACGATTTGACTACGGGAAAAAGGGATTTACCCAAAAACGTCCTCGGAAAGGGAGTCTTGTGCCGTAGATGTAGGGTTTGGGTGAGGGGAGTGGGGTGGCCGGCGAGGAACAGTGGGGTAGGGTCTTATAGAGGTGTAGGGCGCAGGTAGGGGTCCTTTGGGCTTCTCCTCATGGGTTTAAAGTGCTAATCCTCCCTCTATGGGCCCTTAATCACATGCATTATTAGCCCATTAGCAAATAACTTGGAATTAACCTGATGCTAGTTGCAAAATATAAATGATTACCTAGGTTTTCTCTTGGAAAAATATTGGAACACCTAATAATTTTATTAGGATGTCACAAAAACCTCCCCCCTTACAGGGATCTCGCCCCGAGATTCAGAAAGATTCTTGAACAGCTTCGGAAACTCTTGTTGAAGATACTCCTCTCGCTCCCAAGTTGCTTCTGATTCAGAATGATTTGCCCACTGAACCTTGCAAAATCTTATGGTCTTGCTCCGAGCGCATCTCTGAGCCTCGTCCACAATTTTGAATGGTTTCTCCTTATAGGTCAGATCTTCTTGTATTTCAACCACACCGATCGGTACATGCTCTTCAGGTACTCGCAAACACTTCTTAAGCTGGGACACGTGAAACACATTGTGCACTGTGATAGCTGTGGTGGCAACTCCAACTGGTAGGCAACCTCCCCCCTTCGCTCCATGATGGGAAAAGGTCCAATATACCTTGGAGCCAACTTTCTAGACACATTAAATCACCGAAAGCCTTTCATCGGTGATACCTACAAACAAACATGATCACCTACTTCGAATTTCAAATCCCTACGCTGATTGTCAGCGTAGCTCTTTTGCCTGGACTATGCCGTCTTCAGCCTGTCTTGTATCAGTTTGACTTGTGCCTCGTCCTGTTGCAAAATTTCTGGGTCGAAAACCTTTCCCTCTCTTGTCTCGCTCCAATAGAGAGGTGTGCAACACTTTCATCCATACAGAGCTTCGAACGGGGCCATCTGTATGCTCGACTGATAACTGTTGTCATAGGAGAATCGGCATATGGGAGAGTTTCTTCCCAATTTTTGGACTTGGACAATGCTACCGATCTGAGCATATCTTCGAGAATTTGATTGGTACGCTCGGTCTGTCCAGCCGTCTGAGGGTGGTAGGCGCTACTAAAAGCGAGATGGGTACCAAGTAGTGAATGGATCTGCTTCCAAAATCTTGAGGTAAATTGGCTACCTCGATCAGATACGATTCTCTTTGGTACTCCATGCAAACTTACAATTCTGGCCATGTATAACTCTGCTAGCTTGTCACTAGTGTAAGCAGTTTTGACAGGTAGAAAATGAGCCACTTTTGTCAACCGATCCACAATGACCCATATAGAGTCATATCCACGCTGAGTTCTTGGCAGCCCCACTATAAAATCCATATCGATCTCCTCCCACTTCCATTGAGGAACAAGCAGGGGTTGGAGTAATCCTGCAGGTCTTTGGTTCTCTGCCTTCACTTGTCAACAAACATCACATACTGCTACATATGCGGCCAAGTCATTCTTCATCTCGGTCCACCAGTACCTTCCTCTCAGATCGAGGTATATTTTTGTGCTGCCAGGGTGTATCGAGTATGAGGAATCATGAGCTTCCTTGATAATTAACTCTCGGAGTCCTTCCTTATCAGGTACCACTATCCTCTTGCCAAACCATACAATTCCAGCCTCATCCATGTTGAACCTTGGGGCCTTGTCGATTGCTATTCGGGCAGCAATTTTAAAAATCTCTTCATCTTCCTGCTGTGCTTCCTTGATACTGTCATCCAAAGTGGGTTGCACTTCCAAAACATTGAGTTGTCCTTAGGGAATCACCTCCAAATTCATTCTTTGCAGGTCGGCGATTAATGCATCACACCTCGGATTCCTACTCAAAGCATCGGCAACGGAATTCGCTTTACCAGGATGGTAATGAATCCCTACATCATAATCTGCCATCTGCTCTAACCATCTTCTCTGTCTCATATTCAGATCTGGTTGAGTGAAAATATATTTCAAACGCTTGTGGTCTGTATACACTTCTGTTCGATTACCCACAAGATAATGCCTCCAGATCTTTAAAGCATGCATTACTGCCGCTAACTCGTGATCATGAGTAGGGTAATTGATTTCGTGAGGCTTGAGTTGACGTGAAGCATAGGCCACTACCTTTCCTTCCTACATTAACACACAACCAATGCCTAGTCTTGAAGCGTCGCAGAACACTTCAAAACCTTGGTGTATATTAGGTAATACTAGAACTGGTGCGGTGGTTAACTTCTTCTTCAGAACTTCAAAACTTTCTTGACATGTTGGCGTCCATCTGAACATAACATCCTTCTTGAGCAACTCTGTTAAAGGCTTAGCTATTCTGGAGAAATCTTCGATGAACCTCCGATAATAACCTGCCATACCAAGAAAACCTCAAACTTTGGTCACAGTTTTTGGTTGCTTCCAGTCGAATACTTCCTGTACCTTAGAGGGATCAACTGACACTCCTCCTTCTGAAATAATATGGCCTATAAATGCCACTTCCTTAATCCAAAAGTCGTATTTACTAAACTTGGCATATAACTGATGCTGCCTTAATAATGCAAGCACGATCCTGAGATGCTCGGCGTGCTCCTCCTCATTCTTCGAGTAGATCAATATGTCATCGATGAATACCGCCACAAACTTGTCCAGATACTCCATGAATACTTTATTCATCATTTGCATGAAATGGGCTGGGGCATTTGTTAATCCAAAAGACATGACCGAATACTCATATAATACATAACGGGTGGTAAAGGCAGTCTTTGGTATATCCTCTTTCTTGATGCGGATCTGATGATAACCAGATCGCAGATCGATTTTTGAAAAGACACATGCTCCCTTCAGTTGATCGAATAAATCATCGATCCTCGGCAATGGGTAGTTATTCTTGATAGTCACCTCATTGAGTGATCGATAGTCTACACACATCCTAAGATCTCCATCCTTCTTCACAAAAATAACTGGTGCTCCCCATGGTGATGTGCTTGGTCGGATAAATCCCTTATCCTTTAGCTCTTGAATCTGCTTCTTCACCTCGGCTAATTGGGTAGCATTAATGCGATACGGCCGTTGGGATATCGGACTCGTCCCTGGGTATACATCAATAGAGAACTCCACATCCCGTTCCAGTGGTAGTCCAGATAAATCAGCAGGAAACACATCTGGATACTCTTACTATAGGAACTTCCTCCAATGTGGGTGTTGACACCCAAATTTGGCACGAAATTACGGTTATTTTGGTACCAAAAAGAGGGTGAAAAATAGCATTTTCGGGCCAAAAATGAAGCTAGATCGGCATATACTCAGGCATCATTATTGGTTGATCGGATAATATTTGGAAGACAATAATCGGCTTTTATACATGCATATATACACAGAAGGAGTGATGGCCGATCAAGATTATCTGATAATTAATGACACGTCAATAAGCCGATCATGCATGATAGCCGATTATGTTTAAAGCTGGGTGAAGTAATCGGCATATTTATACGTATGTGAAAGATTAATGGCCGTTGATCAAGTTAATTAGACGATAGTAATAGCTGATTGGATTCATGAGATGATATGCACGTACATGCATGGAAATCCAGCTAATAGGAAATTGATGTGGTTATCTCATGATCAGGAGGACTACATGGGCTAAAACTATATTGGCTATACAATCAGATTTTACTAGTTGCTGGAGTACGTAACCGTAGCCGATTCAACTATATATGTGGAAACGATTCTACGTGGACTAAACTATTTGGAAGGCACAGTTGGTTGGTTCTAGAAGGCTCATAGAGATTATCACGTGGAGATCAAGGGAGTCCAGAATAATCACGTGAAGACCAAAGACCAAATAGAGGAAGAGGAAATCAGATTTAAATCAAACAGGCCTAGAAGATTCACGTTGGTTATTATATATTTGGTAATATTATTGAGTCAGTTTGTATTGGTGCCTTGCACGTCAAGTCTAGTCGGTTTAGTTATTTTAGGTAACTAAGAGATAGAGTTCATGTCAAGTTACCGGATTAGCCGGTGCGTCTTTAGTATAAATAAGAGCCGCAGTGCGGCGTGTAAATGGACCTCTCTCTCTTTCAATCAATAATACATCTACTATTTCGTCTACCTTTTACCCTTGTGCTACGAATCCGATCGATCCGCTCGTATCGGTTTTCAAAGTACATGTCAGCGTCTACTGTCTCGACTAAGATCGATCTTCTCGCCGTCAACTCCCTCGGTAGGGACTCTCTCGGTTCAGTCCGATCTCCTCACCGTCGGCATCGAAATACTATCTCTTGGTGGCATTGCTGCGCATCGCCGTCTGCTAGGAGGAGTTAGGTTTCGCCCGGAATACTATCTCTCGGTGGCATTGCTGCGCATCGCCGTCCGCCGGAGGTGTTAGGTTCCATCCCGTTCTATCGGCTTGACGTCTCATCGTTAAGCCGATCATCGGATTATCGTCCAAGTTATCGGTAAAGCGCTCATCGCTTCGCCAGCGGCTTGTCTACTCTGTCGGCTCGACGTCTCATCGTTAAGCCGATCATCAGTTTATCTCCAAGCTATCGGTAAATCTTCATTGCTTCGCCGGCAGCTTATCTATCAGAAACCTTGCCGATTGCAAAAAGTCAAATCGGCTGGCACGTCCTCGGAAAGCCCGATCCCCTGAGTTCGGCTGTAGTTGGTGCCAGGAAACCACTTTTCTGCGTCAACAGTGGGCTTCTCTCCTTCGGGTCTGGTCACCTTTATGTGGTTGATGACTCCATCTTGTATCCTTCTAGTCGACTGGTATATGACTTGTGTCCCTTCGGTGTTAGTCAAGGTAACTGCCCTACGGGCACAATCTATCTGTCCTCCATACTTTTTTAACCAATCCATTCCTAATATGATCTGTATTCCCTTAGTATCTAGCAGGAGAGGATTAGACTTAAACCTGGATTCTTGGATTTCGATCTCAACTTCAGGACATCCCATAGTAACGTTCATAGATCCCCCCGGAGATTGAACCTTTAAAGGCCGCTTTAACGGCGCTGGCCTCCATTGATTATTATCCACTAACTCTTTAGCAATAAATGAATGTGATGCTCCCGAATCAATAACACTGTTGCAGGTACGGAGTATGCCAGAAACGTACCTAGTACGACGTCGGGTGCATCCTCTGCTTCCTCAGCCGTGACATGGTTGACTCGTCAGGCTCCCATCATTTGCATAGGCCCGATGTTGGGCGCATTGCGGTTCTGTCCTCCTGGCATCTGTTGGGTCAGTCTTCAATGGGCATGAATGCGCAAAATGTCCCACCAGATTGCACTTGAAACAGGCAAGTCCCGTGGTGTTCTGTCCTGCATTCTTGTTCTGACCCTGCAGATTGCCTCCAGTATGGGGTCCTTGCCTTGCCGGCTGCTGATTGGACGACCCCTGGCTAGGTGCCGGTAGTCGAGGTACGAACGTCCCTTGACCCGGTGCTTGGGGTCGAGGTGCAAAGTTGAATCTCTGCCCTCCTGGACGATGCTGATGGTGATGGTGACCCTGGTGCTGATGGTGCTGATGGTGATGGTGGTGGTGGCCCTGATGAAATCGGGGACGAATTTGACTCCCCCCTGAGGCTGGAACTCGGGCTTCCTCTTCCGATGCTCCACACTTCTGCGATGGGCTTCCTCATAAATGATAGCCCGCTCGGTCACATCTTCAAATGTGGTGCACTAGAGTGGCAGCACTTGTTCACGAATCCCGGGGTCCATACCCTCAGTAAACCTCCATACATTGGCCTTCTCGGTGGGTATCACCTCGCTTGCATAGCGAGACAGCTCGACAAACTTGTCAATATACTCGTCCACGGTCATGTTGCCTTGACGTAAGCTTTCGAACTCACGCCTCTTCTCATCCTGCATACTTTGGGGTATGTACACCCCTTTGAATTCCTCCTTGAAATCCTCCCATGTCAGAGCACCATGGTTGGGATGGGTGGAGCGATACGTTTCCCACCAGTGGGCTGCATTGTTCTTGAGCATATGAGTGGCATACTTCACCTGGTCCTCCCCCGGGACGTTGACCATATCCATCTTGTCCTTCACATCCCTCAGCCAATCTTCAGCCTCCACGGGGTTGCGGACTCCATTAAAGTTATTGGGTCGGGTGCTCATGAAATCCTTGAACTTGGCTTGGGGCTGCTGCTGGTAGGCATGCGCTGGAGCAACTGCTGGGAGTGGTACGGCTTGCTGCTGCTGCAGGTTGGTCAAGCGATCAACTATCAGATTTAGAGCGTGCATGACTACACCCTCTGGCTGCTGAGCGAGCGGTGGGGCTTGCTGCTGGTTAGCTTGCAGTGGAGCAACTGGCGGAGCAGGTGGCGGTGGAACATGCTGCGGTGGAGCAAACGGCTGAGCGGGTGGCGTTGGTGGCGGCGGCGGCGGCGGTGGTGCATGCTGCTGACCTTTGCTGCTGCTGCGCTAAAACTTGGGCTACAGCCAGAGCAACGGCCTGCGCGGCGATGGCATTGACATCGATGATGTGTGGTGGCTGGGGCAGCTCCTCCTCCTCTTCTTGCATGGCGCTAGCGTTGCCATTGGCGTTATCCTCACGGGGTGTAGGTGCATGGACGTTTCGCAAGGCAGCTGTCCTCTTGGGCGGCATCTGAGGAATAAGATGAGATTAGCTACCGGGAACATTGTGACTTTAATAAATTTGAAATATTTTGAAATGTCATTTTTACACACATTACAAAGATCCAAATGAATAACTCCAACATTCCACATCCCTTACATACACAAGTGTAGCGTGGGATTATTCCATAAAAACCAACTCACCCATGGTTTATAGTCACACTTAGTAAATTATTTAATTTTACGATAGCATTGTTATTACCAACTACATAGGCCTTCATACATAGGAAGTAATAAACGAGTATGATAGTTTATATAATTCTCGAAAGAACTTGAATTTTGAAACTAAGAATTTATTTTTGTAATATTAGGGAATTTGGAAATTTGGGAATTGACGGTGTCTTTGGGTCGTCCCATCGTCTTGATGCACTCTTGAGATCCTTCACAAAGATGGCGTTGAGATAGATAACAGGCAGCCACATTACAATAGGAAATCCAAAGAACAATGTGGTCAACCACAAGCAGTGTTTTAAAGTACGACACGAACAGTGAATAATAAAATAACATTGTTTTAAACATGGACAAGAGATAAAACAACGACAAAGATAAACTAGGCCTTAGCCTTGCTGCGAGTGCAGGGGCCCAACTGATGCTCGGCAGCCTTGACTTCTTCTTCCCATCTAGTCTTCTCCTCCGCCAACTGACGCTTGGCATCATCAAACTGACGCTTCTCCTCCTCAAATTCTTGCTTCTGCTGAAGCAAGCTTGCCTTGTCAGTCTGCAATATCTTGTTTGCTTCATTATACTCGAGGATACTACCGTTGATCTCAGTGGTGCGACGGTCGTTCTCCTCTTTGATTTTTCTCATACCTTTCGCAAACTTGGACTTATTCTGGCGGAGCTCACTCTCCTCAGTATCAATTTCATCGCGCCAATTGAGAAGGGTGTCGTACTCCTCCTCCAGTTGCTTGTCCTTGTCGCGATATTGCTTCACCTTGTCCTCCAGCATTTTTCTGAAATTGCCTCCAGCATTTTCCTGAAATTGGTCGCCCTCTCCCTCTCTTGATTCAATGCTTCTTCCTTCTCTCCCATCTCCAGAGCGGTTAACTCCAACTCCGCCTCTCTATGGAGGATCCGCCACTCCTTCTTGCGGAGAAGGATGTCCTGGTGTCTAACCTCCTCCTTCCTATTCTTCTCCTCCTCACGTAGGTCCCCCACCAAACTCTTGTAATTGTCAGCATCAGCATCCTTGCATATATAGAGGCGGTCCAGATCCCTCAAGAACTGCACTGTGGTGGTCAGCACCTCCTCCTGGCCCTAAGAGGAAGCCACCTCGCTGGGCTCCTCAGCTGGAGCATGGACGCGCCGAGTAGGAAGGTATCGGAAGTGCGTGTCCTCCAACCGAGCCCGATTGGTAGCCGCGATGTGCAGAATCGCGAGCCTGGCGGCCTCCTGCCGACCAATCGTATCATCTTCGTTAAAGCTCATGAACTCCAGAGATGCCCCTTCGTCCTCGGGGCGCTTGGGCTGAATGGGCAGCTTGATCTTCCAATGAGGGCACTGCCACACTATCTCAAATTCACACTCGTAGGTGGGTACGGGTGTGGGATACTCCAGATATTCTAGCAACTCATTAAGGATCATGACCAGCCTCGCCTCATTGGTAGCAGTGGTGTTCTTCACGGAGGCCATCTAGAACAAGGAAGAAGAACGCCGGTTAGAACAATGGTGAGAGAATTAAGACATTAAAACAGATAAAGAAAGTTTTTAAACTAAATTTTGAAATGGCTCCAGGTTTCAAGGGTTTCACTAGCTTAATCATCCTAAGGTCAACACTGCTCTGATAGCAACTTTGTCGTGACCCCCAATACTTGTAGTGGGAATCCAGCACCATGAGTCGATACTAATCCCAGTTTAGTATCTCGTGGTGGACAACGCGGTAGAATCATCACAGTATATTTAATTAAAGTGAAATAAGAGTAAACCATAGTATTTTATTACAGGAACAAACTGGCATACCAGTTAATAGTCCATGCGGAATCAAACAATAACAGAAGACATCAGAGTGTTCAAATTAAATAACTATGATAACTCCAACGTGTCGACCCGAACACCTTAGTGTTGACACGAAAACGTGAACACACGTGCAGAAGCGTCAATTCAGTGATCGCGTCGCAACTCAAACCAAGCGTGCCAATTGATTTGACCTGTAAATCAATAAGGAGAAAATTGTCAGTAATATAGGCCTAATCGGCTTCCGATTAGCGGATCGAGTTATTAAGTAATCGGTTCCAAATAATCCGATTAGAAGATCTATCGGCTAATAAACCGATAGAGCGAATAGATTCGAATAAGCATTTAAATATAAATCCTGTTTCTTTTTGGTATTTTTACTAATATCAGTATTAAGCCTTTAAATCGAAATACTAGATCAAACCAGAGAAATAGATCGAATAGATTGGTCAGGCCAAGACAGTATTCAAATCCAAGACCAGATATGAACTAGCAAATCGGTTTATCAATTTAAGACTGATTGGTAGCACAATACTAATCGGCAAACATCTGGACATACCAGACCCTGAACAAGAGATACGCAAGATCGATTTAACGAGACAGTCGCATACATCAGATTCAAAGAAAAACATGCAAGACATTTGATAATTGGCATTGCAAGGTAAACACATATTACAGATCGATTAAACCGAGACAGTGCAATATGCGAGAACATGTTAAAGATCGGTAACTCCCGAGGCAGTCTAACATGGTTTGTATACATGAGATCAAATTGATACAGCCATGCACACGGGTTACAAGGAGAGAATCGATTATCCCATCGAGATAGCTCTACCTGCGTTTGAAGCCTCTCGACGAAGTCGATCGGGTTCGGAAAAGGGTTTTGTGTTTGTTGTAGATTGAATCTTTTCTATGAAGCCCTAAAACCCTATTTATAGTGTTTACAAAGCCGATACCGTCGACCTTGATCCGATCGTATTCCTTCCAAAGTCTTCATCGTTTTACGAATATGTATTCTTTCTTCTTGATAAAGCCCAATTCGATTTGGCCCAATAATTCCAACATATTCGCTCTCTGGATATCCGATTTTCTGCCAAATTTGGGTGTCAACATATGCCCCTAAGTTTGGCAATGAGCTCTTCTCATTAGCTAAACTTTCAAGTGGAAATCGGATTTGTCACATTTTCCTCACGATGCTTTGTCTGCGGCCCATTTGGAGAACACGTGTCAGCTCAACAGACTATATGGGCGAAACAAGATCACCCGAAATGCGGTAAAACCCTAGTTTTACCATCGCTATAAATAGACGCCCATTCACCGTCACTTTCACACTTCCCTACTCGCGCACGTCTCTCGCATCGGAAATTCTCAGTGCTCTCAGCAGTCAGCGCGCAGCCAACTCCTCCAACTTTCCATCGGCATCATGTCTCAGGTACTGATTCAATGCTCAGATTCCGAAGCTTTGTACTCTTTGGGGCCAATAGGAGATCGGGATCCATCAGATTTCATATTCCATTCCGTCGGCAGACTCCCCTTATTTGCCGATAAGCTTAGTGTCAACAGTTGGAAATCGACATTTAGGTCTTGGCCTAGCTCGATTAAAGGATATAAGGATTGGCTGATTCGGGTTTTTCGCCAAAAACAAGAGCAATGGGACGAATTAGGGATTACCGATGCCATCCTTCTCTCCTTATTTCCGCCACCAAACAGACGAACCGTTTATGGCAGATCGGCCTATTTACGGTGTGACACCGCAAATGCTTTTCTCTTCCCAACGGATCCATTAGTCCTACACTTCTAGATGTAGCGATGCTAACGGTCTAAGTCCCGATGGTGAAATGCTATCGGCTTTTGATCCGACCGCCACATCAAATCGGTCCCGAAAAACTTGGTGGCAACGATACATCAGTACTCACCAGAAAACCGGTGACGTAGAAGATGAAGAGCACATTGCCTTCCTAAACATGTGGCTCGATCGGTTTTTCTTTTCGGGGCAATCTCGAGCCCTAGTAAGGTTTACCAAGGAATAGCGAAGCATTGGCATCAGGCCAAAAATTAGCAATCAGTAAATACCTGCTAGGAGCCACCTACAGGATGATGCACGAGATCAGGGAAGGTCTCTGCTCAAAGAAAGCCGATTATTCAGTCGGTAACTTAGGCGGTCCTTTCTGGTTTGTCGGAATGTTCTTGAAACTCCACATATACAACTCTCTCGGAGAACTGGATTTTAGCTTAGAATTTCCGAATGAGGAAAACTCCGACAATAGCGAACGTCCCTGCAGATCATATGGCGAGATGATATCAATGAACTGCAGCAGGAAACGTTTGAACGGATATGACCTCTCGCATTCCATGGTCGCACTCTATACCATGTCTAAATCGGAATACGGGGCCGAGCAGTTCAACCCGTACACTGAACTAGACAGGTACCCAATCCCTTTATTTTTCCGATTCTCCAGTACACTACAGGGCGAAGCCTTATTAGCTTTCAAAGAATTCATCTCTCCGAGTATTTTCTTCGCCATACTGAGTACCAGAACCCATCTGAAGAAGCCCTCATATGAATTTTACCATCCAGCAGTGGTAGCTCGGCAGTTTAACCTTGGGCAAGAAATTCCTGATCTCTTTATATACCGTCAGCTGAACGCCAGAGATGAGTTGAACCCTCAATCAGCTTATGGCATTTTCTCTGCTGCTCAATTGGACTTCGAGATGCCATCGGAATTCATTATGTGGGCCAGTACCTCATCGGCATTTGATAACTGGTGGGAAGTCGTCGCCAAAGATATTTATGCGACAAAGGGTGGGGCTGCAACCTTAATCGAACGCGTCACCGGCCAGAAGGAAACTTGCAGACCCAATTGGCCAAAGATTGCCAGTATGGCTGAGCCTTCATCAGCATCGGAAATAAGTAGCAGTGATGATTCCAGCTCTTAGATCGATGGCGAAAAAGAAGAAAATTCTTCGAATCTGGACCTTCATCGTCAGATTCATACAAATGAAGAACAGAATCCCAAAATCATCGTCTCCTTCTAACCGCGAGGTCATTAACTGAATCGTTTACCAACTCACACTAGCATTTTTCCGATTACTAACACATCGCTTTCTCTCTTCGAGTGGAGATAAACGCCGAGGGCCAAGGTCATTGGAGAAGCGGTGGTCAACTCCGCTGATGACCAAGTCTGCATCGGATTTCGCTGAAGGGCCTCCACTCCAAATTTCAAGAAAAGAGGTAAGATTGGCTTATCATTTATAATTCTTGCAGATATCCGATTCTGAATTCTTCAATTAACGGGAGATCCGAGGGCGAGGGTGGTCAAGAAGAAAAGCGGCAAGAAACCAAGGTCCCAAAAGGTCGTAGTCCCGATAGCACCGAGTCGATCGCGATCTGATGGCACTTGATTCCTCAAATTTTGCATCTTTTAGTCGGCTTCTCTTATCAAAATACCGATTTTCAGGACACTTCCCCATTTCCAAAAAGAAAGATGGAACCCAGCTCCGCCGCCAAACATCGCAGAACACCGCCTTCAACCCCAAAGATGTAATCGGTTTCTCCTCACATCTCTTTGGCAATACTCACTTTAAAATACCGATTTTTATAACATCAAATTTCTTCTCTTCAGTATATGTTCCAACCTCGGGAACCCGCCGGTGTGATGGTATCCACGCAGTCATCGAATCGACGGCAAGAAAGACGACGAGCTCAACTTCGACCCGTCCAGCATGGGCTGGCTCGATGACGAGCTTGACTTCCTGTCTTCGCCGATTAAATCTGTCGTCACCCCGATTGCTATCATCGATTCTCCGCCCCGGACCGTCCAAGAAAAATAGTCTTTCTCGGGCGCTGCTGGAAAACTCAAGCAAATGTGGAATTGATCAACAACGAATCGGCTTTCTGGCCAATCCTCCCGCCATCCGGAAATAGCTGATTCCATCAAGGAGATCCTCCCGAGCAAGTTATCGCAGACCATCGAAAACGCTATCTCTTTCGGGCCGAAGTCGATTTTGACGCAGACATTAGATCGGCTTCATCAACGAAGCGTTAAAGGACGCAGGCCGAGCTAAAAGGATTAATCCAGGCCAACGCTTCGAAATGACAAGCTTCTCCAAGCTGAAGCGTGAGGCGAATCGGCAAAGATTGCTGCCTCAAGGCGGTTTCAAGGGTTAAATCCTTGGAACTAGAACTTGAGAAAGCAAAAAAGCGAAGCATTTGCCCGCTTCGGTTTCAAGAAACTAAGTCGACAACCAAAGAGCAATACAACATGGTGAAGTCCTGCGGCTTAGCGAGGTTTGGAGGCGAAGAAAAAATACCAACCATCCGGATCTGCTGAAGAGGACACCAAGATCATCAATCGGATTCGGGATACCATTACCAGCGCCGCTGCAGCTATTCATGAATTCTGCGACTGATTGGCCTACGAGCCAAATATTCAAACATTATGTATGGATCGATTTGTACCGATCGGAAAACAATGCTTTACTCTGCCTGCTGGGCGAAAACAATCGAGGCCTGCTTGCCTTTGTAATAACTTTATTTTATGCGACTGTTTTCATTCTATGTCTCTAGGCGATTCACTTAGAATCGGCTTTTATTCAACAGCATTGAGCAAAGTTGCATAATAATTAGATCTGTAGACGATTCATATAATCGACTTTTGCTCCACCGCAACGTTTCGAGTCAACCTTTTAATAAGTCGAATACACTATAGGCGATTCTCCCAGAATCGGCTTTCACCCAACAACAACGCGTTGGTTAAAATTGACCTCTAGGCGATTCATGTAGAATCGGCTTTTAGCAAACATCTACTCAAGCTCCAACCCAAACACTAGGATAATACTTCTTTAGATATTTGGCATTAAGGGCTTTACCGAAAACTTCTCCTTCAAGCGTTTCCAAAATATAGGCGTTTCCAGGAATGATCCGATTGATTCTGAACGGTCCTTCCCAATTTGGCGACCATTTTCCGTATTTAGGATCCCTTGAACCAATCGGTAAAAACGTTTTCCATACTAGTTCTCCCATTTCAAAAGCTTTCGGTACAACCTTCTTGTTATAATGTCGAGCCACTCTTTGTTTGTCTCGTTCCATATGCTCTAAAGCTCTTAACCGAATTGCTATCATATCATCCAGCTTGTCCACCATCAGATTTTTATAATCATCGGCTTTTACATTGTTCTGTTCTTCAACCCTCGTGGATCCGACGATAGCTTCAACCGCCAGAACAACTTCTTGACCATACACCAACTCAAATGGCGAGACCTTCGTAGCTCCATGTTTAGCAATCCGATACGCCCATAGTGCATCTGCCAAAGTATTGTGCCAACCACGCGGCCTTTCATCGATTTTTCGCTTGATCAGTTTTATAGCACTTTTATTTGAAGACTCAGCTTGGCCGTTAGCTTGAGCATAATATGGCGAAGAATTGATCGTTGTGATCCCGGTGTTTCGCATAATCTTGGAATGCTTCGACATAAATACCGATCCACGATGCAGTAGTGATCGTTTGAGGAATACCGAATCGGTAAATTATATGCTCTCTGACAAAATCGATCGCTTGATGAGCGCTACCTTCCTCAACGGCACAGCTTCGATCCATTTGGTAAAATAATCTGTTGCTACCAAAATATACCGATGCCCCTTGGACGAGGACGGAAATATCTCTCCGATCATATCAATTCCCCATCCTCCGAAAGGCCACGGTTTCTGATCGGATGTAACATTGATGCAAAGCGCATCTGAATATTTCTAAACTTCGACAATCTTGGCAACCTTTGTAATATTTGAAACAATCTTCCACCATAGTTGGCCAAAAATACCCCACACGCTTCAGCATCCATCTCATCTTATGTGCTGATTGATGCGTCCCGCACAATCCTTCATGAACTTCTCCGATTGCTATCTTAGCGTCTTCCTCATTCAGGCATCTAAGCAACAATCCATCAAAACTCCGATAGTATAATCTGTCACTAATCAGAACATACCTTTGAGCCCTTCTTTTCAGCTTCCTATCGGCTTTTCCCTGGGGATCTTTCAAATAACCAATAATTTCTGCCTGCCATCCTATCGGAACTGGATTTTCAATCGAAACAATCTCCAACTCCATGATTGGTAATTTATAGCCAGATGCTTCTTGAGCTAAATCATTGGCCTCACAATTCTGTTCCCTCGGAACATGGTGAATTGTAAACATAACGAAATACTTGGCCAAATCAGAGGCCCTTTCCAGACATTCTCGAAGATATTCACTGTGGCAATCATATTTACCGATCATCTGGAAAACTACCAACTGTGAATCTCCAAATACTTCCACAGCGATAGCACCAGCCTGGATCAACCACTCCAATCCATGAATCAAAGCCTCATACTCAACTTGATTGTTGGTCAACCCAAAATCCATGGTGACGCCAAATCGGTAAGGAACACCACCAGGAGAGACAATAAAAATACCGATTCCACATCCTCTTACACAAACTGATCCATCAAAGAACATTACCCATCGCAATAAAACTGACAGATTAACACTCTGATGGTGTGCAATGAAATCGGCTAACACCTGCCCCTTAACGGTTTTCGGAGATTCATACGTCAAATCGAATTCTACGAGCGTAAATGCCCATTTACCGAGTCGTCCTTTGATAATTGGAGCATTGAGCATGTACTTGACGACATCGGTTTGACAAACAACTTTACATTCAGCACCCACCAAATAATGTCTCAGTTTAGTGCAAGCAAAGTACAAGCAAAGACAATACCTTTCTACCACCGTATATCGGGTTTCCGGATCCAATAACTTTCTGCTCAAATAAAAGATTGCGTGCTCTTTTCCATCCACTTCCTGGACCAACACTGCCCCTAGTGTTTTTTCCGGCACCGATAAATAGAGCTTAAATGGCAAGCCGTCTTTCGGAGCTACCAGAACTGGCGGGCTCGCCAAGTAACCTTTGATATCATCAAATGCCTTCTGCTGTTCCGGCCCCCAAATGTACTTATCGAATCTTTTAGCTTGAGCGGTGAAAATGGAATAATTCTTTCCAATAAATTTGAAATAAATCTCCTCAAATAATTAATTTTACCGATCAGCTCTTGTAAACGAACCTTTGAATCCGGAGGCTTGGTGTTTAGGATTGCCTTTACTCGATCAGGGTGAACTTCAATCCCTCTCTGTTGCACCATAAATCCTAGGAACTTGCCGGCCGATACCCCAAAAGCACACTTCTTTGGATTCATCTTCATGCCATATTTCCTAAACCGATCTAACACGGTTATAACATCGACCAAGTGTTGTTCCTCCTCACGATTTAATTACCACATCATCGATATAAATCTCAACAAGTTTACCGATTAAATCGTGGCAAATCAGATTCATCCCTCTCGATATGTAGCCCCAAAGATCGATCAGCCCAAAAGTCATTACGACCCATTCAAACAAGCCGATAGAACCGGGGCATCCGAGCGCAGCTTTTGCTCACATCTCCTTGACCATAAATATCTGATTGTAACCTGCATTGCCATCTAGGAAACTAATAATCCGATTACCGGAGGCAGCATCAATCAAACGATCGGCAATCGGCATTGGGTATTCGTCCTTATACGTTGCTTTGTTCAAATCCCGGAAGTCGATGCACACCCGAATTTTATCAGAATCCTTTTTCCCCACTGGCACAATGTTAGAAATCCAATCGGCATATTTGCACGGCCGAATAAACTTTGCGTCCAACAATCTTTGAATTTCGGCCTTTACTTGATCATAAATCTTCCAACTGATCTTCCTTGGTGACTGTTTTACTGGCCGAAATCCAGGTTTCATCTTAATCCTATGTTCAACTATAGATCGGTCTAAACCAGGCATCTCATGATATTCCCAGGCAAAACAATCAACCCGATCCTTGAGTATCTGAATAAGCCGATCTTTATATTCCCGCGGCAACTGTTTACTGATGTAAGTGGGCCTCTCTTTGCCATCAGATCCTATATCGACTTTTCAAGTTCATCAGCCGATATAAATCCCTGGCCCATCTTATACTCTACTTCCTCTAGTGCCGCGGTTCCCATAAAAACCCTCATGTCCTTGAGTCATCGATCAAGCGCTTCAACGTCGTTGGCTTGAAGCCGCCTTGCTAAACCGAGAAAATCGCAAGCGTCTAGAGGTTTTCCGATAACGCCTCTAAATTATCATGTATTTGGCGCAATCGGCTTCGCCGTCGAGGACTCTCCTTTGATCACTTCTATTTGTTCGCCAATCCATCGGATCAAAAGTCGATGCAACGTTGACGGTATCGCGGTTGGCGTGTATCGATCTCTTCGAAGAGCACATTGTAATTTCCTTCCTTCGATTACAAAAAGGCCGTCGGGATTGTCTTACTCCCAACAATCAATTCCACGACCAGCACCCTTTGGCCTCGGTCGGGTTTCCGTTGAAGTCACTCAACACCATATTTGTTTTGACTAAATCCTCCGTGGATTTACCGATTTTCTGCACACGAATATGGCATCAAATTAACCGTTACCACCGTCCACCATCATCCTCGAAATCGGTTTTCCATTCATGTATCCCATTGTAAATAGTGGCTTCAAATGCAATCGGAATTCTCTGGTTTCTTAAAATAGCATCTTCTGCGCCAACCACCACTCATGACTTCTTCCTCGTAATCGCACATGAATTCTCGAGGCAGGATACAAACCATATTAGTGCCAAAAGATGCCTCATCGTAATCCTTTTCAATGATAACGGCCGATCTCAACTTTGGCCTCCATTCACCTTGCCCTAGCTGGTTTCATCGGCTTTACTTGCTCCAAGAGAGCATCTCTAAACTTCTAAACCTGCCTCTCAAGCTTCAACGTGCCTCATCCGCCGCAGACGCCGCTTTTGGGATTTAGTGATCCCTTCGGGCACCATCTTGGCGGCGGTACCTTGGGAGGCGATGCACATTAGTTTCTCTATCTATCGGCTTTTCCTCGACCTCTTTGATTGGAAACACAAGCCGATCTTTTACCGATACTCGCTTGGGTGGAACAAAGGCGTGGTTCATCTGACGATTCTCCAAAGTAGGTAATGACATCCTTTCCTCCCAAATACCGAAAAAGGGCACTCCCAATGCTCCATCTCCCAATATTGGTCTTCGAATTTCCATGGGTGATTCAGAATATCTACTTTGTCACCCTGCGAGGAGCCTCTTTAGCCATCCGATCATATTTCTTCATCAATTGATCAAAGGTCGGCTTTGGCTTTGGCTTAACGATCGGATTATTATCCCGCGCTCTTCACCTCGCGCCATTCTCCGATTCTTATGGCGCCCACGGCTTCGATGGTCGAAATTGTAATTCGGCTTTTCCTCCACCACGATCCTCTTGGGTCCAACGAGTACCTTAAACCGATTTGAACTCTCGGGTTCATCGGCTTTCCTCTTAGCATCTACCATCCCAACAAATCCATTGAAGCGGTTACTGCTTCGATCTGCGGATTTTACCTGTATCGCAATTGTCCGTTTTCGACCGCTATACGTACAATTTGTTTAAACACGTTGCACTCGTTGGTAGCGTCGTAGTAGGAATTGTGCCACTTGCGATTTCTTGCGCTTCTTTAGTTCCTCGAGTGGTGGAATAACGTGTCCTGTTTGAGCGAATCTGTTTTCTCGCAACAAATGATCGAAAATCCGATCACACTTGGAGGTATCAAAAGAATACTTGCCCTTCTCGGGACTCTTCGGCTTAAGCCACCCTAACTCGAATTCCTTCTTGTTAGTTACCCACTCGGCAACATAAGCACTGACCTCATCAGTATCAGAGTCGTCGGAACTTTCTGTATCTTCTGTCTCAATAATATTGACAGCTTTATCTTTGCTCCTGTTGCTGTTGTTATTGTTCCGATAATCCTTCTGGTCAGGGTAGGAGTTATCTGAAAATCGGCTTTCATAAAGCGCGATCTTATGGGCCAGATGGGATATGTCCGCAAACTCTTGGTTACCCACCTTTTTCTGATTAACGGGTAGTAGGCCCTTGAAAGCCAATTCCGCCAACTCGTTGTCGGGCGTTGAAAACTATAGCACCGATTCCTCACCTCTCTGAACCGGCGTAAGTAATCATTTACCGATTCACCAAATTTCTGCTTGATCATCATGATATCGGTAATTCTCGCCTCATTCTCTCCGGAATAAAAGTATTCATGGAATTTCTTCTCCAGATCTGGCCATGAGGTGACACTGTTAGGAGAAAGCGATGTAAACCAATTGAAAGCCGATCCCGATAGCGACAATGGGAATAACCGCATTTGAGAGTATCTTTAGATGCCGCCTCGCCGCCAAATGCAAGAAACTCGGCAATATGCTCGTGGCGTGGAGGTGTGATCGCTCCCACTAAACTTGGCATTTGCAAAATCGAGAACGCGATATTTATGCGGATACTGCTTTCGTTAAAAGCCGATGGATACGGCATAGTGTAATGCGGGCAATCTTAGGCGTGTTGAACCCGCATTGCTTCATCATCTTTGTAGACTAAATTCTTGGTCATATCCTCTAGATTCCCATTGAATCCGTGGTTAATCGGTGATATACGGTTACGGGACCGGGACTATAGCTGATTACCCGATAGCATTTGAATCGGAGTTGGGTTGATAGCCACCGAGGAGCCGATCGAGAAGTTCTGCATGTGATGCCCCGGTGGCGTAAGTAGGATTCATCCCCGCGTAAAATTCGATTCATCTGCGGTGCCTATCCGATCATGATGTGGTGCAAAGCGACCTTGGTTCCATCTGGACGATCGCCCCAAGACCGATGATTGGTCCAAATCGATCGATAAACCAATTGTTGATCGATCTCTTATTATTTCGAATAGTCCCGATCAACGGTGGATCTCCAATGGATGTTTTGGTAATCGGCCTCTGAGTTTTCCGATAGCGCTTAACATTCTCTTCTTGTTTTCTTCATGAATTTCCGAGCCTATCTTCAATCTCTTTTTTCTGATCTGGGCTCAGTTCATCAAACGTCACTGGTTCAGCAGCGTGCTTGAGCGCCTCCACTGCTGCTTCGGCATCGGTGCGCATCATCTCGTCAGATTCGATTGTCGTGGTCCCACCAGGCGTGCCAAAAAGTGTGTTGACACGAAAACGTGAACACACGTGCAGAAGCGTCGATTCAGTGATCGCGTCGCAACTCAAACCAAGCGTGCCAATTGATTTGACCTGTAAATCCATAAGGAGAAAATTATCAGTAATATAGGCCTAATCGGCTTCTCAGATTAGCCAGATCAGGTTATTCGTAATCGGTTCCAAATAATCCGATTAGAAGATCTATCGGCTAATAAACCGATAGAGCGAATAGATTCGAATAAGCATTTAAATATAAATCCTGTTTCTTTTTGGTATTTTTACTAATATCAGTATTAAGCCTTTAAATCGAAATACTAGATCAAACCAGAGAAATAGATCGAATAGATTGGTCAGGCCAAGACAGTATTCAAATCCAAGACCAGATATGAACTAGCAAATCGGTTTATCAATTTAAGACTGATTGGTAGCACAATACTAATCGGCAAACATCCGGACATACGGACCACGAACAAAGATCGCAAGATCGATTTAACGAGACAGTCGCATACATCAGATTCAAAGAAAAACATGCAAGACATTTGATAATTGGCATTGCAAGGTAAACACATATTACAGATCGATTAAACCGAGACAGTGCAATATGCGAGAACATGTTAAAGATCGGTAACTCCCGAGGCAGTCTAACATGGTTTGTATACATGAGATCAAATTGATACAGCCATGCACACGGGTTACAAGGAGAGAATCGATTATCCCATCGAGATAGCTCTACCTGCGTTTGAAGCCTCTCGACGAAGTCGATCGGGTTCGGAAAAGGGTTTTGTGTTTGTTGTAGATTGAATCCTTTTCTATGAAGCCCTAAAACCCTATTTATAGTGTTTACAAAGCCGATACCGATACGACCTTGATCCGATCGTATTCCTTCCAAAGTCTTCATCGTTTTCTGAATATGTATTCTTTCTTCTTCGATAAAGCCCAATTCCGATTTGGCCCAATAATTCCAACATATTCGGCCTTCTCTGAATATCCGATTTTCTGCCAAATTTGGGTGTCAACACTTAGCTAGTCTTGCGCTTCCTCGTCGGGGCCTCCCTGGTCCTGACCGTAATCTGAATAAAATATATCCGCGAGCAATTTAATGAGTACGCAGCTACCCAGCAAGCAGCCCTTAATTTTGAATGCAAGGTCAAGGTTGGGAATAAGGTTATTTTACCCAAAACCTACTTCTAATCATATTTTAGTTGACCAAGTTTTAGTTTAGTGAATGCATGATCATATAACTCCATTCTCAAGTTCAACAAAAGGTGCATCTCACACCAGGCTAATCCCAGCCTAATCTAGTCAGGTTTAGTATTGAAAAGGGTGAATCTACATGTACAAACCTCTCGCCCCGTCCATGACCGTGGACACGGCTATCATGATAGTTTTAACTCTGCAGAGTGTGTACAAGTTTCTCCACAAGCCCCGTTTTGTCCACTAAGAGAAACGGTACAAGACTGTTCCAGCCTACTACGCCCACCACTTCACCAGCCCTCTCTTAAGGTTTCCCGGCCCGCGTGCCCGCCACATGAGGCGCCTTCTCACGCTAGGCACCACCCGGGGGCGTTCCCCATTTAAGCCATTCGGTCTCAGGAACGCACCTACCCCTCAGAGGAGATAGCCAGCCTCCTCCTAGGGTAGCAGTGACGAAACGTAACCGGCTAGCCTACGAGCCAGTAGTTAGTGGGTTTCGTAGTGTACTAAACCAGGGCCGAAGGCACAAGTGGCTGTACGGTAAGGTTTGGTCTAGCAATACACAAGCTCGAGTCCTTATTAGAGGAGACCATCTCATCCCCACCTCAATCCCGGAAGCATCGCTGCCGGGTCTCCCCTAAACATCTACACTAGTTTTAGTTGTTTTACATTTAACCAAAATACCATCGCGAAGCATACGCCTCACCAGGGCTAAATTTTAAGTGAATCCCAAATGCAATCCTACACATCTAGTCAAGGATAGGCAAGAAAAATACAACAGGTTCACAAAGGTGGCTAAAGCATATTAATAGATGATTAACATGTCCAGGTACGCACGCCTAATTACATGAATGCAGATAATTCAGAAATGAATAACAGTAAATTATATTGTAAATTTAGGAGAGAATACATGATTTTTAGGCTCCAAAATCACCAAATTTGGGTTTACGGAGCTCTCTAAACAATTCGGAGAAGTTTCGGACTAAATACGAAAATCCAGGAAAAAGAAAAGGCTAATTAACCCTTAAACGGGCCGAACCGACCAAACCGGCCCAATTTCTCCCCCGCGCGCTCGGCCCAGCTCGGCCCATTCCGGTGCGGCGGCGTGCGGCTGACAGATGGGGCCCACTGGACAGCGACTGCTAGCGACTGACGAGCGGGATCCACGGAACAGAGGCGACGGGGCAATGCTGGCGTGGCAGCGATGTGGTGGTGACATGGCGTGATGTGTCAGAGACACATGGCACTCAGGGGCGGTGTGGTGCTGAAGTGGCGTGACACGTGGCAGGCCACATGGCAGTGGTGTGCTGGGCTAGGGGTGACGTGGCATGACACGTGTCAAGCCACGTGGCTCTCGGGCTGACGTGGCAAGGGCGGGCCCGCCGGTCAGCAACCCCGGCGTGATTACCGCGTGTGCGCGTGGCACGTGTCGCCACGCTGGCGCCAAGACGGACGAGCGCTGCGGCGCGCGGTACGTCGCGAACCCACGACTTCGGCCGGGCCCGCATGTCGGGCGGTGAAGTGGAACGGCGCGCGGTGCAAAATACGGCGGCGGCGGCAGCGGCGCGCTGGTCCCACCAACCGCGCGTCGCGCAGGTTAAGCGGCGCCGCCGCCGGCAGCTGCGGACCACGGACACGCGTCATTGACGATTAGCGGAGTCGTCGGCGCGGGCCGCACGGTCGCATTTTATGGGCTCAATGGACGCTGCCGCGAGTGGCGGTTGGCGCCAGCGCATGTCTTTGGCGGCGCGTGCGGCGTCGCGTTCGATCGGCAGCGGACGCGTCCGATGGCCATGTGCTGGTAGGTCCGACGGATGAATCTAGAACTCGCGTTTTGAATCTGAGCCGTCCACCTGTCCTATCCCTTGGGATTTCGTGTGGGGTCTATAAATAGTGGTGTCCAGCACAGGCGGAAGGTGAGAGAGCCTCATTTGCAGCCACCCATAGCCCTATCCATCCCAAGAGAGCTCCTCCCATGGTCTGCCTCATCCCATGGCCTCCATGTGTGCTTGAGTGAGAGATTGAGAGATAGAGAGAGAGAGGAAGGAGTGAGGAAGAAGAAGAAGAAGAGCTCATCCTCTTGCCTCCTCCATCCATCCCCAAGGGGTGCGCTCCTCTCCCCTGGGTTCTTGGCCAAGTCCCATGGTGGAAGAGGTGTTGGTGACGTGAGTGGTCTCCTGTTCTTGTGCTCTTTGGGACCTCACCGCTGGAGGAGATCATCACCGCGCCGAGCTTCACCAAGCCATCGTTCTCAACAACCTCTCCATCCGTTGGAGCCATAAACCCACCGTGTGTCGGTGGTTACCTCCGTGTGTCGGGGGTGCTTCCTCTCTGTGTGTCGGAGTCGTCGAGTCCGCCGTGTGTCGGTGGCCGGTGCCGTGCGTGTGAGGCTTTCCGCTTGTGGGAAGTTGTCACCGCTTGTGAGGGTTTGGAGCTCACCTGCCATGTGTCGGTGAAGAGCTACCACGAGTGGATTGAGGACTAGGGACGAGATGGTCCCGGCTTTCATGTGTTGAAAGGTTCCTCAACGGAGACGTAGGTGCTCATTCGTTGAGCACCGAACTTTGGTAAAACATCTCGGGGGTGTCTCTCGCCATCACTCCATTACTTTCCCGACTTAAGCTTGAACATTGCCACTTGCTTGTGAGTGCCATCGAGCCTCCTTGTAGTCGAAATTGTGATCAAGTGTTCGTCTTTGTGCTTGCTTTTGCTCCTTGAACTCTAGATCAATCACTCGCTAGCTTGGGTTATTCACCGGACTAATCACGAGTGCAATCGAAATTAAAATTTGAAATAGCCGATTCACCCTCTCGGCCATAGATTCCTTCACGTGGTATCAGAGCTAGGATCTCTAGTATCGCTTGATCGCGTAGAGATGACCGACGGGGATAGTGTAGCTTTCAATAGAATTCCTAATATTTTGGAGTGAATTTGGTGATCTTACTATTTCCCTATTACTTATAAAGGAAGAAGATAGCTAGCTGCAGAGAGCATAGATAAAAAATAGTTGATGACACAACTTTGAGATAGTGTTGAGTCCTGCATAAACAATATAGACAAGACAAACTCCTCAAAAGTATAGACAAGACAACAAGAACCGTCATCTTGCACATCCACATCCACAAACCTCGAAGAGGTCCAACACTGGATTGAAAACCAGGAAGAACCTTTCTGTCTATGTACTCTAGTATCCTAAACCATGTCTGATTAATTGCACACTTTCAGAAGAGCATTGCCAGGCACTAGCGCCAATAAATTAACCAATGCTAACTTCGCATAAAAACCCTGGTAGTTAGCTCCTCTGTAAGTACAGGGCAGCTCCGGCTTAAATGGCCAAACCCATCGGTTTTCATTACAGCGTAGAGAGTTGACGAGTCGAGGAACTTGTAGCACGCCTCCTTAAGCCTACTGCAGCTGTGTTGCTCGGCTAGCGTCAAGATGATCGCCACGGAGCCTATGTTGATGTGGTTGCACAACCTGTCTTCACAGATATGTTTTAGCCTGTCCATGCAATACTTGTCGGCCGCGACAAGTAGATGTTGAGCCAGCACAACCTCTTCCTCGTCCTCCTCCTCCATGCGATATGGCCATATATCCGTGTAGATGAACTTAAGGAGACCGATGAAGGCTGTTGGGTCCATATCATCTATCCTCACAACGCTTGTGGCGACGCCCTCCTTCATGGGGCCAAAGAACTTCGCCATGAAGACCGGCGACCTGGCCGCGAGCACGCAGCGGTGCGCCATATGCTTCAGTCCGCCGACCCGGAACTCGACGTCGGCGCCGTCTCCGCTCTCCAGGAGACGCATGAAGTGCGAGGCCATGTCGGACGGCGGCACCACGACGGGTATCGATGGCGGCGCTTCCTTCACGACGGCTACCTGGCACGCGATCCTGACGAAGCGGCCGTCTCTGAGATGTTGCCCTGATCGCTGTAGGTCACCCCTCCTGATGAACCTCTCGTATCCACACCTGGTAGTACTCACGGAGAAGTTGTTTCTGAGGGTGGTGGCGCTGAAGGACGGCACCGGCTCGCCGTGGACGGCGAGTAGATTGAAGGTAGCCTGTGCGACGACGGCGCCACGGACGATGTCGTCGTCGAGGAGGAGATAGACGGAGATGAAATCATCGGCTCTAGGGTCGTCGCTCTCGATCCCCGTCGTTCCCTGCAGGAAGCCGCAGTTTACATGCCAGGCGTGGCCTCCCGCCTGGAAGGAGCCGCCGCTTCTCAGGCTGTGGGCGCCAGCGACGGCGGCGGAGTTGACGTCGATCTCGACCACATGGTGGCCTCTCGACGCGACGATGGTGGAGGCGGAGCGCGAGAGATCCCCTTCGTCAGCCATGGACGTATACGAGTTACGACGTCTCTCTCTCTCTGGCTGGGAGGAGGAGGATCGATCGGGTCGGGGTACTAGCTAGCTGCCGTTACATACATGGCATCACTCGATCGAGTCCGGACTGTGTTCGGGTTGGAGTTCCATCCGTTGCAGACTCGAATAATATTACGAGTATATTTCTAGGAGAAGTAAACGCTATATATGGAGCTAAGATTATTTTACATACACGTGCGAGCGTGGACGTATATGTTAACTGAAGCTTTACTATTTCAGATTTTTATTTACACCTACGTCGGTGCGGCAGAAACGGGATACATCCCCAAGAAAACAGAGACCGAGCTTGGAACGACCTGTGTCTAACGACGACGTCCAAACATGACGGCTCACGCGTCCAGCGCCGGAGACCACGGCGGCGACCAGCGGCCGCGGGGCTCCGCGGCCGCCATGGCCGAGGCCTATCACGAGCTCAAGATCTGCGGGTACTCCGCGACCTTGGATGTCCACCGGAACGATCGCCTGAGCTCCCGCTCGTTCCGGGCGGGAGGCCACACCTGGCGTATCGAATACTACCCCAGGGGCGCGCGCCCTGAGAACACCGGCTTCGTCTCCTTGTATCTCGTCCTCGAAGACGCCGCAGCCGATGAGCCGCCCGTGACGGCATGGTTTAGGTTCGATCTGCTCGACTTCGAAGGGAAGCCCGTGCCGTCATGTAACAAAATTACCGGCGAATACGCATGCCACAGGTTCACCGCGGGTGACAACAATTGGCCGGGGGTACGAGGGATTCCTCGCTAGGGGATACCTGCAACGATCGGAGCACCTCGAGAACGACTGCTTCAGGATCAGGTGCCATGTACGTGTCGAGAAGGAGCCGCCGCCGGACATCAGCTCGCATTTCGGTGATCTCCTGTCGAGCGGAGTGGGCACCGACGTCGAGATCAAGGTTGACGGCGAGTCCTTCGCGGCGCACCTCTTCGTGCTCGCGGCAAGGTCGCCGGTCTTCAAGGCGGAGCTCTACCGCCGCCCAGCAAAGAAGCGCGGCGCCGTCGCTGCCGCTAGCGTGATACAATACAAATAGAGGATATGGAAGCACAGGTGTTCAGGGTAGAGCTGGGCAAACGGGCCATGCCCAAACGGGCCAGCCCGGGCACGGCCCAAAAAACAGGCCCGTGGCACGGCCCGGCACGGATATTTTATGGGCCGGGCCGGCACGGCCCGAAATGACGTGCCGGGCCGGGCCTGAAAACCAGGCACGGCGTGCCGCCCGGCCCGGCCCGACAATACGGGCCGTGCTTGGGCCGGCCCGGCCCGAATAGAGGCACGGGTTAGTATTTCATATTTTGCGTGATCTTTCATTGTTCAAATCAATTTCTGTTCAATACGAAAGTTGTAGATAATGTCGAGACGCATCTTTTGCATGTAGACAAGTTTTTCATCTGAGCAACGTATGATTTTATAAAAAATATTTTTGTCGCTGCCTGCTTTCGGGCCGACGGCACCGTCCTCGGTAATTCACAATTTTCGAGGTCTTATGCTGCTCAGATGAATTTAGGTTGAACACGAAAGTTGTAGATAATTTCGAGACGCATCTTTTTTGTATAAACAACTTTTTCATTTGAGCAACGTATGAATTTCTAAAAAATTATTTCGCCTGCTGTTTTTGTTACTCGTGCCGTGCTCGGGCCGGCCCGGCCCGAAGCCGACCCGCCGTGCTTTTGGGCCGTGCCGGGCCTTGATTTTGGCACTCCGTGCCGGCCCGGCATGGCCCGAAGTGCTGGTCGGGCCGTCTTGCCCGGCTTTGCACCGCTTAGAGACACGACGGCGGCGGCCTGCTTGCGGCGACCCAACTCCCACCACTAGTTCAGGGCTTTGCTTACTTTCTTATACACGGACAAGTGGCCGAGATGAATCGAAAGACGAGGCGCGATGGCTCAACGCTCTTTGGTAGCGGCGGACAAGTCTGAGCTAAAAGACTAAAAGTGATGTGCGAAAAAGCGTTATGCGACCACATCGACACGAGCTCGGCGGTCAACGACATTGGCCGAGTGGTACGATCGCCAAGGGCTCAAGGAGGCATGCTCTGATTCCTTGCCTCGTGGCGTTGCTCATGGAGATCATAACGATGGGTTTGAGAATAATTTTTATTTTAACCCTTTTGAAATAGATATTTTATTTTTAACCCCGGGTCAAAAGTTTTTCAGATCTAACCCTTTTGCGCGCCACCCCCCCGTGCAGAAAATTCATCTTCGCCATGCGGATGGCGCTGCGCAAGTATATCTTCTTGCCGCCAAAGCGATGGCGCAACAAGACCGCCCCACTTGTCATTCTATCGGTGGCCGCGGGGCCGCCAACAGGCAACCATCCGCTGGCGGCGAAGATGAATTTGCCGCGCCCGGCGGTGCGCGCCAAAGGGTTAGATTTGCAAATTCTTCAGCCCGGGGATTAAAATTAAAATAATTTTTTTAAAAAGGTTAAAAAATAAATTTTTTTCTGGGTTTGAGTATCTGACCGAGTGCTACCCTACAATTACAAAGGAGCTAATTTCCAACGTTCTCACTCATGGTTTGGGCCACAATAATATATGATGAGATTTATAGGCTGTTTGGTTGCCTTCTCTCACGAGTCTGGCCCGTCCGACTCAGCCAGGCTAGTGAGATACGGGATGTGCAGATGCAGAGACAGTGTTTGGTTGAGTGTTTAGTAGGCGAATATTTTGAAATTTAATTATTTTGAAATTTATATTGCGAGTGTGGTCTAATTTTATTCGAAAAAATATCAGAAATCCATTTTTATAATCGGTTCGGTAATCAGATATGCTAATAAAAAGATACAAACAAAAAAGGAAAAGGAAAAATTTACCTACCACGTGGCAGCCCATGCATAGCTTGATATAGTGACTGACTGTGGCCCCATACGCAGAACACGAGGTCGGCATGCGTTGCATCCAGAGAAACAACCATTTTCTGTGTTTTTCCATAGCCAGGCTACATGGAGAATATTGCATCCACAGAGCCAGGCTCAAAACCAGATGCAGGCAACCAAACACAAGAAAAAAAAGCAAGATTCTGTATCTATAGATGCAAATCTCTGTAAATGCAGCCAACCAAACAGCCTATTAGTAGCTACTTCATAGTTTCTACCATTGTCATTCTTAATTTGATAATGAAAGTAATCACATGTGCATTATGTTTCGGTCATGTGACTCGCGTCTAATGAAAGAGATATCTTCTGTCAGGATTGAGTCATGGGTTCCTGACCAACTCGATATGCGCCACGTGTCCTCAAAGTGTTGTTCGTTGAGATTGCTAGTTGTTCGGCCACCAGAGCTAGGAGTATGTCCAGTGTTGCTCGGGCTAGAGCAACAACCCCTAGCCCTGCTCAAGCGTCCTCGTACTCGGGGCAAGCGGGACCAATGGAGTGCGTTGCTTGGATATACGGTTTCGGTTCACCTACATCTACGGACTCAACTGTCACAGGAGTGGTAGTGATGCACATATGGAAGATAAGGATCGAAGCATAAGTTTAGAATAATCTGTTAGAGTTTTCTTGCCGCCTGCGTCAAGCCAACAGTTTAGGAGATCTTGTTTACAGTCTTGTGCCTATAAACAGGTTTGTCTCGCTTGGCTAGGACAAGCAGAACACGCAAAGATTGAAATCTTGTTGTCGACTCCTGGGACCCGGTGACGTGGCCTCGAGGGTCAGACTGTAGAGATTTGTAGGTAGGGTGAGTGACCTGCTGGAACCTTTCGGGCGAGACTTGCTGCAAAAAGGGAGGAGATGACTAGATACAGACACTTGGCCACGCTAGGCTCTTTCTTTTTAGACTGGTTCGGGCTCCCCCGGATTGAGGTAATAACCTTATTCCGATGATCTCCCTGATGCTTCAAATAGCCAAGTGCTTTTACAAAGAGATGAAGTGAGCTAGCGGCCTAGCGCTCCCACTAAGTTCTAAACCCTGCTACTATTACAAAGCTTAGATCAACGAGAACTGCCTAGTTGCTACGCTTCCCGTGGCTTCTCCTTGCTGATACTTGCCTCCGTGCTTGTGCTCTTTGTCTTAGTTTCTGTGTGTCTCCGTGCCTCGTTTAGGTCAGTGATAGCCCTTTTATGTTGCTTATACCGAAGTTATTTCTTCACCTAATAATACTGCTCTTGTGGGGCCCTCATTCCCCCCGGTTGAGTTAGTAGATGGTACAGCTCGAATTCTGTCATAATGTGGGGCGGATATACGTCTCGTCCGTCATTCCTGTGCCTAACTTCGCATTACCGTGCCTGTATTTATTCCGTGTCGGTGCTACCGAGGTAATTTGTCCGGTCTTGGGTGCCGGGATGTACGGTCGAAACCGTGGGCCCCGTCGGCTGCCACCTTAGGGTCGCTCTCTGTGACACGCGTCCTTTGTATCCGACCTTGGGTTACTTCGGCGAGCCCCTTACCGATTGCTCCTGGCTCGGGATCCACAAGGGCAACCATGCCCAGGTAGTACCTCCGAGCATGCTTCCTCGGGCCCTGCTCCGAGCTCCCTTGCTCGGGCACAATTTCAAGCGTCTGTGCACGTAGCTCCAGGATCCGCTGTCTTACATTACTCAACTCTTGAGTAAGGTCGCTGTCCGCACGCACCGTGATACTGTTTAGTACGTCATCCTATTCCCGTCACTTGTACTCGCACAATCACCAGATAATATGCAAACACACAACTGGAGTAGGGCTATTAGCTCATCGTTGAGAGGTCCAAACGAGGGTGAAAACCTTGTGTCTTGGCTCTTCGATCCTTGATTGATCCCTCATTCAAGAAGTAAGCATGTTGGGACATTAGTGATGGTTGAAGTAGGTCCGACACTTGCTCTCTCAAAAATAAAGTAGGTCTGACACAATTAAGGTTAGTCGTGCTAGTTCTTTCTAGGACACGTGACAAAAATAAAGATGTATCAGTGTTCAATAGTGGCATGCACAGTGTTCAATAGTGGCATGCACATATTAGTCATTATTTATACCAATCCCACGTGAACTGGCGATGACATATCTATGTGTCGGTTTGGTGCAGGGAACAAGAACATATCTCTACCTAACACTAGCTGAGTTTGCGCGCCCGTGGCGCGCCGAGTGATATCGCGGTCAGAAAATCGGATTGCATGGTTGGTATGCGCGATAGTGCACTGGCTAACGAATTTTGCGTCTATAAGTGGTTTATGTGACTGTGCTGGATGGCATAAAGCAGAGCAGGGTTGACCAAGTGGAAGCAAATCGTAGTGCAGAAATATATCGGCAAGGGGTGCCGTTTCATGTTAACGTTTTCATTACTGATATGAGGAAACAAAGGTTGCCAGCTGAGTAACAGTGTACTGCTAAGCACCATACAGTACATGACAGTGTTTATATGAACAAAATGAGGAGGTCCGCTCCTCAAACACTTAGTTTTATGGTCAGCATACCAAACCACGTTAGAGCACTGAGAGCATTGAACAGGCAGGCACAGGTACGACAACAGCAAAAGGGAAGGTACGGCGAGCGGCTTCGGCATCACTGGGAGCAAAAGAAGTTATATTTGTGTGTCCCGTCGACGCCGAGCTTACACTGCAAAAAAAACAACCATACTAATTTGTGTGTCCGTGCTAAGTTATATTTTTGGCAAACTGCAAGAATTACCATAACATAACCATGGGCTTGCATATGTTCAGCAAAATAAAACAAAGGGAACAAATACATGTACACAACAAATGTAGTTCACAGAAAATATAGAAACAGTAATACAACTTTTTCTATCCACAAGAATAAAAAGTAACACTATAAATGTACTTAATGTCAAACAGAATCAATTATGACCGCAAGCACCACCAATCAAGGAAGGTCATGCGTCATCTTCAGGTTCAGTATAATAGCAAGAAACAACAATTGGGAGCATACCCCAAAAAACAGCAATATGAAACTTGATAGGAGTGTGGACAAAACCTTTAGGAAGGTAGCATTCAAACGTGTAAATTAGAAGCATTTATTTCTGTTCATAGACAGATAGGTAAGAAATGTATACTCAATCTGAGTAAAGGTAGTACATGATAAAATTAAAGACATCACTTCACTTCAGCGTATTGAGCATTGGCACTGAAATTAGTAACTCAAAAAAGATTATGCCTTAAGTGGTGCTATGATGAAAAGCCAAAAAGAGCAAGTCATGGTTGAAAACAATCATTCTATTGGGGACAAACTAATGAAGCTAGCTACACTAATTCGGCATACCAATCGTCAGGAAGAAAATATTGCTGCAAAAAAAACTCACCTAACTAAAAAGATGAAACTGGTAGATGAGACTAAAAGAAGACCATACTTCCAAACCATAAAATAAAAATAGTCATCAGTGCTCTGAAATATGGAAAATCACTTTTGGAAAAACACATCGCTATGATGAATCAATAGAAGAGCTTTATGATCACTTATCTAGAAATATAAGCATGGTGATTCCTGCATGAACAAAAGCATCATCATATGCAAATCACAAACAATGGATATGAATAAAAGTACACACAAATATATATTAGGTTTCAGAGGCCAGCATTGTTTAGGAGAAATATAGAAGTGCATCTCATTGGAGAAATAGCATGAATAAATTGGCACCATATCCAACAGCCGCATGAACATGAGGTAAATCTATCAAGAATCAAAGCAAAGGATGGAAACGATTGGAAGGTTGCAATATGCCTAATGGCAATACAATCAGACTCATTACATACGCAAGTGGCTTCAAACCCTTGATTATCAATAATTGCATTGGGTCTAAATTAAATAGGGAAACTGTTGCATTGGCATAGTATATTGTAACCTACATCACCATACATACAACAAAAAAATTAATTTTATGACCAATTAGGAGAAAAGAGGTACCTTTTGAGCCTTTTGACATGTACTAACCAAGGTAGGGGAACAGCTTACTTAAAATCACCATAATCACAATCTGGAGTTGAATGTAAACGCAAACACTATAATGCACACTGAACAACTATAACAATAATTCAGTAGTGTTAACTTTCGTAAGGGTAACAACCTGAAAAAGGTCAATAGAAAGGAATATATGTTCAATCCCAATATTTTTTAAAACAACAGTGGTACTCAAAAGGCGAGAATTGAAAATGCTATGCACATTGTAACTGCAACTCTTTCTCATGGTGAGCCTACATGGATGCAGTACCTGATGGCCTGTTCAAAGTCAACCACCACATCTGAAGACTGGGTCCCTTGATTGGTACTCTGGTCCAAAAAAACCTCGTTCAAAGGTCAAAATACATGTTAGGAAGGGAGCAACCAAATATTATGCTATGCCTTGACATGAAGCAGTAAATTGGAAAGAGCTCAGGCTTAAGGCGATTCTGTAGCAGAGAAGAAAGAAGTAAATTCAAACTTATCCTAAAATCTATAAGAAAAAAAATGTCGCTAGCAAAATCCTGGCATCATATAAATCCTAAACAGGTAGCCCTTGTATTTAACTTGCAGATGTTTCAACACTCTGCTCAAAAACACATGTCATTGACAACATGAAATATATTCTTGATGAACGGAAACTATCATTGTTGACTTTTGCATCAAGGCATTCAAAATTTTTTATGCTATAGTAGTATGAAGAAATAGCTCGTCACTTTACTTCCTATATGATGCCCCAAAAAAATCCTCGCAGAAAAGTTAAGCTATCACAGCTGAAACAGTATGCACTATATATATCAAATTGAATCAAATGTACAATTTTCACCAACACCAATATCAGGGGTACATGTATAATAGAGGCAATGTTTGAAAGTTTAGAAGCCTGAATAATAGCACATTTCAAAGTTGAAAAATCTGATAGGTTCAATGTCCGCTCATGCGTGTTATATCAAATAAATTAACATGCAATAGAGATGATAAAATTTCACTGGTAGAAAAACTTTCAATCCTGTTTCATTATGTTAGCAGCCCGCCTATAAAACTGAATCATCATTTATTAGTGAAGTCATTAACAGGGGCAGAACACAATGGTACATGCCACATATAAATTTAATATTTCAATTCTTTTTAAATCAAGCTTTGCATAGAAAAATATATACAAACATGAATCTAGATAAAAAGGGATCAATAGTTGTATGTATACCGCTCCAGTATTCCAATAAAAATGAGGGATCAGAATTGATCAATAATCTTGTTAAATCACTTACTGAAGAACCTGCGAACAATATCAGCACATGCAGTGTGTTAAGAGTTAACCAAAAAAGGGAAAGAAGAGTTTGACAAAGCCATTTGAAATAATCATCATATAATTGGTATACTTAGCTGTGGATCCTATGCGGTGATTGACACAAACACTTAGTGATCTATGGAAATCAGCAGAAATAAAAGTGAAGAGAGAGTTCATCAACAGATTCAGCAAGAACTATACCTAAATGGTTTTTCCAATTAGCTTAATCCTTTAGAACAACTGATAAGTTCCATCTCAATAGATTGAAGTAGGCGCACTCTCCTTTCAATTGGTTTAGTACCTAATTAAACAACACTACATTCCGCAAGCAATATACCAACCAGTACACATTGATTGATGTAGGAGCAATATATTTGGTCAGGGATTCTAGATGTTTTTGCAAGAACTCACCAGTTGATGCATGCCTGACTGTTCTTCAGGGCAACAGAAGATCTTCCAATCAGTGGCTAGCTCAGTTCAGCCTGTGCATGTAAAAAATGATCAGGTTTCAAGAGCAGAAAAACGGATAACGGGGCAACTTATTTTCCAAGACGGGTCTAGAATTCCAGTACGGGTAATCAACACTAATTGATAGGGCTGGAGGAGGCAATAGCACAGAGGGCACGAATCAGATGTTGAAGCAGTAGCGTGTCCTGCAAGGCAACACGGGGATAGGTTGGAACGCCAGCAAGCTAAGGTAGGGGCTGTGCATGATAGGCCAAACACGACAGGTTGTTACCGAGCTCGGCGCAACGGCGGCTGTGGAGGCCAGATCTGAGCTCGCCGCTATCGCCATTGGGGAGTAGACGACGCCGTCGTCGTCGGGGAGTAGCCGTCGTCGCTGCCGTAGGAGTAGCTGTCGACGCAGCGCCGCGCCCTCCCTCCGGATCTGGAGGCACATGACGGCGGCCACGCGCATCCAGATCCAGAAGGAAGTAAATTCAAACTTATCCTAAAATCTATAAGGCCGGTCGCCGCCCGATCTGAGAGAAAGGAGAGGGGAGAGCCGACGCGGCGACGCCTTGGGAAGGAGAGGGGTGCGGGGACGAAGGCAGCGCTGTCGATGGAGAAGAGAAATGACCTGGGGTAGGACCTAGGATGGTAGAGGTCGGCGGCGGCGGATTGGGAGGAGGCGGCGACGGCGGCGGGCTGGGGCGAGGCGCAACGGGAAGAAAACGGGAGGCGGGCGGCGGCGCGGACCTCGAGCCCGCGCACGACGGCGCTGGAGCGGAGGAGGCCCAGCTCCACCCGCAGGTCCCGCGGGTCCGCTGCGAAACAGCCGAGGCGGAGCTTCGAGGCGGTGTGGGGATGAGGCATGGCCGGCGGGACCGTGCGATGAGCCTTCGAGGCGGAACAGCCGACGCCGCGATGAGAGCTAGCGGTGTGGGGAGGAGGCGTGGCTGCGGGCGTGGAGACCCCGTCGAGGCAGGCAAACGAAGAAGACGGGGGGAGAGCGACGTGGCGAAGCGAAGGCCACGGAAGCCGCCGCATCCCTTGGACCGTGCGATGAGCATCGGACGGCCGACGCTTTTCTGGGCGACGCGGCCACCGAGAGGCAGGAAAAAGGCCACGTGGCGCAAGGGGGGTAGCTCCCCTACAAAAATGTACTATTTATGATTAAAGCCAGTAGGGTAGAGGTAGAGCTGGCCAAATGGGCCGAATCAACTGGGCCGAACCGAGTGGCCGTTCTTCGTCTTCGTTTGGCCGGTTGGTTCGGTTCAAAACGAACCGTCTTGCGGCCTTGCTCACCAATGAATCGTGCTCGGCTCGGCACACACGCTTCGCGTCGGTAGACGCAGTTCGGTTCACATAATAACGGCCGGTTCGTTATAATCGCGAACCGAACCGGCCAGCTCGGCCTACATCTTGTAGCTATTCGAAATTCAAAATTAAACCGCCTGGCGCCCCCACCCGCGTCCTCCGCCGCGCGCCCACGCCCAGCGCCAGAGAAATCATACCAGCGCCAGCGCCGCCAGCGAGCGATGTGATGGCGCTTGCTTGTCGCCTAGCGTCGTGGCCCCACCGTGTCGGCGTGTCCTCTTCAGCGCGCCGTGGCTCTGACTCGAGCAGCGTCGCGCTCGCGTTCCCACGCGTGGCGGCGGCGCTCCGGCCCCCATGCCGTTCCTGCCCAGAGCCGTGTGCGTGGCGCATCACGTGCTGACACGTGGCGCTGAGCCGAACCGGGCCGTCCCATTCGGTTCGTTCGGTTCGCTTTTTAAACCCCTGCGAATATAGCCTTTTATAGTCGTTTGATGCTTTAAAAATTCGTAAAAAATAGCAAACAATTTCAAAAAAACTCAAATTTTTTTCTATAAATAGGTGACCACGCCCTCTTCTGCAAGCCACCCTTGCAACCATTCTCTCTTGAGTCTCTTGTGTGCATTGAGCTTTTGCAATTTGTGAGCTTAATAGGCGTTGTTAATTGCAAATTCGGGCTTAGTTCGAAATATTTCGAAAAAATATTTCTGACCGTCATATTTGTTGGTGTGATCCTATGAGGTTGATATATTTCCATACATTTGTTTGCTATATGTTTGATTTGAGTATTGTGATTGTAAATTAATTGTTGTTATGTTATTTCATGTGTAGGCAGCTTCTCGAAATGGCTGATGGTCGTTCTCTGTACGATGAATTTTCGCTTAGCCAGTTCGGATTAACACCGGACGACTACGAGCCAATTGGCCAAAGTCTTCCGGACCCGGTTCAAGACACGGAGACTACCGGAACCGAGGAGCATCCGTATGGTTCCAGTTCCGGTTCAACATGTGCTTCCGGCTCCGATACCGTCGGATCGAAGCGGACTCTACTAAACCGGTCGGAAGTGTGGAACGACTACGAGGAGTTGAAGCACCTTATCGACAGGAAGCTAATGAGGTATGCGGCTAAATGCAAAATATGTGGACAGGAGTTGTCGGCGGTGTCGGGCTCGGGTACACGACATCTAAAGAGGCATGCCGCAGGATGTAAGAAGAAAAAAGGTGTTCAAATGAGGCGAAGAATAGGTTGAGCTATAACCACGATGGTTCTTGTAAATAATCGGAGTACAATCCCGAGGTAGCTCGGGAGGCGTTGTGCCGATTAATTGCTTCGGAAGATTTACCTCTTGGTTTTGGTGATTCTCCTGCTTTCGAAGAATATATAAAACTGCTCATAATCCTAGATATAGTAGTGTTTCTCATCAAACAACGACTAGAGATTTAAAAAAATTATATGCCGCCAACAAATTAAAGTTAAAAGAACAATTTAAAACCTGTACATTTTCTGTGTCGTTAACCTCGGATATCTGGGCTGGTAGAGCTAGGGAAGATTATTTAAGTGTTGTTGCACATTACGTTAACCAAAACTGGTAAATAGAAAAAAGAGTAATTGCTCTTCACCTTATTGAAGTTAATCACACCGGCGAAAATATTGTTGAATGCATTTTGAATGTTGTTCAAGAATTTGAAATTACCGATAAAATTTTTGCTATTACCTTGGATAATGCATCTTCTAATATTAGTGCCATGAATATTTTGAAACCTGTTTTAGCTACGTACGCCGAATCATTTTTAATGCATCAATGTTGTGCATGTCATATTATTAATTTAATTGTTAAATGTGGTTTAAAAAGATTGCAACCTTATCTCCAAGTTATTCGGGATGCCATCTCATTTTTAAATAGTTCTAATACAAGAATTGCTGCATGGAAAAACTATTGTCGTGCATCATCTATTCAGCCTAGGAAATTTGGCCTAGATATGCCTATTAGATGGAATTCCACCTATCTTATGTTGCAGCACATATTACCGTATAGACAGGTTTTTGAAGTTTTTATTAACACTCAGTATCCAAGTCAAGATGGAACACCACTTTTGACCCCACAGGTTTGGCAAGTACTTACTCATTTAAATTCATTTCTTGAGATTTTTTATGAAGCTACCGTTAGCGCTTCTACTATGTATGAGCCTACATCTTGTTCTATTATTATGTCCATTTATCACATTGCTAATCAATTAAAAATGTTTGAAAATGATCCTATTTTATTTGATGCAGTTAGCCATATGAAAGCTAAATATTTAAAATACTGGAGAGATATTCCATTCTTATATTCTTTTGCTTTTATTTTAGACCCTAGAGCTAAACTTCCTGGATTAACTAATGCTCTAACACAACTTGGTGTTGCTACTGGAATTGATTATTCAAATTATTTTCTAGAAGTTAGAAATAAACTTAATGATTTGTATAGAAAATATGAAGAAAAGTATGCAGGAGTTCGTCCACCACGACCACCACCAGTTCAACAAACGGGGAGAAAGATGTCCTTTGGAAGACTATCACGAGGAAAGACACTTCAAGTTCTTGGACGGTTCAACTCGCCTGATCAAGCAAGCATCCATGAGTGTTGGCGAGTTTGCCTCTATCTAGCAAAAGACGTCGTCGACTTTCAAGAAGAAGAGTTTAATATTCTTCTATGGTGGCGTGAAGATGGTGGAACATATCCGGTGCTATCCATACTAGCACGGATGTGTTAACTGTTCGCCTCCACGGTTTCTTCGAGTCCGCTTCACCTCATTTGGGAGAATATTGGAGGAGAGCGGACTTCCTCCATAGTGATATGGTCGAAATATTCTTGAGTATAAAGGATTGGGCATTAGCCAAAAACGACAAAGAAAACATCGTCGTAGAGACGAGAATCAAGAGTTGGCGGCTTCGTTCGGGGCTTAGAACTTGATGACTAATAGAAGGGCCCAATTTTTTTTATTCTTGTATTGTAGAGCTTTAGGCTGTACTCTTTTTTCTTTACCAAGGTTTTCTCAAATTGAGTTTTTACTTGGTAAAGTTTTTAACGAGGCAGCCATGTAAATACACGTTAATGCACTGCAATGCATTTTTAATATTTCTCCATATATATTTCAAATTTTAAAATTATTTACATGAATTATGGTTCACATTTCTAAATTTTTGGGATTTTTCTGAATTTTTAGAAATTTTACACGAAAAACGGGTCAACCGGGCCAACCGAACCTGTGTCGGCCGGTTCGTTTTGCTTCTCCCAATGAACCGAACCTAAGTGGGACAATGGCCGTTGGTTCGTTTTGCCGGTTCGCATAATGTAACCGGTGGAAAACAAACCGGGCCAAACGAACCGGGCCGGCCCGGAACCGAACCGTGTCGAACCGGGTCTGGGTAGAGGTTCTTCATCTGTCAGGCATTTTTGTAGAAAAGCCCTTTTTTCCTGTTAATCAAACTGCAGTCCGCATAGTCGTTCGGCCCAGACTCAGGTATGTTTTTAAAAACACCCCTAGACTTTGTAATATTAGATCCATATCCGGGGTTTTCACCCAAGCCTTCCACAACGCCCCGGTCCGCCCCGTTGCAACCCAGCCCCATCCGCCTGGTGCCTGCTTCCTCCTCTCCCCTCCACAAATATCTACCACAAACCGAGGATCCCATCCCCAAATCCTCCAGATCGAAGCTAGTCCGAGTCACACATCGGCGACTAGTAGGCCCTCGGCGCCCCTGCCTCCCCTTGCCGCCGCCGCCGCCCCTCCCCCGCCGTGCCCGGAAAGGTCGGCAAGAAGAAGGCCGACGCACGCCTGTGGATGTGGCTGGACCGGTGGGGCGCCTCCGAGATCTTGGGAATCGACAAGGCCGCCATCATCCACTGCGCCGGCGTGCCCCTGCGCGACCTCGGCCTCCTCCATGGCTCCAGCGAGGTCAGCTACTCCGAGCGGCTCCCCATGGCGCAGCGTCGGTCGGAACTTGGGACGACGGTGTCTCCGGCAGCTGGCGGCGACGTTAGGGTTCAGGCTCATCAGAATCTGGCCGGGAAGAGGCAGATCCGTCGGTCCTTCTTGGTGGCACGGCTGTTGCGGAAGAAGCCTCCCGGCGCCATCCTCCAGTCCGCCTACGCCGTCGAGCGCGACCCCAACCTCTTCGATCTGCCGCCGCCCTCCTTGCCGCTCAAGCCCCCTGGTAAGAAGCGTCGGCCCCTCCCTCGCGCCGACGGGGACGACAAGGATAAGAAGCCCAAGAAGTGCTGCCGGGCCGCCTGTGGCACCGCCGGCGGCGGCGAGAGGCCCTCCAGGACAGAGCTCACCGTCTTCGACACCAGCACCGACGGATGTAAGGCCTGCAAGCTGCTCATCCGCAAGGACGGCGGCTGGAAGATCAGTGACTGGAAGGCCACGGGGATCTCAGCAACGGCAAGAGGAGGAGGGGTGGCCTCACCTCCAAGCTCAAGAGCGATCGCCGGAAGAAGAAGAAGCAGAACGAGAACGAGAACACCTTGCAGTTGCAGGTCACTCCATAGTTGCTCTTACTCTCTACTCTCCTTGATGTGTGTTTTGCCAAAGGGGGAGAGTGAGTTTTGCATAAGTGTTAGAGTAAGTGCATGTGTGTGTTTTGCTTCAGTTTGCATTAGATTTTGTTTTTGTGTAGTGCAAGTGCATGTGTTGAGGGGGAGAGCATAAAAGAGATAATAAGAAGAAGAGCATGTGTTGAGGGGGAGAGCATAAGAGAGTATAAAAAGAAGTAAAATTGAATTGAAAGGGCGCATTGTCAAATCACTCATCAAGGGGGAGATTGTTGAGTGAATATTTAGTGATGAAGTGATTTTCCAATTTATTTATTGGACTAATTTTGAGCTAATGATTTTGGTGAGATTTGGATATATATATATATATATATATATATATATATATATATATATATATATATATATATATATATATAGAGAGAGAGAGAGAGAGAATGGCTAGCGGCACCCAGAATGAGATCATTGCCAGTGCACCCAACGCGTTTTTAAATCAGAGATCTTTAACAATGATCTGAGCAGATTGTTCTTGTTAAATGTTATTGAAATGTAGCCAGGTTTGAATTTATTTACTATTTATTTTCTATTTACAAAATCATTTTTTCAACGCATTACGACTAATTTAGGTGATTTTGAAAATAAGAAACAAATAAGAATAAATTCAAAAAATACTAAACTCGAAACTACATTTCAATAAGACAATAAGATCAACTGCTCTGATCAATTAAAAGATCTCGAATTTCAAAACGCTAGAGAGATTTGAGAGCTTTCGTTGCAAGCTAAATATATATATATATATATATATATATATATATATATATATATATATATAGAGAGAGAGAGAGAGAGAGTGGAGCTACTTTAGTTAAAGTACTCCCTAATTCCTAGCCATTCAATTTGTAATCGCGCCTCGATCCACCACCGCACACCCACCCTCCACTGTGCACCAACCCGACCTCGACCCTCAGTCTGAGCCAGTTCCTCTCTCTCCTCTCCCATCGCGCCTCCTCTCTCGAAGCCTTCCTCAACGCGAGCTCCGGCCACGGCCTCTCCACCACCGTCCTCGTCATCGCCGACGAGAGCAGCGACCACGCCATCTTCTCCGCCACCTCCAAGCTAGCTGCCACGGGCCGCCGCCGCCTGCTCTCTGGTCTTGCCCCCGCCCATTGAGTCGCCTCGCCCATACAGGTGCTACTGAGGTTTCGCCAGCCAAGCCACCACCAAAGGCCACCGCCTTCCTCCTTGCCAGGCCGAGAGCCCTTAGCCGAGCACGCCGCCTCGTGAGACGCCTCACGGAGCAGCCAGCCAGCCATCCCTCCACCAAAGCCACGCCGCCGTTGAGGGTCGCCGCCTCCTTCCCAAGGCCGCGCCCATCTCCCTCTCCTCCCCTGCCGTGCCCTCCTTCCTCTCTCTCTCTCTCTCTCTCTTCCTCTCCCTATCTCTTCCTTGCGTGTGTGTGGCAGTGAGGGTGGAGCCTGCCATGCCCTCCTTCCTCTCTCCTCTCTCTCCCTCTCTCTTCCATGCGTGTGTGGCAGTGAGGGTGGAGAAAGGGCATTTTTCCCCTTTTGATTCCATGGTTGGCAAAAACCCAAATCAACAATATACACAGGGAAGAGGATTCCTTCGCAATTTTATTTCTCCAAAATTTTGTAATAGATACATGTGTGTTCATGTCTTCCAAGACACGTCACGCGATGATAATTTTATAGTAAACAAAGTATCTGACTATTGTAAATCCATCTACGTATTATAGTAAATACATTATGTACCAAAGTTTACTGTATATACATTATGGTAAATAGGTTGTTGTCTTTACAATAATTACACCAGTGCTACTACTACAAAGAGCAATGCCGGTTGAAAAAAAAAGAATTCATATAGTTTTTGTTTACAATGATAGATGACAGCGATTCCAAAAACAATACTCACCCATGCTTTATTTTGCTCAAAACGTTGTATGGATTTTATTACAACAAAGGTTTAATATATTTACTATAATACACAGATGGATTTACAGTAGCCACCAAGTGTTTCTATAAAATTATCATCACGTGCCAGATGCTTTAAAAAAACATGAAAGATAGCAGAAGAAGGCATTTACCATAATGTGCTTATCAATTTATAATAATGTGCTAACCAATTTACAATAATTTGAGGAAGAGAAACCAAGCCAGCTCAGTAGTAAATCAGAGTCCACGCCCAAACAAGCTTGACCCATTTACAATAAAGTGCGAATCAATTTACAATAATCCGAATAAGAGAATCAAACCAACTCGATAGTAAAACTGAGTCCATGTCCGAACAAGCTTCACCTATTTTCAATAACATGCTAATCAATTTACAATAATGTTCTAATAAATTTACAACAATCCAATCAAGAGAAAAGAAGCCGACTCAGTAGTAAAACTGAGTCCATGACCAAAGAAGCTTGACCCATTTACAATAATGTGCTAATCAATTTATAATAATCTAAGCAACAAAAATCGTGCCAACTCGATAGTAAAACTGAGCCCATGTCCGAACAGGCTCGACCCATTTACAATAATGTGCTAGTCAATTTACAATAATCCGAGTAAGAGAAAAGAAGCCAACTCGGTAGTAAAATTTGAGTCCATGACTGAACAAGCTTGACCCATTTACAATAATGAGCTGATCAATTTACAATAATGTGCTAATCAATTTACAATAATTCAAGCAAAAGAAAACAAGCCAACTCAGTAAAATTGAGTCCATGAACGAATATGCTTGACCCATTTACAATAATGTGATAATCAATTTACAATAATGTGTTAATCAATTTACAGTAATCCGAGCAAGAAAAACCGAGCCAACTCGGTAGTAAAACTTAGTCCATGCCCGAACAACCTGTGAGCATAGTTACAAACACCCTGAGTCATCGGCGGCATTCACGTCAACCCGAAGCTCCTCGACCAGGTATATGCACACCGGCATCATCTCCCGCGGTTGGCGTCCTAGGATTCTAAAATATGGAAAAATATACATAAAAAACAAAAACTATAGTAAATGGTGCTACATAATTATAGTAAAGAGGAAAAACACAAAAATGCATAGTAAGCTATAGTAAATGGTGCTACCTAATTGTAGTAAATGTCGGATATTGCAATTAGCACAGACACAAGTTTATGGTGCTGTCTCAAGAAACATGGGAGTACTTTAGATAAAATGATAACATAAACAGTAAACACACATATCTTTACTATAGAAAACATATTTCGCACATATTACAGATTTATAGTAAACACCTATGACATATTATAGTAAACACATGTGACGTCTTGTAGTAAACACACATGTTCACACATATTACAGTAAACACCTAAGACATATTATAGTGAACACATATTTCGCACATATTACAGTAAACGTCTATGACATATTATAGTAAACACATATGGCATCTTCTAATAAACACACATGTTCACACATATTATAGTAAACACCTAAGCATATTACAGTAAACACATATGGTATCTTGTAGTAACACACACATATGATCGGGTCACATTATTGTATTTGCATTTGCCCAGGTCATAGCAAATTTTTTAGAAAGGAAAAAATAGCATCTAAACCATAGACATTTATAAAGATACTACTACTAATCAGATTGTGCCTAGAACAAAATAAATAGAAGTAATACTTATATGTATAGAAAAAATTACAGTAAATAGAAGTAAGACTTCTATGTATTGAATAAAACCTTTTACAGCATGTTTACTATTATTTATAAAGTGATTTACATTTAGGTAGAAAAAGGAAAAAGGCAAAAATTCACAGTACGCAGACAGTTACAGTAAATAGACAAGCATCAAAGCAGCCATCCAAAAATAAATAGACAGTTACTTTACAATAATGTGCCAAGTAAAACACATATGATCACACATATTACAGTAAACACATATGACATCTTATAGTAAACACTTATGTTCGCACTATTACAGTAAACACCTATGGCATGTATAGTAAACATACATGGCATATTATAGTAAACACTTATGGCATATTACAGTAAACATATATGGTATCTTGTATTAAACACACATGTTTGTACATATTAAGTAAACATCTAAGACATATTATAGTAAACACATATTTATCACATATTACAGATTTATAGTAAACACCTATGACATATTATAGTAAACACATGTGGTGTCTTGTAGTAAACACATATGTTCACACATATTACAGTAAACTCAAAAATGCATAGTAAGCTATAGTAAATGGTGCTACCTAATTGTAGTAAATGTCGGATATTGCAATTAGCACAGACACAAGCTTATGGTGCTGCCTCAAGAAACATGGGAGCACTTTAGATAAAATGATAACATAAACAGTAAACACACATATCTTTACTATAGAAAAATGTTAGTAGCAAGAAAGGAACTCTCATGCACATTAAACATTATTTACTATAATGCTCAGATGGATTTACAATAGTCATAGAGTTTGTATACTATAATCTACGTGACTATTTTATTATGACTCATATTCTAGTAAAAGCTGCTAGTGAACTATTGTAAACATTGCTTCACAATTATAGTAAATGACGCAAGAATGATGCAGGAAACAAAATGAAAAATTTAGGGCTAGTACACAGTACCTACAACAATGTTTACTATAATAAAAAGGACCATTTATGATAATAAGACATGATTGTCTACTAGGTAAGGACAATTGAATAGCAATGCATGAAAAAAAGAAAAAACATGATTGCGTTTCTTTGGCAGGCGGAGGTCTCGCCGGTGTCACCGCAGTCCACGCTCTGCGGCCTACCGATGTCCGGGCAGGAGAGCCCCGAATGGTGTTAGGCCTAGTAGATATGTACTTACAACAATGTTTACTACAATACGTAAGACCATTTACAATACTGTTTATTAGATAAGTACCATGGAAGAACAATACATGAAAAAAAGAAAAAAAAAACAATGTTTACAATTGGTAAAGGCCATTTAAAATAATAGCACATCACTGTTTACTAGATAAGAACAAATGAATGACAAATACATAAAAAATGAGAGGCCACAGCCCGAAGGATACGGAATCCACGTGGCTATTTTATTATGACTCGGATTCTAGTAAAAACTACTAGTAAGCTATTGTAAATCTTGTTTACTATAATAAAATAATAGATTTACAGTAGTCACACACTTTGTTTACTACAAAATTCTCATCACTAGAAAAGCTAATTTGCATTTGCCTAGGTCATAGCAAATGTTTTTAGAAAAGCAAAAAATAGCATCTAAACCACAAAAAGCTAAAAATGATGAATCATGCATGAGCAGAGCAGTGTTGTACTAACTCGGTGTCGCTCACATCCATTGACATCAACCTGCAAAAGTCCCAATTCACCAAAAATTCCCAAACCAATAGCAACATCGGATGCTCACATCCATTGACATTGACCACACCAAGCACATATACATACATTAGTCGACACATACATACAATGCGATAAAAAACATCGGCTATAATGTGCCCCCGCATAGCATCATCTTGTTTCACGCACCTGGCGGGACTTCCATTACCCGGTGTCGCAGATTAGCGTCGACATCACCATCGCAGCTGCAACTAAAACCAACTACCACCGCAACACACAATGATCAGCAGTTCAGCACCAACGACAACCACTGACAATGCAAAATTGAAATCGAAACCGAAACCAAAACAAAATTCAATCGCAGCAAGCAGCGGATCAAGCCTCACAGCAGTTGACCAGCGTGCTGGTCGGCCACCTCTCCAGAGGAGGGGAGCAAGGCGGACGAGACGCCGGCTGGGAGGAGGTGGATGCAGAGGAGGGCCTAGAGGAGAATTGCTGGATGCAGAGGAGGGTGCAAAGGTGAAGGCTCGGCGTGGGATCGTTGATTTTAGAGGACGCGACGGAGGATTAGCGGCATGGAACTTATCTCGAGGATCGAGGCGCGGAGGACGGCTCGACGCAGGTCTGGGCGGCGAGGAGGCCGAGTCGCCGTGCATCGGAGAGGAGGCTGCGGAGGATGGCACGGCAAGTGGGGTCTGGATTGCGAGAAGGAGGAGGACGCCAAGCAATGGAGAGAGGCCGCTGAGGACGACTTCGGCGGGGGTCGAGGATCATGCGAGGAGGAGGAGGTCGCCAGCGCCGCAGAGAGAGGTCATGGAGGACCCCTCACCGGCGGTGTCCCCAGACGGAGAGGAGGGAGGTCACAGTGCAGAAACGTCATGGAGGACGGCTCACCGGCGGGTCTTGGACGGCAAGGAGGGGAGGTCGCCGCAAGGCAATGAGCGTTGGATCTGGTGGAGCCGTGGAGGGGATCGGGATGAAATTAAAACGAGAGGGGAGAGAGCGCGGGGGTGGATAGGGATTGGGAGGGACACGTGTTGCATTGTAAATGTGGGAGTACTTTAGTTAGAGTACTCCTAAGAGCACTATAGTCTTTATCTATATATATATATATATATATATATATATATATATATATATATATATATATATATATATATAAAATATGGTTTTGTAGTAAAAGAGTATGGTTTTGTAGTAAAAGAGAAAGGAGAAAAGAAAAGAAGAAAAGAAAAAGGACAAGAAGAAAAGGAAGGAAAAAAAGGAAAGAAGAGGAGTGATCGGCCTGTAGTGTGTGCCCATGGCGGCGAGGCGACCCAGTGCGGCGGCGTGAGGAGGAGCAGTGGCGCAAGGCCCAGCAGAGGCCAGCCAAGCCCACGCGAGGCGCGGTCTTGAGGTCTTGGAGGAGCCGGCCACTGGAGGCGTGGAGGCGATGGGCAAGGCGCGTAGGAAGGAGGCCGAGGCCCAGCCGAAGGTGGAGATTGAACCGAATTGAATAAGAGTTTGAGCCCGAATAGGTTTCGATTTATTTTGTGTATAAAAGGGACCCAAGAGGCTCGGGTTTAGTAGAGTTTTAGGGTTTCCGAGGTGCTAATGATGTCCATGAAAATTAGATCTATTCCAGAGGGGGTTAGAGGTGATTAGAGAGAGATTAAAGGTGATTTTAGAGGGTTTTGTGCTTTGATGTAAAGGAACCACATAGCGTCAACGTGCAATAAAGGTTTGTGGTTTCGGTATTCGTTCTCTCTCATCTCGTGATTGTTTTACTTACTCGTTTAGTACTATTTTAATTAGCTCTTCCGCTGTTTAGTGCTATTTAGTGTATTTAGGCTTAAATTAGGGGTATTTAGCGCCAACGATCCTACAATACTCCACTTGATGTTAAAACCTTACAGAATGGCGGCAACTACAACGCGCTCAGGGACTTCCTCATGATCGACGGCGGCATGTACCAGGAGATGGCGCGCATCAACGCTGGCGCCGTCAGTGGCATGCAACCCAAGATCAGTATCTGGAGCAACGGTGGCACGGACGGTGCGTCGGTCGCTGGTGGCGAGGGCGCGCTGCAGCAGGTGGCCGGGGTCTACAAGATGCTGCCGCCGCTGTTGTCGACGGTGCACGAGCAGACCGGCATGGTGCCGCCGGCGTGGATGGGCACTCTGCCCACCAATTGATAGCCTTGAGTGTGTTTGTCGACTCATCATACTTCCGTTCCGTATACGCACGTATAGCGGTTTTGGTTTGGTATCAGCGTCGTGTTCGCCTTATGGTTTTGTTTCGATTTGTGTCCATCAAGTTTGAAATTTAATCCCCTGAAACAGCTTATTATGTTTAATTTAATCCCCTAAAACAGCTTGGTATATTTGGACCCCCTCTAGAACAAATTTTTCGACTTGGTAGCTCATATCGGACCAGAGCATCAGAGCTATGCATACCTTTTCAAAGTGGATATGTTAAATTTTTTTTTGACATGGTAGTACTACTGCACAAGCAATGTTTGTGCCAACTTCCCATGAACCAGTGTTCTCTCCATATATAAAGTCGTTAAGTTGTTACTTCCAAGGCTATGAATTTTAATCAGATCATGCATGCACACTAAAAGAATAAGTGTTCTCGGCATCCCCTTTGCCCTCTCCTCGCGACCTTCAGAACGAAGCAAAACCTAAAAGACAGGCATCAGCGGCAAGGCAATGGCACAAGAGTAAGCAAAACCAAAGCTCGTGTAGCGACGACGATAGCCTGTTTAGAGAAAGGCAGAGCTGAATTACTGAATTGACTTGAGAGATTTTGCGAGAGGTTTTGTAAAGTCTACGTATCCATTTTGTTCAACTCGTTTTTATGATTATTATTATTATTACGAAGCCGCATTGAGGTTTTCAAGAAAATAGGTTGAAAAAAGAGTGTGTTTAACTTTTGGCTCCCTAGCTCATTATCATGTTTTGTTGGAGCATTTGGAAGGAACAGAATGGTCAGATCTTCCGTCACGAAGAGTGTTGGCCCGACGAGGTGGGCACTAAGATTAGAAATGATTTGTCATACTTGTAGCTAGATAGGAGGTTTTGGACCTCCTGTTGTTTTCCCGGTTGGGTATTCGGTTGACTCCTGTATGTGTCTTGGACACAATCCTAACTTGTATTCCCTCTATCTTTGAATGAAATAGGCATCTCGTTTTTTGTTCAAAAAAAAGCTTTTGAACCACTTTGGTTGAATCACCAGTAAGCAATTTACGACAAGATGGTATCGAGGTTAAACAATTTTCCTTAAAAAAACCGAGAATAAGCCAAGTCCTATGAAGACTTGGCTGATGAAAAACAACAGATCTGGCGATGTCAAAACTATGATTTTTATGGCTTGTTACCGTTTGCAAACACTTGTCACAGATTATTATGATAAACCACACGTAAAAACTCTATCAATGTAAGATTGTGAATCTTGGTCCCACGAGTACATTATGCTATATGAAATCTATCTAAGAGAAGTAACTCATAATTTAGAATAGCTGAATTGAATGAAAAAGCTCACTGTGCTAAAATGGTGTAAATGTTAACATGAACTTTAGAGGGTTCTTAAATTTGCTCCTTAAAACTGGTCCACTTTTTTAAGTTATTTTTATTTAAGAGCTTTTAAAGGTGACACTATAATTAAGAAAAAATAAAAATAAAAAGTCAAGTTTATTTCTAACCAAAGAATTCTAAACCATTTTTTCCACAAGGGGCATGCCCCGATTTCCATTAATGAAACGGAAATACAATAGTTTTTGTGTTCCAGCAAAGTTCAGAATGTAAAAGCAACAAGAGTCTTTTTAAACTACAGAAGCTAAATCATGGACATCACCACATAGTCGATACAATGATGCGTACGACCCCTCTCGCACATCGCTCCCTTAGCCAGGCATCTATTCTTCTTTGCTGATAGATCATTTTGGAGGCAGTAGCCTCCCGATGTACATGATGCCTTTTTTCGTCTTATCTAAAGGAGTCCTAAAAAAGTTGGACTATTTTCGTTCTAGATTCTATTAGCAAGGAGATGAGCATAAGAAAAAATATAGACTTGCCAAGTGGAGTATTCTGTGTCAGTCTAAGGACCAAGGAGGCCTTGGGATCTAGGATCTGAACACAAAGAATATTGCCTTACTTAGCAAGTGGTTGTTCAAACTTCTCACATCTGACGGAATGTGGCAGCAAATCATCCGGAATAAATACTTAGGTTCAAAACCTTTGGCTCAGGTGGAATGGAAAAATGGGGACTCGCACTTCTGGGCCCGCCTAATGAAGGTGAAACGTGATTTTTTTTTCGTTTTGGATCCTTCATTGTAAAGGACAGGTCATAAGTTAGATTCTAGGAAGAAATTTGGTTAGGTGGGTCTCCACTGAAAGATCAATATCCCTCCCTTTACAATATAGCCAAACCTAAATTCATTATGATTGCTGAGGCTTTGGGTACTTTACCTCCAAGCTTCTCTTGGCGTAGACATCTCATTGGTCCTAAGCTAGTGGTTTGGAACAATTTGTTGTCTCGTATCGAGGGAATTGCATTAACTCAGGAACCAGACTTGTTTTACTGGAATTTGACATCAAATGGCTAATTCTCGGTAAAGTCATATTATTTTGCTTTAATGTGCTTGGACATCCCTAAAGTAAATATGAACTTGTGGAAATTAAAAGTCCCGTTGAAACTTAAAATTTTCCTATGGTACCTACGGCGCGGTGTGGTCCTTACGAAAGATAACCTAGCTAAGAGAAGCTGGAAAGGTAGCAAAATCTGTTGTTTCTGTCATAAGGAGGAAATGATTAGACACTTGTTTTTTGATTGTCGATTTGCCAGGGCTGTTTGGAATGTTGTGCGAGTGGCCACGGGGGCTGTCCAACCAGTTGGGGTGGATCAGCTGTTTAGATCGTGACTAGAGGGTTCGAAAAAGGGTTGAGACCCATGTTTCTGCTAGGAGCGGCGGCTTTGTGCTGGCCTCTTTGGCTTTGCAGAAATGATTGTTCCAAGATAGATTGTTTCAGCAGGCAAGATAGATTGTTCCGAGAAGCTAGACTCATTGTTCCAATAGGCAAACTTTATTTTTTCAGTAGGCAAACTTTATTGTTCCAATAGGCAAAACCTTATTTGTTCCAAAAGGTAAAAGTTATTGTTCCAGAAGGCAAAAGTTGTTGTTCCAGTAGACAAAGTTCAACTCTTCCAGTAGAGCAAACCTTATTGTTTCAGTAGACAAACTTTATTATTCTAGTAGGCAAACTTTATTGTTCCAGTAGGCAAAACCTTATTTGTTTCATAAGGCAAAAGTTATTGTTTCAGAAGACAAAAGTTATTGTTCTAGAAGACAAAAGCTATTGTTCCAGTAGGTAAAGTTCAACTGTTCCAGTAGGGCAAACCTTATCGTTCCAGTAGGCAACTTTTATTGTTTCAGTAGAAAAACGTTGTTGTTCCATCAAGCAAAAATTATTATTCCAGTAGGCAAACCTTGTTATTCCAGTAGGCATTTCTATTATTGTTTCAGCAGGTCAAATACATTGTTCCAATAGGTATGCTAGTTGTTCCATCAGACCAATTACATTGTTCCAATTGGATTTAGCCTATTGTTCCAGTAGACCAAATATCAAGTTGTTCCGCCAGACTAGACGTATTGTTCCAATAGATTAAATTAATTATTCCATTAGTATAGCTAAATTGTTCCAATAAAATTTAGGGAAAATTAATCTGGTGACACTAAAAGGTGACTCCATTCACTTTCTAGCACTGAAGTAGAGTGGTGCAATTTTGTAGCACTGAAGTTACTCCCCGTTACCTCAAACTGGCATGCCGTGACGGGGGTGTCAACAGTACCGTCAAAACTGTCGTTAAGCTACCGATTCGGGTGGAAAAAAAAGCCAGTTAGATTATCCTACGGCCCTGCTTGGCAGCTTTGATTTTTTTTACAACGTTAGAAATTTACACTTGTAACATATTCAGACAAGAACAGAAGGAGATCGAATAAAAAATTCATATTCAGACAAGAACAGAAGGAGATCAAATCAAAGAAAAAAATCATATTCAGACAAGAACGCAGCAGGATTGGATTCACCTATTCAGCAACAAGGATTCGTGGGAGGAAGCAGTTGGCTAGATATCTAAGATCCAAATTGGGACATCGATCAGAATGCATTCCTCATCCATTGCCAGGCAATCCAGATCTAACCGGCATTTCCAGCAGTGCTCCAATCCGAGCGGCGATGGAGTAAGCTCCCGACGGCAACACGAGCTCCCGGCGAGAGCGGCGATAGCGCAAGATCCCGGCAGCGGCGCAAGCTCCCGATGAGAGGAACGAGCAGAAGTTCCCAGCGACGACGCAATCTCCCGGATGGAGGAGGCGCGGATCGGGGCGGCGCCCGTGGGCGGCGGCGGCGTGGATCTCGGGGGGGCGCGGACGGGGCGAGGGGACGCCGGCGTTGAGGAGGTCGGGGCGGCGCTGACCGCGGAGGACGACGGCGCTGGCGTTGAAGAGGCCGGGGCGGCGTGGAGGAGGAGGAGGCCAGGGCGGCGGCGCCGTGGAGGAGGAGGAGGCCGGGGCGGCGGCGCCGGCCGGTGAGGCCACGCGGAGGAGACAGGGGCGGCGCGCCGGCCGCCCCTGGCGCCTGTGCCTAGGGGAGAGAGAGAGAGAACCGAGGGGAAGAGAGAGAGAACGGAGGGAGGTTTTTTTTCTTTTTTCTTTTTTTCCACCCGAATCGGTAGCTTAACGGCAATTTTGACGACACTGTTGACACCCCCGTCACGGCATGCCAGTTTGAGGTAACGTGGAGTAACTTCAGTGCTACAAAATTGCACCACTCTACTTCAGTGCTAGAAAGTGAATGGAGTCACCTTTCAGTGTCACCAGATTAATTTTTCCTAAAATTTATATAGCAACATGGGTCTTGTTTTGTTCGTAAAAAATACGAGGAACACGTTGGCGCAAATGGTTCGTGAATTGGAGCACTCAGTCAAAAAAAATTTTGTTCCAGCAGTGTGTGGTTTTTGTTCCACACATATAACATGTTGTTCTATCAATTTTTTTATCCAGCAATGTGTGTTTCTTGTTCCACATGTATAACCTGTTGTTCCATCATTTTTTTTCCAGCAGTGTGTGTTTTTTTGTCCCCAAATGTTCCATCAGATTAGACGTACTGTTCCAATAGGATATTTTAATTGTTCCGACAATCCAACATTTCTGTTCCAATAGCCTACTTTTCTTGGTCCAACATGTCAGCATATTTGTTCCAGTAAGCTAACATTTCTGTTCCAGTAGTCAAATTTTTTTTTTCCAACATGTCAACATATTGTTCCACATATATGTTCCAATAATCGGTTGATTTCAGAAATTTTTTTTTGATATGAACAGAAAATTTTAAGGTATACTAATTTGTTCCATCAGACTAGACGTATTTTTGTTCCAAATGGCTTTAGTACATTTGTTTCAGCAGACCAAATACCAAAACATTCCATCAGATTAGACGTGTTGTTTCAACAGGCCAAAATAATTGTTCTATAGTATATGCAAATTGTTCCAAAAAATTTTTATATAGCAACATGGATCTTATTTTGTTCGTAAAAATGTAAAGAACACGTTGGTGAAAACGGTTTGTCAATTGGAGCTACCAGTCAAAAGTAATCGCTGTTTAAAGAAAAATGAATAGGAGGAATCTTTACTGACGTCATCATGCATGCATGCAGGTTGGAGGGACAGAGCACTGGCTTCTGGCCTTGCTGCTGCTTTGTCTTCTTGTGGGGGTGAAATGGTAGGTCCCGATCCATTTTTTTGGTCGAACGTCCGATCCCAAGTCAAGCCCTAAAAATTTTTGCTTTCAGGGGCGTTTTGGATTTCCAGATTTTCTTATAGTTTTCCTAAGTATATCATTTTGGATTTCCAGGAATTCTAAACCATTTTGAACATGGCGTAACTTATTAACGTTTTGAGAAAACAAACAAGATTAGAAAATCGTGGAGTTTCTGGGGCCCCTTTCGTGGGTTTGTTGGTAGAAGTGCCAAATGGGTAAGGCCAACGGGACCAACCGGCGTTCAAGATTGCTTCACCGAACCGGCCAAACACGGTTCGATTAACCGAATCGAACTCAGGCGAGGCCTCGGCCGTCAGGCCGACCGGTTGATTAAGATAGTGACGGGCACTTTTTTGGTTTGGCTTGGTTCGGTTCAATCACTGTGGCATAATTATTTAATTAAATATATTCATTTATATATATATTTTAATGATATATAGTGTATTTCGCAATTTATAGTGTATATTTATAAAATATAATGGTTTTTCTTAATTTATTTAGATTTTTTCAATTAAAATAAACCGAACCAGATAAAACGGGCGGCCGGTTCGGTTCGATTCTTGTCTTGAATCGAACTCAGCCGAGACCCGGCCCAAGGGTCTGCTGGCCCGGTTCAAGACAAGAACGAACCAAACGGGCCCGAACCGGGCCGAACCGGGCCGGCCCGTTGGCCACCTCTGGCTGTTGGTGGCTGCAGCCTGCATGTGCTACACCACCGATCAAGGTGAAATAACAATGCAATGTACATTAGCTCTATCTGTGAAACACCGAGGAATCTTAAAAAACAAAAAATCCTAGTTAGATTATCGAATCGTCCATCAGGAGCAAGCCATAGTTTAAGCCTCTTTTTTCACCTTATCTCACTTATCTAACTTATCTTTGACTTTACAGATAAATCAGAGAAGGCGAATAGAAGAGGGCACTTGGTTCTTGAGCTCTGTTCTTAAAAATCCTAATTAATCCCGATTAATTTATAATCAGTTGTGTTCCATTTAGGACCGATTTTTAATTGGTTCCGATTAATTTCGATTAAAATCGATTTATTTACCGATTATTTCGTCTAATCGCTAATCCCTAGCTCGCCGCCCGACTAGCGATCAGCGATTTCTGGAACCTTGTTCTTAAGTGTACTAAAATTTTCAATTTTCTTTTCTTTTTCATAATTACGTTTTAACTGGTTTTTATTAGCTGTACCATTGATCTCATGCAAAGTCGTCATAGCTATTCTCTAAAAAACTTTAAATTTTGTTGGTTCCATTAGTTGTACCATTGATACATGCCATACCAATTAGTCGACGGCAAAATAGATGTTTAACTCAAAGCATGCGGAGGAACATAACAACTTGTTATGGCTTGGGCCCATTAATTTGGAATGCATCAAATTTGCATGGATTAATAATTACTCTTAAAAAATAGAAATCCATTGATGGAATATCAGAAAATTTAGACATCACTTTACTTTAAAATGTGAAGCAAATACACAAAATATTGAATGTGCAACTACTAGATATAGCAACAGATAACAAATCATATGATAGAAATCTCGGTGGCACACACAAGTTTGGACAAGATTAATAAAAGATTGTAATAATTTTGTCGTCCCAAGTAGGTTATCACGAAGGCAAAAGTTTGAAGATTTTTCACTCCTCACCTCTCGTTACACACAAAGAAGAAATGTCGGTTAACGGGTGAGGAACGAAACAGCTTATAAATATTTTAATCTGGACATCTCCGTCACATTGGTATCTCCATCACGTTTTTTTTTTTTCTCTAGCTCATATCTGGCCGTTTAAATCCACAAATTATAGACAACATTATCTCCAAAATATGGTATAGTAGACAACGGGGAGGAACCATAAAATAAATAAAAATGTAGACATCTTCCTGCATTGCCACTTCAGACCATCTATGGAAACCCTAGGGTCCGGCAAAAATCAAGTTCTTTGCGTGGCTTGCCTTGCAGAGGAAGATTCTCACCTCAGACTAGCTACTCCTTAGAGGCTGGCCGAATGGCTATTTCTAGAGGTTCTACATGCGTAACATGGAAACCGTTGAGCACATCTTCCTGCATTGCTACTTCGCTCGTTGCATTTGGTCTGCCATCTTTAATTCGCCTAACCGACCCAACTCTATCTAGGTTGCCGATGCAAACTGTGACTTCGCTCAATGGTGGGACGATGTCTATCACACTCCATGGGCAATCGGTGCCAAAAGGGCAATGGTTTCAATACTAATGGCAACTATTTGGCACATTTGGTTGGAACGTAATAAACGAACCTTCGATGAACCTGCAATAACCTCGACGCCACTGCAGATTGTTGGCCTAATAGAGGATGAACTTCATGCTTGGAGCACAGCGGGAGGTGCTAGGTGCCTCTTACCTTGCCTGAAATTAGATCATGCATGATAACATTTCCTGAAATTAGATCTTGATGATGCATGATAACATTTCTATAAGTATTAGTTCTCACATGATCCTGCAATTGACATCCAAAAGATGAACGCCAAATTAAAAAATGGTGATAATGCAGACATGCAGTAGCTCGAGATCTTCTTTTCTTTCTTAAAAAAAATCCATTAGTCCTTATTGAAATCACCTAAATAACATAAAACATAGAAGAAGAAAAAACACCAGTATCGATTTTGGTACCAGCATGCAAAGGTTCAAATCCCTTTACTTCAGGCCGAAAGGTGTAGTCAATGGAGGATAGCCGAAAGCCCGTTATAGGTTTAAGGACAACTCAGTTCGATACGAAGCCAAGCGAAACATACAATAGACAAAGGAAGCACCCACCCAACAGGAGGGAAAAGATACAATTTGCCACACTCTGTGCCAGGAATGGCAGCTACTGTTCATATCAAAACATCCCAGGTTGCAACCTTGCATTTGAACATATATGATCAAAAATATCAATATCTCAGAATTTTTCAGGTACATAGCAAATGAGGTTAGCATCTAAGCATATCATTTGGGAAACCACGGTGTCCATATACTTTGATAAAAGAACACCAACGTAGACAATTTTGCTTGTGAAGGATCGTAGGCGCTAAATACCCCTAATTAGTCAGGAAATCTAATCAACATCGGAAGCAATCGATTAAGAGAGTACTAATCCAAATCAAAACAGTAGTAAAAACAACAAAAATCAATCACGAGCATGGTTATCAAGTCCTGCGATTAGTCACGATTAATCCACGATTAGTCCATAAGTCTCTTTTTTTAGTACGACTAGGGACCTCGACTCGACTAGACATTCTACCATGAGTTCCATCATCTAACATTAGAATAAAACTAGTCATTTGGCATTGCATTCTCATCTTTGCTATGCTTTTGGACTCCACTGTAATTGTTATTTCTTTTTTACAAAAGTACAAGTAGTCATGCCAACTACACAACTACTTTTCTAAACAAAATAGATGTTGTTGTCGACTAGTCATGGACTAGCCACGACTAGTCCCCAAGTCTCCCCTCATGCGACTCGACTCGAATTTACGACTTGATAACCATGATCACGAGATGAGTGAAATTAAATACCAGAACCATCAATCTTTATATCACGTTGATAGCATATGGTTCCTTTACATTGAGGCACTAATCCCCTCAAAATCACCTCTAATCTCTCTCTAATCTCCTCTACAACTCCTCTAATTTTCGTGGCCTTCAAAACCACTGTGTAACCCTTAATCTCATACCATACTAATCCCGAGCCTCTCGAATCCTTTTTATACACAAATCAAACCTACTTCTATCCAAATTGGGCTCCTCTTCCAACTTGGGTCCCTCCTCTTCTCCTACTCGGGCTCAACCTCCCCTCAGCCGAGCCAGCCCAAACTGACCAACCGACTCACGGGCCATGCCCCACGCGTGAGCTTCCTCCTGGGCTTCCCTTCTGCCTGGGCCGCGTTCCCTCTTGCAATCGGGGCGAGGACGCTCGGGTCGGGTGTCAGAGACAACGGGGATTCCTTCGCTATAGGGCTCATTTGGAAGCCCAAATCTCCGCCGGGATCCCGGCCTTTTCCCTGGGGCGGCGGCCCGCGTGGAAATATTCCTCGGGGCCAGATGGTGGCACATTTGGGAGCCCAGTATCCCAGGGACATTCACCCCCTTCCCCTCCTAACCCACGGGGAAGTTGCCCCAGCCCTAACACTCGTGGATTTTTTTCCTCCCCTCCCATCGCAGCCGCCTCCGCCTCCGCCTCCGCTTCAACCCACTCCGCCTCGGCCGCCGCCTCTCCTACGCTCTCTCCCTCCTCGGCCACCGCCTCTCCTCTCCTCCGCCTCAGCCGCCGCCTCACCTCTCCTCCACCTCGGCCGCCGCCTCCTCACCTCTCTTCCACCTCCGCCTCAATCCCCTCCGCCTCGGCCGCCGTCTCTCCTGCGCTCTCTCCCTCCTCGGCCACCGCCTCTCCTCTCCTCCGCCTCAGCCGCCTCCTCACCTCTCCTCCACCTCCGCCTCAATCCCCTCCGCCTTGGCCGCCGCCTCTCCTGCGCTCTCTCCCTCCTCGGCCACCGCCTCCTCGGCCGCCGCCTCTCCTCCCCTCCGCCTCGGCCGCCGCCTTCTCACCTCTCCTCCACCTCGGCCCCCGCCTCCTCACCTCTCCTCCGCCTCCGCCTCCTCCGGCCCTTGGCCGTCAGGTAATATTAGGTGCCAATTATGTTATTTCACATCATTCTCCATATTTAAATATGACGAGCCAGTGAGCCTTGAACATGTGTTTTCCTGTGTTTTGCATTTTGCTCTGCTATGGCGAAGAATTCCTGTTTCTGAGATTTTTGCAAGAATAAATGCAGTTGACGCAAGCACTGCAAACCGTTTCATCTTTGACCAGGTAATTTTGGTTCTATCAACTTTCTTTTAAGCAAGGAAATATTCTAGTAGTGTAAGTTTATTATCTTGTGGAACATTGTAATTCTTAACTGGTGGTAATTACTGATTTTGTACATTCTAAAACAGTGGTTGGTGACTGAGAATGCAAAAGTGCAGTGGTGAAATACTGATCATTATTTTCTAGGGCCAAAGAGCTGGTTAACCATTGCTTTCTAGGGCCAAAGATCAGGTTCGTTCGTTGAACCTTTTTTGTTGCTGACTACTGTTCTTATTCCATTTGTGCTTTAGATCACGTTTTTTCTTATCACTAGATTTTCTCAACTAAAACAAAATGATCGGCATAGAGATTGATCTGAAAGCAAAAGCATGCTAAGTCCTATAATATCTGACCGGAGTCTTCAGTGGAAAATACCTCCAAGGCTCCAATAGTAAACCTATACATGATTTCAAGTCCATAGAAAACAAACAAGCTATAGGAACCAATGTCTTGACATCTATCTTAAAATGAGGAGCCACTGGGCTTACACAAATGGACTCGGTATCTTATCTGCATCTAACAGCTAAACACTTTTTGCAAAATTTCTAAAAGACAAGTTGTTACACGCTATACTATCTGATTTGGTGTCTCTATGAAGACTATTTTTTTTTTTTTGCAGTATCATCAAATGAGTTTTTTTTTTAGAAACAAACAAGGGCGTGTAGTAAGCAGGATATGGATATAGCCTCCTTGAACATATTGGCTGCTTAGCTTTATATGGCCAATCTAAACCTATGACCCATAGACCTAAACACCATGTGCATGTTTACAAACTTATACTCTTGCAGATTAAGCCATAATTAGTCAATCATATAAAACTATGGTATTGATATCGTCATGTGCGTCTTGACCTTTTTTTTACTGTTGTGTTCCTGTAGGTTGGTGACATTGTCCGGGCAGCAAAGCGAGCTTGCTATAGAGCAGCACCAATGGCAGCGACAGCCTAAGTCAAGGCCCCTTCGTTCCCTGCTCAACTCTTTTTCTTACATGACCACAAAGATGTATCGCATAGTGGTTAATTTTCAGTAGCATCCTGTGAAATTAAAGTCAGGAGTTCACTTTATCTTGGCTGTTGCTTTACTTCATTTGCATAAGATATGTGTTCCTATTTTATTGAGAATTGCTGTGAAATTACGTTTGATGTAGTACTTGTGTTTTCTGATTTTTGCATAAGATCTGTGCTCCTATTTTATTGAAATAGTGGATTTCTTTCGTTGTGGCATGTTTGGGAATTTTATTGAAATATTGCATAAAGAGCAATCCTATGTCACAACGTTGTGGCATGTTCGTATTTTATTGAAATAGTGCAGCATCAAACGAACGCCAGTTGACAGCGCCAGTGCCAAAACGAAAATCCCCTTGGGAATGTTTGGCTGCCTTTTCCCGCTGGGATCTAAGGGGAAAATTCCCTGGGTTGGAATCGCACCATCAAAAGCCCCTGAGGGGAATCTGTCCCTGGGAAATTCTCCCTCAACTCCCAAACGAGCCCAAAGGTAAAAAACCGTGGGAATTTTGGTTTCCAGAATTTATATCAGAGAATGAAAAACAGTGGTTTTGAAGCAAATTTGATCAGTTTGGACCGAAACCACCGGTCTTAAGGACCGATTTTGATTTTGTATTTTCACCGTGGCTCGCTGCTCAGCTCGAGCTCGGCGAGCTTTGCTCGGCTCGGCTCGGCTCGTAGCTCAAAACGAGCCCGAGCCGAGCCTATGTATGTGGCTCGTAAATTAGACGAGCCGGCTCGGCTCGAGGCACGAGCGGCTCGGCGAGCTAGGTCGCGGGATCGGCCGCCCACGCCCCATCGGGCGGATCGCCCGATGAAGAACTTACAAGCCGGGCGCCGCTTAGCCTTAGGGCAACCACGGTGCTTGCCGGTCTTGCCGCCACCGCCGTCTTTGCGACCTGCGTCCTGCGTGCCTTGTCGCGAGGTACCTCGCCGCTCGCCGCCGCCACCCGCCACCTCGCCCGCCCCCGGCTCCCCACGGCCCCACTCCGTGGCGGCGCTCTGCGATCTCCATCCACGCTCTCCGGCGACCAGCGCAAGAATAAGTCGCGGCATCTGCCTCGCCTCCCCCCTTATCGGCCATCGACATGGCCACCGGCCACCGGCACCACAGAGCATAGACTTGGCTTGGCATCGCCGGCTCGCTGCATCGGGGATTCGACCACCGCGGCACCGCCAACCGCAGGACACTCCACCACCGCCTTCAACCGTCACCACGCAGACATAGGTCTGTATTTTATCGATGTGTGGATTTCCCAATTGTAATGGTGATCATGATGTACGTCAATACTCAGTAGATGCACGCATATGTTTTATGTTTATGCAAATAATGCAGTGAGCTAGTTCGATGGGAAAAGAAATCCCATCTCTCAGTGTTAGCAAATCTAAAGCATATGTTTTATGTTTATGCAAATAATGCCATGTTTTATGTAACTATTATTCTCTATTTCTCTTAATGTTTACATTTCAAGGATGATTGCATGCTAGTAACAATTGTTGCTGTCTGTTCGATGGTAGCATTGGACATGGATTTGGAGTCAATTGCAAAAGGGAAGGGGAAAAAGCCAAAGAACCTTGGCATCGGCGGCACACGCGCACGTGCACCCCTAGCCATTGCCAAACCGCCGAAACCGGTAAGCATTAAGTAACTAAGTAAGTGAGCATTCAAAGTTTTTAAAATTAATGAGTTGAGCAATTGTTCTCACTTTGTAATTTACTTCTATTTTTGAGGTTTCACGACGCGAGGACAAGGAACAAACATATGAGATTGAGAGAGAGGATGAAGAAAACTCTTTCGATATGAACGACGACATGTCCGAGGACGATGTACTGATGCTTGATGGAGAGAGTGACCATGTCTCAATGGAACACTCTGAGGATGAAGGTAATTCTGGTGATGCTGGAGATCGTCAAAGGGGGAAAAAACGGCGAAAGGGGGTTAAGATTTCAAGCAAGGTTCAAGCGACAGGGGGCACTAGCAGCAGGTCAACTTTAGATGTTTGGGAGGTGTTTGAAAAGATCGAAGTGCCATCCCCAACGGAGAAAGGGATGATGATATTAAAGGCAAAGTGCAAGTACTGCAAAAAACTGTATTCTTATCAGCAAGGTTCAAGTACTACACACCTTGGAAGGCACAAGAAAAAGTGTGCTACATACTTGACGTGCTTGGCTAAGAAGCAAGATCAGGCTCTTCTCAATTTTGCTCCTTCAAAGGCAGGTGAATCTGGATCTGGTCTTCCTACTTTTGTCTCCCCTAGTGATTACAACCAAGAGCAATGTCGGAAATTAATTGCTAAGATGATAATAGTTCATGAGTATCCATTTAGGATGGTAGAGCACACATGGTTCAATATCTTTGCTAAGTATTTAAATCCTGCTTATGAGTTCATTGGTAGAAAAACCATAAGAGGTGAATGCATGAAGGTTTTTGAATCTGAAAGAGAAACACTTAGAAAGAGCCTTAAAGGTGTGGATAGCATTGCTCTAACCACTGACTTGTGGACATCCAACCAAACACTTTCTTACATGTGTTTAGTTGCACACTATATCGACAGTGATTGGAAAATGCAATGCCGTGTGCTGAATTTTTTTGAGTTAGACCCTCCACACACAGGACCTGTGATAGCTCAAGCTGTGTATGAATGTGTTGCTGCATGGAAAATAGAGGATAAGATCATCTCAATCACTCTAGATAATGCTTCAAACAATGATGTTGCTGTTCGTGGTTTGAAATCAAAGTTTGTTGCTAGACAAGGCACTGCTTTCCTTACAAAATATTTCCATGTTCGGTGTTGTGCTCACATTATAAATTTGATCGTGAATGATGGGACAGCTGTCTTAGCACCTTTCATAAGTAATATCAGAGAATCTGTGAAATATATCAAGAAGTCTCCATCTCGCTTGCATAAGTTTGTAGAAATTTGTAGATCTCTTGCATTGACAATTGGGGAAGGGTTGAAACTTGATGTAGCAACAAGATGGGGTTCAACATATAAGATGTTAAGTACTTGTATTGCCTACAAGGAAGCTATACATTGTTATGCCGATATAGATGCAAACTATAGGTGGTTGCCTACATCTACAGAATGGGATTTGTTTGTAGCCATTAAGCCAGTTCTTGCATCTTTAGCTAAAGTTAGTACTGCATTCTTAGCTTCTACTTATCCAACTGCAAATATATTTTATCCTCATATTGTGGATGTCAAGATTGCTTTGAGGGCTGCAATGGCTTCCAATGATTTGCTTTTAAAAGATATGGGCAATGCAATGATGAGTAAGTTCAACAAGTATTGGGAAGATAAGAACCATGTGATGATCATTGCTACTATCTTAGACCCAAGGTATAAGATGAAATATGTAGAGTGGTGCTTTGGAAAGATTTATGAAACCCCTAAAAATGAAATTGAGATAGCTGATGTTCGTGATGAGTTAGAGAAGCTATATGAAAAGTATGAGAGGGAACATTGTCAGAGAAAGATAACTGCTCATAAATCTTGTGCATCCTCATCTTCGACTGTTCATATAGCTAACTCTTTGTCATCCGCCTCAAGTGAGTTTCAGTCCTTCCTATCGTCTACTTCTTCAAATCCATCAAAGAGTGAGTTGATCATCTATTTGGATGAGCAAAATGAGGATTTAGGGAATAAGGAGTTCGATTTGCTTCAATGGTGGAAGTTGAATTCACATAGATTTCCAGTGGTGTCAAAGATGGCAAGACATTTTTTGACTATACCAGCAACCTCCGTGTCTTTGGAATCAACTTTTAGCACAGGGGGTAGAGTTTTAGATGATTTTCGTAGTTCTCTAAGCCCATCAATGGTGGAGGCATTAATATGTGCTTCAAGCTGGATTAGAGGAGCACATGATGATAATAAAGCTCCTATGTTTGTGGTATGTTAATTTTACCAATTATGTTTTGTTTTATTGATGACTATTCACTGACTAGAATTTATGTGATATGACTCTTGTAAATTTGTAATCTTGTTGTTTCAGGAGGTAGATGATGGGGATGATGTTCAGACCATTCCATTTCCTAAGAGTGTGGTAGACAGTAACTAGTAAGTTATCATTATCTATCAAAAATTAAATCAATTAATGCTGTTTTATAATGCTTCTATGTAACGTAGATCATTGTTGCATTGGAGACTAGAGGCTTGAATGCTAGACTGTTGGAGCAATGGAGCCATCGCTGGAGATGATGACTAAAGGATTAATGAGTGCATGGATGATGGATCATTGAGCTTTTGGTATTTCTTTTGATTGATATTTGCTTGGCTAGGATAATGATATATTGATATTGTACTGGTACAATGGATAATGGTCTCGTATTCAGTACCTCGCATCGCTCTCGCCATCGCACTCTTGTGTTGATACTTGCTAGTTTGCTAATTGCTACCGAGTGATGAGTGATGACTGTGATGTGCTCATGTGCTGGGATATTGTCCATTGTCCAAGTCAGTTTGTTTGTGCTGTATGCCTGTATTTTTATCTTGCAATTTTGCGTAGCATTGATGTTTGTGTGATCTGCTACTAGGAGTGTTAAAGGACGTGCGTTCTTCCAGTTAAGTGATGACTTTTATCAGCTCTAGGTAGTCCGGCTACTCTCTGAGCAAAGTGTGTGTAGGCTGCAGCAAAGGTCAAAGAACTATCTTGGTGCTTGCCGAGTAAAAGCTCGCCGAGCCGCTCGCGAGCTCGCGACGAGCCGAGCCGAGCCGGCTCTTCAGCTCGCCTCAGTGACCGAGCCGAGCCTGGCTCGGCTCGGCTCGGATCGTTTCCACCCATAGCTGTTTAGTGGTACTGCCTCTCACTCCTTCTCTCTCCCTTCTTCTCTCTCTATAGCGTCCCGACGTCTGCTGCTGACTATTCCCTCCATTCTTTTTTATTTGTCACTATTGACCTTTAATTATGTCCCTTGACCATTCATCTTATTCAAAAAACTATTTAAGTATCATTTATTTTGTTATGCTTTGTTTTATTATTAAAGGTACTTTAAGCATGACTTATATTTTTGCATATTTGCACTAAATTTTTAAATAAGACGAATGGTCAAAGGACATGTTCAAAGTCAACGGCGATAAATAAAAAAAGAAAGGAGGGAGTAACTTGACGTGCTTCCCTAATGCTATCCGCACTACTCAGCTGCCCTCGGCGTTGTTGACCTCCCGTCTTACACTGGTGAGCGCCACTGGCCATAGGCCATTCGTCGTTGCGCCATGGCACCGTTGTCGTCATATGTTACACATCAGTGCGCTGCCGTCTGCACCATCTCCCCGCCAGGTTGTGCGCATTGTCGAAATTTTATAACGCATTGTCGAAATCGAGCGAACTAGCGTCGAGATGGTGGAAGCAAACCACGCACTACAGAGTACAGGCCCAACCATGCTGCCAGGACCCTGGATCACCCAAAAGCAACAGGCCAACAGCCGCGCGTGCTCTTGGTTTCTCGGACCAAAACAAAACTGCGTGCGTCCAGCCACGGCCACGCGTGGTGCGTGGATCAATCAAAGCGATCACACACGCCCAAAGAATAAACAACGCAATGAGGCGGCGGGTGCAGATCTCCATCTCCAATCTGGTCGGCGCGTAGGCCGGGCACAGCCAGCACGTGTGAAAATGGCGGAGTTGGTGAATTTCTAGGCCTAGGGCCACTATACCGAGCGCCTAAACAACCCATACCAGGCCACATACCGATAGTTCACAGAAGCAAAGGATAAAATACACAATTTAGAAGATATCTCAATTCTAAGCTTAATTCTACAACAAACTTGATAAAAACATGATGCGCTACAAAATAAGTACCTAATTTTAAACCTCACAGCTCTGCGCAGGTGCAGCGACGCCGCCACTATCCATCTCTGCCACTTGGTTGCTGGTCCTCCCACCGCCACATGGCCACCGCCAGGCCCAGGCTCCAGGCGCCGCCCGCCGCTCCAGCTCAAGACTCAAGCGCCGCCACCGTCACTCGCTCTAGGCTCCAGACTCAGTCTTGCCGCCGCCACTCCAGCTCAGCGGCGCCGCCGCCGCTCGAGCTCCAGCCTCCATGCGTCGCCACCGCCCTGTGACCACCCATGGCGCCTCGCCGCTAAGGTTTGGTGAGGTACGAGGAGTGTTGGAGTGGGGGCTGAGGCGTGCAATGTGCGTGCGAGCCTGCGATGCGAGGGAATTTTGCTGGGCGAGTCGGCCACGATTTGCTAGGCTACGAGCAAGAGTGGGTCGCCGGCTGCGTTTTGCTTTGCTGAGCTATCGACTAGGATCGCGCCATAGTAAGTTACGTTGGACCACGAAAATTTATGAGAATATAATAGAGTTGTTTTTAGGCCACGACTAGGGCTAGTGGCCTAGGCCCAATTCCGCCCCTACGTGAACCACCCTCCCCGGCGGCCGCCCCCGACACAGCGCGGAATCTCCAGGGGACAAGCGAGCCACGATTCCACGAACCCCGAGGCCCGAAACCGCGTGAGCCGGATGCGAGCATGCGAGTCTGCGACCGTAGTAGGTAAGGTAGTATCGGGCCGTGCCATCCATGGCAGGCAAGAAAAGCTTCGATTGGTCTCGCGCCGCCACGTCGCGCGCCGGGGCCCACCCGCGGACGGATGGCCAGCGGCGCGGGCGGCGCCGATTGATTCATGCGTGATTCGTATGGCGGGCGCTTTTCGTCATGCTATTTGCTATGCTGGGCACTTGCGCTGGTTGGGTTTCTCTTGTGTTCCTGTGACTAGACTAGTTGAGGAGGTGGGGCCAACCGGGAGGAATAATCCAACATGCATGTTGACACGGCGAATCGAGACTCGAGAGAGATCAAAAGGGTGAGATTCCATGGTCAGCCAAAATCAAAGCAAAGCAACACCGTAAAAAGTGCCTAAAAATTTAAAAAGTAAGTAAAGGGTGTGCACACTTGTATTTTTTTTTAATGTCATACGAAAGTTGCTTATAGCTCGTGAATAGTCTGTTAGAAAACATTTAAATGATTTTGTTTAAAAATATAAGCCACACATCTTATCTTAATAAGATGTTTTCTTATATACCCCCTATTTATTTTCTTCAACCATATACAATTATTTATTAGCGCATTCACAAAATATTCTCTCTCATCTTCTAAAACAATTCTATAGGGTACATAAGTCATTTCCACTAACCACTTTTCCAAATTCGTCACGACCTTGTTCCTTGTGGTGAATCAAAATACAAGTTACAATTATCACAAAGGGAGTACATAATATGCGATGAAAATTAAAATTGTGCTTGTTACAATTTTTAAATTATTAAATTGCAATTTTGGTTCAAATTGCTAAATTGGTTGTGGCTCTGTCCAAAAAGAGCAATATTCTTATATTACCATTTAGCAAATCATATAAAACAACTCCACAGTTTTCACAAATCAGAGGTTAAGTCCTTGCTCAATAATAAATTAAATATTAATTAGGACATGCTTAGGGGTCCCTTTGCCTTGCCCCAGCCCCATTCACCGCCGCCCTTATGTCCTCGCGGTTAGCCTCATATGAGGCCTAAGTGGCGATGCCCCATAGGCCACACCTGCATCGGTGTGGCACCACGCCACCACCTAACCCTAGCCAGCTTTTGACTCTATATACGCTCATAGAGCTGATCTACAAGTACGCCTTTGCCAGCCTTCATGGAAGAAGGACAAGGGCACGCTCAATTGCATGTTCAATATGCATGCATGCAAGAAGATATAGAAAGGACGATGTAGCTTTGCCACAAGAAGACGTGTGCCTTGCACAAAAAGAGAAAGGAAGGCCTGTAGAAAGAGGTAGGAAGACGAGGACATGCTTGAACACATGTTCGAGAAATGTCAAATTAATCCCGTGTGTCATAGACGAGAAGATAAGGAAAGGACAAGAGAGCATTCCACACAAGAAGAGAGAATGTGCTTGGTCATGTGTTTGAGATATGATGACATGCAACCGAGCGCGTGTACACACGTCCCATAAAAAAGATAGAAGGAGAAGGACACTATGACCACAAAAAACTAGAGACAAAGATGAGGGAAGGGGTTGTCTTTCTAAGAATGGAGAGAGACAAAGAGGGAGGGATTGTTAGACACACAACAATATGGAACCGAGCGCGTGTCACACATTCATGTAAGTAGAGGGAAAAGGACAAAGGGCTGCTCGGTCATGTGTTCGAGACATAACGACATGCAACCAAGTGTGTACACACATGCCACGAAGAAGAAGAAGAAGAAGAAGAAAGGGCACTATGTGGTCAATAGAGATGGAGATGAGTGAAAGGGAGTGTCTTCGTAAATTTGTAGATTGAGAAAAATTAAGGAAGGGGAAAGAGATTTTCTTTTAGATAATGGAATTGCTTCCAGCCTCTACATCCGGAGATGTACACGGCCTAAGTGTGTTACAAAAATATTATAATAAGACAATAATATAAAGTTATAGATAAAATGGACAATTTGAAGCAAAACAAAGTCTATTGTTGGTTCTCCAACCATAACAAAGACTAAACAAACTCATAGACACAACTTCTAATGATTGGCACGCCATGCTGGTCAATGTACGCTCTTCATCCTTCTGTAGAGATGCCCACTGCCGAAGCCAGTATGATCCTTTGAAGATATCCTGAATGAATGAAACATATTTGCATTTATCAAAAAAACAAATCATTTTGACTAAGCCAAATAGATAAAAAATGCAGCGATGTCAAACAAAATATGTTTTCACATAGAATCACCTATTTTAGAAAACCAATCACCCCACATATGTATAACACTTTCGCACCCAACCCTAGAGCTATGTGAAAGGGGACATAGATTGTTGTTCAGAATCTGTGGAACAGAAATCGAAGTGTTTTCTTTAAAAACAGTAATACTACCGGACGGTAAACCATTGCAACAATATATGTGTTTCGTGTGAAACACCGTAGAAAATACCTACGAAACACATGAAAACATTCATAAAACACCATTTGAAGCACTCATAAAACATAACACACATGAAATACTACATGAAACATATTAAACACCATATAAATTAAACAACTCTAACGTTGCAACAGTATACGGTTCATTAGTATTTCTGTTTTTTTATAAAAGGTGCTGCTGTTAGGTCACTGGTACATGTTCGAGCTAACTGCACTATTGACCATGTGGTGAAGTTCCCGATTGATGAACTAGACAATGAAGCTCGGTTACTTCTTGGCTGGTAATAAACTTTGACGGTTTAACAACCACTCATCGAAGACCGAAGACTATAGCCTACCTACTGAGTCCGTGCGTTGTCTCTGCTTGGTTGTGTTTGGCATGCTGCTGCCGCTAGTACTAGTGTCTCGTAATACGGATAGGGTCAAAGTCACTCGTCACATTGACCATGGTGGATAAGAACAAAAGCCAAATGGGGAACAAATGTTTGACAACTATTCAGTCAATCACAAAGGCGTTGGGTACACACATTTCTTCTTTTTCTTTGAGACTGCTACACGCAATTCTTAGGACGACTAAATTTGGTCCAGTTTGCATGCCATATTTTTAGCTATTTCCGCGCTTCCACGGCGCGTACGTTTGCACGACGTGAAGAGACGCGTAAACATTCGATCAAAATGCCCACTAGGCATGCCATTCTGCATTGGACATGAATTGCTGGGGACATTTTTTTTAATAAAAAAGCAAAGATATAATTTGATTTGCCACTCAATACTGTAAACATTTTTGAGTTGGCAGATCGAACAGCGGTTTTTTGCGGCTAGCCGCGGTTTTGGGCCGGTTAGCCACGGTTTTTGGCGGTTTTGTATTTTTTTTTAACAAAAAATACATGAAATGATGATAAAAATTTTAAATTTTTAAATTCCATTTAAGCCAAAGTGATTAGAATAATTGATAGTATTTTTAGAAATTTTATATAATTTTTTAATTCAAATTTCGTTCGGATTAACCCACCGGTTAACCGAGCCAGCCGCCCGCGGAGGCGGTTTTGCAAACCTAGGTCGCAAAGGTGTTTTACTTCATCGCTCGATAGATCACATTCATACTTTCTTCCTAACATATACTCCCTTCTATATATAAAACGTATCTGGATTGGCAAACAAATTAAGAAAATTGTGAAATTAACAGAAGGGCAAGAAAAAAATGATTACCCATGTATAAATACCTTAAAAATATGAGAAATGACATCCTATGAAAGATGTTGATAATGCATAATAGATAATTATGCAATAAATAAGGGTAGATGCACTATTTATATTTTAAAATAAAACTATTCAAACTATATGTCTTATTAAAAAAGAAAGGGTATTTAAGTGGGACATAAATTAATTGAAGAATAATTGTTTCTTAAGCAAAATGAAAACCTTTTGGACTACTGCTCCATAATACTTGTCGTTTTAGGTTTGTCCTAAGTCAAAGTTTTAAAACTTTATCTATAAAAATCCTTTAAACTATTTGGATTGTCTACATAAAAACCTACATATAAATTCGTCTTGAAAATACTTCACAACATCATATTTTTATGGATCTTGTAGATATATTTTATTAGTAATTGATGATCAAAATTGTATTTTGAAGACCGTGTCAATATTCAAAACGACAAATATTATTAAACTGGAGGGAGTACTAGCAAATGCTCTTTATGCTACTCTCATGAAGAAATATACCAACATCGTAATCACAGCTTTTCTTTGTACCCAGGAAAAGTCTCGCTTTTCACGTTGCCCTGGCTCCTTGGCAAATAAATACTCCCATACCAGGTTGCTGTCATGTGGTCTCAGTATTGAAGAGAGATATTGTACAACCACATCCAGCAATTTGCCGGTCTATTTATTGCACTTTACTGTCACTCAGTGAATTCTGGACCATATGGTAAATTCTAGAAGAATTTTGCTTACAACACTAAATTTCATATCATTTTGAGTGAGACACAAGCGAGTACAGGACAGAGTCCACATGTTATTAACAAAGTCAATATCATATAGGAAATATATCAAATTTAGAGCCACTACTACGGAACGGGCCTTCCATCCCAAGACATCGGTCAGATATTATCAAACCGGATCGAGGTTAACTTCATCCCGTTTGATGGTAACGAGGCAAAAGGACGGTTTCAGGCCGGTTGGTTCCACCAACCGGACCAATAGGTCGATTAGCGCGGGTTGACAGTGGGAGTATAGTCGGTTGGTGATACCAACCGACTAACACGGCTCCGATAATTGGCGCCATTTCTCCTGTCACAAAAAGCCCGGTTGGTGTTACAACCCGGGATCGATATTTATTATTAGTCCCGGTTGGTGTGACAAACCGGGACTATCTTCGGCTCCGATAATTGGAGCCATTTCTCCTCCGATAACAAAAAGTCATCTGCGTCGTTTTCTTATCGCCGCGCTTTGAGGAGGAGCTCGCACGCTTGCGAGGAAGGAGCGGAGACCGAGCCGAGGAGCAAGGAGCTGCTGAGGCGAGAGCAAGGAGGAGTGGGGAGCCTCTTCTTCGCTACGGGAAGCGGTGAAAGGGGATCGGATCATCATCGAACAACGCTGTGTCGCGTCGCCGCTGTCGTCACCACGGCCCGCCCGCCGCCTCGCTGTCGTCAGCGCTTCGCCCATTCGTCGGCGCCTCTCCGCCACGCCGCCGAGGTACATTTATCCACCGCATCGCGTCCTCGTTTCGATCCCACCGCCACCATCGCCACCGCCGCCGCCGCCACCACCGCCGCCATCGCTACTCGCGCAACTACAAATGCCGACCTTTGTCTGTGTTTTTCCATTAAATTTCCGTCCAGATTTAGGATGTCTTGTTGGACCGGTGACAACGCCACTAACATCGAAACCAGCTCCTCCAACTAGGTCCAAAATGTCTGTTTTCTAAAGTGTTTTGCCCTCCACCATTGCTTGTTGTGGGGAAGGAATACCCACGAAAAAGCGCAAAAGACAAAAAATACGTGGCGACCAATGATGTGCCACGTCGCGACGATGGCGGTGGCGATGGTGATGAGGAGGCGAGGCGAGGGCGAGGGCGAGAGCGATGGCGACGGGAATGGTGGTAATGAGGGCAAGGGCAAGGGCAAGGGCAAGGGCGGCGGCGGCGGCGCAGCGAGGGCAAGGGCAAGGGAAGTCACGTTCCCATAGAGTGTGATTGAGACATCGAGATCACATTCTATGTTGTACTTTTTAATTTAATTTTTATGCATTTAAGAATTGTTGTTGTCGAACAATTATTATAATTGTACGTCTTTGCAGACTTTGTATGTTTATTGATGCATTTTAATGTGTACTATCATTGGATGCTTGTATGTGAAGTATCGGATTATGTTTGTATGTGTATTGTTAAATCATGTTTGCATGTGTACTAGCATTGATTAATGGAGGGGACAAGGATTGGGAAGGGTATTTCATGAATGATGGATGTTAAAAAATATTATTATTTTAATTCCACATATCTACACCAAATTCCTAATAGTATCAATGATGGATGATCTTTGCTGATTCACCCAAGAGTATTTAGCCTTGCAAGATGTTTGTTTGTATGGTATCAATATGTGTATTTGATCACAAGGTATCGTTACACTCAATGCTATAAATATGTATAATGCAGATGGATCGGCGATGGATGTACATGGACCGATGTTCCTCGCATTCGTGGAGGGTTTAGAAACTTTTATTCGTCATGTTGAAACCAATATTACCTTAGACTATATATGTTGCTCATGTATTGATTGCAAGAATCAAAAGGAGGGCAAGCCGTGAGCAAATTCATTTTCATTTGATCTCAAGAGGTTTTATGGAAAATTATACCGTTGGACCAAGCACGCGAAGTAGAGATTACACGGTGAAGAAGAACAGTGGACGATAATATCTCGAACGCCGCCAACACAGTTATTTCAACATATGCGGGGAGTTTGGCGGCGATGATATAGACCATATGTCGCTTGATGGAGAGGAGAATACGTTGATAAAAGGCATTATGAAAAGTTTGGCGCCTTTGGAAGGACTATGAATCACTTTGTTGTATCCAAATCTGCGACGGGGGCACGTAAAGTTGCGTACCACACTAGAACTAATGCAATGGAAGGCGGCAAATGGATTGTCCGATAAGGGATTCAACGAGTTGTTAGGCCTCATGAAGAAGTTGCTTCCAGAGGGTAACACATTGCTCGAAACTACGTCTGAAGCCAAGCAAGCTCTCGTCCTTTGGGCTTGGAGGTACAGAAGATACATGCATGCCATAACGATTGCATCCTCTATCGCAATGAGTGTGAGAATTTGGAAGCTTGTCCGTGTGCAAAACATCGCGGTATAAGACCAAGCGTGATGACGCAGAGGGTAGAGGGGCACGTAAGGTGAAGAGAACCCCGCTAAGGTGGTGTGGTACTTTCCTATAATTCCTCGGTTGAAGCGTCATTTTGCGAACAAAGAGCATGCGAAGATGATGCGTTGGCACAACGATGCTCATAACGTTGATGGAAAGCTAAAACATCCCGCAGATGGGTCGCAGTGGCGAAAACTTGATAGGAAATACCCGGAGTTTTCAAGCGATGCGAGGAACATACGGTTTGCGTTGAGTACGATGGGATGAACCCTACGGCGAAGTTGAGCACCAATCACGATGCACGCCAAGTGACTCTATGTATCTACAATCTTCCTCCTTGGTTGTGTCAGAAGCGGAAGTATATTATGATGCCATTACTCATCCAAGGCCCCAAGCAACCAGGGAACGACATCGATGTGTACCTAAAACCGTTGATCGAAGATCTGCTAACATTGTGGAACGATGGTGTACGTGTATGGGATGAATACAAAAGAGAGTACTTCACCCTACGTGCATTACTATTCGTGACCATCAATGACCGCCAAGACTTGGTAACTGTCGGGCCTATCTATCAAGGGATATAAAGCCCGCATCGAGTGCTTGGGCGATATGGAAGACAAGTACCGACAAACTCTCGGAAGGTTGTATACATGGGTCATCGAGGTTCCTAAACTCAAGCATCCGTTACGGAGTAACTTAGTTAATTTTGATGGGACGGAAGAGAACCGCAAGAAGCCTAAGCATCACAATTAGGCGATTTATTTTCCATGGTGAAGGATCTGAAAATCGTATTTGGAAAGGGTCATGGTAGCAAACCCGTCCCATCACTCCCTCTGAAGAAGCTAAGAAGAAGGCTAGTTGGAAGAAGCAATCAATTTTTGGGATTTGCCTTCTTCGGAAAGACTTAGAGGTTCGCCACTCATTAGACTTTATGCATATAACGAAGAATGTCTGCGTGAACTTGCTAGGATTCCTAGATATGTACGGCAAATCAAAAGATACTATTCACTCACGGAAGGACTTACAACTATTAGGACTCAAGCAGGAATTACATCCGCAAGAAAGAGACAAAGGGCATTACCTCCATCCTGCGAGCTACACTCCAAGCAAAGAAGAGAAAAAGAACATGATTAAGTTGTTAAACAATGTTAAGGTCCCTTCCGGATACTCGTCGAACATAAGAAGACTTATAAACACAAAAGAGAATAAAATCGTAAACGTGAAATCGCATGATTGTTACGTGTTGATGACCCAGTTGTTGCCAGTGATGTTGAGAGGTGTTCTGCCAGACAAGGTACGAGGGACAATCGTGAAGGTGTGCTCGTTCTTCAACGCCATATCACAAAAGGTCATAGATCCAGATAAGTTATGTAATCTACAGGATGATATTGTCGCTGCTTTGATCAACCTTGAGATGATCTTCCCTCTGTCCTTCTTTGATATGATGGTCCATCTCATGGTTCACATGGTGAAACAGTTAGAAATTCTCGGACCGTCTTCTTACACAAAGATGTTCCCTTCGAGAGGTACATGGGTGTGCTAAAAAATATGTTCAGAATCGGTCTCGCGCCGAAGGATGCATTGCCGTGGTGTTGGCACGAAGAGGTGATTGAGTTTTGCATCGACTACATTAATGAATTGAATCCGATTGGCGTGGTTCAGATCACGCTATGAGGGAGGCTACAAGGAAAAGGCACTCTAGGGAGAAAAGAATCCTTTTGCAAAGATATACCGTCATTTAGACAAGCACATTTCACATATTGAAGCAAGCGACTTTAGTGGCTCCATATGTCGATGACCACGAGATGATTCTACGAGACGAATACCTAGGGAGGTCAGAAAAGTGGATCGCAAACAAGCAAGTAGAGAGTTTTGGCGGTTGGCTACAAAAGCAGCTGTTGGGCAAGGAGGGTGTCCACGAACAATTGCAACTCTTAGCTCGGGGACCATCAATGACAATCGTATCATGGCAAGGGTATGAGATAAATGGATACACATTTTACACTGCATCTCAGGATAGCAAGAGCACGAACCAAAATAGCGGTGTTCGAATTGATGCATTGGACAAAACTGGAAACATGGACACCTATTATGGTTTTATAGAGGAAATCTGGGAGCTCGAGTACGGACCTTTGAAAGTCCTCTATTTCGATGCCAATGGGTCAAACCGACAAATATCCGGATTGATTTAGTGCGGATGACAACCGTGGACCTTAAGCAAGTGGCCTCTGAGGACGAACCGCTCGTGCTTCGCCAATGATGTCACACAGATTTTCTATGTGATTGACATGGATAGCAAATCGAAAATGCAAAAGGGACGGAGTACCAAAAGGCAGAAGGATAATACTTGTAATACTGATAAGTCAAGACACCATGTTGTTCTTCCTGGTAAAAGAAAGATTGTCGGAGTTGAGGGCGTAACGGATGAAGAAGAGTATAATCAGTTCAACGAGTCCCGCCTTTCTCGGTGGATGTAGACATTACTATCCTCAATGGTGATGACGATGCCCTTACGACGCCATGACCACAACGAAGGATTACTTGTAAAACAAAGTAGTTGCATATATGTACTATTTATCATTATTTTTCGATAATCATATATGTACTAAATTATTTTTTCGAAGACACCTCATTTTCGACAAGCGTTTTGCGTCCGATTGGTTAGTAGCGCAGCAATAAAGCGTATTCTTGATATTTATTCTATTAAACGGAATTAATCGGAATTTTATACTAGTTAATGTAATTTCTAGTGACGACGAATTTAGATATTACAATGAATATTTCATAATATTTCGTATGTTATAATGATAATAAACTATTTACTGAACAATCTTTACAATATTACAAAAACCTCATTTTCTAGATATTTTCAATCCATTTAAATAATGCGCCCCCACTTATACCGACAAGCGTATAGCGTCCAACTGGTTAGTAGCGCGAGGCAAAAGCGCGGGCTCATCGTCTTGCCGCCGCGGTTCGAGCCCCGCTTCGGCCTCCTACAAACACATTTTTTTGGAAAAATGGGACCATTACTCCCGGTTTAAACCACAAACCGGGACTGAAGGCACACCAACGCACAGCAGAAAACTTGGGCCCACGCGTCAGTAAAACGTTAATCCCGGCTTTTATTTTTAACCGGGATTGATCGCTCTCTACGCCCGGTTTAAACCACCAACCGGGACTGATAGGCGTCTTACGATTCTGTAATTTTGTGACCATCAGTTGTCTGGGCCCACAGGTCAGTTGTCTCTATCAGTCTCGGTGGGTGTTTTAAACCGGATCGAAGGCTTCATGCCCCACGCCGCCGATTCTATCCCCTTCCTCTGGTTCGCTAAGCGTCGCTCCTGTTCGCCTCCCCGATGTAATTAATCGGGGAGGCGAGCCGCGCGTGCAGCTACATTTTCCAACACACGAGGGAAAATGGAAAGATCAGTCAGGCCCCTTATAAATTTGGACGGAATCAACATCACACACACAGAGCTTAGTTTCCCTCGCTTATACCTCCACCGCCATGTCTTCTAGCTCTGATTCATCGCCGCTGCGCCGCCACCACCGGCGGTGGAGGCTCTCGAGTTTTGCCACTCCCGGTGGCATCTCTCGAGGGTACCGATTCGGAAGAGGATAAGGCGCCATGGTGGTCCGACGACGACATGTACGACGATCTCTCCGACGATCCGGAGGGCCCGACGACTCAACCCGAACTCGACGGTGGCACGGCCGACGGCAATGGCTCGTCGTCGACCACGACAATGGGGGACGAGGGTGACAAATGACGGACGGCGCATTTACGACGAGGAGGAGGATAGCGATGACGGCGGGGCGCCGATTAGACATTATGTAGTAGTTTTAGTTTTTCTTAATTTCATGCGAATCTTCTTTTTAAGTCCAAAATGTATCCCGTGAGAATTTTAATGGAATTTATGATATTTATTCTACTAAACGGAATTAACTGGAATTTTATACTCTTTAATGTAATTTCTAGTGACGACAGGAATTTAAACATTACAATGAACATTTCATAATATTTTGTATGACAGAGTGATAATAAACTATTTACGAACAATACTTACAATATTAAAAGAAACCTCATTTGCTGGAAATTCTCATAATACATATTTTCAATCCATTTAAACAATGCGCCCACTTTGCAAAGACGCCAGATAGCGTCCAATCGTTAGCAGCATGAGGCGAAAGCGCTGGGCTCATCTTGCCGCCATGTTCGAGCCCCGCTTCGCCTCGCAACACAAATTTTTTTTTGGGAAAAAAGGATCATTAATCCCGATTTAGTAATCCAACCGGGACTGAAGGCCTACATTGCTCCCGGTTTAATATTCCAACCGGGATTGATAGTGGAGTTAATACCGGTTTTTAGAATCAACCGGGATTGATGCCCCTATATGTCCGCTTTCCCCAATTCTTCAAAACACTCACCCTAAACCGCGCCAAATTAACCTAGGTCGACACCGCCGCCACCGGATTCGCCGCTTAGAAACCCTCCGACGCCACCGCCCTCGCCGCCGCCTACAAACCCTCGGACGACGCTGCCGTGGCGCCGCCGGCGCCGTGTCGCCGCCACTATGACTCCACCGACGCCGCCGCCGCTCGGTCGCTTCGCCGACAACCCTCCGACGTCGCCGCCGCTTTTGTCGCCCACGCCGACAACCCTCCGACGACGCCGCCGCCACGCCGCCGCTTCTACAACCTCTCCGACACCACCGTCCGTGTCGCCGCCGCCATCGTCCGACGACGCCCCGTGAAGTCGCCGCCGCCACGACAACCCTCTCCGCGCGCCGCCGTTATAACTCCTCCGACGAGAGGTCATCCGTGTCGCTGTTAATTCTCGACCTATTTCACATACAACATTGTCTAGCCTCTATTCGCTGCAAAGATTGTTGAATTGTTTGTTCTGTGACCTAAAGCATTGCAAAGCTTATTTGATTTTCTCAAAATGATCATTAAGCATCTCTCGCTATATAATGTTTGTAGGGTCGTTAGCTTCACTATCCGATTTAGCTTCACAAGTTAGTTAAAACTTGCAAGCAATTTATCGATGCCTTTATGTGAGGATGCACTTGTATTTTCAAGGCCTTTATTTGTTACAATGGCGGCGGAGGGATTGGTGACGAAGAATTTTGATGGAGATGTTTGGGACCGATCCGGATGATGAGTTGAACTGCGGCACCGGTGAGACCGTAGAAGCCACCGAGGCCGATGAGGAAGCCGGTGAGGCCGCATAAGCCACCGAGGTCAGTAGAAGCCACCCGTCCGGTCAAACCAAGACCGACCACGTCGGCGAGGTCAAAGTAAGAGGTCAAGTCAAGGCACATAATCACCGAAGTCGGCGAGGAAGGCGAGCCTCTGAAGCCAAAGATCGGCGATTGGGCGTTTAGATCAACTTCGAACGATTGTTAGGGACCATGTGCCCATTAGCATTGTCAAATGGGACGACGTACCTGCAGACCTCAAGAACACCTTATGGACCGATATGAAACAAGTTTTCACCTTTCCCGAAGGGACCGAACAGAAGGTGAAGAGTTACACATTGAAGAAGATGGCAATGGCATTCCAGACGTTCAAGAAGAAGTTAAACAACGAGTACGTTAAGAATAATGTACTCCCTGACTTCAATAAATACCCTAAGCTACAAGATCATTGGGATGAATTTGTAGGGTACAAAACTTCTCAACAAGGTCAGAGTATGAGTGAAAAGAATAAGCAAAATGCGGCAAAGAAGCAATACCACCATCGTCTCGGCCCTGGTGGTTACCGCAAGGCGATACCCAAATGGGAGAAGAGGGAACATGACCTGCTTGTAAAAGGTGTGGTGCCCGTAACAATGAGATGGTCCGACAGATCGAGGAATTGGTTCTTTGGTCATGACGGCGGCCTTGACGCACGACGGTAGGCCGCTTTTGGTGAAAGGATCGGAGATGTTGCAAGAAGGCTTCAAGAGGCGCACGAAGAGTCGGCCCAAGGCATCTTCGTGCGATAGGGAGAACGATGAGCTAACAAGGGTCCTCTGAACCCCGAGCACCTCGGACGTACACGAGGCGCTGGCGTCGTCCCGTGGAAGGTTGGTTTCCGCAGAGGCGAGACTTACAGAGTCGGTCGAGGAGCAAGGGCCGACAGGCACAACACCTCCTCGATCTTGAAGAGCAATCGCGCAACACAAAGTAGCATACAAGAAACAGTTCGAAGAGAGGTGCAGCTAGCCTTGAGCCAGCGCGGAGGCCGGTCAGCAGGAACCTCCCAAGAATCCCAACGTCATTAGCCCCTCCATGCGGCGGAGCAGCTGTGCTTCCGGTGGGCTATCCGAAGAAGACTTGGCCCGCTATCCCGTGGACGACATCACGCAGCCGACACCTTGTGAGCTGCACTTCGAAGCGCGGAACCTCTCCATCAAGGCAGATGTAGGCATGGCTTTCCCAATGGAGGCAGGGCAGGTCATCTATGGCCAACAGATACCCCCGAGCTACGCCAAGGTCTCCGTGGAAGAGGTATGACAGGGGTACGAGGACCTAGACCTCGACATTGAAGGAGGTGATGGGACCACTAAGCTAGGAGAAGCAGTACACATCATCGTCGTGTGGCGCAAACGGTTCATAATTTTCAAAGGTAACATGCCCGTGTCCTCTCCACGGTCTCCTGTATCAACTCCTGATAGAGTCCTCTCACACGAAACTCCAACTAACACACCGGCCAAGACAGACCACCCTACTAAGCAAATAGCTCCCAAGAAGGTGTCGGCTAGGTCAAGTCGGCGTGATGGGGGGCCTTCACCTCTCAAGAAGACAGGGCCTAGGTCATCCAGAAAAAAACACCTCCAAGTCGCCGTATGATATGACCAAGACTAAACCGAAGCGGATAGTAAGAGGCGAGGTCACCGCACATTTTATGAACAAACCATCTCCACCGAGGGTCCAAATTTGATGCGGACGAATGGCACAAAGGCAAGAGGTGTATCTTATCGTTGAAGGATAAGATCGACAAACCGAAAGACCACCAGTGTCGGACTACGAGCGATCTTGCGTAAGGAATCGAGAAGGAACAATAGAGGAGCAGATTTCAGAAGATGAAGCGCAAAGGAAATTCTACATTGAAGCCGGGCTTGATCCAGATATGGTCTTAGGCCTTAAGGACATCCCGTTGCAGAGGTACAATGGAAATATGTGAAAGGTGGATCGCTCAGTAAGGCGAGGAGCTTCCCCACCTAACAAACGAAGTCTGCGGCAACTCCATGATTGGTATTTGCGCAGCAGCAGAAAATGGTATGGAAATGATCGGCGTCGTCTTCAAGCAACACCATTTCTACCATGGGGACTTTGAATTCTTGATTGAATTTGAGGTTCAGTATTACCTATATCGAGGATTGGCGGTCGACGCCGCCATGGTGGTTTGTTGGCAACGTAAGTGTATTCTTTGTAAATTTCGATCGTGCGGCCAAAGATATTATACTAACTTCGAGGCCTAAATCAATTTTCCTTATGTAGAATGGAGATTAAAAGATGCGCAATGGAGGAAATCCATGAATTTGGCTTTCTTGACCCATTGGTCATTAACGAGTACATGGCTAACATAAGCCCACAACCAACAGAGACGCACATTTACGAAGGGCTAATGGCACAACGACACAAAAGATATATATTTCTACCCTACGAATTTAAGTACGTGTTTTCGTACCGCCTTATTTTAATTTCTTTTGTTAACACTGTTGGAACTAATTAGTAAACCGCGTTGACATATATATGTGCAGATTTCACTGGATCCTTTTTATTATAGAGGTAAATCATAGCAAGATCACGATCATGGACTCGAAAAGGGGACCAGTTGAAAATTACAAAGACTTCCTCGCCATGCTCAACCGGTACATTGCTCTTCCATTCATATCTTACTATTTCTGTTTCTCCATATCAAACAAACTCAATTATATATAACTTGTAATCAAATGTGCAGTGCCTTCGCAACGTTCCGCAAGAATATCGTGGGAACATTCAAGACACGTTTCGACTTGTACATCGCTAAACATGTATGTATATCATATTAGAGTATTTTGTTAGTTAACGTAATTTCCATGATCTATTTCACAATTTCAACTCTTCACCACGTGTCTTGTATCAACCACCGCAAACAATTTATGTGGATACTATCATGCGAGATGATGCACAACTTCATCGGGGCACCACGAGTATACAAGAAAAAATCACGGGTTTGGGGTGAGTAATATATAATTACTACCTTAATAACGCCTAGGTAGCTTCTGCAAACATTTTGTATAGTTTGATAGATTGATAAGTTAATCCCCTATTTAATGATAGATTCCCCTAAAGTTGGCAAAAAAAGGTTTGGAAAAAGGTCCGGAACTATCGCCGGTGCGTGTCAAAGCAATTCAAGAGCAAATCGCCGGCTTCCTTTTAGATGAGGTCATAAATCCGATGGGCGAGCATCACCACCCTATACTTAATAAGATTCCAGAGCCTTCAAAAAATACTAGCCAACCGTCGAGGAGCGATGCACGTAAAAGATCCCGATAAAAAGTGTATGTGCACCTGTGTACATTGTATGATACTTATGTCTAGCTAGCTACCTAATACATATTTGTTGTTTAACAAAGGAGCGTAATGAAGATTTCATGGCGTGGAGTCCTCGGAGTCTTTGGACACGGAAGGTTATCTTTTGAGAACCGCCTTCCTCGCTTATGTTCTTGACGACATCGACAAGATAGAAGGTAAAGATCAAATTTATATATCCGTTATGTTGTGGGCTTGTGGTGTTATTCTGCTTAAAGCAAATTTTAAATACTAGCATGTTGCTATTTCTACTGCTTTTTGATAAATAATAGTGTTTAATTTGGATTGTAGGAGGAGGTCGCTAGGGTCAACGCCAACGGGGAGACGATCAATGTGGCGGGCCTCGACGCCGAGAACGTAGCATGAGCTCTGGCCGCTCCTCGTGCATTGCTCGGCGATGCTCATCTTGTATTCTACTCTTGGGCTCGCACATTTGCTGCCCTTTGCCGCCATTGTCTTGACATTTGGTGAGGATTGAGCTTAAGTACCAAGAGAAGACGATGGGTGCCAACCGCCAAGGATGCTAGAATGAGGGCCATGCTCAATATATCCTCTGTTATGCTCATATCTGTCTTCTTAATTTGTCGCCCCGCTTTTGTTGCCATGGTCACGTTTGGGACCTGTTTGTTTCTAGCCATTTCGGAAGGAAACACCAAACACCGCCTGATGTTGCCAAATTGGGAGAAAGTGTAATATTTGTAAAACATGTTTGTAAACTCGAATATTTGTAATCGCATAAAGATGGTGGATGATTTCCTTACCATGTCGAGAGCCGGTCGACGTAATACATATTTGCAATATTTAATGCTATTTCGCTAATTGTGTTAAATGTGGTTTAATTAGTGACTAAATAAGCATAACATTCAAAAATACCGCTCAGTCCGGTTGGAACAACCAACCGGACCAATAGTGTCACCAGAGGCACCTGCTCCGCCACGTGTGAAGCACATCGATCCGGTTGGTACTTAAAACCGGACTAATACACACCTCACTCCCGGTTGGAAAAACCAACCGGGACCAGATGTGTCCCCAGATTAATCCCGATCGCCACGCAGCACATTTTAGTCTCGGTTGGTAGGTAAAACCGGACTAACAACAAGAATCGCTCCACCACGTCTTCGAGCCTACTGTTGAGAAGAGATTTAGTCCTGCTCAGAATAACTGGATGATGGCCGCAGCATCGATCTCAAGGTATCCCGGTTTAGAAACCGGATCGAAGGTCGATATGAATCGGACCAACGCCTGCCTGTAGTAGTGAGCGTCTCATAGCTAATTTTGTTAAAATTCTAAAATGGCAACTAGAAATGATGAACCTTGATTTTTGCAGATAGAGGAGGGGCACACCTGGGTGAAAGAAAAAAAATTAACAAATTAAGGCTTTATATGTACAACATCATACTTACAATTAAGGCCGATATGTCATAAAAAAATGCAACACTCTGGTCTCTCATTATTATGCTGCGGTCACAGAAGATACAGATTACTCGTGTCTTTGTCCAACATAATTGCATTAGCATTATCATCTTATCAGTCGCTAATGGGTGCCCCTATGGGCCCACCATGACCTAGAAGTGTCGAGAGTTGCTCATGGATAACCAAAAGGGTAAGGAGGGGTGTGGATGACATCCCGGGACAGCTGAGAAATCATGCCACTGGAAAGAGATAATGATGGAGTTTACAGCATGATTAGGACACCCCATCTTTCTATCTGTGTATACACGATAAAAAATCTACTGGTGATGTGCTGGAAAAGCAAGTAGACGCCTGATAATATATCTTCTAAAGCAAAGGAGATGCTTTCTGCATGTGGAAGAGTTGTACCGATCTACTACTATCTGTAAAGCTTCCTGTGAAATCCTCAAAACCGTGAGCTTGACACTTGGTTTTAATTTAAGTGCATAATATTCTAGGACCGACGATATGTTTGGTGTATCCTTCACTTATGTTTTAGATAATAGAATCTCTTCCTATCTCTACATTCGAAAATATACACGGTTCAAAAAAAAAACTACAAGAATATCAAAATATCTGCTACACAAAGTTTGATAGAAAAACACGGTCAAGCGGCATATAGTCTATTATTAGCCCTCCAACCACAACTATTATCGAAGAAGCTCATTGACACTACTTCTAGATCTTGGCATGCCTTAAATGTATATAAGCGGTCCTCATTATTCTGTAGTAATGACCATTGTCGTAATTAATTAGTACACTCCTTTGAAGATGCTTTGAACGAATGAGAAATCTTTGCACTTGGCAAAAGTTATATCATTTCGACAAAGTCAAATAAACCAAAATAAAGCAGTAGCACTGGTCAAAATGATGTTTGAGTGAACCCCCATCCCTGATAGTTAGTTTTTCTTCGTATGTCTGGAGCTACCAGATGCAACCAAACCAATGCCTATATAAACAATACGTCACATAGATCTAATGACCTGGCAATAAAAGAATAAGTCTTGAATGTTTTCATTCCTATTGCAAAAAGCAATATTTTTGACTACCTTCCACTGTACTTTTTGCTAGATTATCCCCAGTAAGTATTAGTCCCTTATCTAGGTACCAAATAAATATTTTTTATCTTGAGAGATATTTTTAAATCCCAAATCAACCTATTATTGTAAAGTGCTTTCTGATTAATCAATTGTCAGAGTTATCCACAGTTATCCACAGCGAAATGTGGCGCTCAGGCCCCGATTTTTACTGTCCATTGTTTTTTACCTGCCAAACTTCGAACCCGTCAAGGACCTGACGCACGACCGCACGAGCGCGACTCGGCGACTCCAAAACCTCGCACTCGCAGCTCAGCCGGGGGTTTGGTTGGGGCTGGGCGCCTGGGCATATTTTCCCCTTTTATCCCCGCGCGCTCGGCTCGGCTCTCTGTGGCACGCGCGGTTTGAACGCTGGCGCGGCTGGTCCCACCGGCGCGCGCGCGCGCGTCATGCCTCACGGCGCGACGAGACGATAAACCGCGGACGACGCGCACGGGGCGCGGGTAGAAATACGCGGCGCCCACCCAAAAATCCCCCAGCTCAGCTCCCCCTACCGGAAACATCCCACTCCTCCCCCCCACACCCCACGGCCACCGCCGCCTCCTCCTAGCCACTGCTGCGTGCTGCCTACCCCTCCCCCTCCTCTGCCCCCCAGCTACCCCCTCTCCTCCTCCTCCTGCTCTCCGTTGGTCTGCGTCGCCGGCCGGAGCGACGGCGAGGTATGTGCCTTCGTCTTCGTCTTCCTCTTCTTGGTGGCCGTGTCGGTTGTTAGGAGGTTCAGCTCTCGCGGTTGGCTAGGGGGTCTTGCAGTCTTGCTTGCTGTTTTGTCTGTGGCCACTGGCCTGGCCTGCGTGAATGAATCGGTGCCTGCAGACTGCGGTTCGTTTTCTTGTGAGATAATCAGATTGCTAGGCAGCTGCATAAGGGGAAAGAAGCTGTTTTTAAGGGATTTTCTTTGTTCGTTTGATGATTTCGCTACTAGGAGTCTGGGACATGGCCTTTCCTGTGAATCTATGGAGATCCTTCTCTTCTTGCTTTTTTTGGATGCCGCGTCAGATTGTTAGGAGGCTGGACTCAGGAGTCAGGAGCACCGAGCACACGGGTGCTGCTGCTTACTGCCCAGTTTTTTTTTAAAAAAACTTGATTTTCTGGTTGACCATAACCAAACGCGGCAGATCTAGAAGCTTTTGACCACTCCCTTATTGCGATTTACAGTATTTAGCAGTGTGTTAATCTTGTGTGGTAGCACTGGGAGGGAGTAGTTGAGCCGACGGGTCAAACTGCTTGCGCAGGTGGTTTGGTGTAGATAAATTATATGGGACTGGGATACTTTATGACTCATGGGCAGCCCCTTGTTTTGTTGTGCGTAATGGTTGGTCAACCTTGCCTAGTACGGGCGTGTACCTTGAAGCTTGCAGCCTGTAGGATGTTAGTCATGACGCTAATCTTTGGTCAGCATTACGACACTTGTCGGTAGGAACAGGATGGCCGATAGTTAGAGGGGAATTTGGGGTTGGTGTTTGATCAGGGGCTTTTCATTAACTGTTCACTGTGAGCTGTGTTTTCTTCAGACTAATTAGGCTTTTTTACCCTTTTTTGTTTCGCCGTTTATACTTCCTTTTCATTGGTTGGTATAAGGGAGAAATCGTTATGCTCTTGTAGTTTTCTGTAATAGAAAGAAAGCATGCAAGTTTTAGTCAAAATCTTACATGCCAAGGTTAATAGCTAAGTCACTTGGCGTGAAAACTTTCTTAGCTTCTGACAAACTAGCTCCATGTTGTCTTCAGTAAGAAGGGAACTTGTTTTAGCAGTACAGCAATAGTGAAGATTTTATTTCATAGGATGCTATTACATGTCGTGCGTCTGAGCTTGACGATTTTCCCAGCTAGGAATCGTTGAGCAACTCTGTGCTGTAGGTGCATGTCTTTATGAAGCTGACGCACCAAATTCATATCTGTTACTCATAAGTCTACGTTGTGTAATGTCTACAATATTGCAAAGCAAGCTTCAGTAACCAGTATTGCCATTCCAGTTTGTAACTTTAATGTTTTTGTTCTTACAGTCTCTCTCTTTCAGCAGAGTTTTCATCTGGATTTGTGGGCTACTTCTGAAGGGCTAGAGAGCACATCAACAAACAAGCTGCAAATTTTCCTTGCAGTCCATCTGTTGATTGGATCTCCTTCTCATACCAGAAGAAGCACCTGATAACATGCAGTAATTAGTGTACCGGGCCATTTTACCGAACCAGGATGACTGATACTCCAACATCCCGGATGATGCATCCCTTTGGCAGTGTACCAAGGCAGAACCCGAAGCAGTTCCAGTATCCCGACAATCCGCAGCACACTTGCCACCCTTACCAGGCACCCTCAGACACCCATGTTGTGCCGCAACACCGTTACAGCCTGAAGTCTCACTCACCTGATGCTAATTCTGAAAATCAGGATACTCCTAAGCGGTACACGTTTGACTCCTCTGCTGGCTGCACAAGGCATGATTCACCCTCCAGCCACAGCTTCACTCCAAGGAGCTGCAGCCCTCAATCTCACGAAAGTCAATCCGACTCCACGAACGGGTCTCCTGTAAGCGCTTCGTGCGTCACCGAGGACCCGAATGATCTGAAGCAGAAGCTGAAGGATCTTGAGGCTGTGATGCTCGGGCCGGACAACGAGGTAGTCAATAGCCTTGAGATCTCTGTGGCGAACCAGCTCTCGTTGGAGCCGGAGAGATGGGTGCGGATGATGGGCATCCCCAGGGGCAACCTGAAGGAGCTACTGCTTGCTTGTGCCAGAGCAGTGGAGGAGGAGAACAGCTTCGCGATCGACATGATGGTGACGGAGCTGAGGAAGATGGTCTCGGTGTCCGGCGAGCCGCTGGAGAGGCTGGGAGCGTACATGGTGGAGGGGCTCGTCGCCAGGCTCGCCTCCTCCGGCAACTCCATCTACAAAGCTCTGAAGTGCAAAGAGCCGAAGAGCTCGGACCTGCTCTCCTACATGCACTTCCTCTACGAGGCGTGCCCCTACTTCAAGTTCGGCTACATGTCGGCGAACGGCGCGATCGCCGAGGCCGTGAAGGGAGAGGACAGGATCCACATCATCGACTTCCACATCTCCCAAGGTGCCCAATGGATTTCGCTCCTCCAGGCCCTCGCAGCCAGGCCCGGAGGGCCACCGGCCGTCAGGATCACGGGCATCGATGACTCGGTGTCGGCGTACGCGCGCGGCGGCGGGCTGGAGCTGGTCGGGAGGAGGCTGTCGCACATCGCCGGGCTGTGCAAGGTGCCCTTCGAGTTCCACGCCGTCGCCATCTCCGGCAGCGAGGTGGAGGAGGGGCACCTCGGGGTGCTCCCGGGGGAGGCCGTGGCGGTGAACTTCACCCTGGAGCTGCACCACATCCCCGACGAGACGGTGAGCACGGCGAACCACCGGGACCGGGTGCTGCGGCTGGTGAAGGCGCTGGCGCCGAGGGTGGTCACGCTGGTGGAGCAGGAGTCGAACACCAACACGGCGCCCTTCGCGCAGCGCTTTGCCGAGACGCTCGACTACTACGCGGCCATCTTCGAGTCCATCGACCTGACGCTGCCCCGGGACGACAGGGAGCGGATCAACATGGAGCAGCACTGCCTGGCGCGGGAGATCGTCAACCTCGTCGCCTGCGAGGGCGCCGAGCGGGTGGAGCGCCACGAGCTCTTCGGCAAGTGGAAGGCGCGCCTCACCATGGCCGGCTTCGCACCGTCCCCGCTCAGCGCGCTCGTCAACGCCACCATCCGCACGCTGCTGCAGAGCTACTCCGCCGACTACCAGCTCGCCGAGAGGGACGGTGCGCTCTACCTCGGCTGGAAGAGCCGCCCCCTCATCGTGTCGTCGGCGTGGCACTAGCCTTTGTGCTGTCTGTCAAGTGCTCATGTCATGTCATCTAACGAAAAACCTTAGGAAGCCGTGGTGACACTGGGCGAACTAAAGATCAGAAGAATAGTGCAGCTAAGTTTATAGCCTGATGCTGTAATGCCAGTCGTAGCATACAGGGGTTGAGCCTGAATAGGGCTAACGTGGTGTAGCGCAAGTTCCAGGGTATATGTTTCTGTTTCGGACGTCTTATGGTGGACGGTGTTGTACTCTAATTTTAATCAGCTTTATTATCTACCATTTGGCAATGATGTTTGAAATGTTTGGCAGGTAGGTCTAGCTGAAAATGAGTATTGAGGACATTGCCGACTGAAACATTCATACATGTTAATAGATGTCAAATGTCAGGTCTGATTCCATGGGCATATTTTTGCGGCAGTGCCATCAATTTATATGCAGGGAAGGTACAAACTACAAAGCTTTGAAACGAAAACAAGACAGCTTGACGAGACCAAATCATCATAATCCATGCCCTATCATATTCCAGCAGAGGAGAGAAGGCAGTTCAGAAAACCAAATTCTCATAATCTAATTAATCATAACGGGTTCACTGTACAACGAATGTAGGGCCGCAATGCCACATACAAAGTCTTTCCCGCTCCAAAAGATGTGCGTATTTGCCGCAGCCCGCAGGTATAGCTTGCTTGTCTCCGTTTCAACTGGTGTACAAGATACAATGAGAATCTTGCTGAAGTGCTTGTCATTAACAAGCATTGTTGCCAATATATGATTCTTGGAGCTATGAGCATCATCAGACACTATCATGGACCCAGGACTAAATTGCCTGCACTGCTGTAGCATAAGGTAGCTGAATGGTCCATCGGTGTGGCTTTGAAAGTAAATCCTTCACTGCCTTTCTCTTCTCTGGAACCGTATATACTGTTTGCTGCATTCATAGCTACTGTTGGCACTGGCATTGCCGGAAGCCCCATGGTACCATACACAGATACCATGGGTTGCATTTGATACTGCATCTGATCAGAAACCGAAGACTGCATCTGGTTTGTGGAGTCACTATGGTTTGGGCTAATTCCAACACCAAGGTCAAGACTAACAGTGTCACTTTCAGCCGCTTGAGAATATTGGTTTGCGAAGGTTCTGGCTTCACATGCTCTCATCATGCTGCCAAGGCCAGGGATATTGCTGTTAATTGGATGCACGGCAGTCTTCATGGGAGGTGTGGACATCTCATGGCTTGCATTCCTGGCAGCAGGGACTTCATGGTTATGTTTTCCTTCATAAGTTGTTATCACTGATTTAGGATCATGTGATGCTCTCTCAACATGCTTCCGGACAGGGCATCCTGCGTTTGTGCACTTGTAGTAACTCCTGCAATCAAGAACAGAAATAAATATCCGAGTGCACTGCCTAAAACAGCATATGCTGTCCTCAATAGTGAATTGAGTTACTGCTTCTATAAATGTGCAATAAATACATCCATTCAGAAAGTGATGAGAACTAGGAGATTATCTACCACTAGTACTTTATAGCTTTATTACACAGTAATTATTGAACTGGCAAAATTATGCTGAAATCATGTGCAGCGCCTGCAACTTTCGAACCAAAAACCAACTGTAACACCCTGGCTCAAAATCGCTTAGAGCCTAACCCACCTACGGAGCTGGCCCACGCATGCATATCACCCACTTAGACTTTTCGGTCTCGCTTCGTTCAAAAGAGTTAACCAGAGGTGCTATGTTTGGCTCCAACAGACATTATATGCCACTACAACTCTTTCTCAACTAGCAATATGGGACTAATCCCACCATCACATCCACATGGACCACACGGGCCTCACAACAGATCGGGCCGGAGTATTACACTCACCCACCCTTAATGAGCTGACGCCCTCGTCAGCACACCGTCTAAGCGGCAAATGTCCAAGATCCCCCTCGGTATACGGCCGTTCGTTTAGTGCCGACCCACATACCATGCTGCGTGACCACTCTAAACCCACACAAGCCATGCGCAATATGCTCGCGCAACTAAGCCCACACGATTTGTCGCACAGCGAGGATTGATGTTCTGATACCATCTATAACACCTTGACCTAAAATCGCTTAGAACCTAGCCCACCTATAGGGCTGGCCTACGCATGTATGGCACCCACTTAGACTTTTGGCCTCGCTTCGTTCAAAAGAGTTAACCCGGGGTGCTATGTTTGGCTCCAACAGACATTATATTGCCACTGCAACTCTTTCTCAACTAGCAAAATGAAACTAATCCCACCATCACATCCACATGGACCACATAGGCCTCACAACAGATCAGGCCGGAGTATTACACTAACCCATTCAGCAATGCAGATATATGACAGCAGTATTCACTTTGTATACTTAGGAATAGCATTTTTACATGGTATAATGTAACAAACAAAACGTTATTTTCTGGTTTCTTTTTTTTACGTACAAAACTGTAGCCTCGCAGGACTGAACCAACTTAGATCCGGAAGAAATGCTAGCATCTGGGGTTTTTTATTATTTGCTATATTTTCCTAACATTGTAATTCAATCTTTAACTAGAGGAGAAAATTTGTCGTGATAACACTAATGGCTGGTATCTGCGCGAATAAATAACAGACCAAATGGTAAAACAATATGACAGACTAAACTAGTCTAGCTTTGAAGGGCCTTCAAGGACACATTGACAGATAATAATAGGAATCCTCCCATGGCTGCATTTGATCAACCATTAGTACTAGACGTGAAGCCTCACCAGATGTTTCCTCTTAATCCATCGTAAATCTTTACCAGCTTAACCCACTTAATTTGTTTGAATTCAAGCCTGAGCACATATGTGAAGTAGAAAACATTGTTTCTACTTACTGCTCTGCACTGAATTTATGTTTTCAGATATTATATCCAAAGTAATCACAGGTTTCCTTGGGAGGATAGGACTAACATGTACATGAACGATTAAGCATATAAAATATCCTATAAAATTAGATGTCATAGATGATGGATGTCTTGCAAAACACATAGAATGCAAAAGTTTCTTAGTTTCTGGTCCAGAGTACATAACCAGAGGATTATTATATATTGTACCATTACTTTAACAATATGTTCACATTGAGGTGAAGATGAGAAATTTTAACAGTAGTGTTCAATGGAGAAAATAAGTACTGACCGCGGATTGGGGTTTCCTTTGACTACTTTTTGCCCATATTTGCGCCAGCGATACCCATCATCCAAGATGTCAACCTCACTAACAGTTTGTACAACAACACGAGGCTCACGGTTAGGTTTACCCATCAGAGCAGCATCAATACCAGCAGACTCCATTTTCCTGTTTGCATGGTTGTAGACAACAAGATTAGTATTTTGGGAGAAATTATTTAAGTGTATCAAGTACAAATCATATGTACCTGCGTTTTGACTCCAAATCATCATCCTCAGTAGCATCATCTGCATGGTAGGGCTTTCCACCTCCAGCATCAACGTCATCATCACTAACTGAACCTGGTACAGGCTCAACCATACCAGCTGGATGTACTGGATTACCAAGGTTACTAAGAACATTCGAAGACTTGTCTGCATGTAACAACAAAATTCTGAGAGGCTCATCAAAAGGTTACAACAAAACAATTAAAAATACTTTAGCGAAAGGTTTGCATTAAGTTTTACAAATTCAAACCGCTCCTTTTTCAACAATTTGTAGAAAAATGAACTATTGAGTTGTTACTTTTATACAAGACATGGATGAAAATAATAGCAAGCAATTATATATAAAAAAGAATATTCAAGCAAAAGAGGCTGCAATTTAAGCATAAATTTTGATATGCTTCCAATCTTTTTGTGTACAAAACCAGATTAAGAAAGCAGAAGGCCAAGCCGTCACTTTGGAAAGCATGGTGAAGTCCTCACCCTCACCAGCTGTCATACCATCATATCTCTCTTCACCCTGATTTGAAGGAACCGCACCAGCTGCTAACCTCCTGTTAGGCTGGGGCTTAGGATGATTGTGACGCCCCTTATAAATAACTTCAGTGATCTGACCATCAAGCGAACGCTCCAACAGCTTTTTTACCTCACAATTAGGATGCGTGCACTTGTAATAACTTCTAGGATTCTCACTTCCCTTGACATGCTTCTGTCCATATTTGCGCCAGTTATAGCCATCTTCTGCTGACTTTTCAGCTACATTTTCAGGCTGTGTCTCCTGCACAGCATTTTCAGAACTACTCACCTGTTGTAACTCAGGCGTACCAACTTCAGCAGGCATGCTCTCAGTCAATCCAACCATTCCAACAGGTTGGTTTGGAGCACTTGAAACATTCACAGTGGCAGTTGACTCGCGTGAACAGAGGGGCCTATTCTCAATCACCATGCTAGATGATGAAGCAGGATTCAAACTTTGATTTTGCATAGAAGACTCGTGGTTTTTCATATCGTTAGTGGCAGGAGCCTGCAGTACAAAATGTGAGCATTACAGAGGTTATACAATGCAAAAGTGATTTGTAGAACAAATTATTAAGAACAAAGAATCCAGCATTGATAGATCATACTAAATCCATACTTTTACCTACGAAGTCTACTATTTCAGCATTGTATGTGAGAGAACTATACGATGCATACCGATAAACAGAGAGGGCTGATAGGCATGGAAAGCACAGACGACTTGGAGTGACAGTGAAGGCATCAGAAATGCAGCAACAAGATGGAGCTGAGGCACAGCCATAAGCAAAGAGAGAGGAACAAGACAAAAAAAGAGCAAATAAGAGAGGGAAAATAAGTCTGACCAGCAGAGATAAAAAAAAAAGGGGGGGTGGGGAGGAGGAGCTGAGGTGTGGCCATGATTGAAGAGGAGAGGAAGAAGCAGCCTAGATAGAGAGAAAGAGGAAGGAGGGAGATTGTTCTGCGTAAATGGAGAGAGGAAAGGAGAGGGATTGTTCTTTGTAAACAGAAAGAGAGAATGTTTGTTTCAGTTGTTATGCAATAAAAATAGGGTTCATGATTCCCATTATAGCATTTAAATCCACAGAACTGGACCACAGTAATATTTTTCATTCTTTTCCATGAGATTTAGAGATAAAATTGGGATTTTCCTATTTATACTCCGATGATTTCACAAACTAAATGTAGGTGTGTGATCACTCTAGCTTGTTTTTATGCTATGAAGCCTCGCTGGCTGCCAACAAATCATACAATGAACTTGATGTACTTACTCAGGCTTCAATTTCTTGCCAAATCAACATTTCAAATCACCGAACTGCAGACTGGTAATAATTTGGAAATATTGGATACCCAACAATAGTGTGGCTTAATGAGATTCCTACCAAGAACTCTGATTCATTCGAGACAGAGATCACTTGCTATCCACCAAAAAATATATAAGTAGCATAATTTTAGAGATGCATTTGCACAAGACGAGCAAACAGAAGGATTACTATTTTAAAAAGCACATAGGACAGAAACCTCAGCATGATATAAGTTTATTAAAAATACCAATGCACTCAACTCCAAACAACAAAAAGGATGGTAAATAATTATGCAACCATTCAAGAATAAAATACCCCCTCCTGTTATTTCCTAAAGACAGTACAACTTTCCTGGTTACCAGGATTGAAATTTGAGATTGATTTTTTCTAAAGACAGTACAATATGTTGTTCAGAGCTAGAAAACAATGACCATGGTAAAGTGCTTTCAAATATGAATCCAATGGTATCACTTGTGTAACGCAAAACATCAATATTGCTGGGCAATAGTTGGTCAAAAATCAACAGACTGCCAAATCACAGCTCTATTTTACCTGTTTCTTCAGCAAAATATCCACATAGAAGGGCCAGAGAGTAGAATAGAATGAGAAAATATATTTTTTAATTCAAGAATCAAGTTGGCAATAAAGAACTAGAATCCCAGATAGAAACACTCAGTACACTGCAATAAGATGCACCCAGCGGGCAGCGTATTAAGGTTTCAATTTGACAGATTCAGGTAACTAAAAGAAAGTGATGTGAATTACATTGGAAATGTAAATTCCCGCTGCAGTTCTCCAATATACAGGCCAAATTAAATTGTTGGGATCATATATAAGAAAAATGCTTAAATTTTGTTTTGCTGGCCTATAAGATAAAGTTCAGTTAATTTATGTAGCTCATGTGCAAACAAAATTCTGAAGCTCTTTAAGCCCAATAGATCCTGCGAAAGAATCACAACAGTAATCAAAGAAAGGATCTGTACCACTGATCGTGAAGACGAATTAAGATGAGGCTTGAACTCAAACTCCCGAGGGCACCCATCTTCATGGGCAACACCAACAGATTTATCCCTGGGTGAAGGCAGTATGTCTGGATGAGCAGTCTTGTTCATAATTGCAGCCATGCTCAGAGTACCAGTTGTAGGAGATGGTTCAACCTAAACAGGAAGCTTTGTTAAATATTTTTTTTCCAAACAGGGTAACCTCTATAAACTTTTAAATACCCAATGCACATCATCTTGTAGAAATTATTTCTGTAAAGTTCTGATACAGAACTTAAGCCCTCTAAAATGGAGTGTGTGTAAAAACAATTGCCACATGGATATTATCTTCATAAACTCTTCCTTATGACAGAATAAGTTTGCCAACCATACTATGCTTAGATGAGGAAACATCGAAAAGACTATCACCAAGACAAAGAAAAAGGCAGTAATGCTGTAAGGCTGTAAGCAAGTACTCTATGCTTGCTCAGGCCATCTCCAATGCAAGTGCTTAAGTAGATGCTTAGAGAAAAACCAGGTTTTTTTTGCCACATCAGCAAATAGAGGTGCTCAGAGGAGAGAGAAGATGCCTAGATTGGCATCCATTGCTACCGGGTGCTTGCCAAATTTTTTTCTACAGCTGCTTGTTTGGATGCCTGGATGCTACCTGGTTGATTGTATTTTTTATGTTACACGCTAGGCACCGGCCATTGAAGATTAAAACGCCTGGTCCAGATGCTAACAAGATAGTTATAGTTTATAAGCACCTCTGAAAGCTGTGACGCATTGGAAAGAAAAGTTTTTATACCGGTGCTTAGTGATGTGGCACCCTAAGCACCTAGCTCTAAGCACCTTGCATTGAGGATGGCCTCAGTATGCTCAAGCAAGCAATGCAGTTTCAACTTGTGGACCGTCATCAATAAGAATTAAAACTATTGACACAACATCTATGACCAATTTAAAGAAGCAACAACAATTAAACGGCCATCCCTAATCCAAACCTGCGAAATTTGACTCTTTCCCTCTGGCGATAGCTTGGCGCTCTCCTTATGGAAGAGTACCATTCCTTACAGCACCACCAGTGCAATACCAGCCAAGGTCGAGGGGACGTCTCCTTAAATAAGGCCCAGCTTAATGCCCCCACAATAGAAATGCCAAATGATGATTTGTTCTCCGAGCCACCAAGTGTGGGCAGCACAGAATAATTCCGCCGAAACGCACCAGCAATAGCTCCCATCTCACTGCACGGCAAATCGACGGTGCAGGGACGCCCCAAAAGGAGAAACAGAGGGAGAAAAACAACCATATCTCCGAGAACCGCCGCGGAAAAGGTAGCTCCAGGAGCCGCATGGCACCTCCGGAAATGCGAAAGCGCGCAACAAAAGCGCATTATTCCGAACCCACGAGCCAATTCCGCGGTGCAAATGTCTCATAAACTAGATCATAAAGCTAATGCGCATCCGAATCGCTCTTTCCCCCAAACCTCAAACTAGCCTCGGCACGACACGGACGCCGCAGAATTCGCAGATCCCGCGGTAAGAGCAAGTGGAGGGGGGAAGAGAGGCGACAGGCACAGCGCGGCAGCAATCACCTTGAAATTCGTGAGGAGGACGGGGGACTCCAGGAGCGCGGAGGGGCTGAACCCGGCGGGGATGGTGAGGCATGGCTCGCGCGAGATCGGCAGCCGCGCGGGGGACATCGCCTTGTACCGCGCCCCGGCGCCGGCGAGCACCGCCACGCGCCGATCCGCCGGGGCCGGCTTCTCCGGCGAGCCTCCGGCGCCGGCGGAGAGGTCCCCGGAGCTAGGGTTCGGTGAATCGGCCATCGGCGCGGTGCGGGGTGTGTGTGGGAGAAAAGAGACAGAGACCTGTCTGAGTGAAGAGGACGGAGGAGAGGGAGGAGGTGGTTTTGGAGGCGATGGTGGGAGGGGCAGTTTGGGGAAAGCAGCGCCCTCCGGTACCGGAGGCAGCGTGGGTGGGAGGCCGCGACCCATGTTGACTTCCTTAAAGACAGCACCTGAAATGACCCTCCTGCCCCCCGGGGGCCGGGGCGGGATGCACGCGAGCTCGCGGGGGCAAAAAGCGAGCGTGGTGTGATGTGAGCAACCGCGGCACGAAACCGGTGGTGGGATCCGGGGGCAGGGAGTGGCGACAGCGACCCGGCTGGCTGCGGGGGTGGGCCCCCAGGGGCACCGAGGCGTGGGCTTCACGTGTGCGGATGACGGTGGGCTCGATGCGGCAGTGGGCCGGGCGGTCAGTGAGGGGTTCGGGACGTGTGTGGAAGAGTGGTTGGTGACGCTGGGAATATGGATGCGCAGGATAAATGTAGTTTTTAAATTCTGCGTGAGATGCCTGTCAGACTACCCCCCTCATCATCTTGAATTGAATGCAAACTGCAAGGAGAGGCCGATAGGTAAAAATCGAAGGGTGAATTCGTGGTGGATAAATGTGGTTCGTCCGATGTTTGTACTGCGGGAGTGCGGGTGCCTTTTTTTCGATAAGGACAGTTACAACATTATTTGTATTGATGTCATGTCATCGAAAATCTATATAAGAAATAATGGTCTTGTTTGTTTCAGATTAAATTAAATTAAAATTTGTTATTTTCGTATAAGCCAAATGATGTAATGTTTTGTAGTCATTCTTGTGGGGTTTTAAATAGTACTTCTTAAAGCTTGTAAAATATTTTTTTCATAATTTTTTGAACTCATTAAAACGTATTTTGAGGGGTCACAAATTTGCTACAGTAAAATACAACACTACATTAATCTGAAACAAACAAGGCCAATGTCTCCATTGCATTGTATCTTAATATCATTTACATCATTAATACTCTCTTTTTTAAAAAGACATCTTTTTCCGCATTAATTCTAAAACTTTGGAACAAATGTAGAAATGATTTCTTAAGAAAAAAATCATCTCTTTCTCTCTTTGCATTAATTCTATGTCATGTTATCCTTTTATTCTAGATGGCATAGCAAGAAACAAATAAAAAAACTATATTGTAAGTGCCTAAGAAAGCAATTGTCTTAAAGACTCCATCCTTTACGGTTTACTTTAATTGATTTATCTAATTATTAACTTATTTTTTGTCCCTTAACTATGCCCGCTGGACACTTTGGTCTCTAAACCTCAATACCGGACTTGTGAGGTCCCTCATGTAGCAAAATCGGACTTGATCGATCCTTTGACTGGTCAAAACAACGGTATTAGGGTTTTCTTGCCAACATGGACTGCCACGTCATTACCGCCTCACACATGGTGAACACCTAGATTGCCACATCATTGCCAAGTTAGCAAAAAAACCTACATGGCTGTCACACAAGCAAGAAAACCCTAAAACCACCTACTGACCTAATCAATGGACTATTTTGGTCCGGTTTTGCTACATGAGGGACATCACAAAGTCCGGTATTGAGGTTTAGGGACCAAAGTGGTCCAACGGACATAGTTGAAGGACAAAATCGGCACTTTTTCCTTTAAAATATAGAGAAAATTATATAATTAGTCCTCAAACTTGTCCCACCTGTGCATGTAAATCCGTAAGTATCGAAACCGCTTATTTAAGTACCCAAACTTGCGAAACCGTTGCAATCAGGTTCATAGGCTGTTTTAGTGATGTGCACTGCCATGTCATTTCCTACGTGATATTGTTTCTCTTACTTTTAATGTGGGACCTACTTGTCTGTCTCTTCCCCTCTCACCTCTCTACCTCTCCTTGCATGCACGTACGCTAGAGCTCTCACATTAAAAGTAAGAAAGAAAAAGAAAAATACCACGTAGGTGTTGACATGTCAGTGGCACATCACCAAAACAGACAAAAAAACCAGACTATGCATTTTTCCATCTCAAACATGTCCATAAAACCTCTTTAAAACAAGTCAACGTGTCTAACAAAAGTGGCCTGACTTTCGAGTACACCTTGAGAAACTCTCAAAATTAAAAGATAAGTGTCGGTGTAATAAATACCGGGGTACAAAGAGGCCTGGGAAGGCCGAGAGGGCCCCACGCGTCAGGCGGGCGAGCAAGGCCCCAGCGCGTGGGCGAGCCCCTCAGGAGGCTGAGAGGGCCCCACGCTACGGGCGGGTCGCGTGGGCGAGCCCTCTGGAGACGAGGCGAGGCCCCCGCGCCAAGGCGGAGCGCGCGGGCGAGCCCTCTCAAGAACAGTGAGGGCCCCACGCCAAAGCAAGCGTGCGTGGCGAGCCCCTCTGAGACGAGGCGAGGGTCCCACGCTGTCAGTGGGGCCCAGGGCGGGAGCATTGCGTAAGAGTCTTGGCGAAGGCTCCTCGCCGCAGAGACGGCGATTTAATGAGACATCACGCTGGATAGACAACAAGAAATGATTATCACTTCTGATGACCCTGCAGTCTCGAAAGCGTATCATCACCACCGTGGGCGAAGAATTGACCGCAGAGAGAAGGTTTGTTGAGGAGGCCGCCATGGCAGAGAAGCGTAGCAGGCCCCACCCGCAGACTCACCGGTGTATTGATCTGCGGTCGAGGCCACTTGCGGCACGCGAGGCGGCGCCGCATGTGCATGGGCAATGCACGTTGCCTCTTCTGTCGTGTCTTGTCGAGTATCGAGGGCATCAGATCGCTTACCCTCTCGCTCTCTCCGCCACCCACGCCTTGTATAAAGGGGAGGAGAGAGAGGGGACGGAGGAGAGAGATACGAGCACTAGTATTCGTGCATTCGAAACACCCTGTAAACACATTCCCATTCAACCACAATCAGAAAAGAGCTAAGGCTCAGCAGAGTAGGACTATTACCCGCGAGGGGTCCGAACTCGGTAAATCTGTGAGTCGCCCTTGTTGTGCCCGACGCCAAATCGAATCGAGCTTGATCGAGTTGGCTAGCGTACTAAAAATTTGACCAGGGGTGTGATCCGCAGTGGTTGAGCGGAGAACACGCCGTTAGTGGCGCGCTAGGTAGGGGAACGCTAGCATCGGTTCAAACTCTTCGACCCTTCTTCAGAGGCGATGGCGAGCAAAGAACCGTGATGGAGTAGGAAGCGGCCGCTAGAGCCGTGCCACGGAGTCGGCCGCGGCGATGGCGGATCACCCGGCGGTCGCCCGCCTAGGGTTGGAGCTCGGCGAAAGCGGCCGCCTCGGCCAAGCTAGGCGGCGCTGCCTTGGAGGAGTGCACTCAAAGACAGAACCTCCACGCGCCGTGGCCTTATCGAAAACCCACCGTTCCGGTGACTCGACTCCGGCGGCGCCGTGGTTGGCTGCCTTGGCTCATCATACCGACGCCGCCCAGCGGTGGTGCAAGTTTGGGGCGGGGAACCAGCGTTTTCGCCCTCCGTTCTTTGTTGCCCTCGCTCTGCCTCGCAGATCTCTGGTGAGGGGGGGGGGGCCAAGACGACAAGAGCGCGACCCTACGGGCCTGGCGAGGCGGCGTCTGAGTGGCGCGATCTCCGGTCCCATCCGGAGGACCGCCACTTGTCGCATGGAGAAGACTCAGGACAAGCTCCGCAGGGCCACGACCGAAGGCGATCACATTGCCGCCGCGCCGTCTTGTGAGGACCAACAAGAGGGTTCCCGCAGAGCTGCCCGCCGAATGAGGGTGGCGCTTCTTTAGGCGCCGCCAGTGACGGGCGGCCGGGCGAGACCGCGTCCAGAGCAGAGGCTCCGACGCCGGGTGCCGCGCCTTTCTAAGGAGCTGCGCCGCGTCGATGGCTGAACGGTTTCGTCCGACCCCATCGAAAAGTACGACGGCTCCACCAACCCCGATGAGTTTTTGCAGATCTATACGACGGTGATGCACCGACCGAGGGTCGGGAAGGTTCTCGCGAACTACTTTCCGCGGTCCTCACCGGCGAGCCCGCCAGGCTCATGAACCCGCCCCGAGTCCGTGGGGTCATGGAAGGAGCTCTCGAGCTCTTCGTCACCAACTTCGTGGCACCTTCGAGCAGCCCGGTAGAAGACGACCTCCACAACGTGGAAGCAGAAGAAGGGAGAGTCGCCACGACTATATTCGGCGCTCGGTCAGTCCGCAACACCATCCCCGACATCTCCATCGACGCCGGGTCACGGCATTCGTGAGAGGCACCCAGACCCCAAGGTCAAAGAGAAGATGGCCACCCGCAAGATCAAGACGACGGAGGAGTTTTCACCTTAGCGCTACAAGTCGCCCTTCAAAGTGAGCTCAGATCCGCCCATTCAAGGCGGGGCCACCAGGCGGGCGGCGGCCGGACCTCGAGGAACCCCGCGGCAAGGACAAGAAGAAGCGCAAGACGGCCGAGACCGGCAGGTCATGGCCACCGAAAGCGACGACGACGACGATGACGGCCACCGCAAGAATGGGCGCGCGCGGGCGTAAAAAAGGAGGAGGTCGCGGCGCCGGCGGGTACGGTCCCCGTAGGGCGGCCGAGGCGGCGGTTACGGCGATCGCTGTGGCGCGCGCGGCCCATGGCCGCGACGAAGGGCGAGACCATCGCCCGTGAGTAGGACGGAAGGCCCCACCGTCCCATTCACCGCAACAACTCCCACGACTTGGCATATTGCCATGTCGCCGCGAAGATGGTGGACAAGCGAATCCACGAGCAGCAGCAGCAGCAGCGTCCGGCGGGCAAGGGCAAGGAGACGGCCGCTTGGTTTTCGCGCGGAGCGTGAGGTTGCCGCCATCCACGGGCGGTTCGCCACCTATCCGCCCCACGCTAGCTTTAAGCGTGCGATGAGGAGGTGCGCCGCCGCACCGGCTTTGGGTCGGTGAGGTAGTCGGCGTGGTCGGAGCACCGATCGCGTTCCATCGCCGATCACCCCGCCAGCATCACGGCCTGGCATCTCCCGATCGTGGTTGCACCCACGGTCCGGAATGTAAAGCTAGGGCGGTCTTTGGTAGACGGAGGGAGTTCCTCAACCTCCCCGTCGCCGGGTCGCGCCAAGGGCGCCCAGATCCAGCAGCTGGAGCTTCGCCTAACGCCCCGTTCTTCCGATCGCGCCGGGCCGAGTCCGTCCACGGGCGATCGATCTCCGGTAACCTTCGAGGGTTCGACAACTTCCGCGACGAGATGCTCGAGTTCGAGGTGGCGGACTTGACCTCCCCAACGCCATACTAGGTCGGCCGTGACCGACCGTGTTCATGGCGGTGTGCCACTATGCGCACATGGTGGTGAAGATCCCGGCCACCGCCCCATCGTTTGAAAGTGGACCGCCGGGGCGCCCACAGACAAGGACACCGCGTGGTCGGGCGATCGGTGCCTGTAAGGCCGAGGCTTTGACTCGGGAGCTCCTCCGGCGAAGACCGTGCCTCCCGGTTCGTCCGCGGAGGTTAAGGCGGTCTCGAGGCGAAGTCGACCGGCGAAGACCGTTCGGTGGGCGCCTCTCGGCGCCAAATAGGAAGGCGCTGTCTCCTTCCTCCGCCTAACGCAGACGTGTTTGCGTGGCAACCGTCCGACATGGCGGGGTCCCGAGGTGATTGAGCACAAATTGGCGGCGTTCCGCGCCGACGGTCATGCGAAGGTCCGGCGATCCGTGGAGCGCCGAAAGTTATCCGCCAGGAGGTGGACAAGCTCTTGAGGCCGGGGGTTGTCCGCAGTGTCGCCCATCCTAGGTGGCTCGCGAACCCCGTCCTCGTCAAGAAATCCAACGGGCGTTGGAGGATGTGCGTGGACTTCACCGACCTCAACAAGGCGTGCGCGAAGGATCCGTACCCGCTGCCCCGCATCGATCTCATCGTCGACTCAACTACGGGTGCGGCGGTACAGCTTTACGGATGCGTACTCTGGTACCACCAGTTAGCATGGCGAAGAAGATGAAGACAAGACGCTTTCGTTCGCCCATGGGCGCTTCATCGCTATAAGGATGGCGTTGATCGAAGAATGCAGCCCAACCTATCGCCGGCCATGCATATCGCTCACCGCCCCAAATAGGGCGAAACCTAGAGGTGTATGTCGATGATCCGGTGGTGAAGTCCAAGAAGGCGAGGAGTTGATCGGCGACCGGAAGAAACCTTCACCAACCCGAGGAAGCTTCGCATCAAGCTTAATCCAGAGAAATGCGTGTTCGCCGTTCCGTCAGACAAACCGCCGATTCCTCGCTCCCGCAGGGGATTGAGGCGAACCCGACAAGATTGCAGCGATCGAGAACATGAAGCCCCGACGCGACTTGGCAGATGCAAGTGCTTGGTGGGTCGCTGACCTCCCCGGGCCGCTTTATAGCTCGCCGAGGATAAAAGTCTCCCACCGCTTAAACTCCTAAAGAAGACCAACCAGCCGAGTGGGCGGCGGAGGCGCAGGAGGCGCTCGACGGTCTGAATAAGTATCTTACCTCCCCGCCGCGTCTTTGGTCGCCCCTGCACCCGGGTGAGCCGCTGATCCTCTCGTCGCGCAAACCCAGGCGGTCAAGACGGTCTTGGTGGCGGAAAGAGAGGGTGTTCAGCGCCCATTTACTACGCCGGCAAGGTCCTCCACGACGCCAAACAAGGTATTCACAAAGACCAGAAGATGCTCTACGCCGTCGACGGATCCCGAAGCTACGCCACTACTTAGGGCGAAGTTACGTGTTGACCAAGTATCCTTACGGAGATCCTCTTCAACCGCGAGGCGACGGGTCGCGTGCCAAATGGGCCATGCGGTGGCGGAATTCGATCTCAAATTCGCCCCGAACGGCCATCAAAGGGCAAGCTCGCGGAGTTCATCGGAGTGGACTCGACGGACACTGAGTCGAAGACACCCCAAACCCTCGCCGTGGACTCTCTTCTTGACGGCTCATTCCGCCGGAAGGGCCGGGGTGGCGTCGTCCGGTGTCTCCCATCGGCGATGTCGTCCGGCACTGGTGGTCTTGGACTTCCGCGCCACCAACAACGCCGCGAGTATGAAGGATCGCCGCCGGGCTCGGGGTGGCTTCAACCCTTGGCATCCGTGACTACAAGTAAAAGCGACTCTCTCCGGTCATCAACCAGCGAGGAAGGATTTCTCCCGCCGGATCCCGCATGGCGGCTACTCGGCGAGGTGCGCCGCTGGAGCGGCACTTTGAGGGTTTGGGCTTCGTGCGCCCTCGCCGCGACAACTACATGGCGGATGAACTGCCTCGCATTGCCTCGCCGAGGGCACCTGTTCCGCCGGGTCTTTGAAGAAAAACTTACGCGCCGTCTGCCGCAGCCCCCCACTCTGGCGGGGACGACGCTTTCGACGCAGCCCCACCTCTGGAGGAGACGCCACCGATCTCTGCCGCAGCCCGGCTAGAGGAGGAGGCGAAGAACCGCCGAGGCGGTTGAGGCGAAACGCCAAAGCCAAAGCGAGTACGCCGGCGACAATGTACGTAACGCCGTCACACTCGTCCGGAAGGTCGGTGGATGGATCCGATCCTAGCCTACCATGGGATGGAGTGATCCCACGATGACGCTGTGCGTCGGAGAAGATAGCGCCAGAAGGCCAAGCGCTTCATACAGTAGGTGGGGACCAGACGCCAGAGCGCAAATGGAGTTCTACCGAAGCGCCACTCGGGAAGCGGGAGGAAATTCTCTCGAGATCCATGGAGGCATGTGCGGAGCCATTCAGTGAGCCGCGTTGGTTGGGAAAGCTTTCCGCCACGGTTTCTATTGGCCTCGCCTCCGTGATACCTTCGAGCCGTGAGGAGATGCGGTGCCAATTTCATGCTAAGCGATCCACCGACCGCCCAGCGCCGCAAACCATTCCGCTCTCTGGCCGCTCGCGGCCGGGGCCGGACATTCTGGCCCGTTCATGGCGCATCGAAGGATATACTCATCTGTTAAATGCGCCATCGACAAGTTCACTAAGTGGGTTGAAGCCTCGCCGGTCCCGCGATCACATCCACAGCCGCTATCAAGTTTATGAAAAGCATCTTCGTCCGGTTCGGTGTCGCCAATGTAATCATCATCGACAACGGCGCTTCGCTTCAAAAGCGCTGATTTCCAGATCGATACGAAGAGTTGGGTACTGTTGCCGCCTCCGCCCGCACATCCGAAGAGCAATGGGCAAGTGGAGCGCGAACGCGAAGTACTCAAAGGGCTCAAGACAAGGGCGTTCGACCGCCGAGAAGCGCTGCAAGCGCCGGGCGGAGGAAGTTCCCATCAGATTATGGGCGCCGCGGACAACTCCCAACAGAGCCACCGGCGAGACCCCTTCTTCCCGTGTATGGCTCGAGGCGGTGCTCCCATCGAGCTCGCCTTGGCTCCCCAAGAGTGGCGGCGTTCAGCGAAGACCAAGACCACGACCGGCGTCAGATGAAGTAAATCTCTGGAGGAGATCCGAGATGCATGGCGATCCGCCGCCAAGTATGTCGGCAGCGCTGTTGTTATCAAGCAAAGGCGGTGTGTGTGAGAACACCGGCAGATGGCGACCTGCTCACAAGAAAATCCAAGCGCAGCGGGCGAATAAACTATCTCCCCGTGGGAGGCCCTTCAAGGTGGTCTCGATCTCCGCCTGAGCTCGGTCAGGCTCGCGATTCGAGGATGGTCGCGAATTGGCGAACACTTGGAACGCCGAGCGGTGAGGAAGTTCTACCGTGAGTAGCAGCCCGAAGCCTTTTTTGGCCTTCCTTTGAGCCGAGCGGCGAGGTCTTCTTCCTTCACCGCTTCGCCTCGGGTCTGATTGTACAAAGGCATCTTCAATAAGAGATAAGTTCTGCCTCCTTGTGGACATCTGCTTTTTTCGCCTCAAGTCATTAGAAAGCATTCCGCTGAAAGTCGGCAACAAAAAGTACTCAAGGCGATGGCCCCTTAGTTGTAAGGACGAACGCCACGGCTCTCGGTTGGCGGCGAGGCAAACGGACGGAAGGCGGGTTCTAGCCCAGTGTGTCGGCTCGGTCTAGGCAATGCGCCAACAATGCACCGCGACTAGACTACTACGAAGCTAAGTTCTCGCCACGCGATGTCTAGGGTCGGTTCAAAAGAGGCCATAAGGGTTAAAGTAATCGATGCACGAGGAAAAAGCGCCACTTTCAACGTAAAGCTCGCTCTAAAGCTTTTTGGCGTCGCTGGCTTAGCCTTAGAAAGGTCTGTTAGAAAACATTCTCACGAAAGCTTGTAGCGAAAGTACTTATGGTCGATGGCCCTTAGTTGCAAAGGCAAACGCTTATAACTTACGTTGGTCGCGGCGGCGACGGAAGCGGGCTCTAGCTCGGTGTGTCGGCTTGGTCTAGGCAATGCGCCAACGGCGCACCAAATGACTAGACCACTTCCTAAGCTAAGCGCCGCCACGTAATGATTAAGTCGGGTTGCGAGAGGCCATAAGGGTTGAAGTAACCAGATGCCTAAGGAAACAAATACCACTTACTACAGAACGCTCGATCTAAAACCTTTGGCGGCAGTGCCCCAATTCAATTCCATGAAGTCAAAGTTGTGCGAAGTTCAAGTGAGACTCACAACAAAAGAGCAAAAGTTTGTTTGCATTGATAGGCAACATTTACAAGACAAAAAAGGCGGGGGTCTCGCTACTCCTCCTCGTCTTCGTCTTCCATTGAGCGGCGCCCCATCATGGACACGTGGTCGGGCGGCGGCGTCAACCCGCTACCGCTTAAACCGGTCCACTGGCGCTGAGGCTCCCGGCGGCGCCAATGAGACGAGGTGGCTGAGGGTTCTCCGCCGCGCCGGCGAACTCTCCGCCGCTGAGCGACCTCCGTCGAAGGAGCGCGGCGGCGGTGAAATTTGGCGAAGTCGCGTGGGCGGAGCTCGATGCCCCAGCGTCCGCCTGCTTTCAAGAGGGACAATCGGGGTTCGGTATGCAAAAGCGTAGCACGCTAACCCTAATCGCGGCATGCGTAAGCGCAGGAAAGCCAACTCAGAAGCGGTGCGCCTCAAGGCGAAGCGAAGCGGGAGCTCAAGTCGCTTGTTTGCGGCGGCGGGCGGCGCGGTCGCGTCACCGCTGTCGAACAGCGCAATGTATTGGGCGCGAAGCGGTGCCGGTGGAGGAAGCGCCAATGTGGAAGAAGCGCGCCAAGCAGGAGCGTCGGCGTAGAAGGAGCGGAAGAAACTGGCGCAGGCGGCGCCATTTCCTGAAGAGTCACCGCGCTCTTGCCCGGTGGCGGAGCGGCGGCGGTAGCAGCAGGGCCCCGCTGGGTGGGGCCGCGGGCGGCGAAGCTTCGGGTTTGAAGGCGCGCTTTCTTGAGCTCGCCCTCCTCCTCGTCGTCGACGGCGAGGATGAGGCGGCGCTTCCGAGAGCCTTGCGGCGAGTCGGCCGCCACGACAGAGCAAAGCGGCCGCGCGAAGCTTAGGCGGTCGCCGAGGCGGCTCATGGATCTGCAGTGGTCCTCGGGCCACTTGGACCGCAGACCGAGACCTCCATGGGGCGCTACCGCAAGTAAGGGTTGCGCCCCGTGGATCCCAATCGCAGAGGGGCGGATGCCGGCAGCGAGGCGATGTCGCCGGTCGGCGTGGTCAGAAGCCCCGCCAGCCATCTGGAGCACGTCGCCCGGCACGTTCCCATCAGCTGAACACCCAAAGAAGAAGCAGCGAGTTGGCTATTAGCCAAAAATGGAAAGAAAGAAGATACGAAATCCAAAAGAACGCGAGAGTATTCACCTCCAAGAGCGGTCGGGTCCGTCGTCGTCGCCGCCAGAGTACGCCCAGCGGGCGCGCCCTCAAGCGAAGCGGGCAAAGACGGCGCCGCAAAAAGTCCGCCACCACGTGGGTTCCGGTGAGCCCCCGGCGGCGGAGCTCGGCAATGCGCGCCGCCATCGCCTCCGTACTCGCTAGATCGTCGCTAGGCCCCGGTCGGCGATGGGCTCTGCGATCGCCGGAAGAACAAGATCGTCGCAGCCACCGGAGTCCTCCACGTCTGACCACTACGCCGTGCAGATCCTTCCAGCTTGGACTTGACCGCGCGAGGATAAAGGCGGCGGCGTCGCGGGCCGCGAGCAGCGACTTCCCAACCGCGCCGAGCGCGAGCCGTGTGCGAGATGAAGAGTCGGCGCTTGAGCGGGAGGTTTGGCATCGTCCCCACGATCATCTCGCAGAGGTGGGCGAAGATGACCAGGCCATGATCGAGTTGGGGAAGGTCGCCGCCGGATCCCGTAGAAGGCGAGCACCCCAAGAAGAATTGAGTCTGGCGGGACAAGGCCCGCCAAAGACGCCAGAGAAGGTCACGATCTCCCGGCGAGGACTCGGCATGATGGTGCGGCATGGAACCGGCGGCGGTCGGCGGCACGAAGACTCGCCGCCGCTACGATCCTCATCAACGATGGAAGCGGGCGAAACAGCTCCGTATATGCGGTGCGGCATCCCATGGCGGCCCTTGCTGCGCTTGGGAGCCATGGAAAATTTGACGGTGGCGCTGGCGAAAAGGCTTGGTGGCAATTGGCGAGGAGGCGTAGTAGCGGCGAAGAAGGCGATGGGCAACGAAGACTTAGCATGCGGAAGGATTAGCGCAGCGGCGAGAGAAATATTTATAGGCGTGGCGCGAGCGCCGACGGTTTGATTCCGCTTCACGCGCAGCGCCATCATTGCCCAGCGTTTTGGTTTCCAGCGCGCGTAGTTCCCAAGGAAGATCGTGTGCGGTGGGGAATCAGCGTCTGGCCGCCGCAGTGGTGGGGCCCCACGATTCGCCTCCGCCGCACAAGAAACGGAAAAATATCTGCGACGACGGTTCGCGTATCATGGTGGACCCGGGCTCTTGTCGGTAATAAATACTGGGTACAAAGAGGCTGGGAAGGCCGAGAGGCTCCACGCGTCGGTGCGGGCGAGCAAGGTCCCAGCGCATGAGCCCCTCGAAGGCTGGGGGCCCACGCGCGTCGGTGAGCGAGCAAGGCCCCAGTGGCGTGGCGAGCCCTCAGAGGCCGAGGGCCCCACGCGCCGGGCGGGTGCGTGGCGAGCCCCTCTGGAGACGAGGCGAGGGCCCAGCGCTAAGCGGGCGTGCGCGAGCCCCTCTCAAGAACAAAGCGAGGCCCCGCCAAAGCGGCGTGCGTGGCGTGAGCCCTCTGAGACGAGGCGAGGTCCCACGCGTCAGTGGGGCCCAGCGCGGGGAGCATTGCGAATGAGTCTTGGACGAAGGCTCCCCTCGCTCAGAAAGGACGACAGCGCATTTAATGAGACATCACGCGGATAGACAACAAAGAAATGATTACCGCTTCTGATGACCCTCGCAGTCTGAAAGCGCCATCACTTGGGCGCAGAAGAATTGACCGCAGAGAGAAGGTTTGCTTGAGGAGGCCGTCCATGGCAGGAGAAGCGGGTAGGCCCCACCCGCAGACTCACCGGTGTGGATCTGCGGGTCGAGGCCACTGCGGCACGGGAGGCGGTGCCGCCGCGCATGGGCAATGCACGTTTAAATCTCTTCGCCGTGTCTTGTCGATTATCTTGAGGGCATCAGACGCTTACCTCTACCCTCGGCTCTCTCCGCCACCCCACGCTTGTATAAAGGGGAGGAGAGAGAGGGGACGGAGAGAGAGATACGAGCACTAGTATTCGTGCATTCAAACACCTCAGAAACACATTCCTATTCAACCACAATCAGAAAAGAGCTAAGGCTCAGCAGGAGTAGGACTATTACCCGCGAGGGGGTCCGAACCTGGGTAAATCTGCGAGTCGCTCCTTGTTGTGCCCGACGCTCAAATCGAATCGAGCTTGATCAAGTTGGCTAGCAGACTAAAAATCTGACAGGGATGTGATCCGCAGTGGTTGAGCGGAGAACACGCCGTCAATAAGTATATGAGTAAAATAATATAAGTCGGGGAGAACAAGATCTAAGATGTTTGATTCATAAAATAATTTCAATTAAAGTTTAAAAAGATACAATTTCTTTTTTCTAGACTGAGAGGATTTCTTGCATAACGTCATGTAGAGATGCCTTCATCACACTTGGAACGTTCCGGCTTCCGACCATACCTACACGCGTGCTTTTAAACAAATCTATGCATCGTCATTCTTAAATTAATAGTCCTCTTATTGCCGATTATTGGTCTCGGATTAATCCGCTGAACTCATTGCCCATGTCCTCGAGGATATTGCTAATGAATAACCTCTTAAATAATGGAGTACTACCATCTAAGGATATCGCTACTAAATAACCTCTTAAATAATACTACTATCTATTTTATATTGAAAGGGACTACCATGTGTTTACTGGTTGCGCCGCGCAACCAACCAACCAGGAAGCACCACGCCACTCTTGGGGAAAAATACAAAAATTCTAAAAAAAAATTCTAAAAAATTCAAAAATGCAACAAAAAATCATGAAAGCATTAGAAATGTTGCCTTCTATAAAATGAATTAATAAATAATAGAAAAACTTTCACAAAAATAATAATGTTCAAAATAATTTTAGAAAAAACTAAGAAAACAAAATGCACATGTGTCTTACAAAACTAATGACATGCGCCACAGAAGCGTAAACAACACTAGTAAATAGATGCACGCACCATGATAATCCGTGCAGATGTGCGGGCCAGGATGTTTTACTTGTGATTTTCCCTTTACAGGTTGACGTAGAGCTTTGTTGAATAAAACTAAAACATGTGAAGTTTTTGTGTAATTCAACTCACCAAAATGGTAAATACTATGCAAACGGCTAACATAGTTTTAATAATTTTATCTAATAGTTGTAACGATTATTCCTTTCTTTGCTAAAATCAACTTTAACCAAATATATGTGATTCAACCAAAATGTAATGAAACATACAAACACATTTCCATTGCTCACAAACACATTTCCATTGCGCACCGTCAAAGCCCTAAAAATTAGGGACTAATCCCCGATTCTAAGCTGCTTAGAGATATGCTTAAAAAATCCCTTTTTTTGCCGCTTAAATGAGGAGAAAAGATGCTTAACTAAGTATCAATGCTTAGTGCAAATAAGCACATATGTAACCATTTTTCTATTTGTAATATAAGTTTTCTGTTTATGTGCTTAGGGACTTGTCAACATTCCTTCTCTTTAAGCATTGGTGCATAAGCACCTTGTATTCTATATGACCTAATGGATCAGCTAGCCAGTCGACACTTGCCCATGCATGTGTGGCAAACCGGTTGTCGGTTCAACCACACATATGGGCGCAAAACATTTTATTTTTTATATTTCTATTTTTCAAAATAAATAAATAATATTCATTTTATTAAAATTAAATAAATAGATGTCTCTATCCATCTTGTTGGGTGGGTTATGAATCCTATCAATCCAATGAGTAGATTTTTTATAATGATTTAGACTCAACGACTAGCTGAAAAAACTCGCCATTTGGTTGGACGAAATTTAAATCTCACCCATTGGTCAGGGCATAATTTATCCTTCGCCGAAGACTGATAAGTTGACGCACGACAACAATTAATTACCACTACGTAGTTATTTACCAAAAACCACACAGATTCATTTTAATTTTTGGATTTATCATGTTGGTGGTAATTAATCATTCTCGTGCATTAACTCGTTCGTTTTTGGTGAATGACAAATCCCAACCGACCAATGGTGTGATTTAAATTCCACCCAAACAGTCGATGGGGTTTTCAGCTTACACTGGGTCTAAATCTAGTTCGTTCATTTGACAGGTTACGTAAAATCCGTCTGTTGAACTGGTGGGATTTATAGCCCGTCAAGTGGAATGACCAGAGACGTCTATTTATTTAATGTTAAGGAAATAAATATTGTTTATTTAATTTGGAAAAATAAAAAATGAAAAATTCTACGTGTGCAGCCTGCAGCAGCGCCGACTAATCCACCGTCCACAACGACGCATTCCGATGATACGATCTACCAAACCGACGCGCCGCCGTCCAGTCACAGGCCGTGGCCCAACCAGCAAGCGCAGCCCAATGGCCGGCCAGGCGCTCCATGCAGCCGGTCAAATCTCCAACCCAGCACGCACGCACGTGCGTTGCCCATTCGTGCTACGTCTCCTCGTCTTTGGGTTCCTCCTGGTGCAGGCGCGTACGGCCGTACTCAAACCCAACCCAGTACTCAACCGCGCGGCGCCACACAGCCATCTGGCCCGTCCCGTCTCCGCTCGCCAGCTATAAATAGGCGCCGACCCGATGGGTCGCTGGTTCCCTTCCCTCGCCTCGCATGCCCCCGAACCCGACGCCGCCGCGCCGCGCGCAGGGCCTCACCGGCGGCGGCGGGCGGAGCCAGGAGGAGGAGGGGGCCATGGCGGCGGCGGCGGCGGAGGGGGAGGCGTTCGAGGAGGTGGACCCGACGGGGCGGTTCGGGCGGTACGCCGACGTGCTCGGGCTGGGGTCGGTGAAGAAGGTGTACCGCGGGTTCGACCAGGAGGAGGGCATCGAGGTGGCGTGGAACCGCGTGCGGCTGCGGGCGCTCGCCGACCGCGACCCCGCCATGGTCGACCGCCTCCACGCCGAGGTGCGCCTCCTCCGCTCCCTCCACCACGAGCACATCATCGGCTTCCACAAGGTCTGGCTCGACCGCGACGCCGGCGTGCTCAACTTCATCACCGAGGTCTGCACCTCCGGCAGCCTCCGCGAGTACCGCCACCGCCACCGCCACGTCTCCGGCAAGGCACTCAAGAAGTGGGCGCGCCAAATCCTTCTCGGTCTCCACCACCTCCACACCCGCGACCCCTGCATCATCCACCGCGACCTCAACTGCAGTAACGTCTTCATCAATGGCAACACCGGCCAGGTACCCGATCCCAACCTCCCCTACTTCCTTCCTTAATCCCATCCCTTCAATTCCTTATTTAGAGCTAGAAATCGCCGCTGCTGTCAAACTCTTTACGTTCTTGATACTGCTCTGTTCAATAATGGGGCAAAATGATTTCAATTTGAACAGACATCAGGGTTGGACTTAAATTTGAACTCCCAAAAAGTTAAAGAGTTAGAAATCATTGTTGCTGCTAAACTCTCCACGTTTATGGTACTCTTCTGTTCAATTAAGAATCTTGGGCGTCTCAATTTGAATAGACATTAGGCTTGGATTTAAATATTGAATCCTTGGAGAGGAGATAGATCATTGGCTGCTGGTATGTACACTTACCCCGAGCATCAGGGCATCAGCGGCGGGCGCTTTTGCCTTTCCGCTTCTTTTCTGTGACAACCCATAGCTCTGCATGTGTGCGAGAGAGATTCAAAAACGTCTCAAGAATCGGAACCGTAAGATGTCCCCGTGTCAGCTGTACCTTTCGAATAACAAAAATAAAGGAGAAACACAAATGATGCGCGTGGAAACACGCTTTAATTTTGCTAAGCAAGACCCCTCGAATCTTTGATTTGAGAGGTCGATGCGAAATTTCGCACGCGTTACTTGTTTGGTTTAGGCTACTAGTTGGTAGGCATTGCTTTTATGCTCGACTAAAATCATGCATAATGGTTAAGATAGATGCCAAAACCGTTGACGAAGGTCTTTCTCAACGACCGGCCATCGAGAACTCATGGTTGAATCGGTTCAGTCAAGAGAAATATGTAATTCGTGAGACTAGCCTCGGTCGTTGATTGGTGTGGTGATCGAAGTGTTATTGCTCTGGACGATTGGTTGCTAGCGGTTGAAATTTCTGTTGTTTTCTAGATAGTGCCATATTCAAATTGGGTTGGATTTGATCGCGTATTCGCATTTGTGGGATTGCTGCAACGCAGGTCAAGATCGGCGACCTCGGGCTGGCAGCTATCGTGGATAAGACCCACGTGGCGCACACGATCCTGGGCACGCCGGAGTTCATGGCGCCGGAGCTGTATACAGAGACGTACACGGAGTCGGTGGACGTCTACTCGTACGGCATGTGCGTGCTGGAGATGGTGACGCGGGAGATGCCCTACGCCGAGTGCGAGAGTATCGTGCAGATCTACCACAGCGTCACCCGCGGCGTGCCCCCGGCGGCGCTCCGGCGGCTCAAGGACCCCGAGATGCGCGCCTTCATCGAGCGCTGCATCGGCCAGCCCCGGAACCGCCCCACGGCGGCCGAGCTCCTGCAAGACCCCTTCTTCACCGGCATCGACGACGACAGCACTGGCACGCTCGGCTAGCCGCGCCGGCGACGGCGACGGCGACCTCGTCGTGCACTCATGCCCCTGTGTATTGGTCGAGCAACGAGCCAACGACATGTATTTCTCCGTGTTTAGGTGTTGATCCCAAATAAATAATTTAATGCTTTAGTGTGAGCTCCAGCGAGCGAGCAAATGTGTATAGATTCTTGTAGTCTCGCTGCTGTTTGATTACTGCTCCCTCTTTTAAAAAATGTAAAATGTATTTTCAAAATAAATATAACATGTATTTTTATTTTGAAAAGTCTTTAAAGACAGACTTCGATTGTAAATTTCTTTTATTATATATTATCAACTAGCATGATGACCCGCACATTTGCGCGGCTAGATTACTTAGTTTGTATGTAGATTTGGAGCTATCTATTTAAAGTTACTAAAACTATATTTGAAATCTACACCTTAATTGTATAAAATTATTTTTTTTTACTTTGATAATACGGAAACTTTCAATTTCTTAGAGCATGGCGACCATGCAATATCCTGAAAATATAGAAATTAGAAATATTAAATCAATAGATTATATTTTATATTAGATTTGGCTACCAAGCTTTAGAACATGTATTTTTTCTTTACAACTTTTCCTTGATTAGATGCAGAATAACAAAGTTTGCACATGCATCTGTAAATTTAGGTTTTCTTATTGTAGTCTCTATTGGATGCTATAAAACTTCTAATCATGAAGCGTTTTGATTTGCACCATTGTAAGTTGTGTCCATCTAATACTTTTGGTCCTCAATAATAGATGTCTCCTTAGTCTTTTAATATATGCAACAATGTGTCCATCCAAGTTAGTCATTTACTATTCGGGTTTCTAATCATGCAGTGTTTTGATTTTCATAATTGCATAACCATACCTTATTTTGATCTATAGCAGCAAGTAGATGTCTGCTTCTAAATTTTTAGCATGCAACAATCAGACCGTCGACAACTCCTTGCCATCAACGATTTTCCTACCATTTGAGTTGTAATCTTCAAACGCTTTGATATGTATGCAACATGTAGATGTTTGCTTTGCATGCTTTTGAATGCTATCTTCTCCTCGTGCCTCTCTCTAGGTTCTAATTTCCATGATGTTTTGACTTGTAGCCATGCGTAGTCATTTTCTTTCTGGCGTGCCTAATGTTTTCTCCTCATGACCTTAGATTCATCTACTCTCTCTATATTTTAATATTAAAATCATTTCAATTAGGAGTAGCACATAGACATCGCCTTCTAGAATTTTGACCTAACATATATATAGATGTCTCATCCCATCCTTAGGATTTTAAATCGACGACAATCTTTTGACATTGAAACCATGCATGTTTATTTGGCATTTAGCTACATTGTCACACCTCAAAAATATTTGTGTATACATCATACATGCAAAGCCGAGAGCTTTAGTAAAAGCGGGAAAAGATAAATACATAAAACTAATATCTCATATACAATTGATATTAGGATGCAATACAACAAATAACTTTATAGTTGATGGCAAGAGGACATACAATTTGTTCATGCAAGGAAGAAACATAGTACGATTGATATGTCAGTTGGACTGCGTGGCAACCGGATTGAATTTCAATGTTTTTTCTATTTTATTATTGTAGTCAATGTAAACTCTCCTTTAAAAATCTAGGCAATTATAATTTAGACTCAAGATGATTAATAGTTTATATTTTTATATTAACATCTATTTTATTGTAGCCAACATGAACTTTTAAAATCTACACCAATATAATTTGGCTCACGGAGTAGATCTTTTTTTTATAAGTTGACTTATCATAGTTGATTTAGTTAACATATCATAATTTGGCCAAGATTATGATATAGTCTAATCATAATATGTCTATATATAATCTTATTAGATCTGCATCGTTATAATCTAAACCCACCATAGTTAATTGTGTAGATGCACCATTATAATCTGGACCCACCATAGTCAAATATAGATATTTTCTTTTTATTACGATTAATGTGAGAATTTTTAGTATTTTTTGATTTATAGATAGTAGACAGATGTATGTTTTTAATCTAGGCTGGATGAGATCTTGGGGTTCAAATCCCACTTCTACCAATATATTTCCAACTTCGGCAACACTACAACCGGTTCGTGGACCCCAACAACAAGCGATTAGTGGACCGGTGCCGGTAGTGATACTGTGAGTATCACTCCTAGTTTGTTGGTAGTGAATAGTGATACCGTGAGTATCACTCCCGATTGGTTTAGTTACAATCGGTCCAAAAACCCAGTAGTAAAGGGGTTTGGAACCGGTCGTAAAATCCAGCTCTCTAGTAGTGAGCATGCGGTGGCACCTCTAAATTCTAACATCTGCAAAGGGTTGGGAGCTATGCATTGTCAAGTGCGCTCGATTTACATTTGATTGCTTTCAACTTGTAATTTATAATAAGAGAATTTGGACCAATTTAATTAGAAGCATGTAGATATATATGCTTAAAATCCAGTTAAACATATAGTGCTATGAAATTTCAACTTTTCTATCGTTGAGAAAATATACGTCATTATTAGTTGAACTAATTACCTTAACTGATTTGGAAGTAAAAGCAACGTATCTAAGGCTAATCAAAATATGATCTATGATATGCATGCATATATTAGACGTGAGTTCCATCATTAATTCATGATTGAGAGCATATTCACGTACCTTGGAAGCCCCATGGTTTGAACTTGTAGATTTTGGGGTCTGCAATGATAACGTGGGGCATATATACGGCGAGAAGGTAGCATGGCTGCCTTTTTCTTCCAAATAAACCCTCACGTCTAGTCGTTGGTCTGATCACCATGGAAACCGCGGATCGCCGAGCTCATCTCGCAGCTTCAGATGAAAACCCTAGCTAGCTCGGGCCATCGATCAATCACGTTTGATCTTTTTTTATTCTAAATCATATATAGTATATAGTAGACAAATAGATAGATTCAATCTAGATCGTTATAATATGGTCCCACCGTTGATCCGACAATTTGAGATAATTTGGGTGATGTGGACATAGGCCCTAATAGTAGATAGACTATCCTATATTAGGTAGATTTAATCTGAGCCGTTATAATCTGGTCCCACCATTGATCCGACGACTGAGATAGTCTAGTCGTTGGTCTGATTAGCATGGAAACCGACTTCAAACCGCGGATCGCCGAGCTCATCTCGCAGCTTCCGATGAAAACCCTAGCTAGCTCGGGCCATCAATCAATCACATTTGATCTTTTTTTATTCTAAATCATATATAGTATATAGTAGACAAATAGATAGATTCAATCTAGATCGTTATAATATGGTCCCACCGTTGATCCGATGGATGAGATAATTTGGGTGATGTGGACATAGGCCCTAATAGTAGATAGACTATCCTATATTAGGTAGATTTAATCTGAACCGTTATAATCTGGTCCCACCGTTTTTCCGACGACTGAGATAATTTAGGTGATGTGGACAAACGTGGTGGCTCCATTTTCCCAGTGATGTGGACATAGGCCCTAATAGTAGATAGACTATCCTATATTAGGTAGATTTAATCTGAGCCGTTATAATCTGGTCCCACCGTTGATCCGACGACTGAGATAATTTAGGTGATGTGGACGAACATGGTGGCTCCGTTTTCCCCTCCTTTAATTATATAATAGATTGCTTTAAAGTAAGAACATTGCTCTTTGGTGGACGTCCGACGCTGCGTCGTCCGCTTATCGGACGCCCATCGGCCAAATTTCATGCCGCCCGCCTTTCTTTGCAATTCTCCGCGTTCTGCTTGCATATATCACGTTGCTACTTTTGCCCACACCGACGCACAAGGCGCAACACTTGCATGCATGTAAACTTTTTCCCGGCACTCACGCACTGCATGCATGCTACTTTCTACACGGTGCATGTCTTCAACAATTTTTGCCTCCATAGTTCACAAGATGATGTAGTCTTGACATCACCAAGATTTCATTTGTATTTTATTTTGATTTGATGATCATAACTTTTAGGGTGCGACTACTGACGGACGTCCGTTTGGCGGTTAAATCGAGCAGACGCTTCGACCACGAGCTAGCAAGCACGCGCGGGAGTTCCTAGCTGCTGCATGCATGCAGACGCGCCCTATCCCGCCAAAAATTCAACGCATGCACACAGCTACGCGGGAGTCCCCTGGCTGCATGCACGATGATGCAATCGGCGACGTTATAAGTTTCCTTTTTCGTTTCTTCTTTCAACGGCCATAACTTTTGACTGTGAGCTCCAATCCACAAACTGTTTTCACCGGCGTGTTTGTGCCATTTTCTGAACAAAACAAGATCCTTGTTGTTATATAAATTTCTTGGAACAATTTTCAATACTAACGGAACAATTAAAATAGCTTTGTTGGAACAATAAGTCGATCGATGGACAATTTGATATTTGGTCTTACGGAACAAACGTGCTTAAGCCATTTGGAACAAATCGTCTAGCATTATGGAACAAACTAGTATACCTATTGGAACAATGTATTTGATGCTGCTGCAACAAAAGGCTAAACCTCTAATTGGAGCAAAAATATCTAGTTCTGATGAAACAATTTGTATACCTGTTGGAACAATATATTTGCCTCATGGAACAATTATATTTAACTGTGAGAACAATCGTTTTTACCTTTGGGAACAATTATATTTCTCTCGTGGAACAGTTATATTTTCTTGTAGGAACAATTATATTTGCTTGCGGAAACAGTTGTATTTGCCTTTCAGAACAATTATATTTTTCTTTGGGAACAATTAATTTGCTTGTGGGACCAATTGTATTGTATGCGGAAACAATTGTATTTGCCTTTTGGAAACGATTATATTTGCTATTGGGAATAATTATATTTGCCTCGTGGAACAGTTATATTTGCTATATTTACCTTTGGGAACAAAAAACACACACTGCTGGAACAAAAAAAATGATGGAACATCATGTTATACATGTGGAATAAAAAACACATACTCCTGGAACAGAAAAAATAAATGATGGAACAACATGTTATATGTGTGGAACAAAAACACACCTTCTTTGGAACAAAAAATAATGATGGAACAACAGGTTATACATGTGGAACAAAAAACACACACTGCTCGAACAGAAAAATACATGTGGAACAAAAAATAATGATGGAACAACATGTTATATGTGTGGAACAAAAAACACACACTGCTGGAACAAAAAATAATGATGGAACAACAGGTTATACATGTGGAACAAAAAACACACACTGCTGGAACAGAAAAATACATGTGGAACAAAAAATAATGATGGAACAACATGTTATATGTGTGGAATAAAAAACACATACTGCTGGAACAAAAAATAATGATGGAACAACAGGTTATACATGTGGAATAAAAAACACACACTCCTGGAATAGAAAAAATAAATGATGAAATGTGGAACAAAAAACATACACTGCTGAAACAGAAAATAATGAAGGAACAACAGGTTATACATGTGGAACAAAAACACACACTGCTGGAACAGAAAAATACATGTGGAACAAAAAAGAATGATAGAACAACATGTTATATGTGTGGAACAAAAAACACATACTGCTGGAACAAAAAATAATGATAGAACAACAGGTTATACATGTGGAACAAAAAACACACACTGTTGTGGGAACAATTATATTTGTCTCTGGAAACAATTATATTTGCCTCGTGGAACAATTATATTTGTCCGTGGGAACAATTATATTTGCTTCGTGGAACAATTATATTTGTCTGTGGAAACAATTATATTTGCCTTTTCGGGAACAATTATATTTGCCTCGTGGAACAATTATACCGTTTGGGACAATGTATTCTGTCTGCCGGAACAATGAGTGTAGCCTGTCGGAACAATCTATCTTGCCTACTGAAACAATTTTATCAATAAAAAATCAAAAAATGAAAAAAATGAAAAAAGTATTTAAAATGGATTCATTAGAAATTTAGATGAATTATAAAATTTGTACTACGCAATTTAGACTTCAAATAAAAAAGATAAAAAAAATGAACGCAAAAAAGACATGCACGTATGTTATCTAGTCGTGTGCGGGAGGGAGACCATTGATTTGTGGATCAACGACCAACTATGCAGCGCGAGAACAACGTGGAGCAGGGAAGAGCGGCGTGGGAGATTCTAGCCAAGCGCGTGTGCGCGTCTTGGCCCAATGCGCGGAGCCGGCCCACGCGCGTAGCGTCCGTTGCTGTTGGACGTTCAACCGGAAGCATTTTCGTTAAAGTAATAATGCATCAAAAGCAACTTGAAATACAAATCTAATTTATCTTTTGTACACTAAAAAATTATTTATATAATTTGAGTAAGTGTTGATCAAAACTTATTAACTTTGATTTTAGTTGAGTTGGCAGTGGTATATATGCTACTGATTGTTGGGGTCTATAGGCAAGATTTCATGACTCGTGAATGAGATACGTATTTGGCTTTAGGAGCTAAAATTTTGTTCTAAAAAAATGGTTATAAAATAGTACCAAACAATTTTCTAAGCTGGATTCTATTTAAGCAAGATGGATGTAGACGTGAGATCCAACCGATCTGGATCATCTCCGGGTGCGTGACGCCAAAAGATCTTAAAGCGTCGGGTCATCTTTTGGCATCTTTTTCCTTGAAGCGTCAGGAACATGATGGGGATTGGGCACAGGCAGCTTCGACGTACCGAAAGAAGATGGCTGGCTGAAGGATGTTTAACTTGCACTGGAAAAGGGAGGGTTCCATTCGGTTGCTGCTATACGAAAAGCTCTCTTCTGGTCTTAAGCTCTCTTCTGGTCTTTGTGCGAATGCCGTGTTAATAATTTATTGTCATACATGATATATACGAACCACGGTAAAGATATGAATCACATCGTATTTGGTAACACAATTTAACATGAGTTTATACATCTATTGGGTTTTAATTATGGGTGCTTCTTCTCAATAGCAAGGATACTGGATCATTCGGACACAACTATCACGAACCACCTAAGTGCCCTAGCTAAGGCTGCGTTTGATTCAGAGTTATTTTAAAGGTTTGTTTAGAAACAAAGTATTTTCATTAGTTTGAGATAAAACCATGGTTTATGAGAATACCATGGTTTTCAAAACCATGAAATGATAAAAAAATACTTTATTTGAAAACAATGGTTTCGTAAAACCGATGGTGTTTTGGAGTATATTCTTAGCTAAAGTTTTGATGGCTTGTCTTTCACTAGTTATTGTGTTTGGTTAAGTTTACCATCCTAGATACCATGTATCCAAATAGATGATAGTTGCAAGGAATACCAAGGTTTTGATGGACTTTGATGAAACCATGATATTTTTGTAAGCCTATGTATTGCAAAACCATGGTTTTAAAATACTTTGTTTCCAAACAGGAGCTAAGTGGATTAACTAACCTTAACCAGTTGGATTCGCTTAATCTGCTTAAGTTTTTCGTTTGGCTGGAAGTAAAGAGAATAACTTATCCCGCCCTTTTGTCCGTCTTAACCCATGTGTTTTTGGTGGGATGATCCCTCACTCCACCTCTTAACCCTGAACCAAACACAACCTAAGTCGTTATGGTGGGTTACAACATGAGTGCCCCCATATATAAGGCCTAGTATATACTCTCTTGGTTTACGAAAGACACAAAACTCATCGTAGTGATTTTTCTCCCCTTGGAAAAAAATTACCTTGTCTTTGAAGTACTGTCCCTAGGAAGAGGAAGGAATGGGTAGAGTGGGATCCGGGGATTTGGCCTCCCATGGAAGCCGTTGATGAAGATTAAATATCTCTTAGTTTACAAAGACAAAAAAATGGTTTATAAAAGTTTAGGTAGCCAAGCAAGCCCTCCCGTGTACTATTTGTGCCTAATTTTTTTTTTTTGGATCGTTTGGTTTTAGAGGCTAACTAGTCTGAAAGGCAATGAATGATTTTTTTGGAGCAAATTGCATTCATGCCATTATAAAATTTTAAATTTATGTAATAGTTTAAATATATGCTACTAGGTGGATTTTTTACTATCATGTAATTTTACATATTTATTATGGCATACATACAATTAATTTTTCTTAACGGTTGGGCACGATCGAGAGATCCATGCACGGTAGGAACTAGGAAGCAAGTTCAACCAAGACCCTGGCCACCTGAGCACCAGAGCACCTGAGCACGGCTCAGTGACCGTGGATTAATTCCGGTAAATTATTATATTGACTGAAACAAAGGCAAATTCACGTGACGTGTTACTTGGGCTAGCTAAAGCCCTAACCGCATGCACGTTTCTGGGCCAACGGGCCCAGGTTGATACCGGGTTAAAAGAATGAAGTAGAGAAAGTCTTTTGCCCCTTCAATCCATCGGTATATATAATCATGTAATCTCTGTCGGGATTTATGATAGGGTTAATTTCACTGTTGCCATTATTGAACAGCCCGTTAGCACGGTTACCATTTTTCGATCGCCTCAAGCAGAGATGCCATTTTAACAGTTTTTCTCTCCCAAGCGTGCCATTATGGGGCTTCTGAGGTAAAATACATGTTAATACACAAGAATCTGGGTGGCAGTGGGTCCCACTGTCGGCCCTCCTTCTTCTTCCTCCTCCCTACATCTCTCTCTCTCTCTCTCTCTCTCTCTCTCTGCCCGAGCCCCGCCGCCGCTGAACCCCCCGCCGCCGCCACCGCCTCCTCCTCCGCCGAGCCCCGCCGCCACCGCCTGCCATCATGCGCCGCCGCCAACGAGTGCTCCCTCCTTGTTGCCTCCACTTCCGTTGCCGCTGCGGAGAGCTCGATTCGCCGCCACCTACGCCGCCGCCTTCTCCGGGAAGGAGACGACCGGGGAGCTAGGGAGGAGCGTCCGGAAGGAGACGTCCGTGGTGAGTGGCGGCGGTGCACGGTGGAGGTCGGCGGCGGCGCTCATGGCGGTGGTGGACAGAGGCCAAATTGGCCGGCGAGACGCACGGGGAAGGTGAGGGAGACCTCAAGTTAGCTTTAGGACGCGGCCTAATGGATCAATTTGAAGCATGCATGCTCAATTTGGGATTTCAGCCATGGTGGCCGGAATTGGGGAAAAAGGGAGACCGGGCTCACCGGTGCTTCTCCGGTGAGTTCGTCGGCTCGGGGAGGTATTGGGAGACACGGCGGAGCTCTGGGATGTGAAGTCGTGTGGCGGCGTGGAGGGAGCAGCTCCGGCGACGGTGCTCGTGTTGGGCGGCGGCAACGGGGCTCCGGCGGCGGGGCTCTTCTTTGGCGGCGGGGCTCTGGCTGGCGAGTGGCGAAGCGGCAGTGGGCGGCTGGCGGGGCTCTCCGGCAGGCGGCAGCCAGTGCAGCGGCGGGTCTCGAGCAGAGAGAGAGAGAGAGAGACAGAGGGGGAGGGAGGAAGAAGAAGGTGGAGGGGCTGACAGGTGGGACCCACGTGTCAGCCCCGTATTTCTTGTGTATTACCATGTATTTTACCCTGTAAAGCCCCATAATGGCACGTTTGGGAGAGAAAAACTGTTAAAATGGCATCTCTGCTTGAGGCGATTGAAAAATGGCAACCGTGCTAACGGGCTGTTCAATAATGGCAACAGTGAAATTAACCCTTTAGGATATGATAGCGAGGATTCAGCTCCAATGGAGAGGTATTTGAACTCCTCGTCTCCTTCCCCATTGCCCTTTGTCGCTGTCGTCGATGCCTTTGTTTACATCGTGGCTGTACTCACCCCCTTCCCTCTACTCTTGTAGGTCACTCCCTTCCTCTCCTCTCTCTCTCTCCCCCTCTCTCCCTCTCCCTCTGATAACCCCCTTCCGACCTTCCCACTTTGTCTCTCTCGCAAGTCACACACTCACCCCCTTCCCATCCCCTCTTTGACTCTTTCTGGTCTCCCTCTTCCCTCCTCATCTCTATGTATCCACTGTGTGATATGCACTGTGTGTGACATCGCTTGTATACGTTCATGTAAGTGGTTAACTGGTTATGGCTAATGGTGGCAATGATGACACCACTAGCATCGAATCCTCTCAAGGCGAATGGAGGGGGAGCATATAACCCTTTGATCGATTCGAAATGGAAGCCAAACTCCAATAATCTGGGTTAAAAATACAGATATTGGCTGGTAATTTGCAACTGGGATCTTGTGCAATGTTCCTTGTGCCAAAGAAAGATTTTAGGGGAATCCAAAGGAACAAGGAGCATCTTCTAGAAGGATATGATGATGTGCAAAAATTTGAGAAGACCACCCCCTCCCCCATCATGACAGAGTTGAGGGAAGCTTAATTTTACGAAGAACAGGAAGAATCGGCCTTTGTTTCAGGAAGATAATGAAGAACAAGATGCAAATGTGGATATGGAGGGGTGTGGCAAGGAATACCATCACTAGTCCCCATACAGGCCACCATGCAACCAAGTTAAGGGACGGTTGCGAGCGTAATTGGAATGCCTTTTGAATTTGTAAGTTTACAACTAATGCTAAGTTCTTTTTAGTTTAACAGCTTAACGACTTATCTACATTTTGAAAATAGATATAATTTGAGTTTTTTAGTCCTTTTTTTGCTGTTTTGAAGGTGTGTTCTAAAGCTTTAAAAAACAAGTCAAACGAAATGGATCCGAATCACGAGACTAACTCGAGAAGCTCTCGAAGTTCAGTCATTTCAGCCGTTCAGCCGTTCAGATCAGCTTAAAAGAACAGGACCTAAATTTCCAAACAAAATAGGTTTTAACTCTTATTTGATTGATCACATGTTTTCTTTCCATGTCATTTCTGATTTAGTGGTTTTAGATGCATACTATGAAAAGAAACCGGTTGGAGCGCAAGAGGTTAAATGATTTGGTCTATATTTCGCATAATAGAAAGATGGCGGCTATATTTTAAAAAAAGGCATGAGGAAGGGGGAAAGTTATGATCCACCTGTTTTTGGAAGAATTCGATTAGGACAATGTACTGGCAAAGTTATTATCTGGCTATGATGGCCTTACTTGGGATCATGTTGATGAGACTCTTGGTACATCCATCAATCTTGAAACTTGCAATTTTTCTAGAAAAGCTCATGGTGAGCCTACTCTCTACTACATAAGGAGCAAGGGTAAGAAAAGAGTGAAAGAAGTAGAAGTAAAGGAAGAAGACATAGAAGAACACTATTCCAATTCGGCCAATGTAGATGAATATGAGAATGAGATATTTTAAGATGATGAGGATGTTGATGACTATATATGGTGCAGATCCAACTAATGATGAAGAGGGTAGAGGAGAAAATGCAACTAATGATCCATATAACGATTTGATTGATGATTATATCAAGAGGGTTGGAGACCTAAAAGTCGTTTGTTATGTGTTAATGTATGGGCTTTTTGGTTCTTATGTTACTATAGTGGAATGGTGCAAAACTATGTTTTTTTACGAACTATGCATTAGGGCTTGGTGATGTGGACTATCTTATGATGTTGCAATTTATTCGTTTTTATTCATCATACTTGTACTTATGCCATCGTCTCGCCGTACGTCTTACGCATTTAAAACATAAATGATTCGAGCACACCACGAGTCGCAATACTGTCGTAACAACCGTGCTCCAAATAGTGGCTAGCTGGCCACGCCACTATTGTTGGGCTAGTCCTTCGTCCGCGAAGCCAAAGTCACGGTCGTTGAAGAACCTTGCATCTCCACACCTCGCTGCCGACAACAAAGGGTTCACTCGATCAGCATATATAAGGATGCAAATTTCGACCAAAAGTCACCAAAACCAACAACCATAACAAGCCTTCAATTAATTTTGTTTTGTCATGGCCAAAATATGCATGCTAACCAAATCAATCGACCAACCAGGCCAAAGAAACAACAGATGCTAGTCTTGTTCCAAATCATCAACCTCGTATGAAATAAATAAAAAACCATAGAGCGAAGCAAGTGTCCCTAATCGGATGATCGATCAAGGAAACAACAATGAGAGATAAGTACACCTTCCAAATCGATTGATTATTACATGCATGTGGATCACTTGCCACCTGACGTAGAGCGAGTGGAATCAATCAGCTCACCCACTGTTGCCAGGGTGAGCTGAAGCTTTGCTCTGCTTTAGCTCACCTAAAGCGAGAAGGTAGCACAACTGCACGACATCAATGCTAAACACTTAGGTTGTCCTCGAAGAAGAAATCTTTTTTAAAGGTGGGATATCACAAATCAGATGTTCGATGCAATCTTCCCATCTGACGGCTGATGTTAGCATGAAACCTTAAAAAAATAAATGTGAAACCTTGCGAAATATACTAGCAAGCCATGACAAATATACATATGAAACATGCGCAAATTCTGATGAGCCTTAAAAAAAAAAAAGCAAAGCAACCGGTGAACCTTGAAAAAAGTCGGATGAACTTTTGATAAGTGCTGATGAAGAAACTTAGCTAACTAGTAATGAAACCTCAAAAAGAACAAGTGAAACTTGCACAATGTACTATTGAGCCTCCGAAAAGTACAAGCGCAACTAGGTTTTTCTAAGGTTCCATGTGAAAGTGCGCGATGGACCTCCCATTGCGTATAAGAAAGTTCAGCGAGAACAAAAACAAAGTTCGACAAGGAAAAATCCATGTTTCATGGATATATTTCTAAGGTTCCATATGAAAATGGAGAATAAATCTTCCGATGCAAATAAGAAAGTTCCATGCAAATAAACACAAAGTTTATCAACGGGAAACCAAGATTCAAACGTATATTTACAAGGTTTCAAGTGAAAAATAGGGTGCCATCTTCTTCTAACATTATTCTTCTCTAGATCCGGTGAACCGCCATGCCCTCATCGGATCTGGCTGCCAAAGCTCGTCGGAGATTGGTAATAGAGAGCTAACTGGAGAGATGGAGAATAGAGAGAGCTAGAGAGATGAAAAAAGGTAAATGAGGAAAAGAGTGGGAGGGCAGAGCGGCAACATCGATACTGACGAGTGGCGGTGGCGGCAACGGCCGTCTAGCAGGTGCACAGCGCGTATGCAGCCATGCATCTCCCTCCTACAGAGAAGAAGAGAATGGCCTGGGACATGAGAAAGAAAAAGGCTATAAAGATGGCCCCGCCCATATGAATATTGTTAGGAAAGTGTTGCGTGTGTGGTCGCATGGAGTAGGTGGGTGTCGTGACCCCAATACTTTTACAGGGAATCCAACACCACGAGGCGATACTAGTCCCAGGCTAGTATCTCGAGATGGACAATACGATGGAAACATCGTAGTGCATTTAATTAAAGTGAAATACAGGTAAAACGGTAGCATCTTTATTACAAGAAGAACTGGCATACCAGTTTGAATAGCCCATAGGGATTAAATAACAGTGCATAAAAGAACATCAGAGTAGCGGAAATAACAACTGCGATAGATTCCAGGGCATCGACCCAGACACTGTTGGTGATTGATAAATGGCCCATCCCGAGATGGGCCTTGGGCCGATTCTGTACCGGCCCACCGCACGTACAGAAGGTCCAAAAGGCCGCCCTTGATCGTACTAAAGGAAGCGTCTAGCCGCGCCAGGTCTTCCCAAGCTTCACCAAGTCAATCGCCTCCACGGGTCCCGACCGTGGCGTGGCGTGGCTCCCAGCCGCCTTAGCCGGAGAGGTCCATGGTAGCCATTGAGCGACGGGGAAAACGCGCTTTTGCTTTGTTTTATTTTTTTTAAAGCAGTTTTTATATTTAATGGGATTTATCCCAACTCCACGTCATTAGATACAAATTTATCATTTTAAAATGATTATAGAATTTCAAGAGATTGCGAGTACCAAACTTCCAGAATTCATACATTTTTATATAAATTCTGTTAATTACATCTCACATGGAGAATACCCCTGAGTAAGAATTCCAACATGAATATTACATGAAATTGCAACATAAAGAAAATTACAAAAGACGAAAGAAAAATAAATGGTCTTCTGTCTTCTTGTCGTCGCTGTTGATGATTCATTGGAGGCTTTATGATTTGATATTATCTTACTAGCGGCATGGATGGCTAGTACTTTTGGAGATGCTTTTATGGGGGCATCACAATTTGGGTTTTATGCTATTTTGGTTAGCACGATATGGGGGCTAATACATTTTTTTGAGTTTGGGATGAGATGCTTTTATGAATGCGTCCTAATTTGATCTATGTGTCGATTCTACCATATGCTAATATAATGGTAAATTTTACATTGCCGCATTATATATATAGAATTTCTTTATATGCACATATTCTAGGCATGTATATGCTTGCCTACGCACATGCATATGAGCATTCTTTTCAACCATTCTTTTGCGATTGAGATGCGATTTTATTCATTCTTCACGAGAATTTATTTTGACCATGCACATGTTTACTCTATGTGCGGAGTTGTGGACGATGAATTATGTTAGCCATGCACACATGAATATTAGATGCAATGCATATGCGCATGCCTAATTTTGATATGACTAATTAGTCTGATTTTCATAGAAGCGTGTGCTAACCTCTAGTTGATGAGGAGCTTAGCAATGCAGACATGCAGGAATGATTAACCTGACGCTAGCATGTGTTTTATTTATGCATGATAGTGTAGGCATACACGATACATCCATGCACAGATTGATGTCAATGCAGTCAGCCGACACATATATGGCACGGCTTGCATTTTTTAGTCGTGATTTTAAGACTAACATGCTTAAGCCATTCATGCCATTTTTATCAATGTTATATGCACATCAGATCATTGTACACCCATGTATATACAGGGTACTAATGCATTTAATTATTTAGCACACAATGCACATAAAGTTAACCATAAGTTTTTTTTATGACGTGATTAACTAATGCATGTGCACATGTGAATGCTGGCTAACTTTGCGTTAACATCTGATTAATTCATGGAACTGAGACACGAACTGAATCTGATATAGCAAATATTTACCGAACTTTTATACATGCGCATCGCAGCGTATCTTTTAATTAGATGGCCAGATACCATGAAATATACGTGCATATCTGGTATTTCGTTTTGAGATATACTTTTGGTCGCCTATACCCATTCATAAGAGGGCATCATCATCTCACCCTGGCCATATCCGCGAATAGATCGACCGGGTAAAATGAGGGCTTCATTCGTCATCTCGCCCCGGTCATATCCGCGAAGAGATCGACCGGGTAAAAAACGAGGGCTTCATCATCATCTCGCCCCGGTCATATCCGCGAGGAGATCGACCGGGCGAACGAGGTCTTCATCATCATCTCGCTCTGGTCATATCCGCGAGGAGATCGACCGGGTGAACGAGGTCTTCATTACACCATGATCCCTATCCATGCGAAGGGATTGGACTTGAGAACAATTGGTGCAGAGGGATGTAGCCCTGCATCAACCACTACAGGAATCGCCCGCAGAGTCGACTGCCAATTTATGTCTCGACGGCCAAATACATACAGTCGATACACGTCGCTTAGTATCGACGGCCCACAAGTAACCGTCGACACTGATGTCTGTATCGACGGTCTATAAACATGCCGTCGAGATAGCTTCGAGGATGTCACGCGGACCAACCGCGTCGTAACGGCGTCTACATCTCTCGACGGTTGTACGTTAAACCGTCGACACATGGTGCGTCGGAGATGCTGTTTCGACCGCTAATTCATGGCCGTCGAAACTACGTAGTATGAAAACAATTTAATTTGTGCTATTTTTTTAGTTTTATTGTGATTTAAATTTCGTTTCAAATTTCTTTGAGTTTTGTTATGATGATTACTTAAATACTATGAATGTCGTGTGTGATGATATGTTTTTTGCTATACTATAAAATTCAAACACATGTTTATTGATAATGGAAACGGATGAAATAGTAAACGTTTACTGTAAATTCTTCGAAAATCTTCGATTTACAAAAGAGTCATCGCCATGTTAGCTTTAAATTTTTTGATTTTTTTTCTATACTTGTAATTTTACGTAGGAAACATCAAGGTGTGGTGTGATGATTTCAAACGTTTTTTAAAATTTTTTAAAATTCAAATAGAGTTGTTTGACCGATTGAACCCCTGGGGGGAGCTGCCCTCGAGAGTAATGGATCTCTCGACGGTTTTATAATAAGCCATCGATACAAGGGTGGTACCTCAACGGTAGTCAACAGGTGCCCTCGGCACAGGCACTCTCGACGGCTTTTTACGTGGCCGTCGAGACAGTTAAGCACGACGAGAGTACCGACGGTTAGGTCGAAAACCGTCGATACCATGCATCTCTGTCTCGACGGCTGTGTATAGGCAGTCGATACAAGCTAGCCGTTGCTCTCACGGTATCGACGGCTGAGGTTTGGCCGTCGACACAAGCTGAACAGTATCGACGGCTATAGTCAGGCCGTCGAGTTTGACCCTTTTTAGAACATGCCCTAGGGCACGGGACTTGGCATTTTTGCCAAGTCCCGAGCCCTCGCCTCCTACTCACGCCGCCGCCACGCCTCCATCGCCGGACGCGCCACCGCCGCCGCCCTTGCGCCGCCAAGCGCCGCCCGCGCCGCATCTCGTCAACAGCACCCGCGCCGTCCGGCCGCCTCCGCCCGCCCGCCTCACCCCCACCTCCACCACGCCTCGGTCGCCAGAGTCAGCCGCCTTGCAGCGCCACCACCCGTCGTCTTCTACAACGACATCAAGTACTTTCGGGCTTTTTTTTTAAACGATGGCAGTGTAGTGTCGACGACCAATAATGGTTAGTCGAGACTAACTATAACTTAGTCATTATTAACATTAATTAAATTTTTTAAAATAGTAATTTTTTAAAATAGTAATTTTTTTAAAAGTATTAATATATTTAAAAATTTAGAAAAATAGTATGAAATATATTTAATAATTTAAAATAGTAGAAAGTGTATTTTAAAAATATATTAATCTGTTTGTCGTGTGATTAGCTAGAGTCCGTGGATAAGTTTAGTGGATGTCACCTATAACCGTACATCTCCCGTTCGGAAACGGCACATCTCGTATGGAACACGGACGGTGATTCGTTGTGTTCTAATACGAGATGTGATACGCGTTTCCGAATTGTCCAGTGGAGCCCCTTATGGGCGTCCTAGTGGACAGCCTACGAACGACCGTTCAAGCACACGTCGCGTTGTGGTACCGGGGGCTTCGAGATGAGGTTTTCGACGGCATGACCCTAAGAGGTTCTCCTGTGCATAACATAAGTGCTTGGGAGTTTTTATCAGCTCCCTGGCCATCGTTGCACTAGGAGAACCCCTAGGGTTATGCTGCCGAAATCACGTCTCGAACCCCCGGTACCACAACGCGACGTGTGCTCAAGCGGTCGTTCGTAGGTGGGTTTAGAAGCCTTCCAAAGCCTAATGTAAACCCCTCATATGCGACGTTGGCTGGCAACTCAGATGGAAGAAGACAGGAGTTGGATGTACGAAGGATGGCAACGGAACGGACACCACTCGGACGAATGGTACTACAAGACCGAGATATTCCTGAATCGTGCTTTTCAGGATGCTGTAAACGAAAACACCCGGGTAACTTGTCCATGTGTTGATTGCGGGAACTGTAAGAAAAGAACCCGCGCTCAGATGGAGATAGACCTGTATACGCATGGCTACAAGGCCGAGTACCGTCGATGGGTCTATCATGGGGAGAGTCGTTGGGTGGAGGCACCACCACCGCCACCCCCAACCGACGAAGGTTTCGATGAGATTGATCGGGTGAATGATATGATGGATGACTTCGGTCATAATTTTTCGGACGCTAAGCCACCCACAACGTTGTCTAACTTCATGGAGCTTCTTGAGTCTGCAAAACAACCTCTGCATGATTGCACAACGGTGGCCCTCTTGTCTGTTGTGGCTCGTATGTTAGCAATTAAGTCCAAATACAATTTCTCTATCAACTGTTTCGACGAACTCATATCGTTATGGTCCGATGTCCTTCTGGAAGGCCATAAGATGCCTTCCAGTTGGTACGAGTGTAAGAAACTTATAGGTGGTCTCGGAATGCCATATGAGAAGATACACTATTGCTCGAACCATTATATGCTGTACTACAAAAATGATGCGGGTAAACAGTCTTGTGATAAATGTGGGGAGTCAAGATATGTCGAGGTAGAGGACACAGAAGGAAACAAGAGGCAGACTAGTGTGGAGAGGAAAGTGCTTCGCTACTTTCCGCTGACGAATCGTTTAGAACGGTGTTTCATGACCGAAGAGACGGCGGAACAGATGAGGTGGCATAAGGAGGGTTAAAGGCCGAAGGGCGACTTGATGATACATCCGTCAGATAGGGACACGTGGAAGAACTTCGATCAGAAACATCTGGACTTTGCAGCTGATCCGAGAAATGTGCGTCTGGCAATTGCTACCAATGGGTTCACCCCTTTCAATATGATCGCTGCGTCGTATTCCTGTTGGCCAGTGTTCACTATGCCTCTGAATCTTCCGCCGTCACATTTAATGAAAGAGGAATTCATGTTTCTATCTGTCATCGTGCCTGGTCCAAAGAATCCTGGAAAGAATCTGTATTTTTTTCTGCGACCTTTGGCCGAAGAGCTGAAAGAGTTATGGGAGGATGACAATCACGTACGATAGGAAGACGAATACCAATTTTCACATGAGGGCTACTTTTATGTGGTCCATTCATGATTTCCCGGCGTACGGAATGTTCTTAGGATGGAGTACGCATGGCAAGTTAGCATGTCCCGCTTGCATGGATGATACGAACGCGTTTCAATTAACACATGGAGGTAAGGCATGTTGGTTTGATTGCCACCGTGCTTTTCTGAAGCCAGATCATCCCTTCAGAAAACAGAGGAATGCGTTTAGAAGAAACACCATTGTGAAAGGATAAAAACGTCCTCGACTGACCATAGCTGCCATCAAAAATTTGCAATCTAAGTTGGTGGAAGGGAGAAATGGAATCTATGAGGGTTACGGTGTGTCCCACCATTGGACGCACAAGTGCAGCTTATACTCGCTTTCTTATGCAGAGGATTTGTTATTGCCCCACAACTTCAATGTCATGCACCAAGAGATGAATGTGGGACAAGCAATCTTTGGTACTAGTCTCGACATTCCGGACAAGAGCAAAGATAATGTGAAAGCATGTCTCGATTGCGCTGAAATATGCAGTCGACCATCAATGAACCTCGTAGAAGGAAGGTCAATGAACCACGGTACAATAGAGGAGATAATTGAATTAGTGTTCGAGGGAAGTAAGGAACTATCGGTTGTTCTTTTTCGTTGCATTTGGTTCGATCCTATCAAAGGGGTTAGATGTCGAGCTGAGCTAGGTTTGGTGGAGGTTAACCACACGTCAAGGTTACAAGGGTACGATCCGTTCATCCTTCCCAACCAGGCTGAGCAAGTGTACTATCTGCCTTATCCATGTCATAAAGCAATGAAAGGTAATACTAAACGCGGCGAGGAAGACCTTCGGTCATGGTGGGTTGTGTACAAAATTCGAAGGCCTGGAATATTGGCTACCCCGACGTCCGATGATTATGATCAACCAGTACAAGAGCAACGCACGAATGGCAATGTGATGATTGATATTGGGAATGACTTAGATAACCTCGTAGCCACAATAGATGATGATGTAAATGAAGAAGTAAATCCACCCGACCAGCAAGCTCAGCAAACACAACAAGAAGGGGAGGACGACGAGCCTAGCGATGATCCTCTCGATCTAGACGATACATACTTCTAAGTTGATGGTATTCATAATGTTTAAATTATGTTCAATTTTCTTGTTTTAATATTACTAATATGTGCACTAACATTACTTCAAAATACAGGATGCCACGCCGACAGTTCGTAAGGCGCCTCGCGAGGAGGGCAGACGACCTTGACCAGAAGTCGAGGGCACTCTGAGTCCGCCAAGAGGCACGCCTGAGACTGTGATGACCTAGCACCGACACAGAGTGCAGGGCACTGGGGCTCTTGCCGGAGGGGGCTCTCGAGGCGTAAGAGGGGCATAACAAGTTGCCCAAGGCGGCGAGATATCCTCACGGGCGGATCGTGATCGAGCCGGATGGCGACAGGTAATATCCTAATTCTTTAATTTGTTGTCAATTAAATCTACTAACTTACTTTTATTCTCTGTAGCAACTTATCTTATGTCCACCCCAACAAAACGGATACCCAGCCAGCTAACGCACTTGGCATCCTCGTGCGCCAGTACTATCCTGGCATGGTGGGAGAGGAGGGGGCACAACATCCCGCTTACTCTTGGGATGACTACAATGTGGCACCTCACTGGGACAGCACCGCCGCCGAGGAGATAAGGCGGGAGTTCTGGGTGAGTTCGATCAAATTTGTTTTTTATATATCACAGACGATTGACAACTATTGTTCATTCGGATTTATTTCTTTTCAGCTTAGGTATCGTCCGCGTCCGGGTTTGGAGGAGGACGACATCAATTCTGTCATGGATAGGAACGCGAAGCAGAAGGTGCGAGGATCGATGTCGAGTGCACGGTCCTTCTTTGCTCGTGATTTCCAGGCATTCACTTATTTCTTTTGTCTTCTTGCCGTATATGGTTTCAATATGAATAATTTACTTTTTTTGTCTTCTTAGGATTGTGAAGGGCGAGAAGATCACCCAGGCCGACGCGCGCAAGCTGTACCTCGAGGCTCAAGAGTACGCACAGGTTCGACCAGACTGGGTGTCGAACGCCCCGGATGCCTGGGAGGCCCTGTCGCAGCACTAGGCCAGCAAGGCGTTCAAGGAAAAGTCCTTGAAGGCCAAGAAAAACCGAGCAGCAATGACGAGCAAAACGACGACCGGCAAGTCGTCGTTCGCTCAGCTGAGGAAAAGGATGGTAATGCTATTCCTTCACTATTTCGATCTTGTTACGTTTCTAGTTATTAGGAATATATCGACCCTCCACTTGTACGATGCAGGGCGCCACGACTGGCCAGCTTCCGTCTTGGCTGTCGGTGTTCCGGAGGGGCCACACCTTCTAGAAAAAGGATGGCTCCTTCGGTCCTGTAGACCCTGTAGCTGCGCAGCAAGAGGTACGCAATAATATATCAATTAGTTCGTACACAATCATATATTCTAACTCGATTATCTTCACTTAAATGCAGGCACGCTACAGAGAGGCTTTCGCTGATAAGCATGGCCAAGAGATGGACTCAGAAGAGGAGCCCCTTGACCCTCTGGTCATACATGAGGCTATGGGCGGAAAGGCTCATGGGAGGCTAGCTATCGGAGGGGACCACCTGAGGTATCATACCGTCTAATTTATGTACGTGTCAGCTCAGATGATATTTTGTAACCACTAACATCGCTTTATTACAGGTCGTAGGATTACATGCCTCAGGTGAGGGCTGCCCACTCTCAAACGGAGAGCCGACGCGCCTTTGAGGCCCGCATTGAGAGGGAGAGGCAGCGGGAGAGGGAGGAGAGGGAGCGGGAGAAGGAGGAGAGCAGAGAGATGATGCAGGCGACGAGGGAGAGCCCGAGGACCCAAGAAGAAGCCAGACAGAGGCAGGAGGCGGAGATGGCGAGGCAACGATATGAGTTCGAGCAGAGGTTCGCCTATCTGGAGTCGCTTTCTCGACTGGGCGGGGTAATGTCCTTAAACTTTTAATATCCATCGACATGTCGTTTATTACAATTCCATTCACAAGTTAGATGTCCATGAAATTGTAGGCTAGTCCCAGTGGTACTGCTGGCGGTCCGACCTTCTATGGAGGTCCGCCACCGTTTCGCGGTGGATGGGCACCGGCTCCCTACACCCCTCACGGCAGCCACACTGCTCCACCAGACGAATACATAGGCCCAGCTCGTCCACATGGTGTCTTGCCGTATGTTACGGACGCGGTAAGTCGTTAACTCATGTTTCGAACCGTTTAAACGTGACACTAATAACTAACTGTTTTATACACATGCAGGGTTCCGGTTCAGCGGCTCATGGTGAAATCCGTGGCCAGGAGGGAGGAGACACATCGGTGACCCAGGAAAATCCCAAGCGGGTCATCGACCTCTTCTGACCGCCGCCATTGCTCACCCAAATTACCTAATCGCCCGGAGAACCCACCGAGAACGATCCTTGTCCTGATCAGTAGCTAGCTAGCTTTACTTTTGACTTCGATACTTTTAGTTGCAAACATCGTCTTATATTTGTTATATGATAGTTTGTGGACTTCGATGTGCTATATATGTGCTTGTGGATATGTGGTAATGTTTATTTTGTGTATTTTGTAGTTTGGATGTGGTTTGGATGAATTGTGGTCGCAAATATGCGACGAGGGGTATATATATATGCATTGTGGGGTATTTTGGGTTTGCAGGTGCTGATGTCGTTGCTGCTGGGGGGCAGCGGCGGCAGCTGCAGGAATATGTGATTTTTTAAACAAAATATCAAAAAAAAATTCTGCAATTAGTCTGTATCGACGGCTAGATAACGGCCGTCGATACAGTAGAGCAGTGGAGCCTGTATCGACGGCCCAACATAAGTCGTCGAGAGTACCTATTTGGGATTTACCGACGGCTGTAAAGTACCGTCGAGACCGTCGGCTCGGTCCACATCACCTGGCATCGCCTCTGTGGGTCCCACTTTTACTAGTGTCGACGGCTGTTAATGGCTGTTGAAACAGAGGCAACGGTGCCGGTGACGGCGTCCTCGGTGTATCGACGGTCTTGAACTTTGCCGTCGAAACTAGTAGTGCCTCTCTCGACGACCTATACTTGACGGCCATTTCTCGACGGCTAGCCGTCGACACTAAGTTTACCCGACGGTTCTTGTATTTTTATCGACGGCTTGAGCCGTCGATACTGTTCCTGCCTCCTGTAGGGAACCGGCTCTTGTGACCACGTATGCGCATGCACATTCTGGTTGTGCAGCAATTTCACGTAGCTATATGCATGCGAATCATCAGGACAAGCATGGCTAGCACTTCACACATTTGCTGATCGCCAGATTGATGAAGATTAAGGCAACAACCAACGGGACGGAACGACGGAGGATGATAAGAAGAAAGAACCGATCAAAGCCTCTCACCTTCCTACCTTCTTGCCTGATGATCGCTTCTTGCTTTGCTCCTATTCGAACTGCAGCGTGCAGCACAGAAGCAATGCTATCTGCAGCTAGCACTCAGATTCGATAGAGCCTCCTGTACTCCAACCTCTTCTCCCCCGGCCCAGCGCTTTGTGCTCTATTTATAAACGCTGACGAGTTCGCTTCAAGGCGCGTGCGAAGTGCAAACTGATCGTGGGCGCGGCAGTTGCTTCTTTCCGCCGGCGCGTCACTAATTTAAATTTCAAGCACTCCTTTCGCACGTTATGGCTGTGAGCAGTTCTTCTTTTCCCGCGCCCACTCGTTCTAGCTGTTGTGCTTGATTAATTGCTGAGCAGACCGACCTGCCGTCATATTAATACATGCCCGGCCGTGATGGTTAATGGGCTGGGCTTTGACCCAAGTTTTCTTCAAAGCCAATCGATCTATGGCCAGCTACATGCAGCATATTACGCACTTGTTTGCTCTAGTCATTCTACTAATTAGCCGCTTAATCCTTGCACTTACGTGGGCTTGCTCTTAATTTGTTTTCTGGCTTGAATTTGGTTGGGCCTTACTAAACCATGCATGAACATGCATGCACGTATATGGTAGCATGTGACTTTATTTCTCGTTCTTCCTCATGAATATGAACCATGGTTTCATGCCAATATACATACTTTATAATGGGTTTTAGCCATTAACATAATTTATCAATATTTATTATATTTATTTATTTTTGTGACAAAATTTGTGTCAACACCCGCCTATCCGTGGTGGGTCAATGGCGACAACTGTCATGTCCCACCACACTTTCCCCGGCCTTGATCGGGAAGAACTGCATCTCCCCGGGATCCCGCGGCCCGAGGAGAAGCCTTGAGCAACACTGCTTGTCGTTTGCCTCCTTTGGCGGTAGCGACGGTTGTTACGCTTCTGTGACACTCCCAAAGAAGGTACGCGAGGTCGGCTCGGTCGATCAATGCTATATTGGGGATAAAGGAAAGTGTTTTCTTCCTAAAGCACGATTCTTCCCGTATTGGCATATCGAGACAAACCGTGTCCAAGATTAACTCGAACAATTTCTCCTGCAGGTTCGGACGCAGCGAGCCTCGAACGAAACAAGGATACCGCCACTAAAGCGAGAACAGCGCGGGGCTGCCAAGATCGCCTCCGGACGACCGCGCGCCTATAAAAGGAAAGGCCCCGGATCAGTCGAGGCCAAGCAATTCAGGTGTTAACAAGCCACCCAAGCAGCACGCATCGAAAGCTCCCTTAGCCATAGCCGTAGTCCTTAGCCATCGTTGTAATCTCGGGATCGATGCCTTCAAGCCCGATCTCGACACCCTTGTACTGTTTTCCACCGTATAATCAACAAGGCTGGAATAGAGCTAATACCCGGCAGTGGGGGCTCGAATCAGGGTAAATCGCTTGTGTCTTCACGGTTTGTATTGTCTTCTCTTTCTTCCTCCTTCTTCACTGTACGAAGGACCCGTACTCGGATCGCCAAATCGCACCAGGCCCTTGCCCGGAAAGACCAAGTGGCCTGAGCCCCTTAGGCTCGGCCGCCGCCCCGGGTTGCTGAGAAGGGTGGTCGTTGGGCCTCACACCAACTACAAATTTGTCTGTCGGTCTGTGGTCCCGCTGCTCTTCAGGAGCGCGTTTCCCAGACACCGAGAGCTGGCGCCCACCGTGGGGCCTATGAGCAGCCCTCAGCAGTCTGTTCCCTCGGGCATGCCTGAGATTTCGAGCAACGACGAGGCCCTGGACCTCGAGTTCGATGAGTGCGATGATCTGGACGACTTGGTCCCATCGTACGATGGCTGGCGGGAGGAGTACCTCGCCGAAGCCGGGGCCGACGAGATTGAGGTTGACACCTCTCGCCCCCGGGGTAGATCTTCACCCCGGGAGTCGCCCTGGTGGACGACCCTCTCACCACCCACGCCGAGACTCCCATGGAGTTCGAGTCGCTTGTGACTCACGCCTCATTGGCGACACCGGATGTTCCCGACCTCGCGCCGCGTCTGCTGCGTCTTCGCAGCCACGGCCGACGATGGCGCCGAGAACGAGGAAGCCTAGGAGCAGCTGCGCCGCCGCGCTGCAACCCGGGTTTTCTTCAACGATGCCGTCCGTCGCGTCATGGATGGGATCTGCCAGGAGGACCGTCGCCAGCGCACCCCACCGGGCCGCAAATAGATCGACTCCCTCATTGAGACGATGATGAACCCGCTCCTGCGCAGCCAGCAGAAGGCGCACGCCATCACCACGGTCGTTCGCGACCTGGAGAAGGACCCCGTGGCTTCACCATGGCAGACCTATGTCCGGCCATTGATGAGGGAGTTGGTGCTATTACCTGCGGCATCGCCCAGCACGAGGAGCAAAATGGCGGCGCCAGCCCGGACATCTGGTGCGGGAATCAGCCTAACCACAGCGACACTCAAAACCACTCCGGCCGCGACGGCACTCAGAACCACCCCAGCCGCAACCGCAGCCGCTCACGCCAGACCCAGATGACCTCCTCCGCCGGAGGTCCGTCACGTGCCCCAGGCGGAGTGTTTTCCCGCCTAGGCCCGCGCCGGGATGTTTCTCCCCTGAAGGCCACGCCGGGATGCCCCGCCTTCTCCCGCGCTCTCCGTGAGGTGCCATGGCCGCCAAAGTTCAAGCCCGGGCCGATCGAGAAGTTTGACGGGAGCAAGAATCCTGAGGAGTTCTTATCTATCTACACCACCGCCGTCCGGGCCATGGGGGGAGACGAGGCCGTCATGGTCAGCTACTTCCCCACAGTGCTCGAGGGCATGGCCCGAACCTGACTGTTCAACCAACGGCCTGGTTCCATCCGCAGTTGGGCCCAACTGCAGGATGCCCTCCGCACGAGCTTCCAGGGATGTTACGCCCGCTCTGGGTGCCCCACGACCTCAAGCTTGTGGTGCAGCGAGACGATGAGAGTCTCCACGACTTTGTGTGCCGGTTCGTCAGAGCCCGCAACACAGTTCCCTGCATCTCGGACGAGGCCATCATCGAGGCCTTCAAGGATGGCGTGAGGGACCGGCGCTACACCGAGGACCTCGAGCTCCACCCGGTCAATACCGCAAGTGAGCTCTTCCGCACCGTGGCCCTTTACGTCAACGCCTCCGAGGTGGTTGAGCGTAAGAGGGGCCACGCCAAGAAAAAGGTCAAGGTCGGCGACAGCCCAGGCAAGGTCGAGGCGGAGAAGAAGAAGAAGCGGCCAGAGCAGCCCGCCAAATTCATCACCGCCGTCGAGCCCGATCAGCCCGAGTGCCGCCGCCACGCGGCTCCCTCCGCCACAGCGCCGCCGGAGCAGCGACGCAGCGACCTCCCTGCTTGTGGAGGCAGGCAGCAGCGGCGGCGGCCAACCTCCTCGCCCACAAAGCAGCAGAACAGAGGTGAGGACTCGTTCCATGACCCCAGTCTCTTCTGCCGCCTCCACCAGCGCCCCCGCCATGACCTGCGCAACTGCCGCACATGGGCCCGTCAATTGGAGGACTTCTACGCCGGCCGTGGTCCCATGCCCGAGCTGCCTGAGGGCGCGGCCGCAGTGCCTCCTCCGCAGGGCGGCTAGGACCAGGGTTTCCTTGAAGCCCGCGGTCACGTTGCCGTCATCTTCGGCGGCAAGTCGGCCTACAGCTCCCGCCGCGAGCTGAAGGCCGCATCCCGCGAGGTCCTTCACATCTCCCGTGGCGAGCCCGCGGTAGAGTCCCTGCCTTGGTCCAGCCAGGCCATCACCTTTTCGGTGACGGACTGCCCGGCCAGGCTCTCCAGGCCGCAGCGCCTTCCGCTGGTCCTATGCCCCACCATCAGTAACACCCGAGTTGACCGCGTCCTCGTGGACAGCGGCAGCTCGCTAGACATCATCACGGCGCGCGTCCTGGGCCTCATGCAGGTCCCGCGCTCCAAAATCAAGGACATCATAGTTCCCTTCTATTGGATTGTTCCAGGATCGTCGCTTCGCCCCGTGGGGCAAGTCGTGCTGCCCGTCACGTTCGACTCCTCCGCCAACTTCCGGACGGAATACAACACTTTCGAGGTGGTGGAAACCGAGCTGCCCTACAACGCCATTTTGGGCCGCCCCGCGCTCTCCAAGTTCATGGCGGTCTCTCACCACACCTACCACTGCCTGAAGATGCCGGCGCCAAAGGGAGTCATCACCATTCGGGGCAACCACAAGACGGCCCTCGACTGCGACGAGACCGCGCTGGCCATGGTAGGCCAGCTCCCTACCCGTGGTCCTAGCAGCAAGGAGCGCTCCACAGCGCGCCCAAAGGTGGCACTGCAGCCGTAGGAGCCCACCAAAACCATCGTCCTCATGGAGTCAGACCCCTCCAAGATGGTCCACGTGGGGACAAACCTCGAGCCACAATAGGAACTCGAGCTCATTACCTTCCTCCGGGCTAACAAGGACGCGTTTGCGTGGGAACCGTCTAATATGCCTGGTGTCCCAAGGGAGGTGATCGAGCACAGGCTAGCTGTCCGGCCTGACAAGAAACCGGTAAGGCAGTGTCAAAAGCGTGTCCTCGATCGGAAGGCCAAGATCATCAAGACCAGCTCGGCAAGTCGCTTCGCGGGCTTCATCCGTACAAAGACACTCCGATTGGCTTGTGAACCCAGTCGTAGTCCAGAAGAAGGGCGGCAAGTGGCGCATGTGTGTTGACCACCACGACCTTAATTCCGCCTGCCCTAAGGATAACTTTCCCCTTCCACGCGCCGATCGCCTAGTTGGCCTTCTGGCGATTCAAATTTTGATGAGTTTCCTGGATGCTTACTCCCGTTACCATCAGATCGCGTTGTGTAAAGAGGACGAAGAGAAAACCGCCTTTATAAGGTCTTTTGGTACATTTTTCTATACGACCATGTCTTTCGGTCTCAGAAATGCTGGCGCCACGTTCCAACGTCTCATGCAAAAAACCCTTCCTGATCAAATAGGGCGCAACGTAGAAGTCTACGTGGACGATATTGTAGTCAAGAGCAAGGACGCCCGTGACCATGTGTCGAACCTACGGGAAACCTTTGACAGCCTGAGACAGCACCGGGTCAGCCTAAACCCAGTGAAATGCGTTTTTGGCATCAAGCCCGGCATGCTCCTAAGCTACGTAATCGGCGGGGCGAGCATCGGTGCAAACCCCGAAAAGATCGAGGCCATCGAGAAGATGAGGTCGCCGACCTGCGTAAAGGACATCCAGTCCCTCACAGGCAAAATGGCGGCCTTAAGCCGTTTCATCTCCCACCTTAGAGACCGAAGGGCGCCTTTCTGCAAGTTGCTTCGCAAGCACGATAGTTTCGAGTGGACTGAGGAGGCTGAGACCGCGTTTCTGCAGCTCAAGCAGTACCTCGCCTCGCCACCCGTCCTCACCACTCCCAAGCTCGGGGAAGCCCTCCTGCTGTACCTCTCAGGACACCAACGCCAGAACGCGGTCTTGGCGGTGGAACGGGAAGGGAAGCAGCAGCCCGTCTACTATGTCAGCGATGTACTCACTGGGCCAAAGGAGCGCTATCCCGACCTTCAGAAACTGTGCTATGCCCTGCTGATGGCCTCGCGCAAGTTGCGTCACTATTTCCAAGCCCACCAAGTCATTGTCCGCATACTTACCCGATCAAGGACATTCTCTGAAACCGGAGGCCATCGGCGGTCGCGAGTGGGGAGTCGAGTTGGGTGGTCGACATCGATTCGTATCCCGTATCGCGATCAAGACCCGACCACAGCTGATTTACGTTCTTGAGTTGACCGGGCGGATGAGTAAAGATAAGCTCTCTAGGTCAAGGCGGGGAGAAGGTCGGTGGACTCTGTTCTTGATGGTTCACACCGATTGAGCGTCGGGATGCGGTCTCGTTCTCATCTCCCCAGCGGAGAGCGACTCCAGCACGTCATACAAATACACTTTGCGGCGACAAACAACGCCGCAGAGTATGAAGCCCAAATTGCGGGCCTAAGAGCATGCACTGCGCTCGACATTAAACGGCTTGTTGCGAAAGGAGATTCGCAGCACGTCGTCTGCCAGGTCAGGGAGGGGTTTCAGGCAACTGACGACTTAATGGCGCGGTACTTGGCGGAAGTGAGGAAACTGGAGAAGCGTTTCACGTGTTTCGAAATTAGCTACATTCCCAGGAAAGAGATCGGCGAAGCCGACAAGCTCACTAAGCTCGGATCCTCATAAGAACCGGCCCCGCCGGGGGTGCTAGTGCAGCAACTTTTAAAGCCCTCCATTCCCTCCGGAGAGGAGGCCACGGGGACGTCTTCTACCCCCAAATCAGAGACATCGATCTTGTCTCATTCCTCGAGCAAAGCACCTCTGGATGGCGCCATTCATCCAGTTCTTGGAGCATGGGACATTGCAGAGGGCCATGGCGGCGTTCGGCTAAAAAGCGAGCCGAGTTTACCGTCTGCCGCGGGGGCTTCTTTGTCAGAAGGGGTGCTAATGGCGTGCTATGTAAGTCGTTACAGAAGAGGTAAGTACCTTCTAGCCGACATTCACGAGGGCATCTGCGGCGCCGCGCCTCACAGAACCCTCGTCGGCAAAGCTTTCCGCATGGGCTATTCTTGGCCATTGCGATGAAGCGATCTGAAGCCTTGGTTAAACAACTGAAGCTTGCGGTATCATCTTGCGGAAGAGCGCTTTTGACCAGCGTCTGGCGCAAACAATTCCACTAAGCGTGGCGTTCGCGGTTTGGGGCATGGACCTCCTAGGACCGTTCCCCGAAAGGGCTCGGTGGCGAAGCGTGCTGTTCGTAGCCATCGACACCTTCACCAAGTGGATCGAGGCGAGCGGTCTCCAACATCCTGCCACTTCATGATGCGTTTCTTCCGGAGCATCGTTGCAAGATTTGGTGTGCCCAGTAGAATCATCGCTGATAATGGCACCCAATTCACGAGCCGGGAGTTTAACGATTACTGCGAGTAAATTGGCATGAAGCTCCCCCTGGCTTCTGTGGCCCACCCACAGAGCAACGGAGCAGCTGAACGAGCCAATGGTCAGCTAGTCCAAGGCATCAAAAAACGGGTCTTCGACGCCCTCAAGGCAAAACATCAAGGTTGGGTCGACGAGCTACCGTCAGTCCTCTGGGCAGTCCGGACAACAGCCAGCCGGGTTACAGGAGAAACTCTTTTTCGACTAGTCTATAGCTCGGAAGCCGTCCTCCCTAGGGATGGCAAAAATACCCATGGGTTCGGGTACCCGCGGGTACCCGACCCGATGGGCATGGGTATGGGTAGCAGTTCGTGCCGATGGGTTTTCGGGTTCGGGTACCCAATAATCTCGGGTTCGGGTTTGGGTTTCGTTTTGTACCCATGGGTACCTATGGGTTACCCGAAATTTCTCACTGACATGTGGGCCCATGTATACGGACATATATAGGCTGAAAAAAACCTAACCATCTAACCCACCAGAGCCCACAGTAGCCGCCGCCCTCTTGCCTCCTAGCCTCCCGACCTTGGGTCCTTGGCTCCTATGCCTCACTCCTCCCTCACTTCCCATCCCACCACTTGGCGCCGTCTCGCCTCCACCGCCTCGGCCTTGGCCTCTCTCCGCCCACCGCCTCGGCCAGGCCGCCCATCCTCGCCTCCCGCCTCCATACGTCGGCGCCGCCCCCGCCTCCCTCCTCCCGCCACGCCACGCCCGCTCGCCTCTCTCACCCCTTCGCCCCCCCACCTCCGCTTTGCGCCGCCTCCTTTGCTCCTCTATCTCTAGATCTAGATCATATTTGGTTTGGTACCCGCCGGGTTCGGGTATGGGTGCTTTCGTTTGTGCCGAGACAAATTCGGGTTCGGGTTTTGATACGCTATTAGGGTTTGAGTTCGGGTTGGACAGAGTTGTACCCGAAGATACCCACCCGATTGCCATCCCTAGTCCTCCCGACAAAAATGAGACTAGGACCCGATCGCGTTGACTTCGCCAGCTTCGTGGTCAACGACGAGGAGTGGCAGCTTGACCTTGATCTACTTGAGGCGCGCCGTGAGCAATCCCTACTACGGGCTGCGGCCTACCAGCAGACTCTACGCCGTTACGAAGCACGAAACGTACATACAAGGACCCTGCAAGTAGGAGACCTGATTCTACGGCGTATTCAGAACCTCACGGGCTCCAACAAGCTCAGCCCCTAGTGGGAGGGACCGTACAAAGTAGTCAGCGCAGCGCGCACGGGCTCGGTACGCCTTATTGACAAGGACCGGAATGAGCTCCCTAGCTCATGGAACATCTCCCTTCTACGACGCTTCTACGCTTAATCAGGTTGTAAGTCTCCTCTCTTTCCAATTCAATTCCAAAAAAAAAACCTCCTCCCATTCTCGAGTCACATTTGGGTTGATTGCGACCATCTCAAGCAAGTCAAGTGGCCAAAATCCGTGATTAAGGATAAAGCACTCGGAGCACTTCTCTGACGGGATAAGCCGACCTCTCGCACCTAGTAAGTCTCCGCGACATGGAATTCCAGCGGCCTAAGGTCTGATAAGCCCGTCGAGGTTTGTTTGAATAGCAAATTCAGACCTCGCGGTATTTCGAAATTTGAGGATTTCTTGATTTTCCTAAGTCCTAAACCGCCAAGCCAGCGTCGCCATGTAGCCTAACAAAGCTAAGAAATTTGGGGTTTTTGCAATTTTTCTAAGTCCTTAACCGCAAAGCCACTTGTTCTTGGCTAACAAAGCTTCGGGGCTAGGAGTTCGTGAATTTTTCTAAGTCACTCTAGTCTTGAGACCGCGCCCAACTCAAGTTCGCTTTGGACTTGTGCGGCGAGTTTGGATGATTAAGCGCACCAAAGCAACCTTTCAAAGCAACCGTTTGCTGAATTTCCTAAGTTCGTCTCAAGAACCCGTTCTTTATTCATCTAGTTCTCTTGTTTTTGCATTACGAGTTGAGCGGGAAAGGAGAACGAACAAGCCATAAGCAATTCATCAAAAAGCTGCATTTCACAAAAGATCTTACAAGATTGGGATTTTACAAAGCAAAAGGGATCCGGCGTCCGGACTACATAAAGAGGCGCCACACTACTACACCTACGGTGGCGCCCAAATCCTAAAACTACCTCGCCGCGCTTAGCGGCATTGCGGCAGCAGGCGGGCTGCGGACTCCCGCGCCGCCGCCGCCACCGGCAACAGCGATGTCGTGGGCCGAACACGAGCACAAGCGGTCGGCGTGCTCGAGTGGCGCCTCCGCCCGGCGCGGATCGCGATCGCCCATAACCTGCAGCGCCGCCTCGGGAACCTCCGCCGCCGCCTCGGCCTCCTCCGTCGCGAGCCGCAGCGCAGCTTCCTCCTCCGCCGCGGCCACCGCGCACCCCTCCTCGCCCATAGCGTGGCGGCGTACACAGCGTCGGCCCGATCTGCGCCACCGCCGTGTCCTCCTCCTCATCCTCCGCCGCAAATGCGGCGGCGAGCGCCCCAGCCGCCTCTTCGTCGGCGTGGAGTTGGGCGTACGCCGCCCGGCTCGACCGTCTGAGCCCGCGGCAGCGGGGCCCGGCGATCCACCTCCTCCGCTTGAAGTGGATCGGCGGCAGATCCTCCGTCGCCGCCACCAACCAGGTGTACAGAGAGTCGGAATCGACGCCGGAATCAGAAAACATGTCTCTCCCCTTCTCTGTTTTCTCTCGCCTTTTTTCCTTCCTCTGTTTCTCTACCTCTGGCTAAGAACTTCGTGTTTTGGCCTAAGACTTGACAGAGCTAAGATGGAGGCAACACAGCGCGCTGCGCCTCGCTTTATATAGGCCGGCGGCCGTGCAATGTCCTGTCGTGCAGCGGGCTACCCAAAGCGTAGCTACGCGCGAAGAGACGAGCAATTAAAACCCAACTGCTTGAGCTAAAGAGGCCAGCGCCGCAGCATCCTCGCCCGGAGATACCAATCATTTGGGTGACCACGTACCCGGTCCCTTCTCGGTGGCAAAGAAACATCGTTGCGAATCAAGGCCCACTGAGCAGGCTAGGCCCACCAGTGCGAACAAAGGCCAATGGCGTCTCAGCGGTTGGGCCAGCGTGGCTTAGGCGGGTAACAAACGGCGGCGGGTGGTTTCGCCTCCGCATCCGTGCTTAGCAAAGGTGCCCTGCGGTCGGCGGAACAACATGCCCTTGTTTGCGAAATACCCATCTTGTGATTTGGCGCAATAAACTAAGGGAAAATCGGCTAAGTCCTTGACCACCGCACAATATGTGCGGCTTATCCGCTAAGCGAGCGTTTAAAATAAAATATACAAATACTTAAAGCGCGAGTTCGGAGGCGAGGAAAATAGGGTCAAGCTATGACACCTGCTTGCAACTTGAGCCTTTCTAGCTTCGGTTTCTAAGTCCTGGATTTGTTTTCGCGCCTGGAGCAGCTCTATGATCTGCGAGTCCATTTCGTTTCGTTCTGGCCTTGATTTAGCCGGCTTCGATGAGCTCTTGCTTCTGCTTCCTCAGGGATTCTGCCTCAACCTTGGACTTCGTCCAGGCCTCCCGAAGCGCAGTAATTTCCGCCGCGAGCTTGTCGCGGGTTTCCTCAAGCCCGCGTATGGTGGAATAGCGCTCGGACAGAGTAGCCTCCAGCTCCTTGGAGACCACCTCCCTGCGCCTGCGCTCTTCATCAAAAAGCAGCCGGGCGGTCGCCTCTTCCTGAGCTACTGCTGAGCTTGACTACGCGCATGGCCGTCTCCGCCCATGGGCTGGGCAAGCCTCGCTGCGGCCTCTTGCTCCTTCTCTTGCGCAGACTAAAGCACGACCTCTAGCTCGGTGATGCGGGCGGTGCCACAGACCTCGTTCTCCGCGGCCAGCCCGTTCGCACGCTCCATCACAGCTCGGGCTTGCGCGAGCTCGGCAGAGAGGCGCTCGATCTTCGCCTCGTCCTCATCCTACCGCTCATTCACTGCTTCCATCAGCGAGGACGTGCCGGCGATAAGGGCGTAAAACTGAAACAGAGGAAAACAAATCAATATGCGAAAAGGTCGGTGCTGAGCACCATATCTGAACTCAAGGTATTACCTTCTTGTTAAAACAAGCATGCTCTTCACCCTCTCTCCAACGGCGCCACGCACGGTTTGATCGAACCTACGGGTGTGCGCCTCGTGGAAACAACAGGCGGACGACCCTCTGACTCCTAGTGCTCTCCTCCAGCCTTGAGTCGGCAGCCAGCGGTCGGTCTGCCAGCAGTTTGTCGTCCCAACTGCGGCCGCTCGCCTCTCAACGTCCTCTAGCCTAGCCGCAAGCTCGACCTTCTCCGCTGTCACTTGCTCCATGGCCAGTTTCGCCTTGCTAAGCTGAGCTCGGACACTGCATAGCCGGCGTCAACTAAATCCGCCTTAGCTTGGCGGCCGCAAGCCCAGTCGGCTCCTCCAGCCCAGGAATAGGATACATCTTCACGGGCGGCCAGCCTTTCTCGCCGGCGTCCTGCGCCCTGGCGGAGTCCTGTAGCTCTACCCACTCTAGGGTAGCGGAGATCCAGCCCGCGGACACCAGCGGGGCCACGCTGGGCATCGAGACGCCCGACCAACCATCCAGCGTGAGCACACGCACCGGCCAGACCCAGTTAACCAACAGCATCCGCCGGTCGGGCGTCGGGAGCGCTTTTCCAATCGGTGTCTTGAAGTGGTCGGCAATCCCCGGCGATCGATCGGCCACCATCCATGCGCCGTGCGTCCTTCAACGCGCAGGGGCGTGATCCACGGGAATCCGCGCTGAGAACGACCTTCACCGTCTCCGCGACCTCGCCGGGCGTCGGCGCGCTACCGGCAGGCAAGCCGATGACCCTCCGCGGACCAGCTAGCTCTTGCCCCGCGAATCCGTTGGCCTCATCAGTCCGGCGGCCTCCAGCTGCTGCAACAAGGACGCTCCTCCTTCAGGCTCAACCGGTTCGTCCTCGGCCGCCACGGCTTCAGTAGGAGGAGGTAACACCTCAGCCGCCACCCTGGCGCTGCACACTGCAATCGAAAATACACAAGGATCAGATACATAAGCAGAGTGGTAGCGAGCGGCACAGGAAACTTACGCGCTGGATCAAGTTTTGTGTCCTCGTACAACCCAGGTGTAGGACGCAAAAAGAGCTTCATCTCCAGCCCGCCGACATGACTGGCGGTGGGCGTGACCGCTTTCTGCCGGCACGCAGGGACCTTCCTCGTGGGCCACCGCCGTGGAGCTGCCTTCAGCGGCGGGCCCACCACTGTGAGTCCTCATCATTCTTTGGGGGTGGCGGGTATGTCCTCCTTTTCTTGAAGCGCGGCGCCACGGATGCATCTTGCGAAGCGAGCCTAAGGGCCGTTGAATTCCCAACACTCGACCTACGTCGGAAGAAAAGAGCTTACCTGCGCCGGCGCCGTATGTTTCCTCGCATGCGCCTCCGCGCCTACCCGTGGTGCACTTCCCACGATCGATGCCTGTGCTGGGCTCCTTTCGCCTGACATCAACAATAGAGCTGACGTCCCACTAGACACCGCCGGCGACCTCCCCGGCGGCGAGTGCGGCGCCAATGGTTGCACGGCCAAAGGCTCCTCGGCGGAGCCCGTGGCTTGCGTGGGCCTCTTGGTCACCTTCGACGTCCGCTACAAAGCGGTCGGTAGCGATCCGTCGGGGGTCCGATAAGCCTTATGCATAGAAATTTAATCAAACACCTTACAGACGCGCCGCGGAACAATTTATCCTGCCACGAACTTTCCGGGCGAGGATTCTTGTCCATTGGGCAGCAGCATGCCCACAATCCTCGCGGCTTCACGGCGAAGTCTGCGAGGCGTCGCGATTGTCACGACTGCGCCCGGCGGGAATCAAGCGAGCATCACGACAAGTGCTTACCTTGATGGAAATCCTGGTCCGGGTCCTCCGGCTGTGCCCATCTGGCGCGCCGCTCGCGGTGCCAATGGCTGATCCGATCCGGACGAAGCTATTGACAACGTCATAGCCCGTCAGGCCCTTCTTGGTGAGCTTCCCGATCTCGTATGACGTCACCTGAAGCTTCCCGATCTCGTCTGACGTCACGATCCTCGGCGGGGCCTCGCTAGCAGCAAAGACCGGAGTGTCGTAGCGGCGAAGAATACTCCAGGTGTGAGCCCCCGCGGTTCAGGTAGAACCACCACCGGGCACAACCGTCGACCTTCGTCCTCACCTCGTACTCCAAGTACGATTGGCTCCCCCGGGCCCGACGCGCGATCAGATAGAAGACACCGCCGTTGCCAGCGCGTGGCAAGCCGGACTTCCGGCTCGAGTAGTGTTGAAGAAGGCTCACCGTGGGCGCACCTGCGGTCGCCCGCGCAGTCTTGGTCGAACCGAGAGATGAGCGTGGGGCTGAGGGGCAGATTCTCGGCCGCGGCTCCGTAAAGGTGAAGAAGTCCGTCATAAGCTGCGATTCAGCGTCGCGAAACCTGCGAAGCGAGCTCTCGAGCGAACCAGCTCGTCGGGCTCGGGCCTTGGCTCTCGATCTGCGGGGGGAAGCCTCCTGAGCCCGGCTTCACCGGCCGTCCCTCTGAGCCCGCCATCCTCTCCCTTGTAAGTCTGGCATCTCCGATGGTAGCATGGCGTCCGGAGGCAAGAAGGCGAGAAGCGAAGTGGAGAGCGAGCGAGCAAAGGGATGATTCCGGATGAGGAGTTCCCCTGCGAAGCCTTTGCCTTATCAAGGAAGCCAGCGGTCGGCGAGATTGTGGGAATCGTGCCCGGTAGCGTAACCCCACTTCTCCGTCAAATCAAATTCAATGTCCAGGTTTTGGCTCCATGACTCCCAAAAACCTTAGCGAGTCTTCCTTGCGGTAGCGTAGGGAGATCTTTTCTAAACCTCGGATCGGCTCACCACGCGACCGCTTTCGAGGCTCGAAATTTGGTTGTTGGTGATTGATAAATAGCCCATCCGAGGCAGACCTTGGGCGATTCCGTACCAGCCCGCGCACGTCTGAAGGTCAAAGGCCGCCCGGCCGTACTAAAGGCGTCTAGCCAGGGTCTTCCCATGCTTGACCAAGTCAAGCTGCGCCTCCTAGGTCCCGACCGGGCGTGGCGCCTGACTCACGAACTATCCTTAGCCACAGAGAGAGCCAGCGGGTAGCCAGCCTATCCGTGGTGGGCCAATGGTGACAACTGTCATGTCCCCACTTTCCCGGCCTTGACCGGGGAAGAAGCTACATCTCCGGGATCCATAAGCGGGGAGAAGCGCTTGGGCAGGCAACGGCTTGTCGTTTTGCCTCCTTTGGCGGTGGCGGCCAGTTTATTCACCTTCTGTGGCGCTTCCAACGTCTTGGTAGCGAGGCTGCTCAGTCGATCAATGCTATATTAGGGGATAAAGGGAAAGTGTTTTCTCCCAAAAGCACGATTCTTCCCGTATTGGCATATCGAGACAATCCGTGTCAGTACTAACACGACAGCTTCTCACTGCGGGGCTCCGGACGGACAGAGCCCGAGCGTGACAAGGATACGCCACTAAATGCGGGCGGTAGCGGGGCCCGCGCGCATCCGGCTCAGGCGACCATACGCCTATAAAAGGAAGGCCCCGGACGATCAAGGCCAAGCGATTTAGGTGTTAACAAGCCACCCAAGCGGCCGCGCGGAAGCTCCTTAGCCATAGCCATAGTCCTAGCCATCGTTTATGGCTGGGATCGGTGCCTTCAAGCCGGTCTCGGCACCCTTATCTTGTTTTCCTTTGTAGAATCAACAAAGGGTGGAGTAGAGCTAATACCCGGCGATGGGGGCTCGAACGGGTAAATCGCTTGTGTCTTCACGGTTTGTATTGTCTTCTCTTTCTTCCTCCTTCTTCTTCCTTTGTCTGAAGGACACATGCGGATCGCCAAATCGCACCGAGGCCCTTGCAGAAGCACGCGTGCTTCCCCAGCCCCGTGGGCTCGGCCGCCCGCCCGTTTCTTGAGAAGGTAATGTCGTTGGGCTTCACACCAACTACAAATTAAATGCACCGATCCGTGGTCCAGCTTGCTCTTAGGGTTGCGCGTTTCCTGAACACCAGCGGACACCTTCTCTGATCTTACGCACCCGTCAGCCCTCCGGTCTGATCGAAATCTGAATAAATATGTCAGCATGAAATTTAATGAGTACGCGGCTAACCGGCAAGCAATCCTTAAATATGAATGAAAGGACAAAGGCGGGTAACAGTTTATTTTACCCAAAACCTAATTCTAGTCCGATTTTAGTTGACCAGTTTTATTTAAGTGGATGCATGATCATAATTAGTATCAAGAATCATCAAAGAAAGGTGCATCTCGCACGAGGTCAATCCCAGCCTATTCTAGTCAAGTTTAATTATTAAACAGGTGGATCTACATGCGCAAACCTCTCGCCCCGTACATGACCGTGGACACGGCTATCATGATAGTTTTAACTCTGCAGAGTGTGTACAAATTTTCCCACAAGCCCCGTCTTATCCAATAGGAGATATGGTACAAGACTTTTCCAGCGTACTATGCCCACCACTTCGCCTGCCCTCTCTATTGGTTTCCCCGGCCCGCCGGTGTCCACCACGGTAGGGCGCCTACTACTTGTGGGCACCACTCGTGGGTCGTTCCCCAATTAAGTCATTCGGTCTCAAGGACGCACCTACCCCTCAGGGGAGATTACAAGCCTCCCCCTAGGGCAAAAGTGACGAAATGTAACCAGACAGCATACGAGCAAGTGGTTAGTGGGTTTCGTAGTGTACTAAGCCAAGGCCGAAGGCACAAGTGGCTGTACGGTAAGGTTTGGTCTAGCAATACACAAGCTTGAGTCCTTATTAGAGGAGACCCTCTCATCTCCACCACATTCCCGGGACCACCACTGTCGGGTCTCCCCTAAGCCATCTACACTAGTTTTAGTTGTTTAAAGTTTAACTAAAAACACCATCACGAAGCATACACCTTGACGGCGTATTCTCCGCTCAACCACTGCGGATCACACCCCTGGTCAGATTTTTGTACGCTAGCCAACTCGATCAAGCTCGATTCGATTTGAGCGTCGGGCACAACAAGCGACTTCATGATTTACCTGGTTCGGACCCTGGCGGGTAATAGTCCTACTCTCTTTGAGCCTTAGCTCTTTTACCGATTGTGGTTGAATGGGAATGTGTTTACGAGGGTGTTTCGAATGCACGAATACTAGTGCTCGTTATCTCTCTCACTCTCCCCTCTCTCTCTCCCCCTTTATACAAGGCTGTGGGGTGGCGGAGAGCTGAGGGGGTAAGCGATCTGATGCCCTCAGTACCTCGATAAGACACGACGAAGAGGCAGCGTGCGCTGCCCATGCAGCTGGCCTTGCCTCGCGATGCCGCAAGTGGCCTCGACCCGCCTGATCCTGCCGGTGGAGTCTGCTGGTGGGGCCTGCACCTTCTCTCTGCGCATGGCGGCCTCCTCAAGCAAACCTTCTCTCTGCGGTCAATTCTTCTGCTGCACACGTGGCAGCCGCTCCGGACTGCGAAGTCCTCAGCAAGATAATCATTTCTTGTTGTCTATCCGCTGCGTGATGTCTCATTAAATGCGCTTGGTCGCTTTCGGCGAGGGGCCTTCGTCCGAAGACTCATACGCAATGCTCCTACCCTTGGGCCCCACAGACAGCGTGGGACCCTGCTTTGGTCTCGGAGGGCTCGCGCCCTTGCCCGCTTTGGCGCGGGGCCCTCGCACTGTTCTTGAGGGGCTGCCTGCCACCCGCTGGCGCGCGGGGCCCCTAGCCTCGTCTCGGAGGGGCTCGCCCACGCTTCTTCCGCTGGCCGGGGGCCCTCGCTGTTCTTGGAGAGGGCTCGCCCGGCGCACCCGCTTTGGCCGGGGGCCCTCGCCTCGTCTCAGAGGGCTCTGCCCACGCACCCACTTTGGCGTGGGGCCCTCTCGGCCTCTGAGGGGCTCGCCAGCTGTTGAGGGCCTTGCTCGCCTTTGTGCGTGGGGCCCCCTTGGCCTTGAGGGGCTCGCCATCGCCTTATTTGGGCCTTGCTCGCCCGCCGACGCGTGGGGCCCTCCTGCCTCTGAGGGGCTCGCCACGCTGGGGCCTTGCTCGCTTGCCGGCGTGGGGCCCTCTCGGCCTTCCAGACCTCTTTGTACCCGTATTTATTACCCGGCAGTGGCCCAGGTCCACCGGGATCTGTGAACCGTCGCTGTGAGATATGTTTCTGTTTCTTGTGCGGCGGGAGGCGAATCGTGGGGAGCCCACCCTTCTGGCCGTCGCTGATTCCCCACTGCTGCGATCTTCTTTGGGAACTCGCGCTTTTGCGGGAAACCAAAAGCAGCGGGGCAATGATGGCGCCCAGCGCGTGAAGCGGAATCAAACCGTCGGCCGCTCGCTTCCAGCCTATAAATACTTCTCTCAGTATTAGCGATAATCCTTCCGCGCTAAGTCTTCAAAACATCCTTTGCCTTCTTATTGCTACCACAACCTCCTCGCCAATTGCCACCAAGCCTTTCGCGGTAGCCACCGCCAAATTTTCCATGGCTCCCAAAGCGACAAGAGCCGCCCAGTGAGATGCCGCATATACAGGCTGTTCGCCGCTTCCACTTGTTGATGAGGATCGGTGGCGGCGGCAGATCTTCGTGCGCCCGACCGCCACCGATTCCTTGCGGCACCATCATCACCGAGTCCTCGCATGGGGAGATCGTGACCTTCTCATAGGCGATCTTTGGCGGGCCTTGTCCGCGTACTCCAATTCTTCTTGGGGTGCTTTCGCCTTCTACGGGATCGGTAGCGCGCCTTCCCCCAACTTCGATCATGGCCATGGTCATCTTCGCCCCACTCTGCGAGATGTTCGTGGGGCGATGCCAAACCTCCGCTCTGGCGTCGACTCTTCATCACGCACACGGGCTCGCGCTTCGGCGCGGGTTAGGGCTACTACTTGGCGCTCAGCGCGCGCCGCCTTTATCCTGCCGCGGTCAAGTCCAGCTGGAAGGGCTTGCACGGCGTTGGTGTCACGTGAAGGACTCCGGTAGCTGTGGCGATCTTGTTCTTCCAGCGATCGCGAGCCTTGCCGGCTGGGGCCCAGCAGACGATCTAGCGAATCGGAGGCGATGGCGGCGTGCATTGCCGAACTCGCCGGCGAGGCTCACGGAACCCGTGGTGGCGGACTTTTTGGCGCCGTCTTTGCCGCTTCGGCGAGGGCGCCCGCTGGACATACTCTGGCGGCGACAGCGGGACCCGCCTTTGCTCTTGGAGGTGAATATTCTCGTGTTCTTTTGGTTTCGTATCTTCTTTCTTTCCATTTTGGCTAATAGCCAACTCATTGCTTCTTCTTTGGGTGTTCGGTGATGGGAGCGTCTTGGGCGGCGTGCTCGGGGCTGGTGGCGGAGCTTGACCACGCCGGCCGGCGACTATCGCCACCGACGGGCATCCGCCCCTCTGCGATTGGGATCCACGGGGCGCAACCCTTACTTGCGGCGCTGCCCCGCATGGAGGTCTCGGTCCTGCGGTCCAAGTGGCCGAGGACCACTGCGAGATCCATGAGCCGCCCTCGGCGACCGCCCAGCTTCATGACGCTGCTTTGCTCTGCCGTGGCGGCCGACTCCGCCGCGTTCTCGAAGCGCCGCCTCATCCTCGCCGTCGGCGGCGACAGCGAGGAGGAGGGCGAGCGAAGAAGCGCGCCCTTCAACCCGAGCTTCGCCGCCACCGCCGGCCCCACCCAATGAGGCCCTGCTTGCTACCGCCGCGCTCGCCGCATGGGCAAGCAAGCGGCGGCGACTCTTGAAATGGCGCCGCTGCGCGGTTTCTTCCGCTCCTTCTTGCGGCGCTCCTGCGCGGCGCTTTCTTCTGTGTTGGCGCTTCTGCCCGGCACGCTGCTCGCGCCCGGTAGCGGCGCTGTTTGCGGCGGCCGCGACAGCGCCGCCACCACCGCCGCAAACAGCGACTTGGGCTCCCCCTTCTTTTCGCCTTGAGCGCACCGCTCTGGTTGGCTTTCCTGCGCTTACGCGCCGCCGCATTAGGTTAGCGTGCTACGCTTTTTGCATACTGAACCACGATTGTCCCTCCGCGACTTCGCCATTGACCCTGCCGCTCGCTCCTTCGGCGGAGGTCGCTTCGCGGCGATGGAGGATTCGCGGCCTTGCGACGGAGAACCCTCGCCCACCTCGTCACGTGGCGCCGCCAGCGAAACCTTCAGCGCCAGGTGAGACGGTTTAAGCGGTAGCGAGTTAGCGCCGCCGCCGACCGGCGTGTCCATGATGAAGCGCCCGCTCCGTGAAGAACGAAGCGAGGAGAATGGCGAGACTCCCCGCCTTTTTTGCCTTGTAAATGTTGCCTATCAATGCAAACAAACTTTTGCTCTTTTGTTGTGAGTCTCACTTGAACTTCGCACAACTTTGACTTGCGAATTGAATTGGGCACTGGCGTAAAGGTTTTAAATGAGCGTTACTGCCGTAAGTGGCTGTGTTTCCTTAGGCATCTGGTTACTTCAACCCTTATGGCCTCTGCAACCCGACTTAAACATTACGTGGCGGCGCTTAGCTTCCTATGGTCTAGTCGTTGGTGCGCCGTTGGCGCATTACCTAGACCGAGCCGACACACCGAAGCTAAAAACCGCCTTCCGTCCGCCGCCTACTTTTGGTAGTAAGTTATAAGCGTTGCCTTTGCAACTAAGGGCCATCGACCATAAGTACTTTCGCTACCGACTTTCAGTGAATGTTTTCTATGAGACCTTTCTAAAGGCTAAACCACGATCGCCACAAAGCTTTAGGCGAGCTTTACATTGAAAGTGGTAGCTTTTCCTCGAACATCTGGTTACTTCAACCCTTATGACCTCTTTGCGAACTGACCCTAGACATCGCGTGGCGAGAACTTAGCTTCAGGAAGTGGTCTAGTCATGGGGTGCTTTTGTTGGCGCATTACCTAGACCGAGCCGACACACCGGGCTAGAACCCGCCTTCCGTCAACCGCCTCAATCAAGATGGCCGTGGCGTTAATCCTTACAACTAAGGGCCATCGCCTTGAGTACTTTTTATTTGCCGACTTTCAGCGGAATGCTTTCTAACGACTTGAGGCGAAAAAAGCAGATGCCCACAAGGAGACAGAACTTATCTCTTATTGAAGATGGCTTTGTACAATCACGCCCCGAGGCGGTGAAGGAAGAAGACCTCGCCGCTCGGCTCAAGGAAAACCAAAAAAGGCTTCGAACTGCTACCTCTGGTAGAACTTTCTCGGTACTCGGCGTTCAAGTGTTCGCCAATTCGCGACCATCCTTGAATCTGAGCTTTGGTGGCTCAGGCGGAGGCGAGACCACCTTGAAGGGCCGTCCAGAGAGACATTTGTTGCGCCCGCTGCGCTTGATTTTCTGTGAGCGAGGTAAATCACTGCCGGTGTTCTCACACACCGCCTTGCTTGATAACGGCCGGCGCTTTCTTGATACTTGGTGGCCGGATCGCCGCCTGTCTCGGATCTCCTCCGGAGATTTACTTCATCTGGCGCGGTCGAGTCTTGATCTTCGCTGAGCGCCGCCACTCTTGGGGAGCGGGCGAGCTCGATGGGAGCACCGCCTCGAGCCATACACGGGAAGAAGGGGTCTCGCCGGTGGCTCTGTTGGGAGTTGTCCGGCGCCCATGTCTGGTGGGAACTTCCTCCGCCCAGCGCTTACCGCGCTTCTCCGGCGGTCGAGCGCCCTTGTCTTGAGCCCTTTGAGTACTTCGCGTTCGCCGCTCCCACTTGCCCATTGCTCTTCGGATGTGCAGCGGAGGCGAAGCACGACTTAGTACCCAACTCTTCACACGATCTTGAAATCAGCGCTTTTGAACGGCGCGTTATCGATGATGATTACATTGGCGACACCGAACCGGACGAAGATGCTTTTCATAAACTTGATAGCAGCTGCGGATATGATCGCCGGGACGGCGAGGCTTCAACCCACTTAGTGAACTTGTCGATGGCGGCGAGCGGATGAGTATATCCTCCGGTCGCCCGGCGAGCGGGCCGAATATCCGGCTCCTGACATCGCGAACGGCGGAGAGCGGAATGGTTTCGGCGCTGGGCGGTCGGTGGATCTGCTTAGCATGAAATTGGCACGCCGCATCTCCTCACCGGCTCGAAGGCATCACGGAGGCGATGGGCCAATAAAACCGTGGCGAGCTTTCCCAACCAACGCCCGGCTCACTGAATGGCTCCGCGACATGCCTTCATGGATCTCGGAGAAATTTCCTCCCGCTTCCCTAGTGGCGCGCTTCAAGAACTCCATTTGCGCTACTGCGTCTGGTCCCCACCTATCGAGCGTAGCGCTTGGCCTTGGCGCTATCTTCTCGGTAAGCAGCGTCGCCGTGGGATCACTCCATCCAGCGGTAGGCTGGGATCGGATCCATCCGCGACCTTCCGGGACGAGTGTGGCGGCGTTACATACATTGTCGCCGGCGTACTCCGCTGGCTTTGGCGTTTCGCGTCAACCGCCTCGGCGATTCTTCGCCTCCTCCCTCTAACCGGGGGCTGCGGCGAGATCGGTGGCGTCTCCTCGAAGGTGGGGCTGCTGCGAGAAGCTTGCATCGTCCCGCGAGAATTGGGGGCTGCGGCGGACGGCAGCGTAAGTCTTTCTTCAAAGACCCGGCCGGAGCAGGTGCCCTCGGCGAGGCAATGCAGGGCGATTCATCCGCCATGTAGTTGTCGCGGCGAGGGACGTGCAAGCCCAAACCCTCAAAGTGCCGCTCAACGGCGCACCTCCGCCGAGTAGGCCGCCATAGCGGGATCCGGCAGGAGAAATCCTTCCTCGCTGGTTGATGACCGGAGAGAGTCGCCTTTACTTGTAGCCGCGGATGCCAAGGGTCGGCCACCACGAGCCGGCGGCGATCCTTCATACTCCGCGACGTTGTTGGTGGCGCGGAAGTCCAGCACCACCAGGTGCCGGACGACATCGCCGGTGGGAGACACCAGGACGACGCCAGCCCCAGCCCCCTCCAGCCGGAATGAGCCGTCGAAGAAGAGAGTCCACGGCGAGGGTGCTGGGGTGTCTTCAGCTTCTGTGTCCGCCGGAGTCCACTCGCTGATGAACTCCGCCAGAGCTTGCCCTTTGATGGCCGTTCGGGGAGCGAATTTGAGATCGAATTCCGCCAGCTCCATGGCCCATTTGGCGACGACCCGTCGTCTCATGGTTGAAGAGATCTCCGCAAGGGATACTTAGTCAACACCGTGACTTCTCGCCCTGAAGTAGTGGCGTAGCTTCGGGATCCGGCCGGCGTAGAGCATCTCTGGTGTTGTGAATACCTTGTTTGGCGTCGTGGAGGACCTTCGGCGTAGTAAATGGGCGCTGAACACCCTCTCTTTCCGCCACCAGCCTGGTGACCGACCGCTGGGGTTTGCCGCGACGTGAGGATCAACGGCTCGCCGGGTGCAGGCGACCAGCACGCAGGCGGGAGGTAGATACTTCTTGAACCGTGAGCGCCTCTGCGCCTCCGCCGTCCACTCGAACTGGTTGGTCTTCTTTAGGAGCTTGAGTAGTGGGAGACTTTTATCCCCCAGGCGAGCTATAAAGCGGCCCGGGAGGTCAAGCAGCCCACCAAACACTGCATCTGCCGAAGTCGCGTCGGGGGCTTCATGTTCTCGATCATTGCGATCTTGTCGGGTTTGCCTCAATCCCCTCGGGAGACGAGGAATCCCAGCGGTTTGCCCGCGGAACGGCGAACCGCATTCTCTGGATTAAGCTTGATGCAAGACTTCCTCGGGTTGGTGAAGGTTTCTTCGGATCGCGATCAACTCCTCGCCTTCTTGGACTTCACCACGGATCATCGACATACACCTCCGAGTTCCGCCCTATTTGGGGCGGTGGCGATATGCATGGCTGGCGATAGGTTGGGCCTGCATTCTTGATCCGAACGCCATCCTTGTATAGCGATGAGACGCCCATGGGCGTAACGGCGGTCTTGTCTTCATCTTCTTGACCATGCTAATCTGGTGGTACCAGAGTACGCATCCGTAGCTACTGTTGCGCCGCACCCCGATTGAGTCGGCGATGAGATCGATGCGGGGCAGCGAGTCGGATCCTTCGGCACGCCTTGTTGAGGTCGGTGAAGTCCACGCACATCCTCCAACGCCCGTTAGATTTCTTTGAGCGAGGACGGGTTCGCGAGCCACAGGATGGGCGACCTGCGGGCGACCCCGCCCTCAAGAGCTTGTCCACCTCTGGCGGATAACTTCACGCGCCCACGGATCGCTTCGGACCTTCGCATGACGGTCGCGCGGCGAGAACGTCGCCAATTTGTGCTCAATCACCTCCAGGGGACCCGGCCATGTCGGACGGTCGCCACGCAAACACGTCTGCGTTAGGCGGAGGAAGGAGACGAGCGCGCCTTCCTATTTGGCGCCGAGAGGCGCCCACCCGAGCGGTCTTGGCGGGTGCGACTTCGCTCGAGAGACCGCCTTAACCTCCGCGGACGAACCGGGAGGCCGCGGTCTTCGCGGAGGAGCTCCAGTCGGCCTCGGCCTTCCAGGCACCGACGCCCGCCAGCGAGGGCGTCCTTGTCGCAGCGAGCACCTCCGGCGGTCCACTTTCAAAAGCGATGGGGCGGCTGGCCGGGATCTTCACCACCATGTACGCATAGTGGCACACGCCATGAACACAGGTCGGCGCCGGCCGACCTAGTATGGCGTTGTAGGGAGGTCGATGTCCGCCACCTCGAACTCGAGCATCTCGGTGCGGAAGTTGTCGAGCCTCCGAAGGTTACCGGAGATCGATGTGCCCCGGTGAACGGACTCGACCCGGCTCGATGTCAAGAACGGGAGCGTTAGGCGAAGCTCCGCTGCTGGATCTGGATACCGCGCCGAGCCGGACGACAGGAGGTTGAGGAACTCCTCCGTCTACCAAAGACCCCCCCAGACTTTACATTCCGGACCGTGGGTGCAACCACGATCGGAGATGCCAGGGCAGGCGGTATCTTGGCCGGGTGATCGGCTTTGGCCAACGCGATCGGTGCTCCGACCACGCCGGTACCTCACCGACCCAAAGCGGGTGCGGCGGCGCACACTCCTCATCGCACGCTTAAAGCTAGCGTGGGACGGATAGGTGGCCGAACCGCCGTGGATGACGGCAACCTCGCGCTCCGCTTGCTGAAAACCAAGCGAAGCCGTCTCCTTGCCCTTGCCACTGCCGGACGCCTGCTGCTGCTGCTGCTCGTGGATTCGCTTGTCCACCATCTTGCGGATTTACATGGCAATCCGCCAAGTCGTGGGAGTTGTTGCGGTGAATGGGACGGTGGGGCCTTCCGTCCCACTCACGGGCGATGGTCTCGCCGCCGTCGTGGCATGCGGGGTTAAATCGCTGACCCGCGGCGATCGCCGTAACCGCCGCCTCGGCCGCCCTCGGGGACCGTACCATGCCGCCGCGACCTCCTCCTCTTTTCGCCCGCCGCGCCCATTAAGCGGTGGCGCGGTCGTCGTCGTCGTCGTCGCTTTCGGCGGCCATGACCTGCCGGTCTCGGCGCCTTTGCGCTTCTTCTTATTCTTGCCGCGGGTTCCTCGAGTCCGGCCTCGCCGCCGCAGGTGGCCCGCCAGCAGCCGGCGGATCGAGCTCTCACTGAAGGCGCACTTGTGCGCCAAGGTGAAAAGCTCCTCCGTCGTCTTGATCTTGCGGGTGGCCATCTTCTCTTTGACCTTGGGGTCTCGGGCGCCTCTCCTGAATGCCGTGACCACGGCGTCGATGGAGATGTCAAGGATGGTGTTTCGGACCTGACTGAAGCGCCGAATATAGTCGCGCAGCGACTCTCCCTTCTTTTGCTCCACGTTGTGGAGGTCGTCTTCTACCCCGGGCTGCTCGAAGGTGCCCTGGAAGTTGGTGACGAAGAGCTCCGAGAGCTCCTTCCATGACCCCACGGACTCCGGGGGCAGGTTCATGAGCCACGAGCGAGCTCGCGGTGAGGACCGCGGAAAGTAGTTCGCGAGCGTTCCCGACCCTCGATCGGCTGCATCACCGTCTTATAGATCTGCAAAACTCATCGAGGTTGGTGGAGCCGTCGTATTTTTCGATGGGGCGGGACGAAACCGTTCCGCCCCTTTGGGCGCGGCGCAGCTCCTTAGAAAAGCGCGGCACCCGACGTGAAGCCTCCTGCTCTGGGCGTGGTCCTCGCCCGCCGCCCCATCGCCTAGCGGTGCCAAGAAGCGCCACCCTCATCGCGGGGCAGCTCTGCGGGAACCCTCTTGCGGGTCCCAGCGCCGGCGGCGGCGAGCAATGATGCGCGCTTCGGTCGCGACCCTGCGGAGCTTATCACGCGAGTCTTCTCCATGCAGCCGATGGCGGTCCTCCGAGATGGGACCGGAGATCGCGCCACCAGACGCCGCCCGGCCGAGCCCCGTGAAATCGCTCGTCTTGTCGTCTTGGCCCCCCCCCCACCAGAGATCTGCGAGAGAGTGCGAGGGCAACAAAGAACGGAGGACGCGAAACGCGGTTCCCGCCCGGCTTGCACCACCGCCGGCGCGTCGACGAAGCCAGCTGTTGGCCAACCACGGCGCCGCGGAGTCCGAGTCACCGGAACCGTGGGTTTTCAGCAAAGCCACGCCGCGTGGAGGTTACGTCTTTGAGTGCACTCCTCCAAGGCAGCGCCGCTTAGCTTGGCCAAGCGGCCGCTTCCGCCAGACTCCAACCCTAGACAGCGGCCACCGCCGGGTGATCCATCGCCATCGCCGGCCGACTCCGTGGCCACGGCTCTAGCGGCCGCTTCTGCTCCATCGCGGATCGCTGCTCCGCCATCGCCTCTGAAGAAGGGTCAAGAGCTTGAACCGATGCTAAGCGCCCCCTACTGGCGCCAGCGGACGGCGTGTTCTCCGCTCAACCATGCGGATCACACCTGGTCAGATTTTTAGTCGCTAGCCAACTCGATCAAGCTCGATTCGATTTGAGCGTCGGGCACAACAAGGAGCGACTCATGATTTACGAGTTCGGACCCCTCGCGGGTAATAGTCCTACTCTCGCTGAGCCTTAGCTCTTTTCTCGATTGTGGTTGAATGGGAATGTGTTTACGTGGTGTTTCAATGCACGAATACTAGTGCTCGTATCTCTCTCTCCCCGTCCCCTCTCTCTCTCCCCTTTTATACAAGCCGTGGGTGGAGAGAGCCGGGGTAGGCGATCTGATGCTCTCGATAATCGACAAGACACGGCGAAGAGACGAAAACGTGGCGTTGCCCATGCGCGCAAGCAGCGCCTCGCGTGCCGCCGTGGCCTCGACCAAGACATCACACCGGTGAGTCTGCGGGTGGGGCCTGCCGCTTCTCTGCCATGGGCGGCCTCCTCAAGCAAACCTTCTCTCTGCCAATTCTTCTGCGCACAAGTGATACCGCCGCACTGCGAGGGTCATCAGCGGTAATCATTTCTTCACTGCCTATCCGCGTGATGTCTCATTAAATGCGCCGTCCTTGTGCGGCGGGAGCCTTCGTCCCAAGACTCCTTCGCAATGCTCCCTGCCGCTGGGCCCCACCCGACGCGTGGGACCCTCGCTGGTCTCGAGGAGGCTCGCCCACGCACCTGTCCCGGCGCGGGGCCCTCGCTTTGTTCTTCAGAGGGGCTCGTCCACGCACCCGCCTGGCCGCGGGGCCCTCGCCTCGTCTCGAGAGGGGCTCGCCCGCACCCGCTTTGGCGCGCTGGGCCTCGCCTGTTCTTGAGAGGGGCTCGCCCGCGCACCCGCTGGCCTTGGCGGGGCCTCGCCTCGTCTCCAGAGGGGCTCGCCCACGCACTCCCCGCTGGCGTGGGGGCCTCTCGGCCTTCGAGGGGCTCGCCCACGCCATTGGGGCCTTGCTCGCCCGCTGACGCGTGGGGCCCTCCTGGCCTTCTGAGGGGCTCGCCCACGTGCTGGGGCCTTGCTCGCCCGCCTGACGCGTGGGGCCCTCTCGGCCTTCCCAGGCCTCTTTGTACCCCGGTATTTATTACACCGACACACCTCACAAGGCACATTTTATAGTGAATCCCAATACAGTCCTACACATCTAGTCAAGGATAGGCTAGGGAACATAATAACGGGTTTACAAAGATGGCTAGGGTACATTAATAAAATATTAATATGTCTAGGGACTCACACTAGTTTATATACATGCAACCAGTTCAAACAGTAAACAATAATTAATTTAATTGTAAAACTAGGAGAGGAACATGTAACTATATACTACTTTCAAGAATTCAGCTCTGAAGTTCCAAACCTGCTCCCGAGCAACAATCAGTATAGAATAATGCAACCACCGTCTATGCGGTAAAACGAATAAAAACAACAATAAAATCAGTACATAGAAAATAATTAATAAATATAAAAAATTCTACAATTATAATGTAATTTTTAGGCTCTAAAATTATCTAATTTGGAGTTACGGAGCTCCCTAAATATTTCGGGGAAGTTACGGGTTGAATAGAAAATTCCCCGAAAAAGAAAAACCCAATTTAACCCTAATTGGGTTGAACCGAAGAATCCGGCCCACCTTCTCTCTCCCTCGCGCGCGTGCACGCGGCCCAATCGGCTCGGTCCGACGCGGCACCCGGCTGACAGGCGAGGCCCATGAGACAGACGCGACAGCGGGAGTGCTTACGCGGCGGTGACGTGGCGACAGGTGGCAGTGACGTGGTGTGACACGTGGCAGTGGGTGGGTCACGGATGATGACGTGGCATGACACGTGGTAGCTGACGTGGCATGTCATGTGGAGAAGGTGAACGGTCCTGGTACTGACGTGGCATGACACCTGTCACGCCACGTGGCGAAGGTGAACGGTCCTGGTGCTGACGTGGAATGACACATGTCATGCCACATGGCTATCTGGGTGACGCAGCATTGTCGTGGCCGGTGGACCCCATGGGTCAGTGGCTGTGGCGCAATCACCGCGCGTGTGCGTGGCACGTGTCGCCACGCATCGCGCGGGAGGGCGTGCAAAATGGCTACGCCTAACATGAGGGGCCAATGGCTTGGACGGGCCCTCATGTCAGCGACGGTGGGTAGATCTGGCAGGGGCGACGCTTGCGGCAGCGGCAGGTCCCACGCGGGCATGCGTCACGATGCCATTAGGCGGCGTTGACGGAGCGGTCGAAGGCGGCGACAGCGGCGGGTCCCACGAGACACGGGTCGCAGTGTGCCGCGTGACGTGGCGCACTCGGGTTGGACGAGTGATTCGTGCTGGCAGCACAAACGGCGAGGTTCGCCAGCGGCCGTGGGTGATCCTATCATCGGCGAGCTCTAACGGGCGCGTTTCTCCAGTAAAATACGCGATCCGCATATGCAATTGGAATGCCTTGACGAGATCTATCCAATGGTGCAATCTACACTAAGAATTGACCACGGGGAAAAAGGTATTACCTTGAAATGGTGCTCGGGAAAGGAGATCCGGTGCCGTCAGTTTACGGTTTGGGGAGGAGGGAGGTGGGCGGCGGGGCACTATGCTGGGGGGTTTATAAGGGGGTGGGGGCGCAGGGGCTATTGCTCTTCCCATTAAACGGGTGAAAAACAAAGCACGGGCTAATATGGGTACCTAATGACTGGAGAAAAGGCCCGCATGGTAGCTAAAAGGGGTTTAGGGAATTTAATATTTAAAGTGTACCTGAGTTTTTGCGACGAAAAACTTGGGACTCCTAATAATTTTATTAGGACGTCACAGTGGGCAACGCATGGCTACGTCCGATTCGCTGGCTCAGGGTCGAACGTATGCCTAGAAGGGTTTTTGTTTTTAAAACACAAATCTAAGCACGTGTCATCGTATGTGGCGTGCTATGGTCGTATATTGTTCATTTGGTTCTTGATGCTAGGTGATACCTAGTAGTTTTAATATGTTTTTATTGAAGAAGGGACATGAGTCTACTATTCAATTTCATTAAATAGAAGAAAATACAAAAAAAATCTGTGCAAAGCACATGAGTACAACCGCAACATGTCCGCTGTCATTTTGGCCAAAGACCAACAACCTCACTCGCAAGAGGAACAAACAACCCTGTAGTGACACAATGCACGCAAACCTATACCCGTCGACCACTAGGGATGGCAAAAAAACCCATCGGGCCACATATACGGGTCACAGGTCGTACCCATGGGTTATCGGGTTCGGGTCTGGGTTTGATTTTGTACCCATGTCCATGGGTTACCTGAATTCCTTCACTGACATGTGGGTCCATCTTTTTTTAATATATATACTAAAAACAAAACCCTAACTTCTCTCATTCCCCCCACAGGCATGCAACCTCCACCCCGCCGCCTCCCCTCCACCCCCATCCTGCCGCCTCCCCTCTATCCCATCGGCTTCCACCTCACCACCGCCGCTCCTCCCCTTCGCCACCTCCTCATTGCTTGCGGCCCCACTCGACACCGCCCCCCTCCGCCTCAACACTGCCGCCGCCCTCCACCTCAACCTCGCCGCCGCCGCCCATCCCCCGGCCAGTCGACCTCCTCCACCTCCAACTCACCGCCGCCGCTCCTCCCTCGGCCTCCACCACCTCCACCTCGTCGTTGTTGCCACGACACCCCGCCTCAACGCCTCCACCTCGTCGCCTCCACCTCGGTGTCCTGACCCCCGGCCTCCACCGCTTCCACCACGCCGTCGCAACTCCTCCCCTTGGTTACTCCGCTTCCACCTCATCACCGCCGCCCCAATGCCTCCACCTCTAGCAGATCTGCATATGATAGTGAACACGTCCCACTCACCTGTTCATTTCGGGTTTTGGGTACTCATCGGGTTTGGGTACATGGATATGTGTTTGTGTCCAAAGACAGGTTTTGGGTTCGGGTTTGAGCCATTTGTTTGGGTTTCAGGTTCGGGTAGGACAAGGTTGCACCCGGAGTTACCCACCTGATTGCCATCCCTATCGACCACCGCCAACGACACCTCCAACACATAGAATTCTTGGCTCAACCAACCACTACCTGAGAACATAGAGGAGAACAGACGTGAGCTAGAGACATCGCGGACCGTTATCCCCGCATGAGAAGTTTGCATATCAATGCAATGGAAAATAGTGAATCTATGGTAAAAAAGAACCATCATGCAAGGGAGAAAAAAAAACCACCGAACTACCAAGCCGATGAATGTGTGAATCACGGGCGTCCCACGCAACCTGGGAGGCCCCGACGTCCGTCTCATCCTCCAGGCGACCTCCACCGAGCTGACTCACTCCTAGGCCGAGTAAAAATTTCCGAGCTGAATCTCGATACGTCACGAGCCACGAAAATAAAGCTCGAGGAATTTCGATCTCGATGGGGGGTGGGTGGCCGTGTGGCCTCGTCGAGGAGGACAAAGCACGGGGGAATTGAGCATTTTCGTTTTGACGCCCTCAAATTCCCCCCAGGCTCCGTGCCACCGTCGCCGCAGCGTCCGATGCACGTCAACGATTAGGCTAATACCGACATTCTCCTTTTATCAATGGCGATCGACGATGCGCTGACCATGCCAGTGGCGAGGGACTTGAGATCACGCATAAAATATATGCCTAGCAACGAAATAATTCACTAAACAAGTGGTACTTCTCCTGCATGCCAATATTTTATTTATCGTTTTCCTTTTATTTTCTTTAGCTTAACTTTATAGAATGAGCTTTGAGAGCCTCAATTCTAACTTGAGAGCTTCAATTCTAATGTAATTTTTTTCATAAAATATCTACTACCTTCGTCCCACAAAAAGTGCATTTTTAGGATTTTTAGATAGATTAGTAGCTATCAGAAATGACCTAGTTGCCCTTAATTAAAGCTGTTGACAACTATACGCATGCACATTGGAAAGGAAAAAAAACAGGCAATGAAATGTGCACGCACCTTGGAAAGAATAAAAACCAGGCAATTAAATGTTCATGCACCTGGAAAGGGAAAAAACATGCAATTAATCAACCAAAAAGCTACAAATGCATTCTTTGTGGGACAGATTTTAAACGTTTAAAATGCACTCTACGTGGAACCCGGGGGGGTATATCAAGATTCATCTTAGCACTTCACGGACAAAATCATGACGCGGAGACTTATCGTGCAAACGAAACAAAGTTTATATATGGAAAAAGATAATTTTTAGGTTCCGAGAGCTAAATGAGATTTGCTATGAGCTTAAAGACAAAAATAGCAATTTATCTAAAAAATAAACCAAAGAGAACACCGAAGTAGCATGTTTTGCTTAAATTATATTATTATGTGTTCAAACCTTTGAATTTTTATATGTAGCTCAATTATATTAAGCCGCAAGGCAATCATTCTGAAATTCCAGTTATGAGTTTTGGATCTTTGAAATCACTAGATAAAACAGTCACAAATAACTAGACAATTTCAACGCCCACGTACCAGAAATCAAGTGACGATTTAGAGTGACGAAAGGAAGAACGCGTGTAGGAGAAGCACGTTGCCTGGCGGCCATGCCGCCGTGCTAGCCAGGTCTCTAGCAGCTGGGCTTAAAGAAACAGTTTCACAGTTCCAAGTCCAGACGATAGTTAATTTTCTGGCGTGCGTGCGTGCGTGTGTGCATGGTGAATGACGAAACGCCCGTTGAATGGAATGACAGGGACCTGGATTTCTGCCGTGATATTTAGAGCTCTAGTTGTCAATGCGCACCCTTCTTTTTTACTCCATTAAAATTAAAGAGCACACACCATGGAGCCATGGGCAGTCTAACTTACTTGCCATCTCATGCTACAATTCGGTCCTAATACTGTAAATAGTCTAAAAATAGGAGATGCTAAGTCTTGTGGCAGTTTTAAAGTGAGATCGTTCCCTCCAAGCAACTCCTAAGTCCTGATGCTTTTGCCAGTGGCTTGTTTGGCTTGGACTTTAGGCCATGCATGTGTTCGTAGGATCAGCGGCGCAACGACGACCTTCTTGGCCCGTGTTCAGAAAACTTTGGCTTGCTGTAATTAAGCACCACTTTTCCACCATTTGGTTGAGAATTCCGATCACTCGCGAACGGACCTTCAATTTTGCAGTGGAAGTAGCCTCCTCAAAAGTAATATATGGGTTCTTTAAGATGTACTGAAATTATTTTGGATTGTTGTAAGCACCTTGGTCTCCTTAAAGTTAGCTATACGTTTTTCACAAAAGAGATCACTGATAGAATCAAACTTGTGGCTGACAAGATTATTAGACCAACTCTGACAGTTTTTTTGCTGGGCCGAAATATTATGGGGTGGTGATTCTTCATGAAACAATCCATGAAATGCATAGCAAAAATTGAATGAGATCACTTTGAATATATAAGTTGGGTTTTGAAAAAGCTTACGATAAAGTTAAATAAACTTCCATGCTTCGAACTTTAAGAATGAAAGGTTTATCTTCTAAGTGAGACAGGGCGATCCTTTACCGTCAATTCATTTTAATCTAGTGGCAGACATATTGGCCATCTTAATTCTAAGAGCTAAGCGAGATGGACAATTTCAGGACGTTGTATTGCATCTTGTTGAGGATGGTTTATCCATTCTTCAATATGGAGATGATACTCTTCTCTTTCTTAATCATGGTATTGATGAAGCATTTAACTTAAAATTATTGCATAGAGCATTCGAGCAGCTCTTTGGCCTCAAAATAAACTTATCATAAAAGTGAGTTTTTCTACCTTGAAGAAATGAAAGATTTTAAAAATCATTATTCAACTTTGTTTGATTGTGGAATAGATACTTATCCGTTCAGATATTTGGGTATTCCCATGCATTTTAGGAGGTTGTATAATGTTGATTGGAAGTGTGTTGAGGGCTGCTTCGAGAAAAAAAAAAAGAGTAGTTGGAAAGGTAAACACTTGTCTTCGGGAGGTAGACTGGTGTTGATGATTCGGTTTTAAGCAGTTTGTCTTTTGTTAGATTATCCTTTTTTGAGATTCCACGGGGTGTGCTAACAAGATTGGATTATTTTTGGTCTATTTTTTTTTTTTGCGAAATGGGGATCATAAAAAAAAAAGTATGGACCGGTTAGATGGGCCATCTTATGTCGCCCCAAATATCAAAGAGGTCATGTCATTATTAATCTTGGTAGTAAGTGGTTGTTTCAACTATTTAGTGAGGATGGGGTTTTACAAAAGTTACTTAAGAATAAATTTTTATTTAATAAAACTCTTACACAAGGGCATACCCAGTCGAGAGACTCTCAATTTTGAAAAGATACTTGGCTAGAGACCTCTTCTCTTTAATATCAATATCCCAATTTATCTTCTATTGTGACGAAGAAACATGTCACTAATGTGGCTGAGGTGTTAAGATCCAAACCCATACAAGTTTTCTTTTGTAGGTCTTTGATGGGATAAAGAATTTTAGATTGGTATGATTTAGTAACTAGGACGCAAGGAATACAACTAAGTCAACTATGTCAGAAGATGCAGGATTCATTTACTTCACACTTGCCTTTTTGCTAAACAGATGTGGCGGAGGCTAGCAAACCTCTATAATTTCCCCTGTCAGGGAGAACAGGAGAATGATTTCGTAGCCATCTCCAACCATTACCGTAAATTTTTGACAAAGGACAAGTTCAAAGAGGCTGATGGGGCTCTAATGTACGTGTTTTGGAACTTATGGCTTGAGAGGAATTCCCGCATCTTCTTCGGGGCAGCAAGTTTGGAAAAATATAATGAGAGACATCTCGACCAGGAGATTAGCGTGTCATGATCCTCCTTGAGTTCTAGTTTCACTTTAGTCTCCTCTTTTTCTTCCTTTTTTTGTCTGCCTTTGTGTAATTAAACCCTTTCTTTTTACCTCTATGAATACAAAGCTCTTTGCTTGCTTCAAAAAAAAAAAAACAGCGTGACAAGCTCGTTTAAAAACTTGTAGAGAATTGTTTGTTCTCAGTTCACTCAATGTATCAACAATTGATGAATATGAATGTGTCATGCATTGTATATGTTTTTAGAAAAGGTTTTAACATTTAAGCACTTCTATAAACTGTCCGCATTAGAAGATAGACTTTGCACAGTTTTTATATTTAGATAGCTACTTAGTGACGTGAGCTCTCTTATCTTAAAGCACGCTTGTGTATGAAAAGCACATTGCAGTGTACATTCCCTAAGAGCTCAAAACAAAAATTAACGGCTACCGAGCATCCAAAACATTGGTGTTCTGAACGTCTCCCAATTAATCTCCCATTGCCAGCAGATCATACCAGGTGTTTATCATTAATTCATTATACTACGAGACCAAGTATATATGCATATACGCGCTTCTTTCTTCACTAAAACCTGCTGCTAAAACAATGCGGCCAAACCAAAGATGGGCTTGAGCTTAAACTAGTGTTGACCCCCTCGGATCCTGCCAACCCTGCCCCCCGTGGGGGCAAGCAGCCAAGGCGCGAGGTCGCATGGCAGCAGATCTACCAAGAAAGCGCCGCCTCCGCGAGCTCCCGCGCGCGCGTCCATCCAGAAGAATAAGAAAGCTCGCACGAGGGGGGGCGATCCGATTTCCCAGCCTTAAAACTGGGGCTCAGACTTCAGATTCAACCCCCATTCGTGCGGCCTCAGCCATTGTACCCTTTTGCACGCCTCCCGATGTTTCTTCCTCCTGCACTCCACCTCCGCGCCGTATAATACTCCTCCTCCACCGCTGCTGCACTTGCTGGCTTGCTGCTGCTAGCTAAGCTTCAGTTGCTGTGCTGGGAGAGTTTGAGCTTGCCAGCTCTCTCTGTCTCTCTCCACGAGAAGGCTCGGATGGGGATGGGGACGGGGCCGGAGACGGAGACGGAGGTGGAGCTGTCGCCGGCGGCGAGGTCCTGCGCGGCCGTGTTCAGCCCCTACTCGAGCCCGAGCACGGCCTTGTTGTTGCAAAGGAGGGTCGTCGCGTGGTATGTCATGGGCTCATGGCACAGCGCGGATCGGAGCGGCTTCGTTTTGTTTCTGCGCTTCAGCTAGCTTCTGAATTTTCTGATTGATTTTTGGTCTGAGCTGCAGGGCCAAGGAGACGGGGTCGCCGGCGACGGTTAGCGTCCGCGTCGGCGGAAGGAGCTTCAGCCTGCACAAGGACCAGCTGGTGTCTAGATGTAGATATTTCAGCGAGGCGGTGCTGGACTCAGGTGAGGTCGAGCTGCCGGCGAGCTTCCCGGGGGGGTCGGAGGCGTTCGAGGTGATCGGGCTCATCTGCTACGGCGACGGCGTGGCGCTCGACCCGTTCAACGTCGCGGCGGTGCGGTGCGCGGCGGAGTTCCTGGGCGCGGCAGGCCTGGGCTCTCGCTGCGACCTGTACATCAATCAGGTGGTGCTGCAGAGCTGGGACGACGCGCTCATCGTGCTGCAGCGCTGCCAGCCGCTGCTCCCCGCCGCCGAGGAGCTCCTCGTCGTCGGCCGCTGCGTCGAGTCGCTGGCGTTCATGGCTTGCATGGAGATCCTCGACCCCGAGCAGCGGCGCGACCATCCCGCCGCCGCCGCCGGCGCCGCTCGTGGCCAGCTCGCCGGCCGCCGGTGGGATGCCGAGCTCGTCAAGGAGCTCGCCGCGCGCGACCTCTGGGTCAAGGACCTCATCGCCCTGCCGCTCCACTTCTTCCGGCAGATCGTGCAGGCGCTGCGCCGGCAGGGCATGAAGGAGAAGTACGTCAGCCCCGTCGTTCTCTTCTACGCCAACAAGTGGGTGCTCTCCAAGAAGACGCACACTTTCTGGGCCAGCACCGATGACGGCGAGACCGACGCCGACAGGAGAGCCGCCGATATCCTGCAGGGAGTGATCGAGCTGCTCCCGGCGGCGGCGCCGGCGAGCAGCGCCGATGCTATCCCGACCGCGTTCTACTTCGCCCTGCTGTCGCGGTCGATCACCCTGGAGCTGAGTGAGGAGAGCCGGGCGAGGCTGCGAGACCAAGTCACCTCCCACCTGCCGTTCGCCGGCGCCGACGACCTGCCGCTGCCGGAACAAGAAGCCGATCGGTGCGTCGCCGACAGTGTGGAGGTGAAGGCAATGGAGAGCGTCGTCTCCAACCATGTCTCCGTGCAAAGACGAGGCGCGGATGCCGTCGCGGAGCTGTGGGATCGGTACCTCGCGCAGCTCGTCGGCGATCCGAACCTCCGGCCGGAGAGGCTATCAGAGCTCATCGGCGTCATCCCGGCCGGTGACCGGAAGACACACGACTATCTATACGAAGCAATCGATGCATACTTAGCAGTAAGGGACTTAAGATCAAGACAATTACTCGACCGTGCACATGATTATCACTAGTTTAAGACGGTGCTGAACTGCTGATTCTGTCATGTTTCAGGAGCATCCGGGCTCGTCGGGGGAGGAGAAGGCGTCGCTGTGCGGCCACCTCGACTGCCGGAAGCTGTCGCACGAGGCGTGCGTCCAGGCGGTGCAGAACGAGCGGATGCCGCTCCGGTTCATCGTGCAGGCGCTGTTCGTGCAGCAGGTGCACACGCACCGCGCCTTCACCGAGTGCTCCGACTCCTTCCGGTGCGCGCAATCCGGCGAGCTCGTCACCGTCGGCGCCGACGCGTACACGTCGAGCCCCGGGTGCCCCATCCCCACGAGCCAGCCGCTCAGCGCCGGCAGCCCGTACACGGCGGCGGCGACAGCGCCGGACGGGAAGCTCCGCGGCAGCGACGACGCGTCGGACTTCGAGACGGCCAGCTTCAGGATCCAGGCGCTGGAGCAGGAGATCCTGTCGCTAAAGCAGACGCTGCAGCGGCACAACACCTTGAAGGGCTCGGCTCACAGCAGGGACGCCAAGGAGCCGAGCTTCAGGGTGGACGCCGCGGCGCCGGCGGCGGTCAGGCGTCGCGCCGCGGCGTCCGGCAGCTGCATCGGCTCCATGCGCTGGGGCTCGCAGCGGCGGTGCGCCAGTAGGATCCTGCGCGTCTTCGCGAGGCTCGCCGTGTTCGGGAGGGGCAGGTCGAGGGGGAAGCAGAGCAAGTGCAGGGCAGCGGCGGAGCATCTCAGTTGCTTGCAGAGGTAAAAGATTCATGGGAAAAATTGAAGCTTTTTTCCATGTGAAATAGAAAATGCAGGCTTTTTGTTACTAACTGTGGTAACTATGGATGTAATAAGCAGTGTTTTCTGTACATAATTCTATAAAAAATGCAGAATGTCAGGTGGTCATTCAGTACAGAACGCATGGTCAAGGTACTTTTGTTAGGTTAACAACTCTGATTATCTGCATAGTTTATCAGTGCCTTTGTTAGGTGTTGTTTGGATAGGCTTCAAAAATGTCTATGCTTAGACTTGTGCAGCTAAAACAACAAGGGAAAGTCCGGTTTCTGAAAAACTAAAATATCATTTCGTCGAGAGGGAGAAATATAATTAGATACAGAGTCTATTCCAATTGGAAAAGAAACTTGGAAAACCTTATAACTGTAGCAAACAATGGAACAGTCTTTTCCGTGGCATTTCACGAGGTGACACTCATTAGTGAAACAATGTAATTTCATTGTACAAAACGTACACCATGCGATAAACTTTGCCAAACAAATCAAAATCTACATAGTAAAACTATGAGATCTGTATGATCAAATTCTACATTGAGTTGTTGGAGTACCAGAGTGTTGCGGCGTGTTTGGTTTGAAGCCTTTTTTGACCATGCCAATGAAATTGTCACATCCAATTCAGAGCATGACTAATACACAGAGTTGCAATACCACATAAACACTACCGTAAAGTCGATATTAGTTTAGATGCTATCATAAAGTTAGGTTGCTTGCAAATATGTCATTACAACGTTGCAAATATGGCACTACGATATTTGTCAAGTTTCATAGACCAAAATAGAGAAACTTGCTTATATGCCACTCCGAAAAAGGGGTCTCACCCTATTTGTCACCACGCATATTGGCTTCCTTGAAATGCCATCTCAACACTAAAACAACCACTTATATACCATTTTTGGGTTTTTTAGCTGATTTCACTACTTTCCCTCTACTAGATCCCTATGAATTGGCACATTTGCCCCTATCTTCTTTCTTCCATCTCCTCCTTCTCTACTGACTCCAACGATCGTGAGCCTAGGTGGTGATAAAGATGCATGGTGATGGCTAGCATCACTAAAGTGGTGGAGGAGGAGCACGACAACGGCAAGCTCCGACGGGGTGGACATCACTCTAGCAATGGTGAGCCTGAGTGGTGGAGGAGATGCACGGTGATGGCAAACTCGAGCTTGGGAGGGTGAGGGAGACACGGTAGGACGGGATTTAAGCTGTTGAGCTCAGGGATTCCGCCACATTTTCCTCCTCCTCTGCCGACACTGGTGACGGCGAACCGGGCCCAAGCACAGGGACGACGAGCCCGAGCGAAGGCAGCAAGCTCGAGACAGTGGAGGCATTCGAGGTCGGGGCAGACGCAAGGAGGGTGGATGAAAAGGGAGGCGGGGAGCTCCAGGTGGCAAAGAATGTAGGCGGTGAGCTCGGGTAATAGAGGAGGCCGAGGAGGGAGGCGGCGAACTCGAGGCAGGAGGAAGGCGCGCGGTAGAGCTGGGAGTGGAAGGCTGGTAGTGGCGCTGGGAGAAAGACAGGTGGCGGCAGTGATATCAGGAAGAAATCGGGAAGGAGGTAGAAGGGGGCAGAAATGTCTTTTCACCGGGCTAGTAAAGGGCTAAAATGCCATAATCCTTTAAAAAGGCCAAAATAGCGTAACAACGAGGGAGTAAATTTGAAGGTGGAATTTTAATGAAGCCCATTTGTTGAAAGGACCGAGATGACGCCTAGAGGGGGTGAATAGGCGTGACACTAAATTCAATCTTTAGCTGCGTTGCGGAGGTAGATTCGGACGTTCCGTGACACCCTTCGGACAGTCCGAGGTCAAGTCTGAAGATCTTGCCCCCAAATCTCAGAAAATGTCCTGCACCACTCAAACAACAAGAATATCAAGAGTAATATCACAAGAACACAGGAGACATCTCCCTCAAGCACAAGATATGAAACAAAGTAGATCTAGTAAGAGAGAAATCTCAAACCAAATATGAAGTGAGACACGGGGAGTTTTATCCCGAAGTTCGGATCTTTGAGGAGATCCTACTCTCTTTGAGATAGGCTCAACACCGTAGAGCCCGAGTCCCACTTGACTCTATCCTCTCGGATTTGTGCCAAAGCACTCACTGAATTTCACCTTGATTTCTTTCCTTGCAGAGGCGGAATCACACATTCACAAACGATCCGAGACCAACTACACCGCTTCGGTGGCTCACGGTGATGCCTAGCTGTCTAGGAGTTCTTAACCTCCAAGAGTAACAAATCCGGTGAGAAATCACTCACTTGGAGATGACCAAGGTGCTCACGAGATGGACCAAGCTCAGATCTAGCACCAATCGACCTTCTCCACCCTCAAATCGATCTCACAAGATGCACTAGTAGGGGAGATGTTTTTTGGGTTCTTGGGAGAGGGAGAGAATGAAATGAATCTGAGTTATTCGCACGATATGTCCAGCTGGAAACAGTGGAATGGGTATATATAGCTCCCCCTCGGATCTAACCGTTAGGGCACAATAAGTGGATTTCGGACTGTCTGTGAAAACCTTCGGACAGTCCGAGGTAGGCTGTGAACAGTGACCCAAACAAAGGTTATATTTGAGATCTGGAGGATATGTGGATCATGGAAATGAGCTCGGAATATCTGGATGTGGCTAAATGACTCGGACTGTCCGAAGACATCTCGGATAGTCCGGTAAATCAATTAAATCAAGGCCGAGAGCTCGTCTGGAGGGTACCCTTTCGGACAGTCCGAACCAAATCATCGGATAGCCCAGAAAATCAAATATATCCAGACCGAGAGCTCGTCTGGAGGGTACTTCGGATAGTTCGACCTATTCGGACAGTCCGAGCCAGGATACAGGACAGTCCGAACCCAGAGGAATGTTTTGGGCTTGGAAATAGTGGGGAATCTATTGGATGACTAGGATTTGACCTAAGATCATCTTTTGAGCACCAGAGCCACCTCATACAATGATTTCTCGTCGAATCCCCCTTTATAGTACGGCCGTCCTTAGACTCAATAAAGTAATGATTACAAATAGAGAAGAATTGATCCTACAAGCGAATAACTCTTCGAATCCTTCTAAGTCTTTTGATAAATACGATTTCCAATCTAATTCTCTATCCACAACTCAGCTAAATGGTTAGTAAAAGTCTTTAGTAGTTGGCATCAATCACCAAAACAAGGTTAGGAGCCTAGATGCCCTTTCATTTGTGGTGTGGCAAATAGGTGAGTTCACTTCTTTGGAGTGACATATAAGCAATTTCTCACAAAAATACCCCCTTTTCCTCCTCCTATCTCTCTCCCTTGTCCACATCAGTGGCCTCCTCCTCTCTCCTCTCCCTCCCATCTCTCTCTCCCCTCCACCACCGCCTATCCCCTTCTCCCCGCTCTCCTCTCGCCCCCCCTCTTGTCTCCTATCTACCCTTTACTGACAAAAGCCTCGCGCCCAATTCGCCACATCCGCCTTGCCACGCTGCCTCAAGCCAGCCCTTACCTACGTCGCTGCCTACTGCATCCTCCTGGTTGGAGCGTTGTCTCGCTAGAATAGCTGCCCTAGTCATGCTACCGGACATCGCTGAGCACCACGAATGCCACTGGTTTCCTAAGACGGATTTGCTCATCAGGTAGTGGACCACCTCGCAAGAGCAATATGCTTGAGCTAAAGGGAGGAGGCAAAAAGAGGGCGGAGGTCATCGTTGAAGCTCGCAGTAATGGCATCTGAGCTAATATCGACTTTGCAGTGGCACTTCGTGGTATCACAACTCTGTTGTGGAATTTACGCAGATTCCCCTATGTATAACTATATAAGTGCATCATTAATTGAAAGGCCTGGTAGTCTACTAGGGGTCTTAAGATGGCGTGGGAGAGTAACTTCCTAAACTCGATGTAGCATTTAGACCCACTTGGAAATAAATATTTCCATCTAGATGTCCCTTACATCCCATTCTCCTCCATTTGGTGACACTAGCTACGGAACTACTAAGAGCATCCATAGCAGGTACTCCAAAACACTGTAGCTTAGCATAGAATAGCTGGTGAAGGGAATTGAAAGAATCTTTTTAGAATATAGCGTAAAATGTAAAGAAATTTTAGAGACAAATATAGAGAGAGTAGAAAATAGTGATATGGAGTAGGATGAAATAGATGATGTAGATGCTCGGGGTTTGGCAGTAGCCATGAGATGGATCTCTTGCGATGGTCATGGTCAAGGTGCGAGAAGCTCGTCAGGTGATGGAAAATACAACCGTAGGGGCAAGTTCGGCCATCAAGGTATAACGACGATTGGTGATCTGGTTTTTGCGGCATCGTGTGGTCCATTGCATTGGTTATGGTGGAATAGTGCCATATTGATAGTCTAGAGAAAGTTGCACCAGTATGTAATCTCATATGGACCAAATATAACAAACTGGATTGACCCTTTTGGAAAAAGCGATGGCGAACCGAAGAGTGATGCTATGCATGCATGTAGAGGCGGAGCTTCTGATGGGCCAGACTAGGCCATGACCGAGGTGGCGGTGGCTGGGGGTGTGTTTGGCTTTGACCAGGGTTGCAGCAGTGTGCTATAGTTGTACCCCGTGCTTGCATGGGCTTTTTTTTATTTTATTTTCTCCTTCTGATCAATGAAATAGGACGGCAATTCTTCTGCCCCTCTTTCAAAAAAAAATATAGTGTCATCCCAATACATCATGACAACCTCCCTCCGAACACTTGCGCTCTTTATTAACCAGGCTTGGGCTTTAGTTGCTTGGCCACCTAAAACATGGGGCAAGCTCCGCCAGTAAATACATCGGCCAATTCTTTATGTCGGTTAGTCTCTAAGCAAACTTGGGCCAAGATGTTACACTTTTTTAAGTGCTATTCAGAACTCATATAACTTATGGTATTGGTCCCTAGGACCTCTATCTTAAAGCATCCATAGACCATAGTGTGGGTTTGAAGTGTGTCTTAGTAAAAAAAAAAACTTCGACCTAGGGTTATTGATGAATTAACACTCGGTAGAGACTGGGCTTAGCCCGCTAGGCTTAGCGAATCTTAGCCCATGTCCACCATCGTCGTTGTTGAGCCCATCAAGCATGTCATCCCCATCGGCACCCTAACGCCCCCTATCACCATTGTCACATCACCCTTTATCGGTGTCGCACCACTGAATCCTCGCTAACTACTAGAGTTGAGTCATTGCCACTAGAGTGTAATATGTAATATGTTTGGGTCACCGATAGGGGGCTTGAAGAGTCAATAAATTGGCAAAAATGGTTTTTAATTTTGATATTGTAAAAACCTTTTAAAAATTGCTACAAAGAGCTATGATGTTTGGCTTGTAAAAAATATCATTTTTTTTAATTTTAGCTTTTAATTTTAGTTTAGGCTGAATAGAGCTTCTGGCCAATGAGATGTTCAAAGACCATCTCCAACGGTGTCCCTCTAGGGGTCATTTTCCTTCGCGAAGAGATTCTAATCCCTTGAGATGCTCTAACAAATTCTCTTTGCGGTTTTCTTGAGAAGAGATTTCTTCGTGCATTCCCTTCGGAAGGAAATTCTATCTCCGTTCTGTTTGTGATTTTTTTTCAAAGGGATGATGTTGGAGATAATGGAAAATAAAGGTAAAGATTGTGGGAAATAGAATAGAGAAGTAAATGAAATGAAGAGAAAATGGTTGAAGATGGTCTTGTACCTTTACATCTGAGCCAATTTTGATTAGGGGTGCAATCGGTCTGGATATTTCTTGGATAGAGATGCAAATGGGTCGGCCCTAGGGCCACCTTTTCCTCTCCCTAATTCATTTACTTGTACTAAATGAATTAGAAATCAAGTTTTTAGTACAAACAAATGAACTAGAGAGGACCAAATGTGGCCTTAGGGCCGGCCCATTTGCATCCCTATTCTTGGATCGGACCAATCGGGTTCGAATTCAGATAGGATCGGGTTAGATTTTTTCGGATTCGATTTCAGTATCAGATATTTAGGTTCGGATACGTGACGGTTAATACCGCCGAATTGGGTAATTTTTTGGATATCTGGTCCGAATACATATCGGATATTCGGTATGATTTGAGGCCCAACAGCCGAACAGCTCAAGGTCCAACCGACCACCAGCCCACCACAAGACCAACTGTGCAAGTTTGCAACCCTAGCCTCCACATTTTTTCCCATTCACACCCCGGTCCTAGCCACCGCCACCCTAGGGTGCCCACTGCCGGTGTCGCCCACGCCCGCCGTCTCATGCTGCCGATCGGCCTCCCTCGAACCTCACCGCCCCGGCCTCGATCTGCGCTGCCATGCGTCGGGCCGCACCGCGGCGACCTGATCGCCGCCGCCACCGCCTCCGGCCCCTGTCCGCTTTGTGTGGCTACCATCCTCGCCGAACAGGTAGGTAACTTCATTAGCTTGTAGGTTTGTTCAAGCGTAGGTTGGCAATATGCAGCTCATGTGTAGGTTTTTTCACGTGTAGATTGATAATATGCAGCTCATGCACCCCTATTCCTGTGTAGGTTCGTTCAAGTGAAAGTTGGTAATATGCAGCTCGAATTTCATACTTCGATAAAATATCTGTAGCCGTACTCGTTTTGATTCGTATTCGGTCCGTATTTGTGGCCGAATATATTCGATCCCATATTCGTATCTGAAATATTCATAATCAAATCCGATTCCGAGAAAAAGATGCAGTTAAAAATATGGTTTCAACCATTATCCAATCCGATCCGGAACGTTTTTACACCCCTAATTCTGGCCGACCAATCTGTAGCCAACGGCAAAGATCCAGCGCAAAACAGTGACCAACAGTACATCCCTCATGGTGTTTTCCTTGTACGTACAACACCTCGTTGAACAGTGTTTTACTACAGTGTTGGTACTGGTTGACCTTCAAAGGCACTTGCACGCCTCAGACTTTTGACTAAACGCCAGATGATTTTTCTTGCTTTTGCGTTGCCCTCTTCCAAACCACATGAATTGACAGCCTCCTCTCCGGATTCTTAAACGCTTCAGCAGATAAAATACACACAAAAAAAGATAAATAATAATAAAAGTTATATATAATGATTGTGCGGTTCTAAGTTAGAATAACATTGATGATGACCTAAATTACTAATTTACCGTTAGCTAAATTTTCAGAACTTTTACGAAGCAACTTAGTTATACAGACCAATTGGTGAATCTAGCACAAGTTAAACATGCTCTTCTTAGGGGCTATGTTCTCCGTGATTTATCTACTTATTTATTTATCCCTAGTTTCAAAAATACAATATTTGGTATTTTAGATCCATTATTTTTTATTTCAAAGATGTGTTCAAAAGAAAAATAAAACGAAGTGTGCCTCTCTTCAAACCAACTTGAAAAAACTCTCGATGTTCAGTTTATGAGCAAATAAGAGAATCATCAAATAAGACCAAACGAAGTAACAATATCCTTATTTGCTATGGCTCATCTTTGTATCAGAAAGTCACATTTTGGTTTTCTAGCTTTTCTTATTTTGAAACTGATGGTCAAAACTCTCTAAAATAAGCAGAGTTAAACAAGTTAAACAAGTCGACTTGTTTAAACCGTTTTGAGAAATTCTAAATGTTAAGCTTGTCAATAAATAAGTAAACGCATTTGCTCGCGGGCAGTCGCCTGCGCCTCGCCACGCGCTCGTCGACGGCTCAGTCCGAGAGAGGCGCGCGCATGGGAAGGCAACTGCTCCCATAAGTAAATATCGATCATACAAACCCAACAGAAAATTGTAATATCCCGTGGGCTTGAGGCCTTGGCCCAGCCCATTAGAAGGAGTTTAAGGCAGTGGAGAGGGAGGGGACGGTTTCCTCCAGGGAAGACCTAGCAGCCACCGCCCCCATCCTCTCTCCCTGCGGTTCCCGTAGCCACGCAGCCGGCGCACCGCTGCCGTTGCCGCAGCCTCGCCGCCCCCAAGCCGCCGCCACCGCTTTTGCCTGCTGGACGCCGCCGCCCGCTGCCCTACTCTGCCCTAGCCGTGGCTGCCCATGGGAGGATTGGGGTGGCAGGAGGAGGTAGAGGAGAAAGAAAGGGCCTGCGGTGGGAAGAGGAAAGGAGGAAGAAGGGAGGCCGGCTATTGGAGAAGAACCTAGGCTTTGCTTCATCTTCTCCAATCTAGTCTTGGGTAACGAATTGATGTGATTTTCTTTGCTATTCTTGCATAGGTATGACGAATCCTTTGATTTGAGGCTTGGGATGGTAGATTTTAGGGACCACTCAACTAAATGTTTAGAGTTTAGTTATGTGATGTTTATGCAGCAGCTTGCGAGTTAAATTCGTAGTATTTATGTCTAGAATCTGAGCACGGTCTTATGAAAAGAATTGTAGGCTATGTTCTTAGCTTTCCAACGCATCAAAGAACGCGTGATTTGGCCTAGCGGTTTGGGAAATATGACCGTTTCTGTGCTGCTGTCCTGTGTAGGCCGTGACGGGGTTTCTTATTAAGCCTTTGGCATGTTGGACTAGATAATAAAATTTTATATGGATAATAATAGATAGTTGGTAAAGTAGACTCTTTGGTATAAAGAATTAAAAGCTAAGCTAGTTGTATTAGTTTTGGAAGAAGTCCATTTTACCCCCTTGAACTATCGCTTAGTTCGATTTTCACTCAACTTCAAAAGCCGGACAAAACACCCCCTCAACTATCAAAACCGATGCGAATACCCCTCACCCAAAACCATGGTGGTTTTGGATGACATAACATCCTAATCAACATTTTTTCCAGAAAACAAATTCAAAAAATTTCTAGAAAATCATAGGAAGCTCAAAAAATAAAATAAATAAAATACCAAAAATACAAAATAGGTAGAATCCAAATATTCATTGAAAATACTTTTCTATGTATATACTTATACGTAAAAATAGTACATAATGTATTTCATTGAATAAATAAATCAAGTATTTAAGAAAACTTAATTTGGCTTGTAGGAAAAATGAGAGAAAGCGATGTAAATAGAGGGATGCTAACTTTGCCTTTCAATTTATATTTTCAAATTCTAATTCTAATTTATTTTGACCTTTCAATTGCATTTTTAAAAAATCAAATTCAACGGTCAAAATAGCATCTTTATGTTTTATTAATTTCTACATCATTCTCAAAACTAAAATATTTTCACCATTTTATAGAGAACAAACAAAATTTTCTTGAATACTTTTTAATAAATAAAACACCTTATATAAAAATAATATTTTTTGCAAATAAGTATGCACATAAACTTTACAGTTTTATTGCATATTTGGATTCTATGTATTTTTCTATTGTTGTGCATATTTTTATTATATTTTTGAGCTTCCTATAATTTTCTAGATTTTTTGAATTTATTTTCTAGAAAAAATGATGACTAGATGCCATGTCATCCAAAACCACCATGGTTTTGGGTGAGGGGGTATTTTGTACCGGTTTTGATAGTTGAGGGGGGTGTTTTGTCCGGTTTTGAAGTTGAGGGGGGAAAACTGAACATGTGCGATAGTTCAAGGGGGTAAAATGGACTTCTTCCATTAGTTTTCTCATGACGTTGGATATTTGTGCTAGTTTGGTTGGATGGTATGTCTCATGCAGGCGGCTTTCTTTCGGGGTCGGCGTCATCATTCCGTCCCTCTGACTTGTTTGATAAAAGAGGCAAGTATATGTTAAACGAATAGTGTATTTGATTGTTGAAATAGTGCTTTGCTCTTAACTTTGACCTATGGATGAATAGTTTTAATGCTATGATGATTAAATTGAGTATTTTCGATATTTATTGTTATACGATGGAAATATGTGATGACTTTATGAAAGAAGAGCATATTGCATCGTGTGCATATGAGCCAAGTCGGTGAGAAAGTCACTTTTGACTAGTCCGGTGAGGTCGGTGAGAAAGTCAAAAGTGACTAGTCCGGATTGTTCTGAAGTTCTACTTGGTAGGCACTCCACGGGAGTAGAGTAATTGGTCCCCTTTGAAATGGGCCGGGCAAGGTGTAACATCGGCAAGCGCACTCTAGCTATACTGAGATGAGCTCACAAGATGAGACGCATGTCCATTGCATTGCATCGAATGGATGAAAAGTGAGTTGTTTGGGGTTTTGGATCGGAGGTTATTTTGAGTACGGATTTATGAATGATGTTTTGTCGTTCTCTCTGTTTATACATATATTTTGCTGAGTATTGTTGAATACTCGCTCTTGCTTTTATTTAGTTTTTAGGTACATGTGACGTCAAACATGCATGAGGATGGAAAAATAGAATCTGGACTTGAGCACTCACTACCTCTCACATCATAATTAGTGAAATTATGAAATTTACTTAGTAGTTGATCGTCTTGTATAATTGGATGTTATAGTTTTTTTTTTGCAGTTCCTTTTATGGTTAGTGGCTGTTGGAAAATGGTTATATATTCTTTGGATATAAATTGCCTGTCGTGGATGTCCCATATAAATAAAGGAGATGTTGTCAAAGTTTTATAGATTTTGAAGAGTTAGTAGCATTCTGGGTTCTCGAGGAACTGGGGTGTTACAAAAATATCCACACTCCATGTTGGTTGTTGTTCACATTCAATAGTTTCGAAGCCTTTAAATTTTTGGTTGAAATCAACTGTAGATTTCAAAAGGTTATGGTAGACAGAGGGTTTAAAGAGGCCAGAAATATGTTACAAAGTGTTACAATATTTGTCTCGTATGAAAGTACTAAAATTTTTACGATAACTATAGATTTTAATTCAAGCTCGCACAGATGTCTTCTTGTACCATCCACTTTTAGGTTGGCAGATTTCTTCCTGGTACCACCGGCCGTTTTGTGAGACTGCCGTTCTTTTCAACTAAAGCGTAACGGGTGCTGCTGTCCCTCTCAGGAAGAAAGCTGTGCACAGAATTTTCAGAAACGTGCCAAAACGTTGGTCTCAAAATCTTAATCCGAAGAAACCAACGGGCTCACACGAGGACATGGAGATCCGAAAACCAATTGTTGGTGTATAGATATTATTGCTTGTGTTTATTGTATATTTGTATTTCCGTTTTTTCTTAAATGGAAATGGGATGATACATCTTAATTTTTTTAAAAAAGAACAACTACTGTTTATATTTATCGGCTGCCCAAGAAAACAGACTCACACGAAGAATACCAAAAAAACTCACCTAGCATACTAAACATTAAAATTACTCTCTAATCGCTTAAACTTCTTTTTTGTGTATTGCATAAGCATAACCTCAAGGCTCAAACCACTAGATCATCTCTCTGTTAGTTGTTGAGATGGCTGCCATAGTACATAATAGCAGCAACACGACGTCCACGCGAGCCCCACCTGATAGCTTCTTATTCACCTCTCATTTTCTCCGCATACACTCCCTCCTCCTCTCTCTCTCTCTCTCTCTCTCTCTCTCTCGTAAACAGGAGAAGTGAGGGGCGTCGCCTTTTCCCTACCACATCACCCAATTGATCGGGCACAACCACTATCTCCCTATCCTCCACCTCCACCAACGTTGCCTCCCAACCTCTTCTTTTCCAAGTGACATAACCATGGTGGTTAACCGACAACCACCTTTCCACCTCACCTCCCCATCCGAATACACCTTTTCCTCTTTTTATCCTCGACCTCCTCTTAGGCTATCCTCCTCCTCCTCCTCCTCCTCGACCTCCCCTCCCTTCCCTGAACACTTGTGATGGCTGGTGATCTCCTTTCATTGTGAATGCGTTAGGCATGGTAGCAATAAAAGATAAAATGAAATGAGTCCATTGACGTGGCAGGTATCTACCTCAGGGCGTTGAGGTGATGTAGACCACAATGACAAAGAGAGGGAGAGAGATAGAAGGATGAGGAGGTGGTGGGAGAGTGACGGTGGTGGCATGCACAACAACAATAAGTGAGAGCATGCTTAATGTGGCGTCCTCCATGATGACAACTCCTATATGGTTCCTTGTCGGGGGAGAGGGAGAGAGGGAGGAGGTGATGTCTAAGGCTGGCGCATTAGCTCGTGGCACGCAAGCAGCTTGAGCTCAGCTCAAAAAAAGCTCGGGCTTATGCTTGGCTCTTTTGAAAATGAACACGAGCTGAACACATTTCTTAGCTCGCTCAAAAAACAAGCATGAGTCGAGTCTGGCTTGGCTTACTCGTGGCTCGTTCACATACTACATAGGGCAATTCCACTCCAAAGCCCAACCCATCCCCACTCCTATCCTAGGCCCAACTTAATCCAACTCCCCCCTTAATTTACCCTACCTAACACTATCCACAGCCTCTCCACTTCCTAGTCGGCGTCAGTGCTTCTGTCTCTCCGCTTCCCTAGAGCACTTGCCCCCTCCATCCTTCTTCATGTAACACTATCCTTCTGTATCTCCACTTCCTCGAGAACCCCGGTGTGCGCCGTCGTGCCCGGCGTGGGGTCTGCTAGGCAGCTGGTGTGGTCGAAGCAGTCGATCACGTTCAGCCAGGCCGATCACCCCGCCAGCACCGCCGGCCCGGGGCATCTCCCGATTGTGGTTGCGCCCACGGTCCGAAATGTCAGGTTGGGGCAGGTGCTGGTAGACGGAGGAAGTTCTATCAACCTTCTATCCGCCCGAGTCGCCAAAGCGCTTCAGATCCAGGAACGGGAGCTTCAGCCGGCGCTTTCCTTCTTCGGCATCGCGCCCGGGGCTGAGTCCGTCCCTTTGGGGCGCATCAGTCTCCTGGTGACCTTCGGAGGCGCCGACAACTTTCGTACAGAGATGCTCGAGTTCGAGGTGGCTGACTTCGACCTCCCGTACAACGCCATACTGGGTCGGCCGGCGTTGACCAAGTTCATGGCGGCCTGCCACTATGCTTACATGGTGGTCAAGATCTCGGGGCCGGCCGGCCCCATCGTCGTGAAGGTGGACCGCCCGGAGGCGCTCCGCTGCGACAGGGACGCTCTCGTCTAGCGGGGGCAGTCTGTGCCCAGAAGGCTGAGGCCTCGACTCTGGGAGCTCCTCTGGTGAAGGTCCGTGCTTCTCCCGGCTCGTCCGCGGGGGTTAAGACGGTCTCCCTGAGCGAGTCAGACCTGGCGAGGACCGTTCAGGTGGGCGCATCCCTCGGTGCCAAATAGGAACGCGCGCTCGTCTCCTTCCTCGATCTAACGAGCGTGTTTGCTTGGCAACCGTCCGACATGATCGGGTCCCGAGAGGTGATTGAGTATAAGTTGGCAATGTTCCCGCCGCGACCGTCATGCGTAAGGTCCGAAGCGATCGGTGGGCGCCAGCCGTTATCCGCCAGAGGTGGACAAGCTCTTGAGGCGGGAGTCGTCGGGCGTCGCCCACCCTAGGTGGCTCGCGAACCCCGTCCTCGTCAAGAAATCCAACGGGCGGTGGAGGATGTGCGTCGACTTCACCGACCTCAACAAGGCGTGCCCGAAGGATCCGTACCCACTACCCCGCATCGATCTCATCGTCGACTCCACGGCGGGGTGTGAGCAGCTGTGCTTTCTGGATGTGTACTCCGGGTACCACCAGATTAGCATGGCTGAAGAAGATGAAGACAAGACTGCCTTTGTGACGCCCATGGGCGTCTACTGCTACACGAGGATGGCGTTCGGATTGAAGAATGCAGGCCCAACCTATCAGAGGGCCATGCATATCGCTCACCGCCCCCAGATCGGGCGGAACCTGGAGGTGTACGTCGACGACCTGGTAGTAAAATCCAAGAAGACGGAGGAGTTGATCGGCGACCTAGAGGAAACCTTCGCCAACCTGAGTAAATCTTGCATCAAGCTCAATCTCGAAGTGCGTCTTCGCCCGTTCCGTCGAGCAAGTCAAGGGTTTCCTTGTCTCCCAGAGGGGGATTGAGGCGAACCCCTACAAGATCGCTGCAATTAAAAATATGAAGCCCCCGACGCGACTTCGGCGGATGCAGTGCTTGGTGGGTTGCTTGACTTCCCTGGACCGTTTCATAGCTCGTTTGGGGGATAAGAGTCTCCCCCTGTTCGAGCTCCTGAAGAAGACCAACCAATTCGAGTGGACCGCGGAGGCGCAGGAGGCGTTCGATGGGCTGAAGAAGTACCTCACTTCTCCACCCGTGCTGGTCGCCCCAGATCCAGGTGAGCCGCTGATCCCCTATGTCGCGGCAAACCCGGAGGTGGTCAGCGTGGTGTTGGTAGCGGAGAGAGAGGGAGTTCAGCGCCCCATCTACTACATCAGCAAGGTCCTCCATGATACAGAAATAAGGTATTCGCAGCACCAGAAAATGTTGTATGCGTCTTGTGGACGTCGCCCGTAAACTGCGTCACTACTTCGTATGCGAAAATCACCGTGTTGACCAAGTACCCCTTGCGGGAGATCCTCTTCAACCGCGAGGCGACGGGTCGCATCGCCAAGTGGGCGATGGAGCTAGCGGAGTTCGACCTCAAGTTTGCCCCTCGGACGGCGGTCAAAGGACAGGCGCTGGCGGAGTTCGTCAATGAATGGACTCCGGCGGCGGCAGAAATTGAAGATACCCCAGCACCCTCGCCGTGGACTCTCTTCTTTGACGGTTCATTCCGGCTTGAGGGGCAGAGGCCGGCGTTGTTCTGGTGTCTCCTACCGGCGACATCGTTCGGCACCTGGTGGTATTGGAGTTCCGTGCCACCAACAATGCTGCGGAGTACGAAGGGCTGCAAGTCAAAGGCGACTCTCTCCTGGTGGCCTCAACCCTGGGCATCCAGCGGCTGCAAGTCAAAGGCGACTCTCTCCTAGTCATCAACCAGGCGAGAAAGGAATTCACTTGTTCAGATCCCGTCATGACGGCCTACCTGGCAGAGGTGCGTCTGTTGGAGCGGCATTTCGAGGGGTTGGGCTTCGCGCACATCCCTCGACGCATCAACTACATGGCGGATAAGCTGTCCCAAATTGCCTCGTCAAGGGCACTTTGTCCCCACCGGGTCTTGAAGAAAGACTCACGCGTCCGTCTGTTCTGACCCAGTTCTCAAAGGGGCGGCATGATTCTCGACGCAGCTCCACATCCGCGGAGACGTCGGCATTCAGGCGGCTCCCGGTGGAGGAGGACACGAAGAACCGCCTGCGGTGGTTGAGGCGGAAATGCCAGGCCAGGCAGAGTACGTCGGCGACCATCCTAACGTCGTCGCACTCGTCCGGGAAGGTCAGTGGATGGATCCTATCCTAGCCTACCTGCGGGACAGAGTAATCCCCGACGATGACGCGTCAGCTGAGAAGATAGCGCGCAAGGCCAAGCGCTACGCCCTGGTAGGTGGGGACCTGTATTGCCAGGGCGCTAACGGAGTTCTACTGAAGTGCGTCACTCGGGAAGCGGAGAGCAAAATCCTCTCTGAGATCCATGGAGGCATGTGCAGGAGCCATTCAGGGAGCCGGGCGTTGGTCGGAAATGTCCTCCGCCACGACTTCTATTGGCCTACTGCCCTCCAAGATGCCTTCGAGCTGGTGAGGAGATGCGAAGCGTGCCAGTTTCATGTTAAGCAGATCCACCGACCAGCCTAGGCGCTGCAAACCATTCCGCTCTCCTGACCGTTCGCGGTCTGGGGACTGGACATCCTGGGTCCGTTTCCACGGGCGACCGGTGGCTACACTCATCTGTTCGTCGCCATCGACAAGTTCACCAAGTGGGTGGAAGCATCGCCGGTCCCGGCAATCACGTCTGCCGCAACCATAAAGTTCATGAAAATCATCTTCGTCAGGTTTGGTGTCGCCAGCAGAATCATCACCGACAATGGCGCTCAGTTCAAAAGCGCTGATTTCCAAGATTGGTGTGAAGAGCTGGGTACCAAACTGTGTTTCACCTCCGTTGCGCACCCGAAGAGCAATGGGCAGGTGGAACGGGCGAATGCAGAGGTATTCAAAGGACTCAAGACAAGAGCGTTCGATCGCCTAGAAAAGCGTGGCAGGCGCTGGGCGGAGAAAGTTCCCACCATACTTTGGGCGCTGCGAACGACCCCCAACAGAGCTACCGGCGAGACTCCTTTCTTCCTGGTGTATGGTTCTGAGGCGGTGCTCCCGTCGGAGCTCGTCTTCGGATCCCCAAGGGTGGCGGCGTTCAGCAAAGATGGAGATCCTGACCGGCGTCAGAATGAAGTAAATCTCCTTGAGGAGATCAGAGACAGAGCGGCGATCCGTGCCGCCAGATATCAGCAATCCTTGCGTCGTTATCAAGCAAGAAGGGTGTGTGAGAGAACACTGGCAGTGGGTGACCTCGTCTGTCTGCAGTCGTCCAGCGCAGTGTGTCGCAATAAAATTATCTCCCCCGTGGGAGGCCCTTTAAGGTGGTCTCGATTATCCGCCCAGCTCGGTCGGGCTCGCCGAGGATGGTCGCGAATTGGCGAACACACAACGTCGGCGGTGAGAAAGTTCTACCCGTGGGTAGTCATTTGAAGCTTTTGGTCTTCCCTTGGAGCCAAGCGGCGAGGTCTTCCCCCTTCACCGCTCGCCTCGGGGGCTACGATGTACAAAGCCATCTGCAATATAAAGATAGGTTCTGTCTCCCTGTGTGCATTTGTTTTTCGCCTCAAAAAGTCTGTTAGGAAACATTCTGTTGAAAGCTGGTTCGAGAAAGTACTTAAGGCTGATGGCCCCTTAGTTGCAAAGGCGAACGCTTAAACTTGCTCTGTGCGAGGCAAGGCGGACGGAAGACGGGTTCTAGCCTGGTGTGTCTGCTCGGTCTGGGCCATGCGCCAACGACGGCACCGGTGTCTAGATCACTTCCGGAAGCTAAGTGCTCGCCACGTAACGTTTAAGGTCGATTCGCGAAGAGGTCATAAGGGTTGAAGTAACCAGATGCCTAAGGAAAAAACGCTCACTTTCAGCAGAACGTTCTGCCTAAAGCTTTTGGCGGTCGCTTGCCTAAGTCTTTTTTCTCGTGATTAAAAGATTGCGTAAAAGGATTAACGAGGCTTGTGACAGGGAAAGCAAAAGATTGTATTAACAGGTCTTGCGTACAAAAAGCGAGCGGCAAAAGAAACCGGCCAGTCCTCGTCGTTGTCGTCCTCCGCTGGTGCAGCGCCACCCATCATGGACACTCGATCCGCGGCGACTTTGACGCGAGACTGCTCGTCCCGGCTCAGCTGGCGCGGAGGCTCCCCGGTGGCGGCATCCAGGTCGAACGCGGCGTTTTGGGCAAGGCAGTTGCCCAAGATGAACCGCGCTGCTTCGAAGGCGCCGTGGCGACCATCTTCGATCGCCCGCGTCCGCATCACCACCAGCAGATCGGTCAGAGCCTCCGTGGCGCGCCCCACTGCGCCGGCGTACTGCGCAGCGGTCTCCTCCAGCGGAGAGTACAAGGTGACTCCCGGCTGGTCTAGGACCTCCGCGAACCCGCGGTAACCGGTCCGTAGCATGGCGGTGAGAACCCGGAGGTGCTCAGAGTGCGCCGCGGGGAGGTTCGTGGTTTCCTTGCTGGCGAAGGCGGCGGCGGTTTGCGCCGCTGCAGCCTCGCGGGTTGCCGCCTCCTTCGCGGCAATCTCCCGGTCAAGAATTCGCCGCAGCTCGCCAACAGCTCGCAAACAGCTTGCGTCGCCGAAGCCAGAGCGCCTTCTCGCACCGCCCAAGTGCGAGCGAGGGCGTGGAGCGCTTCGAAGGAGCACCCGACGTCGGCGGCGATGGCGAAGGCGGCGTCGGTGTCGGCGTGGCGGCGGCGGCAGTGCTCCACCCTCGGCAATGGCGCACTTCTCCGCCGGAGGCGCCGTCTCCATCGAAGGGATCGGAAGCAAACCTGGAGCAGGTGGCGAGCGCGGACAGGAGCTTGAAGCCCCAGGATCCGCCCTATCCCACGAAGAAAAACCAGAAAAGGGTTCAGGTATGCGAAAAATGCGTGGCATGCTAACCCTAACACAAAAGTACATGCGTGCAGAAAGTTACCTGAAGCGGCGCCCCCCAAAGGCAATGGAAGAAGGGGGTAGCCGTAGGCCGCTTGGCCGCGGGACCGGCGCAGTCGTTTCTCCTCTCGTTGAGGGAGGTGGCGGCGGCGGCAGAATCATCGCAGGCGACGCTGTCGAGGTAGGCGCCCGCACAGGAGGTGTCGGCGGCGAAGACGAGGGCGCCCGGCAAGAAGACAGAGGAGGCGCCGGCGACGGGCGCCAACAGTAAAAAGCCGGTCGCGAAACAGCCGCTCGAGGAGTCGCCAGCGCTCGCCAGAGGCGAGCGGCGGCGTCTGCGCAGCAGCGCCCCATCGGAGGGGGCCAAGGACAGCGAGGCAGACCACAGGCTAGCGGGGCGAGGCCTCTTCGGGCTTGTTCCCTCCTCATCGTCATTGTCGTCAGAAAGGATGAGGCGGCGCTTCCCCAAAGCCGATCGGCGTCGGTTTGAGGGCAAGAAGCGACGGCCACGGAAAGACCGGTACGCCTGAAGAGCCTTCGCGACCGTCGAGGGTTGGTCGCGATTTGCGAGGGTCGCTGGACCACCGGACCGGGGCGAAACTTCCATGGGAGGCGGCGCGTATATGCGGGTTGCGCTCCGTGGAGTCACGATCTCGGGGGCGGATGTTTGCAGTCAGAGGGGCGTCGCCAGTTGGCGCGGGCAGAAGGCCTGCTAGCCATTGGCAGAGCACCTCCTCCGACACGTTCCCCGCGGTTGGACAGCAGAAAAAGAAAAGCAGCGAATTAGCAAAGAACCAACAAGGAAAAAGAGGTTCCCCGAAGGTCAGAAGATCCAAAGAAAGCAAGAGCCCCTACCTCCGGGGACGATGCGGGTCCCATCGTCGTTGCCATAGTACTGCCAGGCTGGGCGTGTCCTCATGCGAAGCGGGCAGAGGCGGCGCCGCAAGAAGTCCGCCACCACATGGGTTCCGGTGAGCCCATTGTGGCGGAGGTCAGCAATGCGCGCCAGCATTGCCTTCGTCTCCGTCGCATCGTCGGGCTGAGACCCCCAGCTGGCGAGGGATTCCGTGGGGCCCTCGGGGTAGATAAGTTCGTCGCAGCCGCTGGAGTCCTCCACGTACAGCCATTGCCGCGCCCAATCCTTCCAGTTGGACTTGAGTGCGACCGGGATGAAGACGGCGGAGTCCCGGAGCGAGAAGTAGCAGCTCCCCACGGTCCCGCTCGACCACGAGCTCGCGTGCAGTGTGAAGAGCCGGCGCCAGAGCGGGAGATTCGGCATCACCCTCGCGAACATTTCGCAGAGGTGAGCGAAGATGGCCAGCATCACGATGGAGTTGGAGGGAGATGTACTGCCTGGATCTCGTAGAAGGCGAGCACCCCCAGGAAGAATTCCGAGTAGGGCGGGACGAGCCCCGCCAGGACGGCCCAGGTGAAAGTGATGATCTCTCCGTCACGGGGGCTTGGTGTCATGGTACCGGCGCGAAACTGGGCGGCAGACGGAGGCACGTGCCGCTGGAGCCGCGCCACCGTCTCCTCATCAGCGACGGAGGTGGGTAAGACGGTGTCAGGCGGTGGCGCTGCTGGCGTCGAGGTGGCGGACGGAGTAGAGCCCCCACGGCGGCCCTTGCTGCGCTTTGGGGCCATTGGAAGGTGGCGGAAGCGCGGTGGCGAAAAAAGCTAATTACGAAGGCTAAGCGTGAAGAAGCTCTGCGACAATGGCCAAGAACGCAGATGGTGGTTCAAGGCTCTTTGGCGCGCGAAAGGATTCACCACGACGCCAAGGAATGAAGCATTTATAGGCAAGAAAAGCGAGAGCGGCGGTTTGGATTCCGTCTCCGCTCACGCGCGCGGCGCCATTATGCCCCGCGCACCTGGGCTTCCCGCGAAAAGCGGCGCGGTTCCCCAAGGAAGATCGTGCGCAGGTGGAGAATCAGGCGTACGGCCACGGCAGGAGGTGGGCCCCCCACGATTCGTCTCCCATCGCGCGAGAAATGGCGAGATATCGGCGCGATGGCTCGCGTATCATGGTGGACCCGGGGGCTACTGTCGGTACAATAAATACCGGGGTATGAAGAGTCCTAAAGAAGACTAGGCGAGGGCCCCACGCGCGACGGGCGACGACCGAGCCCCAATGTGTGGCGAGCCCTCGGTAGCCGGGGCGAGGCCCCACGCGTCGGGCGACCGACGAGCCCTAGCGCGTGGGGCGGCGTGAAGGCCCCTCATCGCCATGGGGCCCGCGTGTCGAAGCGTCTCGAGGAGTCTTCGGCGAAGGCTCTCCTCGCTGCGAAGATGTGCATTAAATGCGACATCACGCGCGATGGACCGAAGAAGAGATGATTACCTCCACGGTGACCTCTGCGGTCGATCAAGCATCCTTGTGGCTCTGCGAATTGACCGCGAGAGAGAGAGAGCTTGCCGTCATCAGGTTGGCCGCCCGCGTCAGGCGGCGCAAGTTGGGCCCCGCCTACTCCTTCACCGGCGTGTTCACATGAGTCAGAGGCCACTTGCGAAGCACGCGTGGGCAGCACCGCTTCAAGCGATGAGCAACGCGTTGCCTCTCTCTGTCTTGTCCCTTACATCTTATCAGTGTACTGAGTGTACTGTAGTACCTCCCCCTTGGCTCTCTCCGTCAACCCGCAGTTTGTATAAAAGGAGAAGAGAGAGAAAGGATGGGCATTCTGTAATCATTCCCACACAACGACAACAAGAAAAGAGCTAAGACTCGGCAGGAGTAGGACTATTACCCGCGAGGGGGTCCGAACCTGGGTAATCTCTGCGCGTTGCTCCTCGCTGCGTCTGACGCTTGAATCGGATCGAGCCCGGGCTGATCGGCTAGCAGAAATAGAGATCTGATAGGGGTGTGATTCACCGTGGTTAAGTGAAGAACACGCAGTCACTTCCCTTTAATCCTTCGGTCGGTGATGCCTCTGCCTTTCCACCTCCTAGCCATCCTTGCTCCTCCATCTCTGCCTCCAGCCTGCGCCGCCACCTTCCACTCTATCTCGACTGATGTCTCCCGGCCCATACCTCTCCACCTCCCGCCCGACACTGTCCCCTCCATCTCCACCTCCGGTCATCCTTGTCCCCCCCTCTCCACCTGAGCTGACGCAGGCCCTCCTTCCAGTCATTAGGGGTGGAAACGAGCCAAGTTCGAGCCAGCCAGCTTCCGGCTTGGCTTGGCTCACTTTGTTACCAAGCCGAGCCGAGCCGAGCTCAACAGGGTGTCCGAGCAGGAAACTGGGCTCGGCTCGGCTCGTAGGAAGCTCGCTAGCGCTCGCAAGCCAGGGAAAATATTAATCTCCCAACCTTTTAAGGCATTAACCATTGCAAAATATAAGTTAGCATTGTACATATGAGTATCAAAATAATTTGTGTATACATATGTGGGTTTTGGGCTATTTTATGGGCCTTTTGGCAATAGGATATGTCATTTTTTAATGTTTAAGGGATGAAATAAATAGCAGTAGCATGTAAACGAGCCGAGCCCGAGCAAGCCAGCCTTAGGCTTGGCTCGGCTCGCTAATGGCCACGAGCTGGAAATGAGGCTCGGCTCGTGCTCATTTACAAATGAGCCAAGCACGAACCGACCTTTTACCGAGATGAGCTCGAGCAGCTCACGTGCTTCGAGCTAAAGTTCCAGCCCTACCAATCATCTGGTAAACGAGCCACGAGCGCTCGCACGCTGCTGCAAGCCTAAGCCTAGAAGCTTTTCCAACTCAACCATTTGAGTGAGCCGAGCTGATTTGAGACAGCTCCTCGAAAACGAGCCTGAGCCCGAACACGCCTGGTTTACTCAATCTGGGCTCGTTTCCACCCCTAGTGGTGGCTGGCAGTGATGGGGTGATGGTGGTGATATGGGCAGTAGCATGTTAAGTGTCCTCCATGATGACTACCGTCCTATTGATCCCTCGCCCCACATAGAGAGAGAGAGAGAGAGGAGGAGGAGGAGGAGGTGGGGTGGTGATGGTGGCATAGGCATTACATGGTTTTAAAAGCCCTCTATAGCTTCGTGAACACAGCTATGACTATTATTTCCGCTAAATTGACCGCTATTTCCGCTATTTTTGTAGCCGCTAGCACCGCTATGCTATTTTTTATTTCCTTTAAAAATCCAATTGCTAGTTATGTATTTTTTATTCTCTATTTCATTCTAACATCATCTAAGTTGAAAAGGTGATAACATAAATATTTAAATACTAAATAATCACTTAAAAAAGTTTATATGTAATGCAATAGAACTCAATCACTTATTGTACACATAATTGTGGTCATATGGGCATACATTAGTCTACAAGTACTTATAAACTAAGGTTTGTGTTTCTTATTTAGTTGGATGTGATTAATATTATAATTTGTTCATTTTAAAAATAATATTATATTTGTCGGTGTAATAAATATCAGGGTACAAAGAGTCCTGAGAAGATCGAGAGGGCATCGGTCTTGGAGCGAGGCCCCCAGCGCCAAAGCGGGCGCGTGGCGAGCCCTCGGCGTGGCGTAGGGCCCCCCATCAAGTGGGGCCAGCGTGGAGGAGTGTTGCGGAAGGAGTCTTCGGCGAAAACTTCCCTGCTGCGAAGACGGCGCATTTAATGCGACATCACGCGCGGATAGACGGTGAAGAAATGATTACCGCCACAAGACCCCGGCAGTCTGAAAGGCTGTCATTGTGGCGCAATGAATTGACCGTGAGAGAGGGTTTGCTTAAGATAGCCGTCCGCGTCGGGAGGAAGCAGTGAGGCCCCACCCGCAGACTCACCGGTGTATTCAGCTGGTCGAGGCCACTGCGAAGCACGCGGCGGCGCCCATGCTGGCGTGGCAAGCGCACGTTTTCGTCTCTCTGTCGTGTCTGTCGATGTCTTGAAAGTATCAGATCTTGCCTACCCTCGGCTCTCTCCGTCGGTTCGAGACTTGTATAAAAGGAGAGGAGAGAGAGGGAGGGGCACGTTAGTCTGGCGCTTGGAACACATAGTTCGCAGGCATTCTGTAAACCACATTCCATTCAACCACAACAAGAAACGAGCTAAGGCTCAGCAGGAGTAGGACTATTACACGCAAGGGGGTCCGAACCTAGGTAATCCCCGTGTGTTGCTCTCTGCTGCGTCCAACGCTCAATCGAACTGAGCGCGGCTGGTAGGCTAGCAGGTTAGAAATCTGACTAGGGTGTGATCATGATGGTTGAGCGGTGAACACGCCGTCGATGGCGTGCTGTAGGGAAGCTAGCATCAGTTCGTGCTCTTCGACCTCATCGAATGGCGGATCAGCAGTCCGCGATGGATCAAGAGGCGACCGCTAGAGCGCTGACATGGCGTCGAGCGGCGTTAGCGATGGATTAGCCGGCGGCGACCACCCGCCAAGCTAAGCGGCGCTGGCCTTGGAGGAGTGCACCCAAAGACAAAACCTCTATGCGGCGAGGCCTGTTGGACAACCCACGGTGCGGTGACTCGGACTCCGGCGACTCCGTGGTAGCGATTTAGCCCGCTATGTCGATCTCCGCCCGCGGTGGTGGTGCGAGCATCGGGAGGTCGCGAGAACCGGCGTTTCCGCTTCTTCCGTTCTTTCTTGCCCTCGCACCCCTCTCGCGGATCTTGGCGGGAGGGGCGGGTCGCGGCAACGAGAGCGAGCGACTCCACGGGGGTTCGGCCGGGCGAAATGGCGGTGGACGGATCTCGGTCCCATCCGAGACCGCCACCTCTCGCATGGAGAGGATCTGCGAAAAGCTCCGCCCGGCGGCGACGAAATCTTGTGACAGCGACGCCGCCGTCCGCGGAGACCAGCGTGACTCCGTGAGTTGTCCCGGCCAGCGGTGGTGCCTCTTGGCGCCGCCTAGGCGTCGAAGCGGCAGGATGAGGCGCGTCCGAGGCGAGAGGCCCCGGCGTCGGTTGCAGCGCCTTTTCAAGGGAGGCTGCGCCGTGTCCGATGGCGGAGAGGTTTCGACCGGCCCCGTCGAAAATATGACGGCTCCACCAACCACGACGAGTTCTTGCGGATCCGCACTACGGTGATGCAGCCGACCGGGAGGGTCGGGAAGGTTCAGCGAACTAGTTCCCGCGGTCCTCACCGTGAGCCCGCTCGTGGCTCATGAACTGCCCGAGTCAGTGGGGTCGTGGAAGGAGCACTCGGAGCTCTTCATCACCAACTTCGGGGCACCTTGAGCAGCCCGAGTCGAGGCGACCTCCACAACGTGGAAGCGAAGAAGGAGAGTCACTGCGCGACTACATCCGGTGCTTGATCGAGTTGAACACCATCCCTGACATCTCCATCGACGCCGTTGTCACGGCATTCAGGAGAGGCGCCCGAGACCCCAAGGTCAAGGAGAAGATGGCCACCCGCAAGATCAAGACGACGGAAGAGCTCTTCACCTGGCGCTGAAGTCGCCCTTGAAAGTGAGCTCGCTTCACCGGCTACACGGCGAGGGACAGGCTGGCGGCGGCCGGACTTCAAAAATCCCGCGGCAAGGACAAGAAGAAGCGCAAAGCGGCCGAGACCGGCAGGTCATGGCCGCCGGCCTTGATAACAACAACGACAACAATAGACGGCTGCCGGCCGCCGCACGATGGCGCGGCGGCGGAAGAAAGGAGGAGGTCACGGCGCCAGCGGAGGCGGCCCCGCAGTGGCGGCGCGGCGGCCATAGCGATCGCCGTGGCGCGGCGGCCCCGCGGCGCGACAAGCGAACCGCCCGTCCCGCGAGTGGAAGCGGAGGGCTTCTGCCCCATCCACATAATATTCTCACGACTTGGCGATTGCTATGTCGTCAACAAGTTGGTGGACAAGCGTGTCCACGCGGCGGCGGCGTCCGGCGGCAATGGCAAGGGCAAGGAAGCGGCCGCTTGGTTTTCAACGGCGGGCCGCGAGTCGCCGTCATCCACGGTGGATCGGCCACCTATCCATCCCACGCTAGCTTTAAGCGTGCGATGAGGAGGTGTCTTGCCGCCGTGCCAGCTTTTGGTCGACAAAGCGGTGGCGTGGTCGGGCGGCCGTCGCGTTGATCGAGCCGATCACCCGGCCAATACCGCCGGCCGGGACATCTCCCGATCGTGGTTGCGCCCGCGGTCCGAAATGTAAAGTCAGGTCTTTGGTAAACGGAGGAGTTCCTCAACCTCACGTCGCCCGGTCGCCAAGGCGCTCTGAGATCCAAAGCGGGAGCTTCGGCCGGAGCTCCGTTCTTGACATCGCGCGCAAGCCGAGTCCGTCCAGGGGCGTCGACCTCGGTGGCGTTTTGAGGTCCGACAATTTCCGCACCGAGATGCTCGAGTTCGAGGTGGCGGACTTGACCTCCCCGCCTACGCCATCTTGGGTCGGCCGGCGACCAAGTTCATGGCGACTTGCCACTATCGTACATGGTGGTGAAGATCCGGGGCCACCGGCGCATCGTCTTGAAGGTGGACGCCGGGCGCTCCGCTGCGACAAGGGCGCTCTCGCTTTGGCGGGGCAATCGGCGCCAGAAGACCGAGGCCGACTGCAGGAGCTCCTCGGCGAACCGTGCCTCCCGGTTCGTCCGCGAGAGGTTAAGCGGTCTCCTGAGTGAGTCGAGACCGGCGAACCGTTCGTGGGCGCCTCTCTCGCGCCAAATAGGAAGGCGCTTCGTCTCCTTCCTCTAGTCTAACGCAGACGTGTTTGCATGACAACCGTCCGACATGGCTGGGGTCCCAGTACCCTCGCCGTGGACTCTCTTCTTCGACGGTTCGTTCCGGGTTGAGGGGGCTGGGGCAGGTGTCGTTCTGGTGTCTCCCACCGGCGACATTATCCGGCACCTGGTGGTGCTGGAGTTCCGCGCTACCAACAACGTCGCGGAGTATGAAGGACTACTCGCCGGGCTCAGGGTGGCTTCGATCCTGGGCATCCGGCGGTTGCAAGTAAAGGGCGATTCTCTCCTGGTCATCAACCAGGCGAGAAAGGATTTCACCTGCTAGGATCCCGTCATGGCGGCCTACAGGCGAGTGCGCCCGGTTGGAGCGGCATTCGAGGTTTGGCTTCGCGCGTCCCTCGCCGCGACAACTACATGGCGGATGAATCATCCCGCATTGCCTCGTCGAAGGCACCTGTTCGGTGGATTTTTGAAGAAAGACTCACGCGGCCGTCCGTCGCAGCCCCAATCTGGCGGGGGCGACGCTTTCCTGACGCAGCTCCACTTCGGAGGAGACGTCACCACTCTCGCCACAGCTCCCTGTTGGAGGAGGCGGAAGAAGCTGCCGAGGCGGTTGGGCGAAAATGCCGGGCGCGCGAGTACGTTGGCGACAATGCTAACGTCGTCCGCGCCGTCCGGGAAGATCGGTGGATGGATCGATCCTAGCCTACTGCGGGATGGAGTGATCCCGGCGATGACGCGTCGGTGAGAAGATAGCGCGCAAGGCCGGCGCTTCATACAGTAGGTGGGGACTGTATCGCGAGGCGTAACGGAGTTCTCTGAAGTCGTCACTCGGGAAGCGGGAGTGCAATTCTCTCGAGATCCATGGAGGCATGTCGCGGAGCCATTGAGGCCGGGCGTTGGTCGGAAAGCTTTCCGCCACGGCTTCTATTGGCCTCGCCTCCGGATGCCTTCGAGCCGGTGAGGAGATGCGGCGTGCCAATTTCATGCTAAGCGAGATCCATCGACCGGCCAGACGCCGCAAACCAATCCGCTCTCTGGCCGTTCGCGATGCAGAAATTTGAACATCTGAGCCCGTTTCGCGGCGGCCGGAGGTTATCTGATCTGTTAAATGCCGTCGACAAGTTCACCAAGTGGGTTGAAGCCACGCCGGTTCCGGCTATCACATCCGCCGCAGCTATAAAATTCATGAAGAGCATCTTCGTCCGGTTCGGTGTCGCCAACAGGATCATCACCGACAACGGCGCGATTCAAGCGCCCGATTTCGAGGCTCGTGCGAGGTGGTACCAAGCGTGCCGCCTCCGTCGCACATCCGAAGAGCAATGGGCAAGTGGAGCGGGCGAACGCGGAAGTACTCAGAGGACTCAAGACCAGGGCTTTCGACCGCCTGGATAAGCGCGGCAAGCGCTGGGCGGAAGAGGTCCCCACCGTGTTGTGGGCGCTGCGGATGACTCCCAACATAGCCATCGGCGAGACCCCTTTCTTTCTGGTGTATGGCTCAGAAGCGGTGCTCCCATCAGAGCTCGCTTTTGGGTCCCCAAGGGTGGCGGCGTTCAGCGAAGACAGAGACCCTGACCGGCGTCAGGATGAAGTAAATCTCTTGGAGGAGATCAGAGACAGGGCGGCGATCCGGGCCGCCAGGTATCAGCAGGCATTGTGCCGTTATCAAGCAAGGCGGGTGTGTGAGAGGACACTGGCAGTGGGCGACCTCGTTCTGCGGAAAATCCAGGCGCAGGCGGGGCGCAACAAACTGTCTCCCCTGTGGGAGGGCCCCTTCAAGGTGGTCTCGATCTCCGCCTGAGCTCGGTCGAGCTTCGCCGAGGATGGTCGCGAATTGGTTAACACTTGAAACGTCGAGCAGCTGAGGAAGTTCTACCCGTAGGTAGCTGTTCCAAGAGCTTTTTTGGCCTTCCTTTGGAGCTGAGCGGCGAGGTCTTCTTCCTTCCCCGCTCGCCTCGGGGGCTGCATTGTACAAAGCCATCTTCAATATAAAGATAAGTTCTGTCTCTCTGTGGGCATCTGTTCTTTTTCGCCTTAAGTCTGTTAGAAAGCATTTTGTTGAAAGCTGGTAGCAAAAAAGTACTTAAGGCTGATGGCCCCTTAGTTGCAAGAGAGCAACAACTTAACTTGGGCCGCAGCAGACGGACGGAAGGCGGGTTCTAGCCTGGTGTGTCGGCTCGGTCTAGGCAATGCGCCAACGGCGGCACCAGCGACTAGACCACTTCCAGAAGCTAAGCTCTCGCCACGCAACGTTTAAGGTCGGTTTGCCAAGAGGCCATAAGGGTTGAAGTAACCTGATGCCTAAGAAAAAAGCGCTCGCTTTCGATAGAACGCTCTGTCTAAAACTTTTGGCGATCAGTGGTTTAACCGCAAAAAGTCTGTTAGAAAACATTCTTTTGAAAGCTGGTAGCGAAAAAGTACTTAAGGCTGATGGCCCCTTAGTTGCAAGAAAGAAAGCTTAACTTGCGGCTGGGCGAGGCGACACGGACGGAAGGCGGGTTCTAGCCCGTGTGTCGGCTCGGCAATGCGGCAATGCATGTGGCAACACCAAATGACTAGACCACTTCCAGAAGCTGAGCTCTCGCCACGCAACGCTTAAGGTCGGTTCGCCAAGAGGCCGTAAGGGTTGAAGTAACCTGATGCCTAAGGAAAAAGCGCTCACTTGCGGCAGAACGTTCTGTCTAAAGCTTTTAAGCGTTCAGGTGCCCCAGTTCTTTTCGCAAATAAGAGTTTGCGCGAAGCTAGATTGAGACTCACGGCAAAGAGCAAAAGTTTGCGTGCGGGGGTTTGTACAGGACAAAAAAAGAAGATGAAGGAGTTCGCCTACTCCTCGTCTTCATCTTAAATCGCCCTCTCTTCGGCTCGGCGCCACCCATCATAGAGACACGGTTGGCGGCGGTGTCAACCCGCGACTGCTCAATCCGGTCCACCGGCCGCTGGTTCCCCGATGATTTGTCGAGTCAAAGCGGCGTTTTAGGCGGCGATTGCCCAAGACGAACATGCTTGCCGAGGGCGCCGTGGCGACCATCTTCGATCGCCGCGCCAAGCATCAACACCGGCGATCGCGCGGGGCCTCGGCGGCGCGCCCCACGGCCCCAAAGATATCTTTGCGGGCGGTCTCCTCGATGGAAGTACAAGGTAATGCCAGTGGTACAGGGCGTCCACAAGCCGTGGTAAGCGGCGCGGCATGTCGGCGAGACCAAGACGCTTCGGAGTGTTCAGCGAAGGTCTTCAACGGCTTTGGTGGCGGCGGTGGCGGCTTCGCCGCCCGACCTCGCGCGCCGCCGTCTCCTCGCGGCGACCTCCGCTCCGCGCCGCCGCGACTTCGCCGATGGTCCGTGACGCAGGTTGGCGCGCCTTCCGTGCCCCAGTGTGGCGAGGCACGGAGCGCCTCGAAGGAGCGCCCGACGTCGGCGGCAATGACGCCCACGGCGTTGGCATCGGCTGCGGCGACGGCCGAAGGCTCCTCCAGCATCGCCTCCGTCGGTGGATCCGCGGGCGGTGAAATTGGGTCAATCGTCGCGAAATGGAGCTTGAGGCCCCAAAGATCCGCCTGCCCAATGAAGATAAACGGAAGCAGGTTCGTATGCGAAAACATGCAGCATGCTAACCCTAACTAAAGTGTGCGTAAGTGCAGAGAAAGCTACCTGACGCGGCGCGCCCAGAAAGCAAAGGTCGAAGGGGGCAACGTCAAAGCGCTTCGGTTCTGCGAAGCGTGGCGGCGCCGTCACGGTTAACACCGTTGGAAGCGAGCCCTGGCGCGGCCGGCGATATAAAACGCCGGCGCCTTGGCGGCGGCGGCGTCGGCGAAGCGCCAAGGTAGGGAGCGTCGGCGCAGAGGAGCAGAAGCGCAAGCAGCGCGCCAGCTCCGCAAAATCGCGCCGCGCTCTCCCGGTTTGAGCGGCGGCAGCAGCAGGCCCCCAGAGGAGGGGGCGGCAGCGGAAGCCTAGGGCAGGAAGGGCGAGCTCTCTTTGGGCTCCCTCTCCCTCCTCGTCGTCGTCGCCAAGGATGGTGGCGCTTCCGAGAGCCTTGATCGTCGGCCGCCACGCCAGAGCGGCAAAGAACATGAAGCTTTGGCGGCACCGGAGGCGATTCATGGATCAGCGATGGTCCCCGGCCACTTGGACCATGAGACCGAGAGACCTCCATGGGGGCAGCCCACAGCAAATCTTGGTTCGCTCCGTGGATCCCGGCCGCAGAGGCGGATGGTCTCCGGCGAGAGATGTCGCCGTGGCGCGATCGAGCCCCGCCCCACCGCTGCCGAACACGTTCTCGACGTTCCACTGCGGGCGGCGCAGAGAAGAAGAAGCCATAAGTCACAAGGAGTCAAAAGAAGAGACGTTCCAAAAGACCGAAACCCAAAAGATTGAAGGAGCATTTACCTCCGGAGACAAGGCGGACTCCATCGTCATCGCCATAATCTTGCCCGGTAGGCGAACCCTCATGCGGAGCAGGCGGGCGGTGCGCAGAAATCCGCCGCAGCGTGGGTTCGGTGAGCCCGTTCTTGGCGGAGCTTAGCGATCGCCCATCATCTCCTCGGCTCCGCTGAAGTCGTCGAGCGGAGACCCCGGTGGCAAGGGATTCCGTAGGACCCTCGGGAAGTTCAAGATCGTCGCAGCCGCTAAAGTCCTCCACGTACAGCCATTGGCGGTGCCGATCCTTCAGTTGGACTTGACCGCGACCGGGAGGAAAAGCGGTGGCGTCGCGGGCGTAAATAGCAACTTCAACGGCCCCTTCGGCGCGACCTCGCATGCGGCGTGAAGAGCCGGCCCAGAGCGGGAGGTTTGGCATCGTCCCCACGAACATCTCGCGGGTGGGCGAAGATGGTCGATGCCACAATAGAATTGGGGAAGGTCGTCGCCTGGATCTTGTAGAAGGCGAGCACCGCCAAGAAGAACTCCGAGTACGGCGGGACGAGCCCCGCCAGCATTGCCCAAGTGAAGGTCACAATCTCCCCATCGCAGGGGCTTGACACTATGGTGCCAGCGCGGAACCGGACGGAGGCGAGCGGCACGAACCCTTGGAGCCGCGTCGCCACTTCCTCGTCGACAGCAGAGGCGGGCAGAGCAGGCCCCGGTGATGGCGCGTCCCCGCGGCGACCCGTGTTGCGTTTGGGCGCCATGGAAAACGGTGGAGGAGTTGGCGAAAGCAGAAGGTGGCAGCGGCAAAGAAGGCTCTGTGGCAGCGAAGAAGGTGAATGGCAGTTTGAGGACTTAAGCGTGCGGAAGGATTGGTCGCGCGCCAAGAAAGTATTTATAAGCAAAGCGCGCGCCAGCGCGGTTTGATTCGACCCCGCGCGCCATCATTGCCCAGCGTTTGATTTCCGCGAGCGGCGCGGTTCCCAAGGAAGATCGTGCGCGAGATGGAGAATCGAGCGTCGGCCGCCATTAAGGTGGGCCCCACGATTCGTCTCCGCCGCACAAGCGGAAAAAGTGTCTGCTGACGGTTCACGTATCTGGTGGACCCGGGGCTCTTGTCGGTGTAATAAATATCGGGTACAAAGAGTCCCGAGAAGATCGAGAGGCCCCGCTGTCGGTGGGCGACAAGGCCCAATGGCGTGGCGAAACCCTCTCAGCGCGGCGAGGCCCCCACACGCCGGCGGCGTCGAGCCCGGCGTGTGGCGAGCCCCTCAACGTATCAAGCGGGCCCGTCGTCAAGTGGCGACAAGGCCCCGGCGTGGCGAAACCCTCAGCGCCGGGCGAGGCCCTCGCACGTCGGCGAGCGATCGAGCCCCAGCGTGTGGCGAGCCCCTCGGCGTATCAAGCGGGCCCCACGCGTCGGTGGGCGACAAGGCCCAGCGCGTGGCGAAACCCTCGAAGCGCCGGCGAGGGCCCCACACGTCGGCGGGCGATCGAGCCCAGCGTGGGCGAGCCCCTCGGCGTATCAAGCGAACCCAGCGTCGGTGGCGACAAGGCCCGGCCGCGTGGCGAAACCCTCAAAGCGCGGGCGAGGCCCCACACGTCGGCGAACAATCGAGCCCAGCGTGTGGGCGAGCCCATCAGTGCTCCGAGCGAGGGCCCCACGCACCAGGCGGGCGTGTGGGCGAGCCCCTCGGTGCGCGTAGGGCCCCCCACTGTCAAGTGGGGCCGCGTGGCAGGGAGTGTTGCGGAAGTAGTCTTCTGGGCGAAGGCGGGTGATCCGCAGTGGTTGAGCGGTGAACACGCCGTCAATATTAAAATGCTATATTGAATAGCTTTCGCGATAGCTTTTTATAGTTTTTTCGGACCTTGCCGCTAAACCGCAAAACCGCGATTTAAAACCTATGGGCAACAACAGTAGCGAGTAGAAGTAATGAAAAGAACTTGTTATAGAGAGATGAGGAGGATGAAAACAATGATGTGACATCCACACGGGCTCCAAATCAATTACATGGACACATGCAACGGTCTTGGGCTATAGAGCAAATTGAAACAAGTTTAAGGGCCTGTTTGACAACAAAGTTTAAAGAAAATTTTGTTCTATAATACATCGAGTTTGGTTATGTATGCATAACATAGTTTTAATTAACTCTATTTTTTTGAACTGCAACCTATTTGTTTGCATATTTTATTAAAGCAGATTTTTGACCAAGGTCAAAGGAGAAAAACTGGCCATAAACTTTGGTCTGGATCATAATTAAAAAACTCCGTAAAAACCATGATATCAATCAGAACAACATGGAAACTGAACCTAAGTTTTGTATATAGACACCCCACTCATAGTTTTCTACACCATGATATTTTCATAAAACTATAGTTTTTCTTGAAATTATGAAAATAATATGTCACCGAACAATCTCTAACGAGGCGAAAAGTGATTTTAAAGTTGAGAGCTAAGTAAGATTTTAGTACAACTTTCCATAGCAATAATGAACTTTATCCAGAAATGTTTCAACGATGTTTCATTCCATAAGTATTCCGCCAGCAACATCTCTTGGCGAAGAACGGTTGTTGGTTTAGGGTTGTTGTGGTTCTCATATCTGTGCTACGGAAGCTAAAGCTCGTCTGTTTTCAAAGCGTTGTTGAGACGTGACGAGGGCGACCTAGATCACCGAAAACAGATTGTGAAAAATGGTGAAGCTGTTCTTTGGTGTCGCTCATAGTTTTCTACACCATGATATTTTCATAAAACCATAGTTTTTTTTGAAATTATGAAAATAATATGTCACCGAACAATCTCTAACGAGGCGAAAAGTGATTTAAAAGTTGAGAGCTAAGTAAGATTTTAGTACAACTTTCCATAGCAATAATGAACTTTATCCAGAAATGTTTCAACGATGTTTCATTCCATAAGTATTCCGCCAGCAACATCTCTTGGCGAAGAACGGTTGTTGGTTTAGGGCTGTTGTGGTTCTCATATCTATGCTACGGAAGCTAAAGCTCGTCTGTTTTCAAAGCATTGTTGAGACGTGACGAGGGCGACCTAGATCACCGAAAACAGATTGTGAAAAATGGTGAAGCTGTTCTTTGGTGTTCAACCTTTACCATCTGTCGAGAAAAAGGGACGCCGTCCAAAAAGTGCATAAAACACACACTTTGTTTACAAGTGCAAACACCGTACTATACACTATATACGTTTTGTTTCTGAGCAAGCGTGTTGTAAGATAGTTTTCTTATAATTTCTAGTAGACGGGTCTTTACATAAAGTAAAGTCGTGTTGTAAATGTTATAGGCCTTGTTTGTTTCAGATTAAAGTTGAGTTTAGTTTTACGGTAGCAAATTTTTGGCCTACTTGAAAAGATGTTCTAAAGAATTCAAAAAATTATGAAAAAATTAGTTTACGAACTCTAAGAAGAATTATTTAAACCCTACGAAAATACTATAAAATATTACATCATTTGGTTTATAAAAAATAACAAATTTTTATTTAATTAATTTAATTTAATTTAAGTCGAAACAAATAAGGCCATAGGCGCAAGTTTTACTTCTGTAACGTAGTTGGTGTGTTTCTATATAGGGTTAATATCACCAGTGCCATTATAATTTGACCCCTGGCCGCGTTTGCCATTTCTAAAAAGCCTCGACCAGTAATGCCATTTTAGCGAGTTTCTTCTCTCAAACATGCCATTATGGGCGTTTTCTAAGCAATACGGACACAAATACGAGAGAGAATACATATATACGGTGGATCCCACCTATCATACACTGTACATCATCTTCTTCCCCATCCTCTCATCTTCTCTCTCCTCTCTCCACCTCCACCGCCGGCAATCCCACCGCCACCGCCGCCCTGCACCCCCTCCCCTGCTCCCTACCCCATGAGCTCGTCGGCGAGTTGGCTCACCGCCTCTTCCGCGCCAGCCCGCCTCCTCTCCATGACGCAGGCGAGCTCACGCCGCCGCCGTCTCGCCGCGCCCAGCTCAACGAGCTGCCGGCGACCCTGACCCGAGCTCAGTGGAGACAGAGAGAGAGAATGAGGAGGAAGAACATAGCTAGAGTCAGATTGTATTTTTGTGTATTTTCCCTGTATTCTGCTCTGTATGGCCTTATAATGGCATGTTTGAGAGAAGAAACTCACTAAAATAGCATTGCTGGTCGAGACGATTTAAAAATGGCAAACATGGTCAGGAGTTAAATTATAATGGCACCGGTGATATTAACCCTTCTATATAAGAAAAAGAAACATGCAGCATTGCTCGTCTCCACCGCAACAATGCCGGCAGGAGCGCTCGTTAATGCCTCCACGTCGTACACCCCACCCGCTTCCCGGTGGCCCCCACACGGCCCCACGGCTGCCCACGCACCGGCTGAGCGGTGGCCCCGCGCGTCCGCCGGCCCACCCGCCGCCACTCGGACACAGCACGCGGCCGCGGCGCCACGCGAACCCCAAGCCCAACCGGCACCCGCCTGCGCGGCTCCACCTCGCTCACTGCCACTACTGAGTCACTGACACACATGCGGCTCGTGGAAACGGCCACCGCGTGCTCAGCTCAGCCCCCTAGCTCCAGCTCCAGCTCCAGCTGCTGCAGCGGCAGCTCGTCTTCCTCGTCGGCGCAGGCCACCTCAGCTCGCGTGGCTCCATTATTCGCGCCCCTCCCTCTCCGCGTCGCCCTCCCTCCGCTGCGCTTTCCCAATCCAGCCGAGTACCGCGATCGCGGGGCACCGGAAACGGATTAAAAAAGGGAACCTCCTCCCCGGGGGCAAAAGTAAAAAACGCAGGGGGGGCAACCACCGCACCGCATCGCCGAGCGAGCGGAGGGAGCAAAAGCTTCGATAAAAAAGGAGAGGAGGAGGGGAGACGAGGCGTCCAGGCGCAAGGCAACCTCCCCACCACCTCCCCACGCTGTCTCCTCCCTCCCATGCCCGCATCGGGATCTTAGCGGCGCCGGAGATCGAAGAGGAGCGGCGAGCCGGCGACGCGTCGTCCCCCAGGGCCCCCTCCCTCCTCATCAACGCAGCCGCCGCCGCGGACGACGACGACGACCGCCGATCGGTGAGTGATCCGATCCGCGCCGGCGTGGATCGGCGGCCGGATCTGGTACGGATCTCGCGTAATTCCGTGGCCCTGTGGGAGGTTGGCGTTTTGCGGGGGAGCTGTGCGCCCGATCGCGGCGTGTTGCTTTCAGCTCGGATCTAGCTGATGTGCGTCCTGTGCCGCGCGCGGGCGCGCGTTTCTGTGGTGGCGCTGTGGATAAGTCGGGGTTTTGTCCGCATTTGGCATGGCTGGCTGGTATGAATTGGGCTTACGTTGTGGATTGCAGGGGGAGGAGGGGAGGGGAGGACGCGATGGAGGCGGACTCCGGGAAGCTCTTCGTCGGCGGCATCTCGTGGGAGACGGACGAGGAGCGCCTCCGCGAGTACTTTGGCCAGTTCGGGGAGGTCACCGAGGCCGTCATCATGCGGGACCGCAACACTGGCCGTGCCCGCGGGTTTGGGTTCATCGTCTTCGCCGACTCGGCTGTTGCTGAGCGAGTCACCATGGACAAGCATATGATCGATGGGCGCATGGTAATTATGCCACAGGCTCCTTGCTCTTTCATCTGCTCCTGTAGTATTGTGCATTTTGGTGGGAATTCTGCTGTAATTCTGCTGCTCACTGTTTGATCTCAATTGTCCCTGTCTGATTCAGGTTGAAGCGAAGAAGGCTGTTCCCAGGGATGACCAGAGCATCACGAGCAAGAACAATGGGAGCAGCATAGGGTCTCCTGGACCAGGCCGTACTAGAAAGATCTTTGTTGGAGGTCTAGCCTCTAATGTTACTGAAGTTGAATTCAGAAGGTACTTTGAGCAATTTGGTGTGATAACAGATGTGGTTGTTATGTACGACCACAACACACAGAGGCCGAGGGGCTTTGGCTTCATCACATATGATTCAGAAGATGCAGTGGACAAGGCGCTGCACAAAAACTTCCATGAACTGAATGGGAAAATGGTTGAGGTCAAGAGGGCTGTTCCAAAGGAGCAGTCACCTGGACCTGTCACGCGTTCACCAGCTGGAGGGCACAACTCTGCTATGAGCAGGGTTCACAGCTTCTTGAATGGTTTCAACCAAGGTTACAGTCCAAACCCAATAGGAGGCTATGGCATGAGGGTGGATGGAAGATTTGGTCTGCTTACAGGTGCCCGAAATGGGTTCTCGTCAATTGGCCCTGGTTATGGTATGGGCATGAACGCTGAAGCTGGGATGGGTGCGAATTTTGGTGTAAGCTCTAGTTTTGTCAATAACCCTAATGGGCGGCAAATAGGTTCATACTATAATGGTAGTTCAAACAGATTAGGTAGTCCTATCAGATATGCTGGTCTTAACGATGATCCAGGGTCAATATTGAGTTCAATGGCAAGGAATGTTTGGGGTAATGGAAATCTGAACTACCCAAGCAACCCTGGAAACATGAGTTCTTTTGCACAATCTGGAAGTGGGAGTCAAGTCGGTATTACTGGTGACAGTATAAATTGGGGAGGTCCTACTTCAGCCCATGGTATGGGTAGCATTTCAAACCTTGGGCCGGGGAATCTTGGCCGGGGAATTGGAGATAACTTTGGTTTGTCTTCTGGTGGCTACGGAAGGAGCAATGCAACTGGTACCATTGGCGAGCCTTTTTCTGCATCAGCCAACACATATGAAATGAACAACACAGATGCATATGGTAGTGGCTCTATATATGGTGGTGACACTACCTGGAGGTTCACATCATCTGAGATTGACATTCCTCCTTTCGATAATGATCTTGGAAATGTTGATCCAGATATGAAATCAGCAAGTTACATGGGCAGCTATACTGTTAATAATAATCAGACAAGCAGAGGTGAGTATTCATTTCTACATTTTGCTGAGCTACACATAACTATACCAACGTATGTTTTCAGTAAATGAAATATGACACATTACCCAGTTATTCAAGAATCAGAACATATAGGTGACAAGTGCAATTTGATCTTTCTTTCGTCAGTTCAGGGAAATTGCTGTAAAAATTCTTTCAAAAAAGAAAATGTTGCATACTTGCATGACATATGCTTAAGCAGGTTGATGGCAATGTGACTAATATTATATTATTCCTATGATCTATTATGAACTGAAAATGGATAAGATTTTTAGTGAACTTGTATTTGGTATCAGCCATGGTTGTTATGGCGCTTAAGGCGTGCGGCGGTCGTCCGGACCTTTTTACCTTTTAAGCGCTTAAGGCGCGTGGCGAGACGACGCCATAGACACACACGTATGGCGAGTAAAACCTAATAAAATGCAACATAACAAGATAGTTTTCATCACCATGGGTTATTGCATAGTTCACAAAATAACATAGTTTGCACCACCATAGTAACATAAAAACTAAGAAGTATTAATACATAACAAACAACTTTCAACTCTCCAACCCTCTTATCTAGATAAAATCATCAGTCAAGTCGTTGGCTTCATCATTAGTTGAATCTTCTCCTCCATCCTCTTCATCATTAGTTGGATCTTCACCATAGTCCTCAACATCCTCATCATCTTGTATTATCACAATTCTCATCTTCATCTACATTGTCTGAGTCAGAATAGTGCTCTTCTATGTCTTCGTCTTCTACTTCCATCATCCTTTTCTTACCATGAGTAGTAGAGGGTAGGCTCACCATGAGCTTTACCATGAGCTTTTCTAGGAAAATTTTGACCTTGAAGATTGAGGGATGCACCCATAGCCTCAGCAACATGATTCCAAGTAAGGCCATCATGGCCTTGCACTTTATTGGACGATACATTTACCCATTCATTGTCGGCTCACATTTTTGCACATCAGCAAATCCTCCTGCAAGATGCTCCTTGTACCTCTCGATTCTCCCCGAAACATTTTTGCTACACAAAGAACATTGCACAACATCCCGATTGCCAATTGTTGCCCAATGTCCGTATTTCCAACCCGGATCATTGGATTTTGGCTTCCGTTTTGGATCATTCAAAGGGTTGTATGCTGCTGCATCTGCTTGAGAGGATTTGGTACCAGTGCTGGTGGTGTCGTCATTGCCGCCAGTAGTCATTGCCTACCGGTTTAGTCACCTACTGCATCAAGGAGAGACAAGGAGAGATTCAACATAAGCTCACTGGACTGGAGTAAGTGGATCCCACAGAGAGGGGGGAACACGCGCGAGAGAGAGGGAATGCGAGGGAGAGAGTCAGGGATAGAGAGGGGTTTGGGGGAGAACTGAGGAGAGGCAGTGAAGCAACCCGAGAGGGGGGAGAATCAGCGAGAGAGAGATAGAGAGAGAGGGGGGCGGGGAAGAAGAAGGCGGCTCACCGTAGACGTAGAGGAGGCGACGCTGTGCCAAGCTGCTCGAGCAGCCGCGCGGGAGCTAGGTCGCCGCCGTGCCAGAGATTCACCGTAGAGAAGGGAAGAGGAAGCAGGCACCAGATCTCGAAGATCTTCGCCGCCGATTGTTGGATTCCTTACCGCCGGCGCCCGGATTCGCCGCTGGAGCTAGGGTTCGCCGCCGCCCGTGAGAAACGACGCCTCTGGTAAGGTCTGTGGTTTGGGTCGGGGTGGGGGTGTGGCCGTGCGGGTGTCTATTAACTGTTTATCTTCTATGGCGCCCGCCTCAGACCTTGTTGACGACTCAAACGCCATACGGACGCCACACCGACGCCATGGACACCTTAAGGACGCCACAGCCGCCTGTGGCAAGGCGTCCCTTGAGGCGTCTCCTCTAGAGCGCCATACCGCCTAAGCGTCCTTGAAGCCTTAACAACCATGGTATCAGCATGGAAACTGCAGTGGTCAACGTTCCACAACACTTTCTCAAAGCTAGCATTATACTTAGTACGACCTATAGGGTTAGAAAATATATGGATAGCCATAATATTGTTTGCATACTTTTGTTCTTTTGAAACATTTATCTGGTTGACAGATCAGTCAAGTTACATATAGATAAGTGATAGGAGTCATTGTAATAAAACTAATACCACATTTAACCTTGGCATTGAATTGGAACTTGGAAGCATTTGTCCACTTGGTCTGTGCTGGAAGTACTATCAACTTGTCGACACTTCTAGAGCTTTGAACTCTAATGAATGGGTTGAATGACAGACAGACAGACAGTGAACAATGGCTTGATCCATTCCATTGACCTGAGATGTTGCTTCTATGTATTGTTTGATATACATAATATATAAGATGTGTGCTGCAATAACAGTTGATCTTAGCAAATCAATGATGTGATTGATTTATGATATATGCAACAACCTGATTCATCTGAATTCTAGATCTATTTGATGATCTTTGACATGTTGTAGAAGTTTTTTGTGATGCTCAACTCTTTCCCACTAAAAGTGTGCTTTGCTACAGCTTGGTTTTGTAGTACCGCCCTGAAGTTGATTGTACACGTTAGTTCTGGAGATTTGTAAGGCACATATCTGAGCAACAAAAAGATGGAAAAGCAGGGGGAAATATATTTAATTTAATGGAAAAATTGGGATGAGTCACAGGCAATTCTGATCAAAATCGTATATACATGTGGTTGTTGGCATTGGTTGATCAAATTAGTTATTTAGTGTTACAGCGTCAGCTATCAAGTAGCATTTTGTAGCTTGAATGAAAAAGAAGTGTGTGTAGTTTATTAGGTCATGTCAGTGGAAGACAGATATGGTTGTTTTTATCAGCTGAATCATTATAGTTCTATATTCTCATTCGCTGTTAAGATTATTCAAGGTGTTGTTGCTTCCAGAGCTGCTACCTTTTTTGTGTTCATCTGACAGTTTAGAATGCTCTCAAGAAGACTATCCAACATTGATATTCTACATAGGAAGAAGTTTACCTTATTAGAACATAACAATGGCAGCCAATGGAAGAATCATATGTTCTAGTTTGTTTCTGAAATTTCAGATCTTAAGTATAATTCCATTCTCTACTCGTGAGTAATTTAATTATTCATCTAGGTGCAACTATTGAGATCAAGAAGCATGCTTTGTAGTTCACAATTGAAAGGGTACAAAACTACAACTATCAATCAAAGTTCAATATTTAGACAAGTTGTATGTGCTCTGCATCTGCAGGCTATGCACAACTTTAGAGCTTATACGTTAACTGAGAACCAATTCTTATAGTATTTTCTTGTCTTGTAGCTAATTGATCAGTTAAACCTGTGATAATTCTGTTGTTCTCACATATGTTCAAAATTATGGCAACAGGATTAATCATATTGGTTCAACTAAAGTAACCATTGATATAAAACCTAATTATCTCTACTATTGTATATATTAAAAAAGAGTCTAATGGTGTTGGTGGTGGTAGTGACGGCACATCATCCAGCTCGACCATCCAACCAACAGCCTAGACAGGTTTCCTCATCTTGTCTACTCTATGAAAGTATCTTAACAAAAACATAATAACCAATCAACCCTTAATTCTTCTAACAATTAAAAAAAACTTAACTTTAATGTGCACGTAACATAGTGAAGGCTATGAAGCATGAAACCAGCCCAGACTGGTATCCTCATCATGTCCACTCTCATAAATCTCTAACAAAAACAGGGAAAAAAAATTTAGTAATAAAACCAATTCAACCCCTTAATTTAACAATAAAAAATTTAGCTTTAATGTATGCGTAACATAGTGAAGCATGAAAACGAAGCTGGGGATGTGGACCAAGTACATTGATCATGACGTAATGTGATGATAAGTAGAACGATTCTCTTTTTAAGCACTGGCATTGGGCTATTCTACAAAGATAGCTGATCAGTTGCAATAAAAATGAGAACAATTCTGCACTTAATGCTTTTTCCTGCATAAAAATAAGCATTAGGTTAGAATGGAATTCTACAGTAGGGAGTTTGATCCCACATGTTCCTTTTTCCCTTAAAGATTGTGGGCCTAGTATAATTGCGATAGTTTGATGCACCAAGACTTGAGTCATCCTGCTCAACTATTATTTTAGAGCTGTAAGATTTGAATTTTGATTCGGATAGCTGTGCTTAGAGGCCATTGTCCACCTCCATGTTTAGATCATTCAGTCTTCAAGTCTGAAATTTCATTTTTTCTCCTATCAAGCACACAGGCCATTATACTCTGTGATGAAGAATAACTTTTGTTGCTTAATCAGTGTGCACGACTACATGTACATACTTTGTCAAAACTTTATTAATGTTTTCGGAAATGAATTAAATGGATTACACATGTACTCTGTTGATGATGTTACTCCATCCATATAAAAAAAAACTTGATGTTTTGAACATCGAGACAATCTTCGAAATACAACTTTGACCACCAATTACCATTGCAACTTATGTATAAAATCTGCAAAAATATCATTTAATGGAGGTGCTTTTCGAGACATATCCTCTCTCTCTATATGATTTTCATGTATCCAATACAAATAATTGAAAAGATTTGTATAGATAAAGTTTTCAAACTTTGACTTAGGACATATCAAAACTGTCTACTTTTTTGTGATAGGATTGAGGACAATTTATAACCCATGATTTGAGTGAGACTGATGCAGTTGTTAAGGCTGTTTTATGCTAAATACCCTCTTTGCTACTGAAATCTATTTTGAGATGAACTGTGCAATCTTCATTTCTGACTATGATTTGTTGGACCTTTTGTAGGTATCACTTCCTAGGGGAGAGTATTACTATAGTCATATATGACTTGGATAGGCGAAACAACCATATTATATCAGGTACTCAGGCGCGTGACTGTGAATCGGTGGTATCAGATTAATATACAGGTTAGTTGATTGTTTCTAGCTAACCAGTGGTGTTATTTATGGACACCAACATGCTAGAGGAGCCGATACAAACATTTTGTGAAGGTTTCAGATTTTAGTTTAATTTCTACGTGTATTAGGTCTTTTCGTTTTTGAACGAGATGTGCAGTGGTGGTTGCGGCACATACTTAGAAGTGTTCCAACATAAGCTGGAATTCTGTCATACGGACAAACTTGTATACCAAAGGAATGCTGTACTATCTTGCCCATTTATGGTTACATTAGCTCGCGTGTTTTCTTTCTCTTTTTAACCATTCCATTTGTATTCTAGAGATTTGGTTGACTTGCTAGTGAAACTATTCAGGGGCACCAATGCCATCTTGGTCCCCATTAATAAAGCCTCCAAAAGTACATATCTATGCTGGTTCTCCCCTTCTTTGTCATATATATCTTTTCCTATTTTTTTTCAAATAGAACTTTGGATCTGGTTATGCGTATTTGCACCTTTGGCTTCATTTTTGTAAACCTTTATACAGTTGGCGGTTGGTTAAATGCATGCTTTTTCATAGCCTAGGAAGCATGTGATCATGCCTTTCCATTTTCTCATCTTTTCAAAAGTAACTTTATTGGCAGAGCTCCCTTTTAGGTACTCCAGTTCAAGAACTATGAGCCATATGTACCTCGGTACTTGCTCTATGAATAGCCCATACTTTCTGCTTCCATATCTAGTGGGAGTACTTGTTTTGCTCTGTGATCACGACCTTCATCATAACTCAAATTAAATCATGACTTTCTGCCACCGATTAGGTGCATCTAAAGGGCTTCAACCAACTACTAGTATTTTTTATCTGCTGGTTGCTCATGCTTCCGATTCCTTGAAGTTTTACACATTTTGTATGCAGAATTCTTTATGTCCGAACTTTTAGCGAAATTTACTGCTAGAATACATTTCGGGATTTAAAAGGCGAAGGTTTCCTTCTTCAAATGATTTGCAAAAGCTGCCGTGTGTGTGAAGCTTGTATTTCTGGCGTGACTTCTGCTGAAATCAAACTTTACATTTCACTTCCAATAGCGAGACTATCTGCTCCCATCTTACCCTTTCTCTTTTTCGACATGCCACTGTACGCTTTCTAAATGGGAAGAAAAAGGAAATACTTGTTCCTTTAAAAATCCAAAGGCAAACCTCCAGGTTGTCGCTCATTGAATCTATCACTGGCTTGTTTGTATCTGAAACCAGCCACTGCAAAATGTTTATTTCTGCCAATTGCAGTCGGATATAAATTTCATCGGGAATTGGCATTGCATGCCTAGTCGTGGTACAATTCAATTGATAATGCCAGAAGCGGCTAAACTATATATTGCATTATATATTTGAGAAATGCCACTGCGCCTCGCGTATATACAAAAATGCATAATACCGTATAATTAGGAATATACCGCTCCGTGTGCATGTGTCCCATTTGATCATATGTCTATTGTCTCGCACATATTAGCATATCATTACTGTTTTGATGCTTCCTCTCCTTCCTCTCCCCATTCCTATCTTTGCGGCTATTCCTTCCTGTCCTTCCTTTGAGCTGCATTGCCTCGTTGTGGTGACATGGAGGAACACAACAAAAAGGGGGCACAATGACGAATCAAAGCTATGGGCGGCATGCTAGAAATGACGAATATGCATTGCGGGCGAGGCAGATGAGCCGAGCTCGAGTAGGAAACCTCTCTCAAATTTGGCATGGTTGAGATAGAGGTGGGAAGTTAGGCTAAAGGCATGTCTAATAGGATTTAACTTAGGATGTTCTATTACTACAGAAAATAAAATAAAAGAGAAAAAATAAGACAAATAATGAAAAATAGGTTGAATAGTGCCTGGTCCAACCTTAAGGTAGGCTCCCATTATAGATGGCCTCTAAGGCATAAGCAACGCTGAGGTGGAGGTGACGTCAAACATAGATGGCATGGGGTCAAGCGGCACGACAGGGGCCGTGAGCTCACCAGATATAAAGGAAAGAGGGGAAGGAGAGATAGGTGTGAGGAAGAAGAATGACAGGAATTGGAGTCAATTAGGGATGGAGAAGTTGATAAAGATGTTTGATTTTGAAAATACAACGCAAGAAGGTACTTTAAGATTCACAAAGTCACATTCATCTAATTTGCATGGTTTCATGTGCCATTTACACATACATGAGTAGAGGGATTTTTCAGATGTCCAACTTACGAAGTGAAACCTATCAGCTAAGAGGAATTCAGTTGACCCACGTATAGGGGCGGACCCACCACTAAGGCACCTTGGGCCCAAGCCCGAGGTAAATTTTTTTGGCCCGTCCACCTCCACACTAGGGCACCAGGCCACCACACGGAAGCAAAATAGCAGGCCAAGTAGCCCACCCCCATTGCCCCACACCACGGTCCCCTCCCGGCCTCCCCTCTCCATCTCGCCCTCTCTCTCGGCCCTACCCCCGACAGGCGAGTAGGCGACAGCCACGCCATGAGTCATCGCCCGTCGCCCGATCGCCGTGTCGTTGAATCGCCATCGAGGCGTTGACGCCAACAAGCCGAAAGCCCCACGTGGTCACCCTCGCCGGCTCGCTCCTCACCTCCACGACCGCATCCCGCTGCAGCGCTGCCGTCTCCCTCTTCTAAGGCTCCCGGGTCCCGGCTCGGCTCCTCCCGGCCTCCTGACGGCGGGCGGCCAGTGGTGACCGGCGACCGGAGGCTAGGGCCGGCCGCCGGCCAGAGAGCCGCCACCACCACCAGCGGGTAGCAGCGGTCCAGCAGCCTGCAGCCCTTGAGCCACACGGTCAGACCTAGATTCATGATTTGAGGTCATAAGTCATAACACACCCCCATTTAGTCATTTAGAGATTTAAACATTTACTGATTTATAGATTTAGTGATTTATACTTTTATAGATTCAGTGATTTTTAGATTCAGTGATTTATAGATTTAGACATTTAGTGATTTATAGATGTGTTTTGATGTTTTTCTTGTGGACATTTATTATGCTATACTAGGGTACTTGACCATTTGTGGACTTAGTGTATTTTACACTTGCTCTATCTAAATTTTCGTTCTGGGTCCACCCCTGCCCATGTACAAACCACAAACCATCCATTTACACATTCTTTCCTTCGTTCTGTAATGCAACCTATAAAAACATTGCTCCCCCTCCTCCCTCTCCCTCTATCGAAACATTGTTCAGCTCCATGGTTGGAGCCTTCACCCCCTCCTTTCCTGAACCGAACCGTCAGCGTGAAAACTTCGATGAGGACGGCAACCACGACGACACCAATGTACGCCTGCATGTACTCGTGGTCAGGCTGCAGGATGCCGATGCCCTTGAAGACATTGACAACGCCCAGAACTGATGCAGATACAGTAGCACGCGTTCATGTTTCAGCACGTAGAAGCAGGGAAGTTGCCGCTGAATTTGGTAGGCATGCTTTGCAAAAAAAAAAAAAACTACTCCCTCCATTCGCGAAAACAAGTCGTCGTTGGTTTTTGCACACTCGTTTGACCATTTGTCTTATTCAAAAATTTATTACAAATATGTAAAAATATAAATCATACTTAAAAGAAAAAAGTGTTAATTTGGTCCCTCAACTATACCCGTCGGACCACTTTGGTTCCTAAACAACAATGCCGGACTTGTCAGGTCCTTGAAATCTCAAAACAGCACTTGGCTGATCCTTTGACCGATCAAAATGGTGGTTTTAGGGTTTTCACTAACGTGGCTGCTGATGTGGCGGATTTCTTCTGCATGGATGCCATTTGGAGCTGCCACGTCATTGCCCAATCACTAATCCTCTCCTTTGCACTCTCATCTCTCTCTCCACTCTCATCTCAACAAGGAGGTGCTCACGGGGGCAGCAGCCGACGCGCGAGGAGGAGCTCGACCGGGCGGCGGCGGGCGCACGGGAGGAGGAGCTCATCGGGGCGGTGGCCGATGCACGAAGGAGTAGCTCGTCGAGGCGGCGGCGGCGCGCGGGAGGAGGTGCTCGCGGGGCCAGAGGGCGGCGCGCGAGGAGCTCGGCCGAGTCGCAGTAGGCAAGCAACGCGTTGGCACCGAGCATGCCGGCGCCGGACGGGTTGATGGCCCACGCCACTGACCCACCGGCCACCGCCGTCCGCCAGCTGCGGCACGTGGAACTGGAACGATGTCGGCTGTGCCGTTGGACACGTGGTACGTGCAAACTGGAGCCCAGCGCCTCCAGCGCGCTGCACGACGCGTAGCGCCGCCTGCCGGAGAACGTGTAGCCGCCGCAGCAAGCTCTGCGCTGCAGCGACGCCAGCGAGCGGCGGCGAGACGGCGCAGGCAAGGAGCAGTACAACTGTACAAGCCACCGCCTCTCCAAGGACGCCATGGTTGCGTGTGCTCAAGGAGATAAGAAAAATGCGAGTTATTGGGAGGGGGCGAAGTGGTGACGCCGTGCAAGGTCAACGGGCGAGCGGTGAGCGGAGTTCAGGCTGTTCATGGGAGGGACGCGGCGAGCCGTTTGGCGGGAGCGGGTGACGTGGGGAGTGTGGGCTAGGCCGTTTCGGCCTAGTTCCTTCCTGTTTCACTGAATTCGCGGGGAAACTGTTTGGGCTGGGTATCAGGCGTTGTATCTGAGGACTATGGGCTAACATATAATCCAATTTGGGCCCATTTGGACCTATCTTAGTGGTCATTTAATTACTTATAGGAAAAAATCTATATTACACTCTGAACTATGACCCTTCGTCTATATAATCCTCTGAACTATCAAACCAGATATTCCGCTCCCTGAAACCAGGAAAAAGATGCAAATCACACCCCGTAATGGTTTTGAGGGTGGTTTTGCCTATGTGGCCGGTGAGGTGGCAATTTAGTCAGAAAAAATAAATGCAAATGAAATTAAAATACAAGGGATCCGGAATGTCATCCTCTCCTCTCTCTCTCTCCTTGGTTTGTATCTTGTCGTAAAACGGTCGTCGTACACGCACAGATTCAATCACAAGAATAGAAGACACAGATCTGAGAGAGAAAGTCAGGCACAATGATCTTTATTGATGTATGTCTCTTTGTTACAAGGGGTTCATATTTATAACCTAGCCTAAATTCAGTTTTGCCCATAATACCCCTAGGGTTTAACGTGGGCTTCCGGCCCATAAATCCTCTAGGGTTATAACACCCCCCCTTGGGCTAAACCGCGATATGACAATACCTCATCAAAAACTCCATCCAAAAACCCAGTGGGAAAAAAGGATTGGAGAAAAGAGTATATTGCACACGCATGCTGTATTGCAATAATATTGCCTCGTTAAAAACCTTGCTACGAGAAAAACCAATGGGAAAAACTCATATAAGGGAAAAAGAGTATAATATATAATCTTTAGGGCCTGATCTTCAGAATCAATACGGTCTACTGGACCTCTGCGTTATAAATCTTCTGGATCTATTTTGTGGTGTGGTAAAATATTTTAATTGTTCGTCATGTCAACCTACTGGGTTAGACAAAGTGAAACCTCCAGGGTATCATATGAACTGAATCAATATTTAGCTCATGCTCCCCCTCAGGACGACATCCCAGATGCCTTCCGACGTTCGATGTCTTCCGGACATCCATCACACTATGCTTCTGAAAAATGTGAACAAAATAATTTAGGAACAATATAGCTTAATCATCAAGTACCACTATCCACTTCTGCAATACAAGCAACATTATCGTAATGGATAAACATGGGGTATGAATGGTATTCATACCTCATAACTCCTGCATGTGGTCACCATCATTTTCAGCCAAACACACACTGAGGCTTCATATAAAACACTTAATCTCAAAACACAATGCGAGATTTAGCGATATGCGGATTACACATGAATCCCGCATCCATATAACCCAACATGGTCCTCGGTTAACAGGCAACCCGAGGTCCTACATATCAAACAGGTCCCTAAAAATAATTTAGTGCCGGTCTAAACTTCTGGTTACTACCGCATTAAGTGCTTATAGAGACAAGGAACTCCTGATCCTAAAACCTCATATTGTCTTAGGTTTAAACAAGTATGATCCAACTCAGGGGATCACACTAACATATGGGTAAAATTAATTGCAACATCATATATCTACTAGATACAATCTATCAGACCTTCTGGGTCTAAATATTGCAATTATTCTCAAGTGGCTCAACACAATCAGTTAGCCTATTCAGCAGGTCTTATATATATGATTGTACCACAATAACCAGTCTTACTTTGGCATTTAGGGGATCAATCAATTTGTCTTTTTCACCAATGCACGTATACCTTCAGGGTACAAACTTATACCTTCAGGGCAATAAAGAACATCACCACTCTCCCAACTACTGGCAGGAGATGCACAAAACTAGTGCTCATGTGGCGAACTTCCAGTATCGGGTATCAATGGGTCATCGTCCACTATCGGGACCATTGGTGTAAATCAAATATCGACTGGTAATTAATCTTCCTTCAGGGAAGTGTTTATATTTCTTCAGGAAACTCATTTTCTTCAGGAAAGAATCTTTACTTCTGCAAGAAATTATCAGGTATGAGATTTATTAATGTGTCGCAATTTTGCCATATTATATCACAAGGGATAATGAGTCCTACTGGGATCTCAATAAGGATTTTCATAATCCATAAACTACATATTTATTTATATCATCTGCCAAAATTACTGTTTAGCGGAATATTTATTACACATAGGAGAGTACGGGTCACATCAGGGACCTTTGAACCAGAGCTTTCACTACCTCATTATTTATAATAACCCAAAGTTAGAGCTACTGGCTCTCAAACTTCGATGAGTCTCATGGTTCATCCTCAATTGCTTGCCATATAACCCGATACAGGAGCAACAGGCGCCATGCCATGGATTTAGTTCAGGATCCTTATCATAGCAACTTAAGAGGAATAATATGTGTCGACAATTTCTCTCCATGTCTCATAAATGAGCACTTTCCAATATTAACCAAAATTTCACTATTTTCCCAAACGATAATTCTTGGTCGTCCCGCTTTTCCAGCACTATAACATGCGCGCATTAACTTGCTGGGTATTCATCTTCAGGATGATCCTCTCCAGGAGGCTCATTACCATCATGGTAAGAGAATTTTAGGAGTGATGAGTAATTGTTTGACGAGTGTCATTGGATCTAAGACTCGCAGGGGTCCCCGCAGACTTTAGACCAAGACTCAACTGGTCAATTTTCGCAAAGGTGGATATACTATTCAACCCGGGGTATATCACTCTTAGCGACTCATTTACTACAGGTAAATGATTTCCAACTCTTTTAAATATCTGGCAGTCTCCTCGCTTATAGCGTCTGAGAGCACTCTCCATCTTGGCGTCTGAGAGTATTAACTATTGCGTGAATCTTTCAATCAAGATCTCGTAGGCATTTAACACGAAATATGAGCATTTCTCTCCCCTAATGCCGAGATACAATTTTTACTAAAGCATACTTACAGAATCCCCTTTTCTGAGCAAAAGATTAATGGAACAACAGGTCCAAATTCCCCAACGACAGGTGGGAGCTCACAAGTGTATGCTTGGTGGTGATAATATTTGAGAAATATTTTGATTCCACGCGTTACTATTGGGGGTTAACAATATATGCAGTGAATTTAGACTTATATTTTATTTGCCACGCGCTTGCTCTGGGCTATCATCTGCCCGCGTTAGGTGGCATGCCCGTGCTACGTTGCCACACGCCCTACTGGGGCGGCGCACCCGTGCGAGGCCACTGGTCATCCAACAAATTATGGGTTGCAAAGTCTAGCTTCTCTACTATTGCCCAATTACTCATACCATATATTTAATTAAACTTCAGGTTTAATATAAATGCGACAATGCCAATAATTTGCATGGAAACTTTACTCTTCTACAGGAACACAATAAATACTATATGTATGCCAAATAATAGTCAACTTAATGTGACAATAACATTACGGAGGTGTGATTATGTTCCAAAAACGCATGGCTTTGGGCATGTTGTAGCAAATTCAGGCGCTAGTGACGATATTTGGGATTATTCTGCTTCAGGCAAACCAATGTGAACTAATATGACTGCTGGTCATAATTTGCATGCTCACGTCGGATCGCTCAAGTCCGTCGGAGCCAAATATGTCCCAAATTTATCACAATTTACAATCACCAACCTATCCGTTCGCACTTCTGGCGCATAATATAATCTGCACTTTTGGTGCATAATCTTGCCTTTACATACACAAGGCCCAATTCTCTCCCCCTTTTCACGTCAATCAAAAACTTAAAAGTGATACCATGTGCAACAGACATGTGCTTAAATCACCTTACAACTATACTGATACAGGAGTATAAATTTTGTTGTCGTGAAACCAAGGTATATTTTGTAACTTTGGGTTACATTTTAGACACCTTAAACTACCGGTTGGTAACACCACGTCGGAGTAGACTGTAGACTGCTGGTCCAGGCTAATTTAATTCTTTGGGAATAGACATATGGGCAGAAAATTTTCTCTAGTGCAAATAAGAAAAAACATTTGTCTCCAGGACATATACTAACTCTTCATGTCTACAGGACATATTTCCACAATTCATATCTCCAGGACATATGCACTTGAGTGAGACGGTGTTGAGTGAAAACACTCTTCACCAAGGCAAGTATAACTATATATCTAGTTTTGGCATACATTAATCTGAATTTATTCCATGCAAGATTGCTTACGACAGGTAAGGCATATGCTTCAGGCATCATGTTCTATTTAGCATTTATTCAGATAATTAACTCTACTACAGGAGAGAAGCTACAAATAGAACAACTCAAACCATTATTATGGCATAAGGAAAATAAATATCTAATGCGAGACAATCAAACAAAAGATGTAAATTACTCAACAGGAGCAAATCCAAACTCTACAGGAGTCATTAAATTTTCCCATGAATTTCCAAGCAATGTCAGGAGTTTCAAATAATTTAGGGACTGCAGGTTAATAAATTATACTCCTACTCCAAACATACAGTGCCAGAAAAACAAGCCATAAAGAACACAAAGGTGCTCACAAAGTTTCTAGCATTTTTATGAGTTTCTACTAATTATTTCTGGTCTACTGGCCATATTATAATTATAACAATGCAGAAAAACAATAACAACTCTTGCTAGAAAATAAACCCATTAATATGCAGCTTCCAAAGGTGGGCTAGGTCTAAGATTTTGCATAATATGGAAGCTTAAATACTGGAATCCAAATATGAAAGAGAGGATTTCGGTGGTTACCTGGATTTGTAAGTACTATAAGGGGAATATGCAACGAGAACCACTCATGCAAATATTGTGTCCTTCGGGATCGAAACACGCTTCAGCACCATTTCAGATGGATCACCGGGTCCATCAAAATAATATCGACGAGGGCGCGACGCCTGAGATTTACGAGACAAACCCGGCAGTGGCGTGACCGCGTCTATGGGACGACGGCACCAAGGCAAGTATCACGACGCGGGGTAACGGCGAGCCGTCGCGGCCACGGGCAGCGATGGCACGTACCACGCTACGGACGCGACTATCATGGCGACGCAGGGTGCAGAGGACGACGGCGACCGAGCCTTCGGGGCGTGACCGTGATCCAGGCAACAATGACAGTGGGAGTGACGCACTATAAGCGCAGCTGCGACTACAGGCGCGGCAAGACAACGGTGCGAAGCAGGGCAACATCACGCAGAGCGGTGCAGAGGGCACGGCAGCCGACGGGCGGTGGTGCAACGCGGCGCAGCAGTGAGGCGCGCCTTGAGGCCCAAGACGGCGTGGCGCGAAACACGGCCGCCGAAGGGCGGCCAGCAGCAATGCGCGCAATGGACGACCCGAGGCTACGACCCACTACACGGCGACATAGCGAGTGGTTTAAGACAGAGGCGCTGGCGAATCGGCGACGCTTTGAAGCGCGACAGCGTAACTGCAAGTTGAGGCGTGGGGCCGGCATGATGCCGTTTTCGGCAAGGCAGCGTCAGGCGCGGGACGTGGCCGGCGCACAGCGGCGTGGGTAATAATTCACCAATTTGCAATATTAAATAAGACAACATGTCTAAACGGATTAAATTGCATAAAGGTGAATACATAATTCACAATTAATTTGCAATTGAAAGACTACAGGCTTTTGAACAAGTCACAGCAAATAAAGTGAACTAATACTCAATTAACAGGGCATAAATAAGTTTATTTGAAAGGAATTAAATCTACAGGATTTAATAATTGAACCTGTAAAAACAGATAAGAAAAACCCTTCAATTTCGAGCCTTAAAAGCCTAATCGGCCATTAGCTTAACTGGCCCAAATGCCTGGCCAACCATTGCTCTAGGGTTTCCCCAACCCAGGCGGCGGCCATGGCGATGGCGCCCGGCGGTGCCGGCGGCGCGATACGGGCGCAGGCTGGGCGCCCTGCTGGGCGGCGCAGCGGCGTGGCGCGGTCGGCGCGGAGACACGACGCAGCGCGGCTTGCAGGGCGGCGCGGCGCGCGGGGCCGCTGCTGGGCACGGGCACGGCCAGGCGGTGGGCGCGCGGCGGAGGCGCAGGGGCAGCGAGCGCGCGGAGCGGGCGGCAACGCACAGCGGGCGCGGGGTGCAGGCGGCACGGACGTCGCGGCGCTGGGCCGCGCGGCGCGCGCGGCCTTCAGGGCGGCGGCGCGGCGGCCGTTGTGGCTAGCGCGGGCGCAGCTCAAGCGCGGCTGCCTACAGGGCGACAGCGGGGCGCGGCCGGCGCGGGCGGCGCACAGGCGCGGTCGTCGCGGGGCCGAGGCCGGCGCGGGCGAGGCGCGGCCGGCACGGGCGAGGCACGGCCAGCGCACAGGACCAGCGAGCACGGCGCTGGCGCGGCGACGTGGCCTTCATGGTCACGAATCATGTTGCCGATTAGGTCGCGCTTGCCTCGACCTGGATCAGGATGCGTCTTCAGGCGCAAGAACAGATCAATGCTGGCCTCATGAACTAAGATCGGTACATGCATGCATATGCATCGTACTAGCATCGTAGATAAAAGATCTACTAGCTAATTGCCCCATTATGACCGAAGGGCTCTAATTATTGAATCATTTGTGGCAAGGAGCTGTGCATCCATAATCATCTATTGATCTCCAATACCCGTCAGGATCGATCTGATCTGTTGTTGCCGAGATCTAGCCACTCATCTCCAACCAACAGAGATCACGATCTGTGTTCTTTCGCACCCAATATCTCATGCCCATGCGAAGAACAAATCAATCCATAATCAGATCGAGAAAACAAATCGATCTAGAGATAAAAAAATATAGAACGACGTACCGGTTGAAGAAGCAACTCGTCTTTGATAACGCATTGTAAACGATCGTCGTCTGTACACGATTCAATCACGAGAATATGAGATACGATCCGGAGAAAAGCGGGGCATAATGATCTTTATTGATGTATATACTATTTATTCTGAAGTGGTTCATATTTATAGCGCAATCTAAATTCGGTTTTATACATAATACCTACGAGATTTAACGTAGAACTTCCCAGACATAAATCCTCTAGGGTTGTAACATATCTCACTTCTCTCTCTCACTTCATTTCCCCGCCGCCGCGTCCTCCTCCGCTTACCTTATCGTCGCCGACGCCGAGCCACGATGGCGGCGCCCCCGCCTGTAGCGCCGCCTCCCACCCTTACCCTTCCCTCCCCATGCCTAGACCCCCCGCCCCGCAGCCCCACCTCCACCTGGCCCCCACGGGCGTCGCTGTGACCCCCAACGCAGTGCCCTCCCGCGCCTACTCCACCGACCGCCGCTGCGAGATCGATGAGGCGAGGCCCTGCCCGTCCGGGCGCACCGCGGAGACCCGCCGTGTGCTGGCCACCTGCGAGCAGGACGTCATGGCCGACAACGCCATGGTCGCCGGGTACTGCGGCACGGGGCACCTCGAGGCCCATGTGGCGCCGCCGTCAAGGGCCCGCCTGCGCCGCCTCCCTGCCCCTGGCCGCATGCCGCCTCCCCGCCCTGGTAGGGCCTCCGTCCCTCTCCCAGCTGTGCGCCGCCGTCCCGCTCCAGGCCGCGCCGCCTCCTTGCCCGTGTGCGACCGCCGCCCTGCCCTGTCGGTGAGGAAAGGAATGAGATGGAAGAAGAGGAGAGGAAAGGAATGACATGTGGGCCCATAATATATTATATTTTAAATTGTTTGTGTATATGCTGACTGGACATGCCACGGTGGCAAAACCTCCCACCAAACCATTGCGGGGTGTAATTTGTGTTGTAAAACAATCGTCGTACACGCATAAATTCAATCACAATAATAAGAGACACAGATCTAAGAGAGAAAGCCAGGCACAACGATCTTTATTGATAATCTCTCTTTGGTACAAGAGGTTCATATATATATTGTCTAGCCTAATTCGGTTTTGCCCATAATACCCCTAGGGTTCATCGTGGGCTTCCGGCCCATAAACCCTTAGGGTTATAACACTCCCCCTTGGGCCATACCGCGATATGCCTATGCCTCATTAAAAACTCCATCTAAAAACCCAGTGGGAAAAAAAAGATTGGAGAAAAGAGTGTACCGCACACGCATGCCACACTGCGATATTGCCTCATTAAAAACCTTATTATGAGAAATTTCAGAAAAACTCATTTATAAGGAAAAAAGAGTGCAATACTAGATCTTCAGGATCATTACAGGCTCTTGTTCAGGGACTCTCCCCCTGAACTTTGCAACTCGTGAAATCGCCTCATTCCAATACCATGGACACATTTACGAAATGTTGAGGTAGGTAATGCCTTAGTGAATAAATCTGCCAGATTATCACACGACTTCACTTGAACTATATCAACTTCACCACTCTGCTGGAGCTCGTGAGGATAGAACAATTTAGGAGCAATATGCTTCGTGATATTACTCTTAATATAGTCTGTTTTCATTTGTAATGCGCAGGCAGCGTTATCTTCATGAATAACAGTGGGGGTGTCAATGGTATCAATACCACATGACTTCTGGATATGATTTACCATTCTTCTCAGCTAAACACACTCACGTGCGGCTTCATATAATGCTATTATCTCAGAGTGGTTAGTGGACGTAGCCACAAGAGTTTGCTTACATGATTTTCATAAAATCGCAGTACCACCGTATAAGTAAACAAATCCATCGAGATTTAACCGTATCTTGGTCGACATGTATCCCGTCATCCGTATCCCACCATGGTATTGGGCCTGCTCCTCCCATAAAACAACCTAAGATCCTGCGTACCTTGCGGTACCTAAAAACGATCTTAACGCCGCCCAATGTCTTACGGTTGGAGCCGCTATATCTAGCCAACAAATTTACCATGGCGATATCGAGCCTAGTACAATTGGCTAGGTACATCAAGGCACCAATAGCACTAAGGTAGGGAACTTCTGGTTCCAATAATTCCTCATCATCTGTCTTAGGTCTAAAAGGATCTTTATCCACTTCAAGTGATCTGACAACCATGGGGGTTTTCAGGGGATGTGCTTTACTCATATTAAACTTCTCTAATACCTTCTGGGTATAGGCAGTCTGATGCATAAAAATTCCTCCTGATAAATGCTCTAGCTGCAGACCTAAGCAAAATTTGGTTTGACCCAAATCTTTCATTTCAAACTCCGTCACTAGGTGAGCACTAGCTTCACCGATGTCCTCTGTTGTCCCGATGATATTCAGATCATCAACATAGACAGAAATAATGCAAAATCCATTCGGGGATTTCTTTATAAATACGCAGGGACAATCATCATTATTTGTGTATCCCTTCTTCAGGAGGAACTCACTCAGTCGGTTGTACCACATCCTACCCGATTGCTTTCAAATTTCATATAGCGATTTTCTCAACTTGACGCTATATAGATTTCTATCTCCTTGATTCGGGATTTTTATTCCTTCTGGGACTTTCATATAAATCTCTGAATCTAATGACCCATATAAATATGCAGCCACCACATCCATTAACTGCATTTTTAAATTCATAGTTGCTGTCAGGGATATTAAATATCGGAAGGCAATTCCACTCATGAACGGAGAGTAGGTCTCATCATAATCAATACCGGGCCTCTGCTTGAACCCTTGTGCCACTAGCCTCGCTTTATATCTCACCACCTGGTGATTTTCATCCCGCTTCCGGATGAACACCCATTTAGCTCCTACAGGGAGTACTTTGGGAGATGTTGGCTCAACAGGGCCAAACACTTTCTTTTATTTAGCGAGCGCAGTTCAGCCTCAATTGCTTCTTTTCATTTAGCCCAGTCCGAGCGCTTCTGGCACTCTGCCATGGTCTTAGGTTCTGGGTCTAATTCCAAGGTTTTAGCAATCTTTGAGGCAAAATATGTGTCGACAACAGTGGACTTTCTTTTATATAACTCTCCTGAACTAGTATAGTTCGTGGAAATTTCCTCATTCAGATCCTCTAACTCCTCGTGATTTCCCAACACGATGGGGTCAGGGCCTTCCGATCTCCCGGCCTTTGAGTGTGCTGCGCAAGATGGTCAGCTGGGTCCGCCACCTCCCAGGTGCGTGCCACCTTCTCAGGTGGTCTTTCTCGACATCAGTCGATCTATCTCTCCGACAAGGGTAATGAGTCTGCCACCGATTCTTTGCTTTTATGACGTCTCATGAAGCCGAATCGCGTGCACCGGATCTCTCCTCTTACCGAGAAGGGAATTTGAGTGGCTTCTTGGGGTATCTCCACTCTTTCCGGTGCATTTACTGACTAGTATATGCGACTTCGTTACACCTTTATAGTCGGTGAAAGCATCTGGCAGTCTATTTGCAATTTGCTGCAAATTAATTATCCGCTGAACTTCCAGTTCAATATCTTTTTGCGTGGGTCTAGGGCCTGGATGCCAGTGACATTCCAATGTAGTTCCCGACATTCTTTATGGTGGTACTTCTCTCCCCCTAATGCCAGGAAAATGCCCTCATCAAAAATACAATCAGCGAACCTCGCCTTATGCAGGTCACCTGCCATAGGCTCAAGGTATTTTATAATAGACGGAGTATCAAATCCGACATAGACCCCCAGCTTCCGGTGGGGACCCATGGAAGTCCGCTGTGGTGGTGAGATTGGCACGTACACAGTACAGCCAAACTTACGCAGATGGGAAATACAAGGTTGTTTCCCACGCACTAACTCGATAGGGGAGGTTTGATGATATGCAGTCGGTCTGAGTTTGATTAATTCTGCGGCATGCAAAACCGCATGACCCCAACAACTGGTTGGGAGTTTACAATTCTGTAATAAAGGTCTAGCTATTAATTTAATCCTCTTTATCAGTGATTCTGCCAGGCCATTTTGGGTGTGCACATGTGGTACAGAGTGCTCTACGGTTATGCCCATGGCCATACAATAATCATTAGACGCACGCGAACTGAATTCCGCGGTATTGTCCAACCTAATGGACTTAATCCTTTCTTCAGGAAAGTCGGCCTGTAGTTTAATGATTTGGGCAATAATCTTAGCAAAAGCGTGGTTCCGTGTAGACAACAGGCATACATGGGACCATCTCGTAGATGCATCTAACAGTACCATAAAATATCTAAACCGCCGAAGCAGTAGTGAGAATCGGTCTGCAGATATCACCTTGAATTCTCTCCAGGAAATTCGGTGACTCATCTTGGACTTTGAGGTGAGAGGGTCTAATAATCAATTTCCCTTTGGCACATGCAGGGCACATAGAAACTTCGGGTTTCGGGAATTTTGATACCTTCAGGGTATGACTTACAGAATTATTAACTATTCTTTTCATCATGCTCAGACCAGGATGCCCTAGACGATCATGCCGATCAATAGGGTCTAGGGTTGCTAATTGATTCCATAGCAATGTGAGGAGAGGGCTTTATATAAGTATAATATAGGCCGATTTAAAGAGAAGGAAGTTTCTCCACTACACGCTTATGACATCCATCTTTTACCGTCATAAGCAAGAATTCAGCCCCGCCTTCATGATCGGTCTCAATATGAAAACCGTTCATGCGGATGTCTTTGAAGCTAAGAAGGGTACGGGTTGATTCTGGATACAACAGTGCATCCTCGATTGTGATGGTGGTACCCAAGGGGAGAGTGACTGTAGCTCGGCCAGAGCCAACAATCCTAGCGTTGCTTCCAGCAATCGTAACTATACTCCCATCCCTCTTCTGGAGGTTTTGGAAATATTTCGTTTCCCTAAGTATTGTATTAGTGGTGCAACTGCTGTCTGCAGACAGCTCTTCTTCCATTCAAAGCAAGAGGGTAGATTCTATGTCATAAGAATATATCATACACCCAATCATGATATAATCTTTAACAATCACAAGCTTAAATTAAAAGCCAACAAAGATATTAAATAAGCAAAGTGATAAACCATCTCAACACAAAGTCGCGTCCTCCGAGGACTTACAACGACATAGAATTAAACTGCTTTAACTAAACAAGACGGTAAAGTGTTCTCCGGAACTAAGCAAAACACGCTAATCAGATAGATAATGTCTAACATAGATAATCTATTGCATATCGCCGTATTTCGAGCTCCATGCCAAGGAGGTCGTCCTCATCGTCGGATGCATTGGCCTCTTGCTTCGTGCTATCAATCGCCATCTTATCGCCATTCTTCTCCTCACAATGAGAAGATTCCAAATGAACAACGTGCACGCCGGACTTGAGTTTCTTTTTCGCCATCTTTGTTGGCGTCTTCTTTGTCTGACTCAACAAGGTGCTTGGGTACGGCAAGTCCGCGACGATGTACTTGCTACCACAATGTAACATCTACCGAGGCACAGTCGCGACTTTTCTTCGTGGGTTTCTGTTTGGACTACCCTTTGCCTTTCCCACCTTCCTTTCCTTTTCAATTTTCTTACGCACACCGAGGCGATTGCCTTGGCCCTTCTTCCTTTTCCCTTCGGTGATGCTTGCCACCGGAAGAACTCGAGCATTGGCGTGCGCTTCAGCGCACCCTTGGTCCCGGGCGGGACCGAGTGATTCTTCATGAGAATCTCATTATGCTTTTCCTTGAGCGAGTCGATATGAGATCAGAGTGTTTGGTGAATTTACGTTTACGACACTGCTGCTGGAGTATCATCATTGAAGGGTTGAAAGTGCACAAGGTCTTATTAATCATCTCCTCCTGGGAGACAACATGTTCACAAAACTTCAATTTAGAAGTCACCTTGTGGATAGCAGAATTATAATCGGCCACAGTCTTGAAGTCTTGGAACCGTAGTTCACCAATCCTCTGAGCTTCGGCAGAGAATGTTTATCTTGATTGTAGCCCTTCAGTGAGGTCCACAGGTCGAGGATCGCTTATCATATACTCGGTCTTCAGGTCCGGGTGCAGATGATGGCGCATAAAGTGCAAGGCCGAATACTTAATCATGTCAGGGATTGGAGGATCGCCCTCTGCAGGAGGGTTGATGGTAGCACCAAGGGCGCTGGCACTCAAGTTTATCTTGAGATCCATTGCCCAAGTCAGGTAGTTGCTCCCATCGACAGCGAGTGGGGCAAATTCCCGCTTATTAATGTCAGACATATCCTACACATTTATGTAAATATTTACTTCAAGAAGTATAACATGCGTATTTGCGATAATAAACAATTCACCAATTTGCAAAAACAAGACTACAGGTCTAAACAGATTAAATTGCAAAGGCGAATAGATAATTCACAATTAAATTGCATAATTAAAGGACTACAGGCTTTAATTACATATTAATGCAAAAACAGTGAATTAATATTTAATTAACAGAGCAATTAAATAAATAAGTATTAAATCAACAGGATTTAATTCACAGAAAAAAGTAAAGCGAAATCTTAGGGATTTCTGAAAACTAGCCCAAAGAGGGCCCAATTTCTCCCCTTTTTTATTTGTTTCTCTGGTTCCCTCCCCCGTTACTTCTAGGCCCATACTGGGCTGGCCCAACCGGCCCAACCGGCCAACCTACAGAGTGGCAGCTAGGGTTCCCTCCGAGCCGTCGGGCGGCGGCGGCGGCGGCGGCGGCGTATGGCCTGCGCGGGCGCGGCGCGGCGGCCAGGGCGCGGCGGCGAGCTTGCGGCGCGGCGAGTCGGTGCGGCGCGGCCTGCAGGGCGGCTCTGCACGCGGGCATGCAGGCGCAGCCGGCGTGGGGCGCGGGCTGCCTGTGCGCGGCGGCGGGCGCACGAAGCGGCGGCGGACGCACGCGGCCTACAGGGCGCGCGGGCGGCTTGGGCGCGGCGGCGGGTGCACGCGGCCTACAGGGCGCGCGGGCGCAGCCGGCGCGGGGTTCGGCGGCGGGCACGGCGCCGAGCACGACGGCGCAACGACGACGCGGCGTGTAGGGGCGGCGCGACGGCGCGCTCGACGGCACGGCGCGCAGGGGTGGCGCGCATGACTGCGCGGCGGCATGGCGCTTGCAGCGGGCAAGCGGCGCAGCGCGGCCTGCGGGGCGGCGCGGCATGCGGCGAGCGCGCGGCGCGACGGCACGGCAGGGCCGGCGAGCACGGCGGCTACGCACGGCGCGCTACGGGCGCGTGATGCAGCCAGCGGGCGCGGCGGGGCGGCGGCGCGCGGTCGCACGGCGCGGCCAGTGTGCGCGGGCGCGCGGCACGGCTGTGGGCGCACGGCGCGGCCAGGGGCGCGCGGCACCGCGGAGTTGGAGCGCGCTCTGCAGGGCGGCGCGGCGGCACGGAGCACGGGCGGCGCGGCCGGCGCCGGAGTGCATGGCAGCCAAACCGTAAGGCAGCGGTGCAAGATCATCAAGGCAAATCAATCTACTAATGCTAGCAAACGAAAACAGTAGATTGAATAATAGATCTGATGCGGGTAGCGACATACCGACGATTACAAACCTGAGAGCGGATCGTGCTGATAACGTGTTGTAAAACAATCGTCGTACACGCACAAATTCAATCACCAGAATAAGAGACACAGATCTGAGAGAGAAAGCCAGGCACAATGATCTTTATTGATAATCTCTTTGGTACAAGGGGTTCATATATATATTGCCTAGACTAATTCGGTTTTGCCCATAATACCCTAGGGTTAATCGAAACTTCCTACCATAAACCCTTAGGGTTATAACAATTTGCACCGGTTTCGTGGTTTCGTGGCTAAAATACGTGGTTTGATAGTTCAGGGGGATATGTAAACGAAGGGTCATAGTTCATGGTGTAATATAGATTTTTTCCTTAGTTATATACATTACATCCTGCAGACTGTAGGGCTTGACAGAATGACAGGCCTAGCAGGGTGCACACTACGTTTTCTTTTCCCTTTCTTTCTTCTGAAGGTGGTGATTGGTGAATTGCTCCAAGGTTCTAATAATTGGTTGGTTTTTCGCAGGAAATTGAAAAGAATTAAAAGTGTTACAACTGCTAAACCATTTCGTTTGCTGGCTTTATGGTCTTTTCGAATGGTTTTGGTGGTTATGCCGGTTTGGTGTGGAAGAGGGTTTAGACCTCATTACATTATAGGTGTAAAGTTTACGGCCATAATAACACTTACAATATAACTGTTAGGTATGGTGTCAAATATGTGTACGAGTAGTTTATATGGACTCTTTGTTGTAATAGCCAGGGTTGGTTTGGAGTTGGAGTCAGACTCTAATCGGGCCTCCACTATATAAAGGGCATCCCTGATATAACCAGGTGAATGACTTCATAATAATAGCATAGGTAAGAGGAGGTCAGCGGCCGGCATATGGTCGTGACTTGGGCTACCGGTATGCTGCGGTATTATGATTTGGGGAGGAACGTCCATAGTTAGAGCCCCGCAGATGTAGGCGAAAGCCGAACTGTGTTACCAAACATCGTGTCTCCTGTTTTCGTTCGTAATCTTGCATCGGCGTATATCCTAACAAGTGGTATCAGAGCTTGGTTGACGGGGTTGGCCATGCAAAAGATCTAGGAGGAAGCACGAGATTTGTGCATACACGAGCGCCGTGGAAAACGCCATATCGGCGCAAGGTGGAGCATGGCGGCGATCGATGATTTGATCGGTGGTGTCGGACACTTCGGACAGGAGGCTCGAACCGTTCGATGGGCTACCGTTGTAGGGATTGATCAGATGTGGCGATCGGACTGACAAAGTAGCTAGTGAGGTCGGCAAGCGACGGCGACGACCTCGACGTTCGCGATCATACCGGCAGGCGCAGAAGGATGCCGAATAGATCAAAATGGCAGGAGCAGTGATGCGACCGGATGTTGCACAAGAGGCGTTGCATCACGACACTGAGGGCGAAGCTGTGTCGAGGATGCGGATAGCTAGGGTGTGACATGTTTTGCCGTACAGGGACGACGTGGTGCACGATGGCGGGCTGGGAAACCTGCTCGAGGACTTAAAGATTGGATCTAGATGTACAGATTCAAGGGGAGTCAAACAAATATCCAAAGGAGGAAGCAACCTAAGTTCGGGTACAGGGTTAGCGCTAGATGCTGGAATGATTTCAAGGTGGAGAAGGTCATATTATCCAAGGTGAAGTTTGTTAGGTCTTGTGTCAAATATGTGTACAAGTAGGTTACATGTACTCTGTGTTGTAACAGGCAGGGTTGGTTTAGAGTTGGAGTCAGACTCTAGCCGGGCCTCCACTATATAAAGGGGGCAGGCTTGTGTCGACGGTTGGGATATCGACCCAAGTCAACCAAGGTTCTTCAAAGAGGAGATAGGAGACACGCCGAACAACCACGAGCGACAGCGAGCGAGGAGGCAGGAGTTTTATCCCGGTTCGGCCTCTCGGGAGAGATAATAGCCCTCGTCCGACCTTTCTTTATATCAAAGAGAATTACAAGGGGAACTCGACGAGATCGTGAGGTCTCGATGAGTAGTATGCGAAAATCTATCTGCTAAGGTCTAAGCTAGACGCTAGGATGTAAAACTCAATGCCGGGGATCCTCTAAACGCCGTAGGGCCCTGCTTATATAGTCTTGGAGTAAACCGACCTACCAAGGAATATCGGGCGGGCTAACTACGAGATCGTGAACGAACTCAAACATGCCAAATACATCCCGAGGTAGATAAGGTAACCTCCTAATCTTGGGGATCACGACTCTAATCCAATCCGGAAAACCAACGTCCGGGTCTTCACGTAGCCGTCAGAGAACTCTTGTTCGAGTAGGACTCGAACACGAATCCTAGGTCGTTCACAAGCACCGTGCGGCCCAGAGGCTGTTTGGCAGATGCACATGGGCTCGATAGAACCTTCCAGGAGCCGGGCCTGGTAGGCTATTTGATCGGGCCGTCGGGGAGTGGGCCATGGCAATGGGCGTAATTTAATCTCCGACGGCTAGCCCCGAGACTCAAGTGGAAGGACTCACTAGAGTGGGGTCTTCCTCTTGAGACTCTAAGTCACTGAAGAGGGTATTTTTCTGCTACAAAGGCGTCAACAAAGCGATCAACAGTTATGGTTCAACAGAACAATACTTGTTCGGGACCGAACAAACCCGCCGGTGTCGAAAGCAACTCTGTTGCGTCGAGCGAGGAACGACATCTGCTCGAAAGCGAGTACCCAACCCTCGGTGCAAACACCGAAAAAATAGCCGTTAGCGCACTCCAACGGAAACTTCTGTCATTGCCGCAGTGAAAACAAAGCACCGTTTTACCTAGCCGTTGTAGTAAAAACTAGCCGCTTACAGGACAAAACCGTTCTGAGCTGCTTATACGGGACTATAAAAGTACCCAAACCGCCCATGCCACCCACTGCTCTCGCGCCTTTCTCTCTAAGCCCTAGCTCCAACCACGCCAAAGATCAAGTACCCAAACTCCATCACGACCACCTTTCGTCCATACAGGGAATCGCTATGGCCAAATTCACGAGCACTAGCTTGACCGAGGAGGACCTTAGGATCTGGGAGGAGGAGGGCCACATCGACACCAGTGGCGGAGGTCGCCGGAGAGGAGGATACTCGGAGCCGCTCGAGGAGAGTTCGTCGACCAACAGCGATTCGCCTTTATTGGGTTGAGGTCTCTGAGCGACTTCGTCAGGCCTTCTTGAACATCAGTGGATTGGAGGTGGCGAACCTCAATCCGAACTCCATCCTCTAGATGGCCGTCTTCGCACACCTGTGCGAGGGCTATCTGGGCATCGATCCGCCGGTGGGGCTGTTCCTCCATTACTACACAGTAACGAGGAGCAGCTCCGCCGCTTCGGCGCTGGGGTGCTACTACCTCAAGCTCCGGGCCACCGCCGATGACGCGCCGTACCCTCGCCCACCTCTGCTCGACTCAATGGGCGCGTGGTGGGTGAGGTGGTTCTACAGCAAGCGGAGCGGCGACAGCAAACTCGTCTTCACCGGGAAGGCGCCGGCAAAGGGGACGCCAATGCCTCGGCCGGAGATGACTGCCGAGGACTGGTATATGACAAGGAAGATCGCCTCCCTCGTGAGCCTTGGGCTCACGGGCGGCGAAGATTATTCGGGACTTCACAAATAATGTGGTCATCCGGCACGCGGAGAAGGTCCTATCCTTCTACAAGATAGAGGGATGGGAAGACATCACAAGGGAGAGCACGGGTAAGTGCCTTTAAGACTCAACCTCTAAATACATTCTTTCCTCCGAACAGAACTAACAATCCTTCATTGGGCAGAGAAGCCAACCGACGATTGGTGACCGAAGCGGTCGACGCCATCTTCAAGGCGGCGAAGAAGGACGGGAGGTCACCGGCGAGGTGGCGTACACTGCCAGCATAACGTGCTTGTCCGCATGCATTTGGGTAAATTACTTACCTCGGCCTATGTTGCTAGACTTGCAACGTTGTTTAAATGTTAACGCCCGCTTCTCAAAACGCTGCAGGAGGACCAATCGATCCTTGGAGGATCGTTGAGGAACTCTCCGGTCCGAGAAGGAGAAGGCGAAGAAGGGCAAGGCTAAGATAGCCACGAAGCCCAAGGTGGCGGCCGAGCCGACGCGAGCTCATCATGACACGGCGGCCGCCACCGCCGAAGAGACCACCTGCGGCGACGGAGCGCACGAAAGCGAGACCAAGCGGCGCACGGTCACCCAAAGGGGAAGAGACCAGCGCTTCCCTCCTCCGAAAGCGAGCGACGAAGAGGTAAAGACCATGGCTATCTCGGCTTAGGCGTTAGACGCAAGCTCACCTCGCCGCATGGATCGGCCGCAGGTCGCCGAGCGAGGAGGCTCGAAGAAGAAGTCGCACGCAGGAAAAACTTCTTGCGCTGCGAGAGGAGCGCCACCACCAAGGAGCCGAGCTCGCCGCCACGAAACACCCAAGGGCCAAGGCGAGAAGCCGCCAAGGAGCCCCCGAGGAAGAGGCGGAAGGTTCCGGCGAAGAAGATCAGGACCAAGCCTTCCACGGCAGGTACGTAGGAATCGATCTTTAGACCTTCCAACCTTCTGACCGCGTTAGACTTAACGACGATCTTTTTTTTTTTTCATCAGCTGCCCAAGGAGAGATCGCCACGGATGATGTCGAGGAGGCCCTCGAGCGGTCGCTGCTGCCCGAGCACCTGCACGGCGCTTCACGGGCGATGAGGCTAGCGTGCCTCAAGGACAAGCCGGCGGCGTGGAGCTTCTTGCCGCTCCAGCTCCGCAGCGGTCGACGTGCTCAAAGCGCGGTGGGGCGGCTGGAGGCAAAAATAGCGCAAAGCGGCGCCACGGACTTCGGTGCCAAGGCGATGGCTCGGAAGTCGCTTGCCAGGCGGGACCGAGCACCGTCTGCCAGCACTTCGTCGCGAGGGCAGCTCACCCCGAGGCGACGGATTCTCCGGTGAGCGGCGAAACCCCACCGCCGAGAACATGAAGAAGCCCCGGCGGTCGCGCAAGTCGCCCCGCCGGGAAACAACGGCGCCACCCGTGAGTAGCTCAAACCTCGCCAAGACGTCGGGCGGAAAGGAAAAGGAAGAGGATAAGGAGCGCGAGACGAAAGTGCTTTGCCCGTCGCTCCTGCACCCGAGCGAATCGCCCGAAGAAGAACGAGCGAACAAGGCGGCGACGGCAAGAGCGCCGCCTCATCCCACACGAAGCGGGGCCGTGGCGCATGGCCTCGAGGACCGCTGCGTCGGGATCAAGCAACGACTTGGGAAGGTAGGCACCAAGACCAAATCTTGCTCGGCTTAGCTACGCCATCGCAAAGTAGTTAACTTGTTCTTCCTCTCGTGTCTTTAGGGACACCATGGAGGAGCTCGAGGACGGCGTCACCATCGAGCGGAGCGCCAGATCTTGGCGTCGCTCGGGAGCACCTCAGACGAGGAGTCCGGCGGGGCCCTCTGCACCAGCCTAAAGTCGAAACCGGCTGAAGGCGAAGGTAAAGAAGCTCAAAGCCCAACTGGCCGAAGAGAGGCGTTCCTGCGAGTCTCTCCTAGGAGAGGCCGAGGAGCTTCGCGCGCAAGCCATTAAGGCGAGCACCGCGGAGGAGAAGCCGAGCCGCTCGAAGTGGCTCGAAGAGCAGCTTGCTGACGTTTCCCAACGGCGGGACCAGCTCGCGGCGGAAGCCAAGAGGCTTAAGGCCCAGCTCGCCAAGGAAGAACAGACTTCCACGGGTCTGCAGGCAAAGATCTCGACCCTGTGGGCTTCATAGGAAGAGATCGAGGAGATACGCGGGATGACGGTGAGGGCGATCACCGCAGAGAAAAGGGTCAAGGAGCTGGACGAGCAATTCAAGACGGCCGAAAGCAACAGTCACCAGGCGAGGCTCGAGCGATCACCAAGGCCAAGACCGAGGAGGTCGAGGCCATCCGGCAAAAGGCTGCGCGCAAGCCAAGCGAGCAAAGGAGGAGATCGAACGCCTCCGAGCCGAAGCCCGGAAGGAATCAAGGCTCGAGGCGAAGTCGTGCGCCTCAAGTTAGAAGTTGAGGAGTTTGAAGGAGCGACTTGCTCCTAAAGTAGCACCACTACATAATCGAAAGGGCCTTGTACCAAACTTTTGAGTAATGTAATAAAGTACTTACCTTTATTCCTGCAAAAAGAGCAAAGAAAAACACAACGAATGAAACTAAGAGAAAAGCGAAGCAGCTAGGAAGTTTAAGAAAACCGGTGAGCGCTCCGCTTAACTCCGGCCCGTTGTGCATCTCTCGGAAACACGAGTTTATGAACCGAATAGGTGCACAAGAGAAAGAGCGAGACCCTAGCCCCGTGCACGGACGATGCTCGAGAACCAAGCTTGCGAACTTCGAGCACGTCGTAGAGAGAAAGAGCGACACCGTACCTTGCTCGATTCGTTCCGTAGAAATCGCTTCGTTGACGTAAGTTAAGCGATTCGAGAGTAACCGAACAAGGAAAGTGCCTCTGCCATGGGGCTTACGAGAGCAGACTTTCTTGAGTGGTCGCGCCCGGCGATAAGTGCCTCTGCCGCGGAGGGCTTACGAGAGTAGACTTAGCCGCAAGGTGGAAAGGCCATGTTACGCAACCCTGAGTTTAGGAACTTATTGAAACCAGATACGGATAGGGAAAAATCCTTAAGATTGCGGAGCCAAGAGTTCGCAAGGCCGGGCAGCCATCAAGTGTTACCAGAGAGAAAGAGGTAGTCTTCAAAAGACAAGAAGTGAAAAAGGCGCAGAGGCCGCGAGAATTCACTTAATTGTCGGATTGGACTTTACATGGTGCCCGAGAGACTTGGACGAACTAAGGCGCGATGTTTTCAAAAAGCGCAGGGCTAAGAAAACAGAGAAGACCTACACAAAGAACTTACGGTCGGGTCGATGTTCCAAGTCTTTGGTCGGCTCTCTCCGTCCTCCATAGTCAAAGAACGGCCCGGCGCGGCGTAAGAAACGACCGTAAATGGGCCCTCCCAGCGAGGAGTTAACTTGTTGGCATTGGACAAGTTCTCGGACACGGCGCAGAGCAGGTCGCCCGCCTTCAAAGCCCTTGGTCGAACCGACTTGGCGGCGTCTTGGCGAAGATCTTCTTGGTAGCGCCCATTCGACTTGTGCTCGATCGCGTGTGCCTTGAGGAGATCGAGATCGAGGAGGCGCTCTTGCTCGTTGTCAACTAAGTTGACCGAGCTCGTGCGAGGCGAACCAAGTACAATTTCGGCGGGCAAGATGGCTTCTGCACCATAGACCAGTTGGAAAGGAGTTTCCCGATCGCCCGGTGGCAGAAGTCTGAATCGCCCAGAGGACGGAAGGAACCCGTCAACCCGAGCCTTCTTTGCGCTCGTTGAGAGCAAAGAAATACCCGCCGCTTAATACCTCGGACTATCTGTCAGTTAGCTCGCCGATCGCTCCATTGCTCGTGGATGTGCCACGGGCGAAATGCAACCTTGGTACCCAAATTGCTCGCAGATTCTCGAATAGCTCGCTTGAATTGGTACCGTTATCCGTGATCGACTTATGGGGAATCCCAAAGCGGCGTGACCACGTTGCTTTTGAAAAGCGAACAACCATTTTGGCGTGAAGAGATTTACACGTGCTCGCCTCAATCCACTTTGTAAAAGTGTCTATGGCGACAGCGGTGTGTATAGCCCTTGTACCCCTTAGGGAATGGGTAGGCGGATCCGCACCCCATGTGGAAAAGGGCCAGATGGGGAATTGTTTGGAGCTCTTGGGGGGCTTGTGTGCCTTCCGGCGTGAAATTGGCGAGCTTTGCACTTAGTCACGATGTCCGGGCATCTTGTAACGATGGGCCAATAATAGCCCATGCGAAAGGCTTTGCCGACCGAGTTCAAGGAGGCGTGGTTGCCACAGCACCCTCGTGTATGTCCCTAAGAAGGAACACACCCTCGCTTGCGAGATGCACTTGGAGAGAACTCCCGAGCACCTTGACGGTAAAGGATGCCATCCATAAGCTTGTATGGAGCAAAGACGCGCCTTAAGGCGGGAACGCTAGGCTTCGTCGTCGGGCGAGGTCCCATCCGCAAGGTACCGGACAAATAGCGTTGTTCATCCATGACACCGCCGATAACGGAGACAAGACCACTGCCTTTGTCGCCTCGCTCGGAGACGTGATTGAGGGCTTGTAAAGGTGCTCGACGAGCACCCTGCCGAAAGCGAGTTCGCGTGAGGATCCAAACTTGGATAGCTGGTCGGCCAGAAGTTGTCCTTCCTTGGCACGAAGAGCACTTCAAGAATCGAAAATGCCGCCCAACTTCCTCACTTCAACCGTATCGCGCCATTGAGTTATCGCAAGACCGATACTCCTTGTTAACTCGATTGATGACCACCGTGAATCTCCCTTCACAGTTAGCCGTTGGACACCAAGCGACTTTGCACGCTCTTAGTCCCGCGAGGAGGGCTCGTACTCTGCGGCGTTGTTAGTCGCCGCAAAGTGTAGTTGGATAGAATCTTTGAGTTGCTCTCCTTGAGGAGATGAGAACAAAACCAGCCCCGAGTTTTCAGTGCGCGAGCCATCGAAAAACATGGTCCAAGAGGGTTCATCAGGTTGCTCGGGAGCTCCTCGGATTTGGGCGGGCAAGTCCATTCAGCGACAAAGTCTGCTAGGACACGTGACTTAATAGCGCTTCGGACAAACAAATAATGAGATCAAACTACGCTAGTTCCATTGCCCATTTGGCTATCGTCCGCTAGATTCCTTGTTCCATAGGATTTCTCCCGGAGGAACGTGGTCGGGACCAAGATTTGATGCGCTTTGGAAGTAGTGGCGAAGCTTCCGGAGGACATGAGCAAGGCATAGAGGAGCTTCGGACCTCGTGTAACGCCCTTTGATCCGTGAAGTACCTCGCTCACGTAATAGATTGGTCGTTGTATGCCTTCCCTTTCGGCCAAGATCAAGACCGCCACACGCTTGTGGCGTGCAACCTAGGTCGATGGGAGCTGCTCGCCATGCCGCGGAGTAGTCAAGGCGGGAGGATTGGACATGTATCGCTCAGATCCCGGAAGGATCTATCGACTTCTTCCGTCCGCTCGAAACCATTGTGCTTGCGCAGGCCTTAAAGAAGGGCGCCCGCGTTAGCTTTGACGGAAATAAACACCTTAGAGCAACCATCCGCCCATGAGGCTCAGATTTCCTTTATGGTAGTTGGAGCCTGCATATTTTCAATGGCCTCGATTTTTCGGGGTTGGCGAAATACCTTGCGAGCCAATAACATAACCGAGCAACATTCCGATCGAACACCAAAGGTACACTTCTCTGGATTTAATTTTATTCGATGCTGGTGAGATTATGAAAAGTCTCTGTCGGTCTTTTACATGATCTGGAGCATACTTGCTTTTTACAACTATGTCGCCGACATAGACCTCCGAGTTTTTCCGCATTGCTGCAGGAAGGTCTTCTCCATTAAGCTACCGAACGTAGCACCGACATTGCGCAGACCGAAAGACATGGTCGATAGCGAAGTGTGCGAAAGGGGTGATGAAGGCGGTCTTCTCTTCATCCTCGGGGAGATGCTTATTTGGTGGTAACGGAGTAGGCATCTAAAAACTCGAAAGTTGGCGTCCAGTGATCGCATCGACCGGTGGTCAATCTGAGGCGTGAAATTGTCCTTAGGACAAGCGGCGTTCAGATCTGTGTGATCGACACATCCTCCACTTGCCGTCTTTCTTCTTTACAATGACAGGGTTGGCTAACCACTCGGTGTGATCAACCTCGCGGATGAACCCAAAGAATGAAAGCGGTTGCTGTCGATCTTTGATGATCCTGTTTGAATTACGGCAGCGGCTTCTTGGCGAACAGGTTTTTGTCCGCCGACAACCGGTTTAATGCTCGATTATCTCCTTGGGACTCGGGCATGTCGATGGCTCCAGCGAATACATCTGCATTAGCTCGGAGGAAGGCAATGAGCTCGCTTTCCTATTTGGGGTCAGTTGGCCCCAGTGAACTATCTTGGAAGTATCATCAAGCGGCAATGGAACTTCCTTGGTTTCTCCCCACAGGTGAAGGGAGACCCTAGGGCGTCTGAGACTTGGTCTCGGAACTTGAGACATGGCGGAAGTTGGTCGACGAGGCGAGGGACCGCTCGTCGCAATCGAGGCGACTTTGTGGTTGCCCTTGACCGTGATCACACCGTTAGGACCGGTATCTTCACGCAATGGTAAGCGTGGTGGGACCTGACCATAAACTTACCGAGATGGCACGCCTAAGATCGCGTTGTACGCCGATGGGAAGTCGACCACGTCGAAAGTGATCAACTCTGTCCGGAAGTTGCTTGGGTTGCCGAAGGTGACAGGCAGGACAACCTACCCCAACGGCTTGACAGCTTCTCCCGGAACAATTCCGTAGAAGGGCATTGCGACTTCCTTCAGCTTGGAACGAGGAATTTGCATCTCGTCCAAGACTTTAGCAGAAAGCAAGTCCAAAGCGCTCCCGCCGTCCACTAAGACACGGCCAACTCTTGCGTTGCTGATGGTCGGGGCGACCACCAGTGGGAGCCGTTGAGACTTGGTCATCCCAGTGGGGCAATCCTCCTGAGAGAAGGAGATGGGGACCTCAGTCCACTTCATCGATTCAGCCGAGGTTTTGCCTTTTCGACGTTATGGACCTCCGGCGGCTTCCTTGAGGCTGCGCCGAGAGGTGTAAGCCGAGGAGCCGCCGAAAATGACGGCGATATGGTTCACTGCTCTTGATATTCATCACCATCTTCCCGATCACCATCGCCGGTTTGGCGCTTAGCCTTACTGGCATCACCTTGTTCGGGCAGGGTAGGCATTGGGCCCTTGCCGTTGTAGAAATCTTGAGCTTTGCAGCCCAAGTTCTATAGTGGCGTATATCATGCCCGTAGTCTTTGGTGGAACTTACAAAATCGGTCGCTTCGGACCTTTTTGCCTTGTCCGCCTCCCCGAGCGAGCTTTTGCCCTTGTAATTATTGTTGGGCTTCTTCCGCCCATCCTTGGGAGGAGGTGTGCGATCCATACCGCGACGGTATTGTTCGCATCACCTTTGTTCTTCTTCTTCGGGACTTCTTGTCACCGGAACATTCTTCTTGCTCTTCTTCTTCTCATCCACACCAGTCAAGGGCGGCTCGCCCTTGTCGAACGCCTTTTTGTCTTGAACTCTGCCGCGTTGGCATATGATCGGCCACCGCCTTGAACAGTCGTTGGCGGTCCAGTCTCGTTGATCTCGAGATCTGGGTGAGCCGCTTCGTCGCGGACTCCGTTTTTGAAAGCGCGGACAACAGATTCATCCGAGATGTTCGGGATCGTGTTGCGGATCTTAATGAAACGCTTCACGGTTGCGGAGGGTCTCCCGTTCATCCGGATCATCTGGTACAGATCATCCTCCTTACCGACGTACGTAATGACTCCGGAAATTAGCGATCGAGCGTCACAAAGCTGGTTCCATGGTGATGGAACCCTCTGGCGATTGAACGCCCACGTCCGAAGCGGCACCCTCAAGGACGATCGGGAGGTAATTGGCCATAACGAGCTCGTCACCCCGCCGCCATGATGGCCGTGGCGTGATGGAAAGGAATTCCTCCGGGTTACGAGTCCCATTGTACCTCTCCGTGTGACCGGGCTTGAACTTTGAGGGCCAACGGACAGCTCGGCTTCGTCGAGAAAGCCCTGCAGCCCGAGCATATGACCGACCACCTTCCCGGCGTAACCTAGTCTTGGGAAGGCGTTGGTCTTGTTCTTGCGAGGAACTCTGCTGAGCAGGATGACTCGGCTGGAGAAACTCTCTCGGGACAATCCACCGCGCCTTCCTCGTGGTGGCGGCGACGCCTCCTCACGAGGGGACCGTCCGTGATCATCGCGTCGCGCTTACCCCGTGGTCGCGATGACTACGAGGACTTGGCGGCGACGGCGACCACGGGTAGCTTGCTCATGGGCGATGATCGCCGATGGTGGCGGGGTCACGCGATCGATCGAGCTGTCCGAATCATTCCGGCGATTTGGTCACTACTGGAGGAGTTGTTGACTTCTCCTAGAGACTTTAGGCCTTGACGGTCGCTCTAGGTTAGACGCATAAGACGCCCATGCGGGCGAGATCGGCTTGATTGGTGGATCTAAGGACCGTTGCTATAGCTTCGAGCCGTTCCGACTTTGATCTATGGGTCCGGAATCCACTGAACCATCCGCGTTACGCCCGATCGAGTCCGGTCCGCGAAATTGACCAGCAGGGAAGCTTCATGGGAGACTTAAGCGCCCGACGCGAGGTGGGTCGCGACATCGCCGCTACACCGTCGCAAAACCGTGCTAAGGTCGATTGATGGAATCGTCGAGGCTGCGGCGAATGACGTCTTGCTTTCGCGGCGACTGCTGCACCTCGTCTTGATGCCGGCGAGTTAATCTGCCCGACCGCCCCGGCCGTCACAGCCCGTGCAGGATCCTCAAAGGTTCCTACATCGGCCATGTTAATGCTGCGGGGGGCCATGCGAAGGTATGCTAGACGGTGTCATCGCTGTGTCTCCACAGTGGAATCTCCGACATAGCCTTGGAATCGACAAATCTAAACCGTCGTAAAGATCATCAATTCCGTAGTAAATCGCCGATGGCGGAGTGCGATCTGAGGCTATCTCGCCATGTAAGCGGAGACATCCGCCTCGGATCGCGAAAGCGTTCGAGACCGACGGATCGATCTGAATCGGCGAGGATGAGACATCCTGTCCTTCCGAGTCGTAGCCCTCGTGAAGTATCTACAGATCGGCGACGGAGTTCGACATGCTCGATCTGCGTGTCCCCACGGACGGCGCCCGCTGTCGACGGTTGGGATATCGACCCAAGTCAACCAAGGTTCTTCAAAGAGGAGATAGGAGACACGCCGAACAACCACGAACAGCAACGAATAGGAGACATGAGTTTTTATCCTGGTTCAGGCCTCTCGGGAGAGATAATAGCCCTACGTCCAGCCTTTCTTTATATCAAAGAGAATTACAAGAGGGAACTCGACGAGATCAGCAGGTCTCGATGAGTAGTATGCGAAAATCTATCTGCTAAGGTCTAAGCTAGACGCTAGGATGTAAAACTCAATGCCAGGGATCCCTCTAAACGCCGTAGGGGCCCTGTTTATATAGTGCGGAGTAAACCGACCTACCAAGGAATATCGGGCCGGGCTAACTACGAGATCGTAACGAACTTAAACATGCCAAATACATCCCGAGGTAGATAAGGTAACCTCCTAATCTTGGGGATCACGACTCCTAATCCAATCCGGAAAACCAACGTCCGGGTCTTCACGTAGCCGTGCAGAACTCTTGTTTGAGTAGGACTCGAACACGAATCCTAGGCCGTTACGCACCGTGCCAGCCAGGAGGCTGTTCGGCAGGATGCACATGGGCCTGATAGAACCTTCCAGGGAGCTGGGCCCTGGTAGGCTATTTGATCGGGCCGTCAGGGAGTAGGCCATGGCAATGGGCCGTAATTTAATCCCCGACAGCTTGGTATAAACAGGTGAATGACTTCATAATAATAGCATAGGCAAGAGGAGGTTAGTGGCCAGCATGCGGCCGGTATGCTGCGGTATTATGGTTTGAGGAGGAACGTTCAAAGTGACAGCCTTGCAGATGTAGGCGAAAGCCGAACTGCGTTACCAAACATCGGCGTATATCCTAACAATAACTTTACATAAAATAAAAAAATATCTACTAGAAGCCACGAGAAAGGATCTTCCAAAACTATATCTTGGAAACAAAATTTAAAACAAAACTTGTATGATGCATTACGGTGCTTACACTTATAAACATAAACTAAGTGTTTTATGCACTTCCTAGCATCATCCTTGAGAGAGCTAAGGCATGAACTTAAAATTATGGTTACTTGCTATAGTGAATTAGGAGGGGCTCCTTTGTGCAGAAAAAGAAAGAGCAGTTCTTTCAAATTTGCATTTGAAACATGAAATATTTATACAAAAGGGATCAAGTTGGAGATTCTCTTTTTTTGGTTACTTGCTATAGTGATGTGACCATGCACATCATAGATAGGACCAACACTACGTCAACTTGGTGGTCATCAAGAGTTTCATTCAATTCTTCGCCAGCATGGACGTCGATGAGCTTTCGATCGACTACTTCATCTTCAACCTCTTCATCTACGACAAGTTGACGACACTTCACGGCATCCTCTACATTATCTACATCAGCTATGGTGTCATCATCAAATATATGGCATCATCGACCCGCACCATGGCCAGGCCGCGTGCATAGCAGGCAAGCTTTTCATGCTGATATCGCGATGTCGCCGCCAGCTGTTCGGCCTCCACCGTGGCCACCTCCCCAAGCTTAAGACGTATTCAAGAAAGGCGCATCTCCACCACTTCGACGTCCTCTGGTCCCACAAGCCACATCGTTGCAAGGCCGGTCCAAGAAAGAGCTCAATTTGTCCATGAGTCAGGTTCGGCCATCTCCGCGCAGTCAACTTAAAACGGATGCCCCGAGCTCATACGGACTCCGTTTTGGACGTTCTTGGTATGCACGGATAAGCCCTCGACAAGTTCTTTCCAATGGATCCAGTCCCATGTCCAAATTCCTTATGGATCAGCGGGAATCGTCAAAACAATATTGCGACCAGGATCTGCCGCATTCTGCCGGGCGCTGCGATGCTCCACTTTCGGCCCATGGCCCATGTACCCTAGGGGCTGCGCCCCAAACCCTAGCCGTCGCTATAAATTCAGTAGCCGTCGATAGTTTAGATTTGGGTTTTGCTTAGATTGTTCTGCCGTTGCAGCTTCGCCGTTTACCGGTTTGCGGAACCCCAATTTGTGTGCTTAATCGGTAATCTGTAATATTGAGATTGCATCTACCGCGTTCTTGCTCGTGTTCTCTATTCGCTTGCAGGAATTAACCTTCGTGGTGAGGTCAACCGTGTCTTGGCGTGGTTGATAACGAACGGAGACAGTGGTGTAGCGATTGCATGCCTAGATCTAATCTGATTGGAAGCCGGATCGTCAACGTCGAGTTCTCCACCAATCGTGTTTATCCATACCTGTCGGAAGATCGGGACCCCGTTCCCATCAAGTGGTATCAGAGCCTCGGTTGCCCGTCAGGTATACTTGTATCCCCTCTGTTTCATCTTCCACCTAGAGTCTAGAAAATTGCCCCACAAAAAGATTTGAGTTTGTCGTTATATCCATAGTCCAAGCCACTTTGTGCCCTTCGCAATTTCGTTTTCAGTTTCGCGTTGTTGAATTTGTATCCATCGTCATCATCTTGTTGCTGGTTTAGAGTAAGTTCTTAGTCTAGTTTAAGTCTTGCATCTTGACGTCGAGTCCTATCACGTCGTCGTCGCTGCCGCGTCCAAATCGGGTACCAATCTGTATAGTTCGGTGTTTTGTCATTATCTCCCTTATCCGAACTCCAAATTGAACAAATTTAGATCCTAAATTATAGCCCGGAAAAAGTTCTACAACTTTGTCCATTGCACGAAGTTCCAGAAACTCCATCTTCAGATCCAAAATCACGTTGGAAGTGTTTCTACATGTGTCTCGGATTTTTCTGAGCAGTCTGTATTGCAGGGCCCAAATCTCCTAGATCCTTTATCCAAATTGGGTGTTCCATATATGTAAATTGATCAGCACGAAAAGATATACAACTTTGCTGTTATACGTTTTAGTGTTTGAGGCCTCCAAAAATCCGAAAACAGCATAGAAAGTTTCTGTATAGTAGATCTGTTTTTCCAGCGAGAGAAAATTGAGTGTTTGAGTATATATCTTGTAATCTCTCATATGCGGCACTATTGATAATTCAAAAAAAAAGGTGAAAAAGGCAAGTGCATAAAAAGAAGCCGCACAAAGAAAAAAAAGGAGAAAAAAAAAAGCAAGGAAAAGAAAGAAAGAAAGAAACAAGAAGTGCTTGCGTTCTTTGTATCCAAAGTGTTGTGTTGTTTGTTTTGCTTGCTTGAGCTAGGTCTAAGGACAGGTTTAGGCCAGCAACTTTGACAACAACTTTGGATATTTATTCAGCTTTGCTAATCTGATTTCGATAATTGCATGGTCACATCATATAGTGAATTAGGAGGGGCTCCTTTGTGCAGAAAAAGAAAGAGCAGTGCAATCTTTCAAATTTGCATTTGAAACGTGAAATATTTATACAAAAGGGATCAAGTTGGAGATTCTCTTTTTCTCGCAAGAGATCCGGCGGGAAAAGTGTTGCTAAATTTCTCCCTTCGTCCATTTCATATGCGAGAAATTTCTTCATTCATCCATTTCATATGCGACTGCAGGTTGAACTGAAACAAGATACTTTTCCTTTCGCTTGAGATTTTTTTTCCTGATGGTTCAGATGCGTGGAATGAGTCGGCCCTCTTAAGCCCGACAGGAGGACAAAAGGAAAGACTGGAACATGTCACGGTGCGAATGAAGGAGTGGAGCTCGGGCACTTTAGCGAAAAGGTGAACAACACTTCAAGTTTATTCTCGTACTTTGGTCAAGAAGAGCAATAAGGTGAGAGAAAAAAGAAAAGACTAGATGGACTGATGGAGTGGTTTAACTAACCATGCTTGTACAGTTGAACAGTTGGGACAGGTATATATGATTGGCAGCTCGGCTGATCCGACCACCAGGCCTAGGTCATGTACTTATGTGTGTTATCTGATCTGAACAAGCCAACCAATGCAGCTTCATGGTTTCAGTTTTTAATGAACACAACGCACCCATAAGAGAGCTCTTTTCGAAGTAAAGCGCCAGCGTCTTACCAGTAAGCAAGCCTTTGCTTGACGGCAATAGCGAGCTAATACAGAAGCAAGATGTCTTGCGCACTCCGGGCTTGTTTGGATGCAGCCCTCACCCAAATTGCCTGGACTGGTTACCTGCCTGGATGTTGCCTGGACATCGTTTGGTTGGATACCTGGGCTTTTTTGCCTGGCAGGCTTGCCTGTGTCAATTGCCGGGGAGCCAGGCATAGGAAATCGGTCGCCTGGGCCTCGCGGCGAAGTTGCCTGGCTATAATGACCGTGATTACCTTTTCCCCTCCTCAGTCCTCTCATTCCTCTTTCCTCTCTTGTCTCTCCTCTCTTAGCTCTGCCTTCTTGGAGAGGGGAAAGTACGACTGATTCAATGGAGATGAAGGATGTTGCAGCGGTGTTCCTCTAGGCTGCTGATTCGGTGATCTGCTCTCTTAGTTCTTCTCTTCCCTCCGTTGATTTGCGCAGTTCTTGGCTCAGATCTGGTGCGGCAAAAGGTGAGATGGAAATCCCCTTTATCCTTTTTATTCTCTTCATCTTATTCATTCGTTTTTGTGCTAGATTCAAAAGTTGTAAGTTATCTAAAAGATCCTGTAGAAAATCATGCCATACATGTATCCCTAATGTTAATTGCCAATGCACTTGTTTTATTGCATTTTTTCATGATGCTCAGATGGATATAGAACCTAGTACCGATTACATTATCCAACAAAGAGCTCGAATCTTAAGTGCCATATCTGTTGTCATGGTCATTATCCAATGGCGACGACGTCGGCGACTCCACTATAGAAGGTTGCAAAGAAAATATGGGCCATTGGTGAGCAGAGATTTGGCGAGGCAAACAAGGCTAGATGAATTATTTAATGGGACAGATAAAAATTGCATCCATCAACTTCGGATGAGGAAAGCTGTTTTTTGGAAGCTTTCCTCCCGATTGCGTGATGCTGGTCTACTACGAGATACAATACATGTCTCAATTGAAGAACAATTAGCTATGTTTTTACACACAGTTGGCCACAATCTGAGAAATTGTGTGATTGGATTTTATTTCAAGAGATCTGGTGAGACTGTGAGCCGGTATTTTAATGAGGTCTTGATGGCTTTATGTTTCCTTGCCAAAGATATGATAAAGCTTAGGTCAATACAGACCCATCAAAAGATAACCAATAGCCCTGGCCGGTTCTACCCATACTTTGAGGTATATTGCAGAATATGCATTCAATATTTTAATCCTAATGACTAGTTTATTGGACTAAAAAAAGTTCCTTGCAATATAGGACTGCATTGGGGCACTTGATGGCACTCACATCCCTGCGTTTGTCCCTGAAAATATAGTTAACAGGTTTAGAGGCCGTAAGGGCTATCCAACTCAAAATGTCTTAGCAGATGTTGACTTTGATTTGCGGTTTATCTATGTGCTTGCTGGATGGGAGGGCTCAGCACATGACTCTGTAGTTCTGAGGGCTGCTCTTAAAAGATCAAATGGAATTCCATTGCCTGAAGGTTAGCATATAAAGTCCTAGTGGTTTTAAGGTATACAATAAATTTTGACGAGGCAATAAAGAATTCATCTTATGTGTTGTAGGAAAATATTATTTAGCTGATGCGGGATATGCAGCAAGACCTGGTATATTGCCACCTTATAGGACTGTCCGGTACCACTTGCAGGAGTATGGGGGTGGGAGGGTACCAGAAACGCCACAAGAATTGTTTAATCTTCGACACTCCTCCCTTCGTACCACTGTTGAGCGAGCATTTGGGACCTTAAAGAATCGTTTTAAAGTTCTTACTAGCAGGCCATATTTTCCATATAGCACGCAGGTGAAGATTGTGATAGCATGTTGTGTGTTACACAATTGGATCCTAGATAATGGTCCTGATGACATCATATATGATGAAGAACTCTGGTATAATACTTTGCCAAGGTCAGCTAGAATAGCCACAGATCAAGGCGTGGAAAATAGACAGTGGGTGGCCAAGCGAGACGATCTAGCAAATTTGATGTGGAGTCAATATTGATGTAGTTCAATATGTTTATGTATTATCGAGGTAGCAAATATGTACTTGTACCGTATTTATCGATCTTATTTGGCTTATAAAACTCGTTACTATTTTTTGTAAGACAATATCATGTGTCATCGCTACAATATTTTTCTATACTGTGGTTGTTACTTGCATTGTGTATCTTCTTGTAGTTCAAACAATGGATACTGAGGAGAAAGTCTGTATGAATGCTAAGGGTAAGGGATGTGACAAAGCTTCAGGGTCAAATCCAAGGGCAAAAGCTACACACTGGCCTGCAGCTATATCTGAATTTCTCCTTGATTGGTACATTGAGAAGAAGCTGTCGATGCCTCCAAAAACAAGTTTCAAGAAGTTGCATCACACAGCATGTACGGCTGCTGTAAACACCAAGTATGGCACTACATACAGTGTGGATCAAGTCCAACGTCACTGGAGGCGGCATAAGGATACTTGGGGACTTGTGGCAAAGCATCTCAATGACAGTGGTGGTGGCTGGGATGATAGCACAAAAATGGTAACTATATCCCAGTCCGCTATGAATGAGCTCTCGGTAATTATCTTTCACCACAATGATCAAAATATGCATGTATTTTTCTGAATGTTTCTTATGTAGTTTATCATGCAGGCAAATGATCGTGGGATTCTCTCTAAACCAATCCAGTTCTTTGATAAGATACAAGAATTATTCAGTGGCTGTACAGCTGATGGTTCATTTATGCAAGATCCGACCCTGCGGTGATCCGCACCAAGATGGCACTAACAAACTTGACATGATGAATGATATGTCTCACTATGATCAAGCAGATGATCCACATGGGCAAGATTCGGACAAAATTTGAGTCTGAAAGTGATGAATGTCAGGAGGTGGCGGCCCTCAACGCAACTAGTAGCCAAGTTTCTTCATCTAGTGTCAGGTTCATGAAACCTAACAAGAAAACCTTTAAAAGGGCTGGAAAATCAAATACACTACCTGCTGTTGCACGGATTGGTAGGGCCCGTAAGTCCACAAAACCCTCTACTGCGTGTGCTGATGATGATATGGATGTGGAGCTAACCAATACTTTGCGGGGCATCCAACAGAACCTTTCAAAACCAGTGCAGGTTGCACCTCCACCAGACCCCAACGATCCTTTATGGGATATGCTCAAGAAGATTGCATTACCAGGAGATGATAGGCTCGCAGTAGGGATGCACCTTTCCAAATCAGAATTTCAAGTCCATCGCAGTTTCCTTATCAATATGGGTCAAGAATACCTTGAGCGCTGGGTGTTCAAGTTTTTATCTGGTGGCAGCGATTAGATGTGTGGGAGTGTTGGTTGCATAGTCTTTTGCTTTTTGGATGATGGGGTCTGCTTTTGTTGCACCCTTTTGAGATCAGCATGTATAGTATAACAACATGCTAATTAGGTCTTGTCAGTGATAGTTAGAGAACTTCCTAACTTCTCTATGGACAAGCTATTAAGGCTCTTGAGGCAGACTATTGTGCTTTTGTATGTAGTGGAATCATTAACTACTTAAGGTGTAATTTTATCAGCCTAGAACATCAAAATTCATGATATGTAAGATTATGAATGGAGATGAACTGATCATGTTATTATCCATGACCTTTTAGGGTCAGTATGTCAAGTATGCCAACATACTATTCTGATGTAAGCAAGTTGGTAAGGCTCTTGGGCTAGCCTTTGTATTGTGCTTTTGTAAATCGGAACATCAGATTATGAATGGTTGGAAAGTTATATATTATCGACCTATAGCTCTTGTGTGTATGTTAGTTTATTTTAGTATGTTCGGTCATGGACGAAAAAATTCATTTAAAAAATATATTGGTTATTTCTCATGCGTGATTTTGTTGTAAAGAAATATGCTGATCTGGAGGTAATGCTACCATTCGTATAGACTATTGTTAATGTCACCTCAGGCAGCCTAACGAACCAAACGCTGCCTGGTGCTTATATCCGCTCGGTGATATCCAGGCATCAACCAAACAAAGCAATGAAGTCTCTTTCTTTGCCTGACCAGGCAACTTTGCATCTGATGACAGGCACCTTCCAGGCAGGCAAATATACCAGGCAACTAGCCCAGGCTTGCATCCAAACAAGCCCTCCATGCGTGATCGACAGTCTGTAATGTTTTCCGCATTGCTCCACACGTTAAGCGTAGAACTGTTTCACCAAGCTGGTTTAACACGGCCACCACTGTCACATCACAGACTCGCAGTGCCTTGAAAGCATTGTAAAACACGCGCATTTCACGAGCCCCGTGCCCCGGCGGGGCGTGCCTAAAGTGAAGGAAAGGACTTTGTTTTTTAACAAGGGGCGTCTGATCTGTAGTATTACCGAAAGAAGTAGCAGTAGAATTCATCATTTCGAGATTCACGCGTGCAAGGCAAAGCAAAGCGATCATTCCCCCGATTCACCGTCCATCCCGTGTCTTCGCGGTCAAACAGGAGAATCACCACCGCCACCACGCTCTCCGCCCCCACTCCACGCCTCAACGTGGGCCTCTGCTCCTCTCCTCCCCTCGGCTTTGGGCCCCCTTTTCGCGCGGCTTTTCACCCGCGCGCCCGCGCGGCCCCGTGCGGGCGACGAGCTGACGAGACGGCCACTCGCGCCCGCGGCCTTGTTTGTTTCTTGCAGCGATAGGTACCGTTGCCTCATACTGTACCAAATTTTGTTATTTTTATGTATCTTATATGTTGTGATAATTTGTAACGATTTTTTTGTGACTTTTAGTAGTCCTTTCAAAGTTTTTAAAACTATCGTTTAGTTATTTAATTTTTTAAAACCTTTTTTCAAGAGTTTTCAAAGTAATACGTCAACGCAATGGTACGCCGAAGAGAAGTAGCCCCACGCGTGCCGACGTGTGCGGAGGCGTCTGAGCGCCGCGCTGTGTTTGTGTTGCCGCATGGTACGGCGCCCGCGGGCTGCGGCATTGGAAGACGAACATAAACGTTGAGGCCACACCACCAGTGATGCAGCCGCGGCACGCCTGCACCACCGTGCAGACCACACGTCGGCAGCAGTGCAGTGCACCGCACCGGCGCGCGGATCCTCCTCCCGGCGCTCCATGTCCACGCGCGCGTGGCACCCGTCTCTTCGTGAGCCCCCAACCCACCGTACGTACTTACGTTATTACGTACGTCCACGCAGGCGCGCAGCACCACCGGCCGGCCCGTCCCGCCATGCGAAGCTCCAAGCGGCCGTCCGTTCCGTCCCACACGGGGATGACTAGGCGAAGAGCGCGCGCCGCAGGTTGATGCCCGCCGATCCGCCATGCCCACACCCACCGCACTGGACTGTAGCACTGGAACTGCACTGTCTTTGCCATTCACAGATGGGTTCACCGAGGCTTGGGCCCATGTATCAGTCACAGTGTCGCCATGCAATCAGCTACAGAGGATTCCCAATGGGACGCGAAATTCATTATTTCGGATGCTATGTTTTTTAAAAAAGGTTTGTCTAGAATATAAAAAGGATTCTAACCGAAATCTAGTTACCTTCTTATACATTACACCCAACAGGTATCTTCCAATTAGAAAGAGTGTACATGCATTACATTTTTAGGATATTTTCTTATTTTCTTTCTAGATGATTGTTAGGAATAGAAGGCACAAACACAGGATTTAACGTGAAAAAAACCCCTCCAAGGTGGAGAGGAAAAAAACCACGTGAAAATAATCACTATAATGGTGCAAGATGTACGAGAGTCTGCAAGGGGCTTTATATAGGCATGCCCAAGGCAAATTAGTAAAACTAATATTTGGAGGCATAACCTAACAAATCTCCCCTTGACTCTAAATCCATGAAAATGTTCTCCCAAAATTCCCGAAGGGCATTAAGCTCCGTGAATACCAACCAAGTCAAGACAATGCTTGAACTTGGTATTAGATAATGACTTTGTAAGCATATCTGCAGGATTTTCATCAGTATGTATCTTTCCCACAACAATCTTGCCTTCAGCAACAACATCGCGGATAAAGTGGTACTTGATATCAATGTGCTTAGTCTTGGCATGATACATATCATTCTTGGTCAAACAAATAGCACTATGACTGTCACAATAAACAGTGTTGACATGCTGTGGAAAACCAAGTTCAGAAACAAGACCTTACAACCAAATAGCTTCTTTAACACCTTCAGTAGCTGCAACATACTCTGCTTCAGTAGTAGAAAGAATAACTACAGATTGTAATTAAGCTTTCCAACTCACTGCAGAACCACACAAAGAGAATAGATAGCCGGAAATAGACATTCTCTTGTCGAGTTCACCAGCATAGTCAGAATCAGCAAACCCAATAACATTGTTCGACTTCACCAAACTTTTATCAAACATTAAGCCATAGTCAGAAGTACCTTTCAGATAACGAAGAATCCACTTAACAGCATTCCAGTGTTCCTTACTGAAAGAGGATCTAAGGCCTAGAGGGGGGTGAATAGGCAATTTTAAATTCTTTTTGATTATTCTCGATTAAGCATCATGTTAATAATTACCCAATCCTAATTGCAATTGACAAGTAAGCGGAAGCGACAAGCAATTACGAGACAACTAAGACATGGCATACAATTTGAACACAAGCGATGCAAAAAGAGTAAGTGCGGGAAATAAATGAGAGAGTGACACGGTGTTTGTTTGACCGAAGTTGAAGTCAGAACTCCTACTCTCGTTGAGACTACCCTGCGCTGAAGGACCGGCTCGCTCTCGAGCCTAGCGCCTCGCTTACTCCCGGTGAGTCGTTCGCCGCTCCGTGAGGTGGACTCAAATCACCCGTGCACCGACTCGAGAGTAGCCACACGCCAAGGCCTACTCCCAAGCCCACGCCTCCACGAAGGATGTTTTCAAAAGTAACAAGCCCGAAACGCCCCGATCATGCCGGATCGAAGGACTTCCATGAAGCTCGGTATTGGGGTTTGATGGATTGTGGCTTTGGATGATCTTGTGGGTGGAGGATTGGCTCTAGAACACCTAATTGATGAGTTATGAATGTGGTAGGTGAAGTGGAGCAGCAAACCTCAAAATAGCCAGCCACTAGATAGGTATTTATAGCCCCTAGCGCAAAACTAGCCGTTGTCCCTCGGAAGAGGACAAAAGACTAGCCGTTAGCCTCTACCGGACGCCGTCAAGACGGACACCGGACGCCGTCCGACGAGAGCAATCGCTCTAAAAAATAGGTTTATCGGACGCCGTCCGTCCCACGGACGCCGTCAAAGCAACAAGATCGCATAGCCAGCTGAGCTCTTGGACTCCCCCAGACGCCGTCAAACAATGACAAATGACCAAAATTGAACTTTATCGGACGCCCGTCCGTGACGACGGACGCCGTCCGACGCGAGTACTAATTTGGATTTTGGGCTGGTCGGACGCCATCTAGATTGACCGAGACGCCGTCCGAAGCGTAATGGATTTTCGACTAAAAAGGTGAGGAGGAAATTTAGGTGGGTTTCTCTCTAGAAATCTCACAAAGGGATATTTGGGTATTTTTAGAAGTGGTGGACTACGGAGATCGAGTTTTGAGAATTCATAAAGATCCGCAAGATCCGAGATATTCAAACCCTTTTGAAATCCGACGAAAATGAAAATAAACCTAACTACTCTAATCTATCGTGACCTCTTCTCTCGGGTCACGCACTTGAAGTCTTGGAGCAGCTCAGAATTTTGTCGATGCTTCAAATCAGGGTTTATAAAATCACCGAGTCTTTGCTAGGGTTCCGAGAGGACCAAAAACTCCCTAGCACTTAATATTAATTAATTTTGTCATCAATGCCACTAATAAAAATTAGGGCTCAACGATGCTCACAATCTCCCCCTTTGTGGCACTTGATGGCAACCTAAGAGAGAATAAAATTTTTGAGCTGCAAAAGATGTTAGTGCAATACAAATATGCGAGCAATTGACAAATGTAAGACAACCCCAACTCGACCACAAGGATGTGCATGCAAGAGAAGCTCCCCCTAAATTCATGCATGAATTAAGTTCAGAAACCAACAAGGTTCAAAAGTCATAAAACCAACCAAGGTAACAAACACAAATTTCAACGAGTATCGAGGCAACAAATAATATTACAGGTAAAGACAAAACCTCGATCTCACTAACTCATGCTATTCTCTCTACCTTCTCCCTAACTTCTCCCCCTTTGTCACCAAGAGACACAAAAAGGGAAAAGGTCCTATTCTTGCTGGTCTTGATCCATGTTGTCACCTCCGTCATCTCCCTGGCCGCCGGAAGAGGAGCCCTGACCTCTGGGACGCTTGAACAAGGGCATATGAGCTGCAGAGGGTACCGACCGAGGTGAGGATGGATCATCATATAAATTGGGTCGGTTGAGGGTTTGGCAAAGAAAAGTTGAGATGGCGGCGACTTCCCACGATAAAATGAATCTTACCAGAGGAGGATATGGTGTGGTGGAGGCACAAAGGATGGAGCAGGCCCAGAAGGAGGGTAAACCCAAGGATGAACCGGAGGTGGGTAAGCAGGTGGGCGAGGAAAACTCGATTCTGGCGATAGGCACAGGTAGGCTGTCATGAGCATGTGAGTACCATGAGTAAGGATTGGCCCTTCGAGCAGGCATAAACATTGCACCCATGTCTTTGTCAGTGACTTGAACTCGCAAATTCATCATTTAAGTATGTCTGCTGCCTGCCGGATCATCATCTCCTGCTGGTGGTGCCACTCTTCTTTCACCTCGGTGTGAAAATTTCTCATCTCCGTCTGCACCCTCTCATCTCACCTATCAAGGCGTCATACCAAGGGGAGGTGCAGGCGAAGAACTTCGCACAGTCTTGGCACAAATGGCTGCATTGGAGCAGCAGGAGCAAAGACAGGAGCTGGAGGAGGAGCATCATCACCAGGTCTACCCAACTTGGGCTTGCTCCTAAGTGAGTTTAAGAAGTTCTTCATCTGATGCTTTTTGATTCTGTTTGTCCAGCTTCTTACTTCATCTGCAGAAACCCACTGAGTCCTAGAAAGAAATAAGCCAATATAGGGAGCTAGAGGTAGTGCCCTATTGACCTCTCTGAATATTGTGTCATCCAGCTCTCCCATGAGGGTGGCGCCAATGTTTATAACTCTGCCTGTCAGGAGATAAAGCATGAACCAACTGCAGATCGGTAAAATCCTGTCACGGTTGCCACCTCGAACAAATAAAGTGCTTTGAAGAATAAGGTTTATCGAGGCGGGCTCTGTGCATGGCGATTGGCCTTCTCTATATTCAATTCTTCCTCATCAACATCAATGTACATGAACCGTACTTCTTCAAGAGGAGGATATTTGCCCCTCCAGAGGGCATCTTCATAGCACACCTCATTTAAATCAGTGCCAGAGTCTGGAGTACCCAAGGCGTGATTCATCTCGACCACTGAGATCCTTTGAACCTGTCCATCGACTGAATGATAATAGTTTGACTCTGTCTCGTCTTCGGCAACCAGTAAAGTGCAAAGAACTCACAGTTTCTCTCTATGCTCCAGGTTAATTTCTTGTTTGAGATCAACTCTGCTAGGCCTGGAGTAGAGCTGAATATGGTGTGTACTTCAGGCCCTGCCACTGCTGAGATCTCGCTCCAGTCAACACAATGAGGATCTCTCTGACTGCCCTTGGGAGCAGAAAAACACAGGTAGAGCTGCTTCTGAAATTTTGTGTAAAACCTGAAATCCTTGGTGTACTCTCGCCTCTGAGGGAACCACTTCGCATAAGAGACGGACCTCTTCTTCCTCAGTGTCTCCATAGATAGTTTCAGAATCTGATCATCCACGGAGTCGTCCTCAGCGACCACTGTCTCGGTGACATCCTCATCAATTGGGTCCTCAATGTAGGTGTCATCGTCAGCATCCTCTGCGGTGGCAAAAGAAGATCCCGCCATCCGAGTCCAATGGATTCCCTGATCATGCTGCTGCTGAATATCTGCTCTAGTCACTTTGCTTGGGCGAGGAGGAGCGGCACTGCTAGCCGTCTCATCGACATAATCCGGATCACCCTTGCTGCCACTGTCGCGACGACCACTGAGGGTCCTGCCCAGAGCCTTCCCAAACTTTTTCAATGATTTCGACATTCTGAAGCACACCTTGACCAAAAGATCAGCGACAAACCGATCCCATGTCAAGAGCCATCGACCAAGGTGCCAACCCCACCACGAGCCAACCACGAACACGAGCAGCGGAAAAACCTATTCAAAACCTAGAACTTGGTAAACAACGAAATTTGACGGGAATAGAGGCGGGAAGCCGTTACCGAGCCCTAGAAGGGAAGGAGGAAGTCGCCGTGCGTGAGGAGACCTTCCCCAAGGCCCTTCCGGTAGAGAAAGGAGGAACTCGGCGGAGGCGAGGCGCCGACGAGAGCCGTCCACTTCAATCCACGTGGAGGAATCGAAGAGGACGACGAGGGAGGCCGCCGGTGGTGGTGGAGATCGCGGAGGTCGCCGGAGGGTCTTCCCGGTGAGGAGAAGAGGCGAGGGGCGGCGCGGTTTGGGAGGAGAGAGGAGATGGAATGAGGAAGAGGGAGGCGGAGAGGTAAGTTATCTGCAGATTCCGCACGGTTGGGCCTGTCGGACGGCGTCCGGCGGTGATCGGACGGCGTCCGAAAGACTGGTGCAACACAGATGGACCTCGTCGGACGGGTCGCGGAGAGGCGACGGCGTCCGAAATGACAGTCTGCTCGAATCGACCTTTATCGGACGGCGTCCGATGGTTACCGGACGGCGTCCGACAGTACGAATTCAGCCCACACAATACCCTGTCGGACGGCGTCTGAGACTTTCCGGACGGCGTCCGATGGAGGTAAATTTCACAGCTGCTTGCTCTTCTGACCAGTGGGCCCCACCAATGCGAGAATTTTTATATAAAAATAATGTTTTGAAGTGATGATCTCCATTTTGCTCAAAATTCAAAGGAAGATTCACATGTGAGCAATTTGAAGTGATTTTCTAAGATTTTAATTTTGAAGGGATAAGATACCAAGTTTGACAAATGAAACCAAATTAAATTCAAAAACCCAAATTTTGATCTTCGAGATCAAGAAAATGTGTGAACCTAAATTTTGCCTTGATTTCTCATATAGGCATGAAAATCGTGCATAGGGGTTCACTTTAGAGTTTAAGCACATGTTTTTGAGTTTTGACTCCTTTTTCAAAATATTTTCAATAATTTTAATGCCATATGATTTTCAAGAGAAGAAATATGCATATGGAGCAAATTTTTCAAAGAGGGATAAGATTTTCAAAATTAGAAGTTTGAAGTGATAAGACGATAAGGATAGTCTATTAAGTTCAAATTTGTTTTGGCTTGAAATATAGGACAAGAATGTGCTAACCCAAAATCAAATTTATCTTTTCACCACTAGAGGGAGTTTTGAGATCATGAGTTGAAACTAAACTCCCCCTAAATGTGACAAGGGTCAAAAGCAAATGGAAAAATTCAAATAAGACCCAAAAATCACAAAAACCAATCAACACGCATTTGATCTATCTAGTATGTTGAGTTCATTCCTTAATTTGCAAAACCGTGCCTCATCCAAGGGTTTGGTGAAAATATCCGCCAATTGGTCTTCCGTTCGCACGTAGGCAAGCACAACGTCACCCTTTGCAACATGGTCACGAATAAAGTGATGTCGGATGTCGATGTGCTTTGTACGGGAATGTTGGACCGAATTGTTGGCTATTTTCACCGTACTTTCATTATCGCAAAGAAGTGGCACTTTTTCAAATTTTAGCCCAAAGTCACTAAGCATCCGTGTCATGTACATGAGTTGAGCACAACAACTCCCCGCCGCTACATATTCCGCTTCATGATAGATAGCGCCACGGAGTTTTGCTTCCTCGAAGTCCATGACACGAGTGAGCGTCCTAGCAAGTGACAACCCCCCGAGGTGCTTTTGCGATCAATTTTGCAACCGGCATAATCCAAGTCGGAATAGCCAAGAAGCTCAACACGCGCTCCCTTGAGGTACCAAAGACCTAGACTAGTAGTGAATTTTAGATATCTCAAAATGCGTTTTACGGCAACAAGATGCACTTCTTTAGGGGATGTTTGAAAACGAGCACACATGCACACACTAAACATAATATCGGGTCGAGAAGCGGTAAGATAGAGAAGCGAACCGATCATGGAGCGATAAAGATTTTGGTCCACGGGCTTTCCATCTTCATTCAAGTCAAGATGCCCATTAGTGGCCACTGGTGTTTTGATCGATTTGCAATCGTCCATAGAAAACCGCTTGAGGAAGTACTTTGTGTATTTCTCTTGACAAATGAAGGTCCCTTCCCGAAGTTGCTTGATTTGAAATCCAAGGAAGAAGGTGAGTTCTCCAATCATCGACATTTCGAATTCCTTGGACATCATTTCTCCAAACTCCTTGCATTTAGATTTGTTAGTGCATCCAAAAATAATATCATCCACATATATTTGACAAATAAATAAGTCATTTTTAATTGGCTTTAGAAACAATGTGGAATCAATCGCACCGGTTTTAAATCCCTTTTCTAAGAGGAAGTCCCTATAACGCTCATACCATACTCTAGGAGCTTACTTGAGACCGTATAGCGCCTTAGTGAGCTTGTAGACATGGTTAGGGTATTTAAGGTTTTCAAAACCGGGCGGTTGCTCGACATAAACAAGTTCATCAATAAAACCATTTAGAAAAGCACTCTTAACATCCATTTGAAAGAGAGTTATGTTATAGAGAGAGGCGAATGCCAAAAGTAACCGTATAGCTTCAAGTCGAGCAACGGGGGCGTAGGTTTCTCCATAGTCAAGACCTTCGATTTGAGTAAAACCTTGCGCCACCAATCTTGCTTTGTTTCGTACCACTTCACCGTTCTCATCTTGTTTGTTGCGGTAGACCCATTTGGTTCCAATGACATTGTGGTCCTTCGGTATTTCAACAAGTTCCCAAACTTCATTGTGGGTGAAGTTGTTCAATTCTTCATGCATGGCGTTCACCCAATCCGCATCCGCCAATGCCTCATCAATGGTTCTAGGCTCAACAATAGACACAAAGGCGTGATGCTCACAATAATTAGCGGTATGAGAACGGGTTCTTACGCCTTGATTGAGATTGCCAATGACTTGATCTAGAAGATGATCCTTGGAGAGAGAGCGGTGTTGTTGGACGGGTACTTGTAGATCATTGCCTCCCCCTTGAGCTTGATCAACTTCAAAGTTTGCATCTCCGTCCACCGCTTGATCTTGAGTTGTTGGAGAGGTGTCTTGAGCTTGATTATCAATGAAGGTGGTAGGAGAGACAACTTCATCTTTTGGCACCTCCGGTGAGGGTCGAATTTCCCCCAACTCCATAGCTTCATGCGGTGGCTCATCACCTACATTTCTTGTCAAATCTTGCTCATTTTGCGAGCCGTTAGTTTCATCAAACTTAACATCATAAGCTTCCTCAACAAGCCCGGTAGAATTATTAAAGACTCGAAAAGTTTTTGAGCGAGAGGAGTACCCTAACATGATACCAATGTCACACCTCTTTTGGAACTTACCCAAATAAGCCCTTTTCTTATAGATGTATACCTTGCAACCGAAGACTCGAAAGTAAGAGATGTTGGGCCTTCGTCCCACTAGTAGTTCATATGAGGTCTTGTGAAGGAGTCGGTGGAGGTAAAGACGGTTGATAGCATGGCACGCCGTGTTGATGGCTTCCGCCCAAAAAGCATGCGGCGTGTTGTACTCGTCAAGCATTGATCTTGCCATCTCTATCAACGTACGATTCTTCCTTTCCACCACTCTATTTTGTTGGGGAGTGTATGCCGCCGAGAATTCGTGTTTCACACCTAACTCATCACAAAATTCCTCGATATTTGTGTTAGTGAACTCGGTGCCATTATCACTCCTCACCTTTTTAATAAAAGAGTCAAATTCCTTTTGAGTTTTCAAAGCAAATCTTTTAAACACATCACCGGCAAGTGATTTATTTGCAAGGAAAAATACCCACGTGAAACGAGAGAAATCATCGACAATCATATGACAATAAGAATTACCGCCTATGCTCGCATAGGTGGTTGGGCCAAATAAATCCATATGCAAGAGTTCAAGTGGTCGGGATGTAGACATGAATGTCGTAGTCGGATGAGAATTAGCCACTTGCTTGCCGGCTTGGCATGAGCTACACAAACAATTTTTCTCGAATTTGACATCCTTCACTCCAACAACCAAGTTGTCTTTAAAAACCTTTTTTAAAGTGCCCATTCCAACATGTCCAAGACGTCTATGCCACAACCAACCAAGAGTGGTTTGAGCAATAAGACAAGTCTTGATTTGAGAAGATTCATGGTTTGAAAAATCAACCAAATATAAGTTTTGAAACCGGGTGCCTTCAAATGCGACACTTTGATCCTTAGTAGAAACAACACGAACTCCGTTGACCGAAAAGAAGCAATCTAAACCCAAATCGCACACTTGAGTAACGGAGAGGAGATTGAATTGCAAGCTTCCACCAAGAGCACATTAGAAATTGATAGGTCATTGGATATTGCAATTTTACCTATACCCTATACCTTTCGCTTGGAGTTATCCCCAAATGTAATCTTATGTTCGGGGTCCTTCTCCTCCTCTAGTGAGGTGAACATACTTAAGCTACCGGTCATGTGTTGAGTGCAACCGCTATCAAATATCCAATGCCGGCCACCGCTCTTGTAGTTCACCTACACACACAAATTCAAGCTTGGGTTTTAGGTACCCAAGACTTCTTCTTGGATCCTTTTGAGTTAGTCATCAAGCATTTGGACACCCAAATAGCCTTCACATCTTTTTTTTCATTGGGTGCACCAACATATTTAGCATAGGTAGAGCCATTCTTCCTCATAAGCATGTAACTAGCATTAAGCACTTGAGTTTTAGACATGAATTGAGATGTTTTAGCAAGAGGACAAGCAATGGCTTTATGTTTTTCATTTTTACAAATGTGGCAACGGGTCCTTCCCTTAACGAAAGTTAGCTTGGGCTTACCCCAACCACCCTTGGGCAAATCTCCGGGATGAAATCCCAAACCATGCTTACCCAAGGTATACCTTTGCTCCCGAAGCACCTTGTGAAGAGAGTTGTTCCCCACAAGCAATTTAGCCAAGCTAGAGTCTAGTTACTCAATTCTATCCTTTAGAAACAAATTTTTCTTAACTAGCTCATTAGCACATTTAGCAACACCACAAGTACCAATTGAACAAGCATTTTTATTTAGAGAAGTAGCACTAGTGGGTGAAGATGAGCTAGCATTGGGTGTGATTGTGGGTGACAAGCTAAAGGATGTGTCATGAGTTAAGCTAAGTGAACCATCTATAATGTCAATCAAATCACAAGTCACACCAACATTGCATTTTTCAATTGAGCAATCAAGAGGAGTTTCATTATTAACATTAGAGCTAGCTAGCTTGTTTTCTAGAATTTCAACTTGCAAATTTAGAGCTTCATAATCATCTTCTAGAGTTTCATGTTTTTCAAGCAAATTTTCAAATTCATTCGCAAGTTCTTTATGCACTTTCACTAGCTTCTTCCTCTTAGACTTTTCCTTCTCTAGAGCATTATTCAAATCATCAATCAAAAGCTTAAGCTCACTTTTAGAGAGGTGCTCATGTGTTACCTTCTCCTCTAGTGCCATAAGACACATGGGAGGTGTGGGGTTGATGATGGCGACTCCGGACACCTTGGTGTTTTCATTGTCGGAGAAGTCCGCCCAAGAGCCCTCTTCATCGGTGATCCATTCCCCAATTACTTCTTCTTGTACATTGGCGGTGAGACAAAGTTTTTGCTTAGGAAGAACCGGAGGAGCATTCTCCTTAATCGCAAGCCTGGCTAGCCCATGAGTTCTAGTATCTTCTTCTTCGGAGGATGATTGGAAGGACGATGAGCTTGAGCTATCTTCCTTCTTGGTCTTTTAACCGGCAAGAGCCTTCTTCTTCTCCTTTGATTTGTGGTCGCTCTTGCGGTAGTGACGGTACTTCTTCTTGTCATCATCCTCATCTTCCTCTTGATTCCTTGCCTTGTGCTTGTTCTTTTTATTTCTTGGACAATCCGCCGCCAAGTGACCCTTCTCTCCACATTCATAGCAACGCATCTCGGAGATAGGTCTTCGCCTTGAAGAGGATGATCCGCCGCGGAAGCTCATCTTTTTAATCAACTTTCTTGACCGTTTGACAAGGAGGGCCAATTCTTCAATCTCCGGAATTGCATCATCGGAGTCATCATCATCTTCTTCAACTTCGATCTTCTTCTTCCCACTTTTGGCTTTGGCGGGGAGAGCAATTGACTTCTTGTTGAGCGGAGACTCTTCACTTTCAAGAAGCCGCATCTCGTAAGAGTTGAGTTGCCCGAGGAGCTTTGTCGGTGTCATCTTCTTGAGTTTTGACTTGGATGCTCGAATTAAGGTCACAAGTGGATTGAAACTAAATGGCACAACATCGAGCATCTTTCGACAAACGTCAATGTCTTCCAAGACCTTTTTCTCCGAACATCCGGCAATTTCATTGACGATGGGGTTCAACCTAAGAAACATTTCATTAACACTTTCATTAGGGAGCATCTTGAATTGATCAAATCTTTTTCTAACTCGAGATAGCTTCTCCTCAAGCATCTCGGCACTACCAACATGAATTTCTCTAAGATGCTTCCAAATGTCATAAGCTTTAGTGAGATTGCCAATGCTATCAAAAACTTCGGAAGATACACTAGAAAGTAAAGCATTTCTAGCAATGGCATTAAAGCGTTTGTACTTAGCATGAACTTCATCAAGAGCAATTGTTCCGGCCGGAGGGTCCGGATAGCCGGTCTCACAAGCGACCCACACATCATAGCTAAGTGCCTCTAAGTAACATTGCATCCTAGTTCTCCAATAGTTGTAATTTGTTCCATCAAAGATAGGAGCTTTTCCAATTTCTATCCTAGGCCCCTCTTGAGCCATCTCCTAGCGGTGAAGCTAATACCGGAGAACCTAGATGCTCTGATACCACTTGAAAGAGGATCTAAGGCCTAGAGGGGGGTGAATAGGCAATTTTAAATTCTTTTTGATTATTCTCGATTAAGCATCATGTTAATAATTACCCAATCCTAGTTGCAATTGACAAATAAGCGGAAGCGACAAGTAATTACAAGGCAACTAAGACATGGCATACAATTTAAACACAAGCGATGCAAAAAGAGTAAGTGCGGGAAATAAATGAGTGAGTGACACGGTGTTTGTTTGACCGAAGTTCGGAGCCGCAACTCCTACTCTCCGTTGAGGCTACCCCTTGAGCACAAGGGCCGGCTCGCTCTCGAGCCTAGCGCCTCACTTACTCCCGGTAGTCGTTCCGCCACTCCGGCGAGGTGGACTCCTCACCCGTACACCGACTCGAGAGTAGCCACACGCCAAGGCCTACTCCCAAGCCCACGCCTCTACGAAGGATGTCTTCAAAAGTAACAAGCCCGAAACGCCCCGATCATGTCGGATCGAAGGACTTCCATGAAGCTCGGTATTGGGGTTTGATGGATTGTGGCTTTGGATGATCTTGTGGGTGGAGGATTGGCTCTAGAACACCTAATTGATGAGCTATGAATGTGGTAGGTGAAGTGGAGCATCAAACCTCAAAATAGCCAGCCACTAGATAGGTATTTATAGCCCCTAGAGCAAAACTAGCCGTTGCTCCTCGGAAGAGGACAAAAAGACTAGCCGTTAGCCTCTACCGGACGCCGTCCGACGGACACCGGACGCCGTCCGACAGAGGCAACTTAGCTGAGATTATAGTCTTTATCATCTTCATTGGTAGGACATTGACTCGAAGATAACTTAAAATGAGAAGCAAACGGTGTAGAGACAGGCTTGTAATTACTGAGATTATACCTTTCAAGTACTTTCTCAATATAACTTTTCTGAGATAGAAAAAGAGTACCAGCTTGACGATCACGCTGAATTTCCATCCCAAGAATTTTCTTAGCTGGGCCAAGATCTTTCATCTCAAATTCCTGACTAAGTTGAGCCTTCATCAATTGATTAATTAGAGACTTATCATGAGAAGCAATAAGCATATCATCAACATAAAGCAGTAGATACACAAAAGATCCATTGGAGAACTGCTTGAAATAAATACAATGATCATAATTGCTTCGAGAATAACCATGAGAAATTATGAATGAGTCAAACCTTTTATACCACTGCCTTGGAGCTTGTTTCAAACCATAAAGAGATTTCTTCAAATGACAAACTAAATGTTCTTTTCCAGGAGCAACAAAACCCTCAGGTTGAGTCATCAAAATCTCCTCATCCAAAAATCTCCATGAAGAAAAGCAGTTTTAACATCAAGTTGCTTTAATTCAAGATCAAATAAAGCAACAATAGCAAGCATAACCCGAATTGATGAATGACGAACAACAGGAGAGAACACCTCGTTAAAGTCAATACCTTCCCTTTGTTCAAAACCTTTCACCACTAGACGGGCTTTCCACCTTGCAAGTTCAACACCAGAAAGTCCATCCTTCTTCTTATAAAGCCATTTACACTTCAGAGGTCTTGTACCTTTTGGAAGCTCAACCAAATCCCATGTATGATTTTTATAAAGACTCTCAGTTTTTTCATTCATAGCAGTTAACCATTTAGAAGAATTATCACATGAGATAGCTTCAGAATAAGAAGATGGTTCAAATATTTCATCACTAGCAGTAATGAAAGCATAATTGGCAATATTATCAGTGTCACGATATCTAGCTGGCAATTGAATATCACGTCTAGGTCTATCACGTGCAATGAAATGATCATCAGAAACAGGAGGCTGAGAAACTGACAGTGTAGAAGAACAAGCAGTAGAATCAACAGGTAAGTCTACCTCAAAAGTTGGATTGCTTGTAGGAACAACAGTTTCAGATGTATCAGTGGATGAGGTACCACTAGCAGAAACACCTCCAGAGGAACATAATGAACTTTCATCAAAAGTAACATAAATGATAAATGGTCGTGAACGAACATAACCCAGCTGTGAGGTGCAATAGTGGTTATCTAGGTACACATGTTCAATTCCTCGATTGCGTGCCTCATATATACGAATTATTTCCTTCCCAACTTTGATGGCCACACAGAATAATCACAAAATTGCAAGATTAGGCAGAAAAGCTAAAGAGGAATGCGAGTCAAGTCGAGTGAAGAGGAGGAAGGATAAGAGTGACTCGGGAGAAATGAACAAACCGAGAGGAAAAGAAGAGAGACAAAAGAACAAGTTGAGACAGGAGAAGCATGTATAGGACCCTAAGCCGCAAGCTAAGGAATGTGAGAAGCAAGAAAAGCAAGAAGTAGAAGGTATGGATAGTAGGAGAACCACAAGAGAGAAAGATCAAGCCAAGACAAGAGGGAGAAGCAAGCTGAGCCATGAGGAAAAGAGGAAAGACAAGAGAATGAGTTGAGTTGAGTGAACCAAGGCACGAGTACTACAATTGATTACTTAATTTGTTGTTGGACGAACTGCTAAATTTGTTTGTTTCTATATGTTCAATCTCGTCAAATCTACAACATTATAATTTGGGTTCATAATGGTCAATGATGAGATTTTTCTTTTTTCCTTTGATTAATATGGAAATTTCTAGTATATTTTGATTAAGCATGGTGTCCCACGTAATTACGTGGCTAGTTTTTTAATTATTATGGACTCTTTTTATTTTGAAATTATGTTTTATTATGTTTGATATAAACTCTTTTTTAACTTTGTAGTTAACATACACTCTTATTTCTATTATTTAGTTATTGCAGTTGATAAGGACTCTTTCTTTTAATTTAAGCCGTCATAATTTGGTCCCACCATAATCGACGATGCAGACCTTTCTTTTTCTCTCCGAATAACGTGGAAATTCCTATTATTTTAGGATTAATGTGGTGGCTTCGTTTAACTATGCTTTAAATCTGTTAAATTCATCTAAAAATATAATCAAGATCCATATAAATCACTATAGCTGATGGTACACAATTCTCTCTTTTATTATATTAATGCGAGAATGTGTAATCTTTTACGTTATGTCGGTTATGGCGTATTGAACAACAGAGTACTGAGGAATGGAAAAGAAATAGAGTATGTATTTGTGCGTAGTTCCACACTTCCACTCCCTTTTAATTAACACGAATATACGAGCTATATGTTTATTTTTCAATAACGCAGAGAGTCTAAACTGTGGGTCCCTTTAATAGTTCAAGGCAATGGTGAATCGGATTTGGGTCACTTTAATTGTTTAGGGTGTCTAAACTATAATTTGAAAGATCGGGGATCTGGATGAGAATTACGTGATAGTTTAGAGACCGCTCACATAATTTACTCTAATAAATATATTGATTGATAATTCATATTTTCTTTTTTCTCAAGTTAATGTGAGAAAATCTAGTATTTTAGAATGGTGGTGGCCCGTTGACTTCTATTTTAAAATTATAATAGATAGCAATTAGAATACTATTTTGTTTCAAAATTCCTTTACTTCATTATTTATTTACTATAGTTAATAGGGACCTTTTTACTATCATTATTTTTTCTTTTAAGTTGATTAATTGGCATTTTTTTTGTTATTTTTAATACAAATTCTAGTTATTTCTATTTTAAATAGGTGTTGACATGGACTTTTTCCAGTTTTTAATTCAGAGTTTAATTTACGAATGACATATGCTGCTAGTAGATACCTTTTATAATGCAAGCAAGGCTAAAATAGTACTCCCTCCATCCCAAAATATAAGGCATATAAATTTTTGGCACGGTTTTTAAAGTAGAACTTTGACCATTAATTTCTTTGAACATATTATCAACAAATACAAAAATAACATCATATGAAAAACTTTCAAATACCAATTAATCATATTATATGCGTAACACGAAAAATGTAAGTTTTTAGCTTAATTATCAGTCAAGAGTTACAATTGTTGATTTTTTAAAATCCATGCACACCTTATTTTTTTGGATGCAGGGGTAGAAGAATTTATACCGATGTAACCGTGATTAAGCAACAGACTAATTTCATATGAAAAGACTCGTAGCAGTGTCATATATGGAAGTACTATCATGATTAAGCAAGAGCTTAATAAATCTTCTCAAAAAATGCTTAATAAATCGGTTGAGTTTAATCTTATGGCATGTTTGGTTTGATTCCTGACTCTATCTAGGACTAACTAGTCCACCGGTGGACGGGCGACGGCATCGTCCGACGATTTTGAAGGAATGACTCGATGACACAGTTTGACTTGAAGTTTGGAGCAACAGAACGAGTTGGTCTGGAGCAACTTCATCGAACGAATGAAACCAAACAACAAGTGTTTGAATCATTTGATCCCGAGACGATCCCATCTGCCAAACCAAACACACCATTAGAGTATTTGGAACGTGCTTATTCAGCAAGAAATTCATGTATTGTTCAACTTTATCGTGTTTTGCAGCCGAAGTGAGCCAGTGGCCCTAATCCACCGTGACGTCAATCTCCTCCTTGCGGTCCTTCCCCTTGTTGAAGTACTATCTTGATGTATTGCTCGAGCTGTGCGCGCGATGAAATCATGGCAATCCTCTTAAAACTTGATGTATGTCTCGATCTGTGTATGCAGTGAAATCATGGTGTTTTGATTTTGATTAAACCGATCGAGCTTTTTAGATGACTGGTTGGATTAGCGATAACACCTCCCTCTTGTAGAGCTGCGTGACGACTAAGAGCTTGTCGTTCTTGTTGCTCCCATGATCTGAACCCTTTTGGCACTCGTGATCGTCGTATGCATTCAGTAACATGGATTCGTTAATATATATCCTTCTTGTTGCTTCCGATCGTGATGGCTACGGATTCATTAATATGCGTGAATTTATTAAACTCGTGATTAGTATTGCACACAATGTGGATTCATAAGTATAGATTTTTTCAATTAATATAGGCTAAATATTTATTTAATATAAGCTATTATAATTCAGATCTACACTGATCAATGGTGTTGATTTAGTTTTTCTGAGAATTTCTTCTTTGAACCGTTATAATCCAACACTTTGACATAAATAGTAGGCTACTCCCATATCGATTAATGAAGGATATTTTATGTATGACGCATCATTTTTTTGGGGGGGCATACTGTGAGTTCTCCCGTATACCACCGGTGCGGTGTTGCGCTAGTTTTACCACCGGAGCGACGGCGCGGTGGCATGACGGTCTGCTTGGCAGAGCATGGCAAATGGGCACGCACGTCACGCACGGAGAGGAGCAAACAAACGGAAAGCGATTCCTTGCTTGGGCAGCCACCAAAGGCAAGGCCACGCCGCCGACGCCGGTGGTGGCACTGGCACACTGCCCCTTGGCCCTTTCCGCAGCTGCCTTCTCTCTCGCCTCCACGTACAGCGAACACCCCACGGACCACGGTGGCTCCTCGCTGCAACCACTGACAGCTCCGGGCAGAGAATGCGTGGCCCCCACATGTCATCGAGGGTCGAGCATGTGAGGCCGTTTGGGCCTAGAGACACCTGTCTGCCGTCAACCCGGATCACATTCTCTCTCATATGTGCACCTCCTTCTCTCTCTAGGCTACAAAGATCCACGGCGCACTCACCTCATTCCGTTCTGCTAGAGAGAGAGAGGGTGTAGTGTGCACGGACATATGCTCCAGCTACGTGTACGTGTATACATTGGACATTGGTAGTAGTACTGCTGCTGCATCATCGGCATCGCCCAGGCCAACCACCCGCAGGTCACACCAACCTTTCCTTCTCCTCATTACCACTCGTGCTCCCTCCCCACCCGCCTCCGCCCGCCCTCCGGCCATGGTCTCGCTCGCCGGCTCCCAGATCCCGTCGCCCGGGCAGAGCCCATGCGCGTCGTCGGCGCGGGCGCGGCGCCGCCTGGGGCACTCCATGCGCACCATCCGCTCTGCGCTCATGCACTCGGACTCCTCCCCGGGGTCCTCGCCGCCGCGCGGCGACGGCGCGGACTCGGACATTGAGAACCTGACGGACTCCGTCATCGATTTCCACCTCAGCGAGCTGGCGGCGACCGCCGGGCCCGCGCACCCGGCGGCGGTGGCCAAGTCGTCCTCCGCCAACGCCGCAGCCACGGAGATGCTCGAGCTGTCGCGGGATTTCTCCGACTACGCCAGCTTCAACTCCGACATATCCGGGGAGCTCGAGCGGCTGGCGGCGGCGGCGGCGGCGGCGCCCAGATCCGACGAGCCGGAGCTGCGCGCCGTGGATCTGAATGATCTGGAGTCGATGGATCTGTCCGTGGACGCGGCGCCGCTGGAGCGCGTGGAGCCGTTCGTGCTGGCGTGCGTCCAGGCGCTGGGGCAGGAGGCCGGGCCGGACGCGCGGCGCACGGCGGCGGCGAGGATAAGGCTTCTCGCGAAGCACCGGTCGGACATCCGCGAGCTGATCGGCGTGTCCGGTGCCATCCCTGCACTGGTGCCGCTGCTGCGGAGCACTGATCCGGTGGCGCAGGAGAGCGCGGTGACGGCGCTGCTGAACCTGTCGCTCGAGGAGCGGAACCGGTCGGCCATCACCGCTTCGGGGGCCATCAAGCCGCTTGTCTACGCGCTGCGCACCGGCACCGCCGCCGCCAAGCAGAACGCCGCCTGCGCGCTGCTCAGCCTCTCGGGTATCGAGGAGAACCGCGCCACCATCGGCTCCTGCGGTGCCATCCCGCCGCTTGTCGCGCTGCTCTCCGCAGGCTCCACCCGCGGCAAGAAGGACGCGCTCACCACGCTCTACCGCCTCTGCTCGGCGCGCCGGAACAAGGAGCGCGCGGTGAGCGCCGGCGCCGTCGTGCCGCTCGTGCACCTCATCGGCGAGCGCGGCAGTGGCACGTCGGAGAAGGCAATGGTGGTTCTTGGGAGCCTTGCGGGCATCGCCGAGGGCCGTGACGCCGTGGTGGAGGCTGGCGGGATTCCCGCACTGGTGGAGACCATCGAGGACGGGCCCGTGAGGGAGAAGGAGTTCGCCGTCGTGGCGCTTCTGCAGCTGTGCTCCGAGTGCCCCCGCAACCGTGCGCTTCTTGTCCGGGAGGGCGCCATCCCGCCGCTTGTCGCTCTCTCGCAGTCCGGCTCTGCCCGCGCCAAGCACAAGGTATGCAGCATCAAGTCACAATTTTTTTTGCTTCTATCCACATTCATCTCGTTCATGTCATGTTGGAATTGGAATGGATATGATTTGCTAAATTTTTGTGTAAACGATATCAAACCCGAAAATTTTCTGTTTTGGATTTGATGTGACCGAAGGCATCTTGTCTGCCAGTTTATCACGATAACAACAGTGTCCAACGAATTCGTTGGTTAGAGTTTGATTGAAGTCTGATTGACGCTAAGTACTGAAAGTACATTAAACCTAGACGGAGGCCAGGGCACTGTGCATTTGTGCAATGCCCATGTACTTGCTAGTTTAGGTAGATTTCCACTCGTTCTTCAAATACGTTCAAAGACGTCCTGCTAGTTGGCATGCATTGCCACGGTACTGATCAAGTTTGGTGTTCTTTCCACATTGTAGAGATATTTACTTCCCTAGGATCTGCTAAACCCTCGAGTTACTACAGGAGGATCCATGTTCTCTCATAATGCTAGTCAAAACTCTACAGTATCTTTGCTCCTATCTTGATCTACCCCCCAAAAAATAATGCTCCCAGGGACCAGGGTCACTAGAAAATGAGCCCTCTTAAATCTATTGTGAAAAACATGTACATCTGAGATTTCCTGATTTTTGAGAAACTGATAGGTCCTGATGAAATGTGTGCTTCTCAATTTTGACTCTACAGTTTACTGTGGCATTTACTGTGATACCATGCATGCGCCCATTCTGTTTTACGGTATCTGTAGCTGATCGCCTGATCCCAAGTTGTGGACTCACATTTAAGCTTTCTGATTTGCAGGCTGAGACTTTGCTTTATTATCATGCAATGCATGTGCCATTCAGTTTTACTGAAATCTGTCACTGATCCGAAATTGTGGACTCACTTACGGTTAGCTTTGTGGTTTGCAGGCGGAGACTTTGCTTGGTTACCTGCGTGAGCAGCGGCAAGGGGGCTGCAGAGCTGGGACAGTAGCAGCCACGAGCTTGGCTAGGTAATGCAGCAACTAACGTGGCCGGTGAAAGACGAGGATGCCATGCCTTGAGAATGGATGCAGCTCTGTTGGGGAAGGGGTGTGGCGATCATCTGTAAATAACAAAGCTGGCTTCGTTTCGCTTATGTGAATACATATGTGGTTTGCCGTTTCGGAGTTATGGCGAAGAGAACGGCTGGTTGGTCACTAACAGGGCGTGCTAGCAGATGATTTTTGTGTCGCTGGTCAGGTATGTGATGTTGAACGGTAACTCTGTACAGGATGCTAGGGTGGTATGGTATGCTTGCTTGGCTTGGCTTGGTTCTATAGGAGAATGTTGGATCGTCAACCATGTGGTTTTTGCTATAGGTTTGGAGTCCAGATTCCCCTGTTCCCTTCTTTTAATCTAGTGTGACTTATTTTGCAAACACTTCTTGATTCCCTCTGCACCAAGTGGTTTCTTTTCAATAGAATCTGAGGTGTTTCTGCCAGGAGAGCACACTCAAAGGCCTTATACAATTGATCCTAGCGTAGTGTAGCATTTCAGAAAAAATCAAAAGTATTTAAAGAGAGGTTTAAATGTTATAAAAAAATAATTAAAAAATGATTTTATAATCTTTAAGAGGGCTACTTAAAAACCTAAAAAAAATATTACAAATTATTGTACCAAATAGGCTATATAAAAAAGATAAATTATACTGAAACGCTACGCTACGGTAAACTGGAATGTACAAGGCCAAAAAAAAAAAGAGTACTGTGAAAGCTCATGGTAAAGCATGCAGCAACCATCGAGTGAGCATCGGGGTCACTGACAGCTACACGATTTCTTCAAAGTTTCGCATATATGGTCAAGAATTCAAGATAGCAGACACCATGAACTGATGTCTGGGAAATGGTTGTGACACTCGAAAATGATTTTGTTGTCATCCGACACCTGAAAACGTAAGTCATGAAAACTGACGCGTTGATGTTTGGTGCTGAGTTGAGTGCTCCGCGAACATGGCCGGGGTGTGGACCCAGCCGTCAAAAGATCCAGAAAGGCAGGAAGATTTTAAAGGCATCCGCCGACCATTTGACTTGCAACTTTGCAAGTTTTCATGAACAGTGACTCCCTTTTTAGAGCTGCGCTACGTAGCACTCCGGGATAAGGCCTGTTGCTAACGAGTACAACATCCGGTCATAAAAAAGTAGTTGTTGGCTTTTTGACACGTTTTTGATCATTCATCTTATTTAAAAATTTAGTTTAAATATGTAAAAATATAAGTCATACTTAAAATACATTTAATAATAACGAAATCATAACAAAATAAATAATATTTATATAATTTTTTTGATAAGACGAATGGTCAAATGCGTGTACAAAAGTCAAAGACGATTTTTTTTTTTTTTACCGTGGGGAGTACTATGTCTTTGTAACAAATAAGTGATGTTTGAGATTGAGCCATCTAAATTGTGTACGTAGAAATTATGATACTGTCTACCGAGCTAGACTGAAATTTTTCACAACTTCAGCCGACACCACAACCACGCGATTAACTTGATGAATCAACTAATCAGCTATAGGATTTTCCCATAAAACCATCAGGTGTCTAATCTACGTCGCCGCCGACATCAACATGCTCCCTGTCAACGCCACCCGATAAACCCATCGGCGACGGTGTAGCTGAGCAGAAGTATAAATATGCAACCAAATAATAAAACTCACAATTTATTCATGCTAAAATTGCACTTTTTATGCGGTGCACTTTTTGAATTACAAGAGTGTAAATTTGGAGACTTGAAATTAATCTCAATCATCAGTTGATTGCTGGTTAGCAAAAACCAAAAAACATTATGCATTGATTCGTCTCAATGAGCACTCCAATAATATTATAAATGTAGTGATTTTTGAAAGAAATTGCAATAATAATTGATGGCCAAATCTGTAAACATGGAGACTATGCAAAATCAAACATGTTAAATTTTTTTATCGGAGGGAGAGTACTATTTTCACCTTTTTTTGGTTTTGAGATAAAAAAATAGCTTTTAAAATTAACAATTATTCCAAAAACCATTGGATATCCGAAAAAAACTTGTATTCCAAAACCATAGTGTAGTACACTATAGGTTATTTTTCGATTTTTTGCAACTCTACTTCTAGCCAAAGATTTCAACTTTTTTTCTAACTCCTTGCTTAGTTTGATCAAGTTTGACGTGCTGAAAATGATATAGCCAAACAGGTTTATAGTTTCAATGTATTCTAGAGTTAAAATGAATCTTGTTGAAAATATAGTTCTCTTATGTACACGTTGAAAAGTATGTATATATATACAGTATGTGTTGGAGTGACTTAGTGCATGACCAATGCTATGCCTGTTTATGGACTAATCCATCATTATTCATATGTTCCTTCGTTATGAAATAGTAGTCGTTTTACACTTGTCCTAATTCAAAGTTTTAAAATTTTATCCATAGAGAACTTTTAAACTATTTAGATTGAGAACATAAAAATCATATAGATAGATTCGTCTTTAAAAAAACTTTCATAATATTATAAATAAATTTTAATGCATTATAAATAAATTTGTAATAGTTTTGTATGGTCAAAGTTTTATTTTGGAGACCATGTCAATATCCAAAACAACTACTTTTTCATAAAGAAGGGAGTACTTTTTAAAGGAAGGAAATTCAGTGGCACTCGGTGCCACACAAGCTTTGTTGCACCCAATTTTGTGCCTATATCTCTCCTCCTCTCTCTCTATCTCCTCTCACTCCTCTCTCCCTATCTCTCTCCGGGTGCCACCATGGCACCCGGTGCCATATAATTTCCATGGCTTTTTAAATATTACCATGCTTTTTTCTATTTTTTTATATTGTAAAGCCACCTCCAAAATTTCTCGAACATAACATAAATTAAACGGAACAGACAAGTTTTAGAAGCAGATTTAAGATCCTCTCAAATTTTAGCTTAATATTTATCTCACTTCAGTTCAGCTAACTTATACATTTTGAACATTTGCTTTAACCACTTCGGACATGACGATATTATAAAGCCATGGTTTTGTCGAAACTATGGACATGATCCATATTCGCACCCAAAGAACTGCGTTGGCATCATGCGGCAAGAGGGGCATCAGCTCCTCCAATGCTCAATGTGCACCCATAATCTCAGGTCATTGTCTTCGTTAGCTGGCCGAGTTTAGGAGGCAGGGCCCATGTCCCGGTGCCCTGTTCCTCGCTAGTAGATGATTGTTGCCTGTTTCTAGATCAGAGGCCTGCTCCATGAGCAGTTCAGCACACTGAATTTTAGCATCATCGAGAACATGACACTTTTCTAACGGAACAGGACGCCATTATTCCGAGGCTAATCTACGGATGCGACGCGACCCGGTTGGCCGCACCCTGTTGCGCAGCGTCCGTGTAATTTCCAGGGCTCACTCTCTGCCAAGATATTCCTGCTGTTCAGTGGAACTAATTTCTCGTGCATGCCAGGATGTGACGGTGACCTCGATTCGACCTGTTTCATCGATCACTTTCGATGCAAATGTGTAAAGATTTGACCGGCGCGATTGAAGAGAGATGAAGATGCCACACAATTAACTCAACAGGCAAGCCAAATAAGGCTCTAATTTGTGTATCAAATTCAGTTCGCAGGATCCTTCGGGGACCATGACTATAGACGGATATGGAGAGCAAAGGTGCAACCAAAGTGTCGCTTCTTCTTCTGGGTTGCAATCCAAAATAAACTGATGACGGCAGACCGTTTGATACAGCGAGGGTTGCCTTGTAGCCAACTTTGTGTTCTTTGTGATGCATTTCCGGAGTCACATCGGCACTTGCTTCTTGAATGCCCTTTTGCTAGACAGATTTGGCATCTCATGCAGCCCTACTTATCCGCCACAAATATATTGGCCGCGTCATTCCCCTCTATAGGTGAATGGTGGGATTCTTTGCGTGGAGGTATGTCCGCTAGGCGGAGCGATGACGGCGTCCTAATCCTTGTTTGTTGGCATATTTGGATTGAGAGGAACAACCGAATCTTCAGGGGGATTGGTCTTTGGCCTACCGATGTAGCAACCACTATTCTTGATTTTCTTTGATAGTGTGCACCATCGGTGTTGTTGTTCCTTGGTGTGTAAACGACGAGACCTTCGTCTTGTCGGTTTGTGGTTGGGATTTTTGGTGTAATTCTTAAAACTTTGTATCTCCTTTTCCCTCTACTATTGAATGAATAAGGCAACTCGCCTTTCTTCAAAAATAAGCCTCTAATTTGCCCCCTCTGTCGCACTTTTTTTGGGTTTAAGCCGCCCGTACTACAGGTCTGTCCATAGATGCATATTCATCGGTACCTACATTTTTTTTCTGTGTAGCAGTCTAAATGGATCCAAGTCAGATCAAGTCATGCCTCGACTCGACCCAGTTTTCATCAGGATCCAATCATGTGACAAATGGGCGGTAACTCGACTTGAACCTCATTTGCTCCATTGAAACCTCGACACATCCTTCGCTCGAGGATAAGTGAAGAAAAGCTTACCATGGTCTAAGAAAGAGCCGCCGCAGCCGTTATCTCAACATCAAGGCCGTCACTGTGGGAGGACCGAGGAAGTGGTGGATCTTGGCACCCGCTTGCTTCTGGCATGGCATCAAGGCCGTCACCGTGTCGAGGTCGCCTTGCTCCCGACCGCCTGGTCGTCACCGCATGAAGGTTACTGCCTCGATGCCCCATCGAGGTTGCCTTGCTTCCCTCATTGTTCCTTTCAGCCTACGTGGCTTTGTTTCCTTTTCCACGTCATCTCTTCGCAACACCGCTAAGGGCACCCATCGTTGTCATGGCACGTGATGATCGTCGCCGTTGTGGGGAAAATGGGAAGGGTGAGGGAGTGGGGGAAACCTTAGGGGACAGGCGAGATTAGGGGTAATCAAGATGAGAGGGAAAAAGAGGCAGTGAGGACTGAGGGGTGAAGAGATCATGATTTGTGAGGGGCGGAGAGCTTGAAACCGACACAAGGACACTAGGGTTGTGGGATCGGGCTGGGTGGGTCACGACAAAGGTGGACATGGACCCAATCTGATTGGAATTGGGGACCCAACCCAAATCCAACCCGGCTGTTGAGTCGAGACCCAATAGGGCGGGACAAGATCTAGATCTCTGCTTGTGCTTCATTAGTAAGTGTAAATCCTACCGAGTACCTCCTTATGTGCCACTACTCTAAGATTAAAATTGTCAATTTTTGCCACTTCAATGTATTTGTCACCAACTCTAGAAATATCAACAACGGCACTTGTGTCAATGATACAGATAAATCCACATCCAGCGAGGTGTTCTAGCACCGTACTTATGTTAGTCAATGTTAAGATTTTCAAAAATGTTAGTCAATGTTAAGATTTTGAAACATGTTAAGTCCATGTTATGTAGTCTCAGTGTATTACCGAGCAAACTGTGTCTGAAACCAGTACGCTCCATTTTCAAACCGGATGGTCAGCACGTTGAAAATCGGCTCACAGATTCCAAGCCGGAGACCGCCGGCGGCCAACACAAGTCGCACCATACGCAGCCGCCATAAAATACGCAGCCGACGTTATCTGGCGACCAGCGACGTGCACATGTAAATTATTGAGAAAAAAATTTTAAATGTATTTTTTTTGAAAAGAATTACGCAAAAATGGGCGTCAGTTTTGAAAATAAACAAAAATAGTCTCGCGCCGTCACTTCAACGGGCGATAAAGGGGCGACAGTAATCAAACCATTAATTTTGCATAAAAGTTTTTTAAAAATATAAATAAATATTTTTTCAATTATTGACCCCACGGGCCACGAGGCCATGACCTGTAAATAGGTAGCTTCTGTCCTTCGATCTTTGCTGCCCAAACCATGCGACTCATTTGTTCACTAGCTCTCACTAGCTCGTGTCGTCGACCTCGATATCATCTCGTGACAGACTGTAGCATTTGGGCGACTGACCGCTGTACTGATAATGATAAGTAATAATGATAATGCACGGGTGCAACACGAGACCTAATTGCACGGTTAACCTCCCGTGGTCTTGTCTCCGTTCTTGGGATTTAGTGGTAGGAAAACATAATGGGACCGACTACAGTGTAGGCGTCTGTGTTTTACGTTTTGCGCAAGCGTTTATTTTTTTAGTCCAAATATATAGAAATTTCACATATAAAATATACTAAAAAAATACAAAGTGAAAAACTAGACTATATAAGAAAATAATCATATTCAAATGCAATTTATCATAAATGTATGTACATCTCGTCACCAACCGATATATTCAATTAAAATACATTTTTGAATTTAAAAAATATTTTGTTCAACAAAACAAAAGTGGCAGCGCCGCACAGTACGTCTATGTGCATGGATGTGCGTGCATGCGCAAGACCACCATTGCAGCGTGGGGCCTTGAGCTCCATGTGCAAGGTCTTTGTCTTGAGCGTGCACTATGGGCACTGCAACCCAACGGCCGCATGGGCACGATTGACGCCACGCCAGGCAGCCGTGCATGCAGACGTCGAAAAAATCGTCTGCATTACTTCGACTTTCGCAGGCGCCTAGAATCAGGCAAAACCGAAACATAATTATAATAAGGATGCTATAGATTGAACGTTTGATAAATCAGATGCTGACGCCAACATAATTGGAGTATAAGACAAGTGTCATAAATTGAGCGTCCGATAAATCGGACGACTATACGACGTCATCGTAGGAACTTAGAAAAACACATGCTAAAAATTGGAAAAAATATCAATAAAACTTAAAAAAACCTAACACCGAAGGATGATAATAAGAGAAGGTTTACAAGTACAAAATCCAAGTTTCAACCGACAAAAAAACACATAGCAAAAAACAAGTTTTAGCAGATGAAAATGTAAATTTTGATAGGCAAGATGTCGTCATCGTCATCACGGGAACTTGAGAATACATCTGTTAAAACTTGAAAAAATAATTGCTGAAACATGAAAGCCCTACCACTAAAACTTGACGATAGATATATATATAGTTTAACGGTTGCAAAATTCATGTTTCAGCAAGTAAAAACCCAAGTTTCACACATACATTTTCGAGGTTTCATACGAAAATGGTGGATGGACCTCCCGATACAAATAAGAAAGGTTCACAAGAACAAACATAAAATTTTATAGACAAAAAACCAAATTTCACACGTACACTTTGTGGTTTTATGCGAAAACGAGGGATAAATCTTCTCCTAGCATTCTTAATCTCTAGACCTTGTGAGCCCCACGCTGTGCTCACCAGATCTGGTCGTTAAACTTGCTGGATTAATGTGTTGATAGAATAGAGAGAGAGGACGTGAGATGTGAAGCAGAGAGAGAGAGAGAGGACGTGAGATATGAAGCAAAGAGAGAGGAACGAGAGAGATGGATCCAGGCGGTGAGATGCAGCCGGTGGTCGGCAGACAATGGCTGGCCCATCCTTGAGCTCGCGTGTTGCGCACAAGAAAGATAGGAAGAAGAGCTGCTACCGGCTATTTTGCGTTAGGGAGAGAGAGGAGAGACTAGTAGGATCAATGTAGCGTATAGGTGAAGCCACGTCAAGTCCCCGACGAGTTTTTCAAGCTAATGCAGGGATGAATGCCGTCAAAAATAATAGGAGAGACTGAAATTTAGATCAATACCCAAGTACAAAGTTTAGCCCCTTCCTCCCTTCTATTTTACAATAAAATTGATATGTGGGTCTAAGGTTGGGCTCCACTATCATAGACAACGTAGATGGGGCGGAGAGGTGCGGTTCCGTGGAACAAGCGCCCAACCGCTCGTCTAGTTAATGCCCGTTCTATCCTGTACAGTCTGACGTATGTATACAAGAATTTTCCTAATTATAATGTTATAAGATGCTACGAATGAAATTGTTGGCGATTGGGTATCAGTCTCCGGAGACGAGCTTACTTGTTGATAAAGGATCAACTGGGCCCTTTCCTCGTCGAGTTAGCACTTTGGAGATGACTAATGCTCAAGGATCAGTGAGGATGAGACGGTGTTTTTACCCTGGTTTGAACCTCTCACTGCCATGATAATAGCCCTACGTTCATCATTGCCTTGATGCTAAAGAAGCGGGTATAGGGAGTGGCCGACTGAGCAACGCGCGGTGCATCTCTAGCCGAGTGCCGGTGTTACAACGGTTGTGCTCTGTGTCCAGGAGTGTATGTTGTGTAGATCTAAAAAACGCGCCCCCTTTACAACGGTGTCCGCATGCTACTACTTACTAGCTAAAAGGTCCCAATAAGTCCTCGTCCCGTCCAAGACAAAACCTAAGGATAGGCGGTTAAAAAGCCATTGTAGCGACTTCATTGGGGACGGGATCAGTCAGTGCTGCTTGGGGTGTGATGATGCTGACACTGGACCAGTGGATGGCGGCATGGTTGTAACATCCACTTCTGATCTTGGCATGCCTCATATCGGTCCTCTACGCGGCGACTAGACACATGGACCGAAGCCACATTCTTCTGCCACGTGCATGCCCGAGCAGAGGGGCTTCTTGGGCTGGCTTGGTGGAGGTCTCGACCAAAAAGTTGTTTAGGGTGGGCCTGTTGTCAACTTGTTCAGACCACCCGTGGCCGAGCAATCCTACGAGGGTTGGTTTTCTATTGGGACATGTCTAAACTGTTGCTCGGAGTGCCATGTCAGCAGGGGTGTTACTAGATCCTCGACAACTAGCTCCCGGGGTCCGAGAGGAAAGGCCACTTGGTGGAAACTTCACCTCGGGACTCCACAAATGAAATCCCTTGGAGAGATTAGAGTTGGGAGCAAAGATCATGCCCTGCGCCTAGCACAGAGTGTGTGGGCTTCCTAGGCAACACTTCGAGCCTTTGGCAAAAGTCGCCTGAGCAATAAGGCTAGCGAAGCAAGGGCCTCCCAAGAAACACTTTGAGTCGGAGGAAGTGCAAGCGTCGGTATTAGTAACGGTCGAATTTAGGAAAATCCTTTCATTATCACCTCGTATGGACATGCGTCAATCATCGGTGCGGGGAACGGTTGTTACCACACCGTCACGTTAACTCTCCATTCCCCACTTTCTCCTAGTTTAACTAAAGTCCACACTCCTCTTTTCATCCCAACGTTTCATTCTCTCCATCCCCAAACTCCCCTACTCTAGGTGAACTTTTCCCTTTCTTTACATCCTAACAGGGGAGTGGGTGTACGAGCGTATCAAGGTGCTACGCACCATTGTGAAGGAGGAAGATGAGGGTCAAGACTTGGGCAGGTGGTGGCTGAGAAACCGTCTTGTTCTAGACAGCTAACGGGTTGTCATTGATGGATCCCCTAGCCATTAGGTCTCTAGCCGTTAGTGGATGGATCGCACCGGATCTTGTAAGTATGGAGGCTCTCCTCAACATTGGTTAGAGTAAAGGTTTAATTTGCTATGATTAGTCTTAAGTTTGTTTTTCTCTACCACTCATTGTGGTTTGAGCCTAAGGTGATGGGTCCAGGGAGACGCCGGTGCAACGAGAGATATCTTCTTCCTTGTTGTTGCGTTAAGCCTGGGAAGGACATAGTTGTACTTTTGAATTTTTTTTTTGTTCCCAAGTGTTCCCATGAAGGGAAGTTGCATTGTTGAATGAAATGAGGGAGGTTCCTTCTAGAAAACATTACATCTCGCGTCATGCTTGCCCATGTGAGCACGGCCCAAAGGCAACTCTCCATGCCGCCATGCTAGCATGGCCTGAAGGCAACTCTCCATGCCATTGTGCTAGCTTAGTCAAGTCCAATGAACTCATTGTGCCGTGCCAATCCGTTTCATAGTGACCTAAGGCACGATGTGCCAGTGCTATGCCGATTTAGCATAGCACACATCTTAGCACTATTATTAGGCTTCCTTTGATTTTTTTTTTTTGTTTTAGTTTAGTTCTGATTTGGTTTAAATATTTTATTATTTTGTATAGACCATTTAGTACAACATTTTAGAATAAAGGGCATTTCAAGGTACCAATGTTAAACCCAATTTGCGTTTATTCATTGACCTTTTTACTATATTAGGCTAAATCTTTTTTCTCAGCCAAAATACGCTAGGACTGTCCTATTTTCTCGGTCGCTACATTTATATATATATATATATATATATATATATATATATATATATATATATATATATATATATATTACTTTAAATTTTTTTACAATTTATAACCCTATTTCCGCATTATTCAATAACAAATGGATATTCTGTTGGCCATGTCGTCCGAGCTCCGAAGCGAGGACCGGGAAAAGCTGGATAAACGTTCCGTTATCACGAAGTACACATGCACCGGAGTATCGGACCAGGCCGCTTAACGACCGGCGAGGCCACGAGCCAAACCGTCCCGCCCGGCGTGCATTACCAGCATTTGTTGCCACTCGAGGAGCCATGTCAATCACGACGCCTCGAGCGGTTGGGCGTGGATCGGTCGCGTACGCATCCAATCCACCGGAAAGCGACCTCCGTTTCTTTCCAAGGCCAACTTGGCGGAAAGCACCCCCGGCCAAGCAGCCTAGCTAGCACCGGCAGCTCGCTTCGCTCAGACGATACGTCCATCGATCCCGAGCTGTAAAGAGACGCTGAACGATATACCATTCCAACGGTCTAAACATGGTTTTGCACGGCGGAGATGCTGAACGATATGCCGTTCCAACGGTATAAATATTTTATATAATATTTTATTTGTTTTATACAGTATTTTATAAGCATATCATTTTATCGATGTTTCATGATTGCTTCATGTGTTTCGCAAGATGTTTCACATGGTGTTTAAGTGAAACATCTGTACCGTATGAATGGTATACCGTTTGTTAGTAGCACTATTTTCACAGCCCTCAACCGATGGAGAAAACCGCTACTCCGCTGATTGTGGTTCTCATGTGATTTTTATTAAAAATCTAGCGGTTAATCAAGAAAGTCAAGCAATGAGCCGCTTGCAAATTAGCGGTTAATCGAGAAAGCCTAGTAACGAGCCGCTTGCAAACCACCGATACCATCTATCTATCTACTATATGTATGAAACAGAATAAAACGGAGCTACCATGTGAATCCTAAAAATTTCCACGCGAATCGGAAAATACGAGAAATTCTCACAATATTAATCGGAGAAAAAAGAATACATCTTGTAAGACCAAGCAAGGCGGTTAGAAGGGGGTTGAATATATACCACACGATTAACGACTTTTTTTGAACAACGTGCCCCCAAACTCTAAGCCCAAACAAGTGAAACCTTTTCTCAAATTGCTATTAGAAGCTATCAAGAACATGACACACACAAGAGCAAACTTTTGGGGATCATCAACCTAATAACCTCTCAAGAACAATCCATCAAACACATGATGGGCATGTTGAGGATCCTCGTAAATATATCATTGAACACTTGGTGGTCATATGTGGAAGACTCAAATCTATGGCCACATTTATGGATAAATGATGATCGAGATGATCTATAAAGATATCCATGAAGACTGGACCCCAAAACACCATAAACTCAAGGTTCCACAAAAATCATCCAAATATTCCAGCAAAAAATTCCAAAAGAAAAAAGAGAAATCCAATGTCTGTAGAAGATCATGGCCAAAACAACAAGGAAAGGAACTTTCGTGATCCACACAACAAATATAAACAAGGAAAGGCAAGAAGATCAAAGGTTTAGTGAGAAACAAGGAATATCAAGAATCACATCCACACCATATGAACGAGAGCAAGAACATACGATAAACTTTTGGTGGATTTTGTTCCTTTGTTTTTGAGGTTTTAAAAAAGTCAAGCCACGGTGGGCAAAAACTCACAAGTGCACCTGGAAGGATCCTAGGCCGAGAGGGGGGTGAATCGGCTAGGTCAAATTTTAAGTATTTTTGAGTTTTTCTTAATTTATTTTGCAAATTAATAAACCACACTAGCTACTTGACTTAATTGATTGTTCAACCTAGGCAAAAACAGTAAATAAGACACAAGACGAAACACAAGGTGGCTCGAAGGCTCGCACACAACAATTTGTAGATAAGTGGAAGTGTAAACAAAAGGGAACAAGAAGGCAAACCGAGCTTTTTACCGATGTTCGATGTTCAACGGATGTACACCTACTCACCGTTGAGGAACTCTGACGAACGGAGCCGGGACCCTCTCGTCCCTAACTCTCAATCCACTAGTGCTAGCTCTTCACCAACACATGGAGGGTGAGCTCCAAACCCTCACACAACCGTGAGCTCTTCCACACACACACGGAAGCTCCTCACGAACCCACCACTTCGACAAATGAAGAGGTAAGCACCTCGACACACGGAGTGACCTTGGACCAACCAAGGGTTTTCCTCACCTTTGACGGACAAAAGTGATGCACCCCGGACACACGGAGGTGACCTCCGACACACGGAGGATTTTGGGTAGAAGATGAAGGTTGAAAACCTGGAGATGAACCACGAACCAAAACCAAAGGAAAAACTCGATCTAGCAAAAGAATCCCGAGGAGCACAAGAAAACTCACCAAAAACTTACCTACATCGAAGACATGGCATCTCAATACGTAGAGTGCCATGGGTGAGCCCCAAGAGCACAAGCAATCCAATGGGTGGAAGTGAAATGAGTCTCTCAACCTTATCCCTTCGGACAGCCTTTGTTTATATAGCCACAAAAAATACCCCTCGAAACGAGATATCGTGAGACAATATGCTGTTCAGACCGGACTGACCGGGGCACACCACGGATGGTCCGGCGTCCACCACGGACAGACTGGCTTGTGCCCCGGACGGTCCTGCATGAAGAATTTAACCCTGGAGAATTCGGCCAGCTAGCAGAAGAGCGCAAGATTTGTCACGGACCGTCCGCCCTAGACCCCGGACTGTCCGGTCCGAAGATCACCCCACGGATGGAACCCCGGACAATTCTGCCAAGAGCAGAAAGACACACGACACAGCCCAGACAATCTGGCCATGACCACGGACGTTCCGGCCTGAGGAACCTCTTCCCCGGCATCAACCCCGAACTAACCGACCCGTGAACAGAAGAACACACAACTGACCCCAGACGGTCTGGGCGATGTGCTCCATAGGATTAAAAAGCCAAATCAGAGATTTCACAAACTCACACAAAAAAATCAAAAGAACTATTAAGCGAATGACCTTAATCTTGTGGATCAACCATCAAAACCAGAATAATCTTACAGCACCACAAACGCAACGAAAGCTCAACCTTCTCTCACTTTCAAGTTGCATGTTGGGAGGCACCCCTCCCCTCCTTTTATAGGCCATGAGCTCCTAAGGTACCTCGATATCTCGCGAGGAATTGAAACTACCCTAGGATCCTTCATGGATTGTTGAGATTGACCACACACTCCTCCCAACACCCTAGGCATATACACAGGAATATTCTCCCATACACATAGCCAACATGGCCCCAGACACACCGAGCAGAGCCAACATCTAGAGGAATTGACTTAGCCGCTACGTTTGTGTCATCCTCGATCGCCTATTGAGCCTTGAATCCTCACACCAGCTAAGTCTATCATCCTTCTCGTCTTTGCTATCCCTTAATCTAAGTCTACCGTCTCACACGACTTCCTTATTGTTTTGTACCCCGATCCTCTAGATCGTGTCCCAGCATATCGCCGACTATGTATCACAAAGATTAGTTCATCCAAATCACCAACTTACCATCATCACTTGCATGTTAGTCCATCGTCAAACATGCACAACCCCCCCCCCCCCCAATAAATGCACCAAAACCTGTGCCACAACACTCAAACCCATGCAGAAACAACAACCACTCGACTCTATACGATGACCATCGGAGGTTCAATGGAGACCCAAGCCAAGCACAAACGGGACAAAACTCCTCTATCAAACAACGTCTAGTCTCTTTGAACACTGTCTGATGCCCACCGAACGCAAACCGATGGACAACCGATAGTCGTGCACTCCGATGCACCTCACAGCACACCACCAGACCCAGTATAGTCTCTTAATGGACGTTGTTTGGTGACGTCATACACAGTTTGGTAGAACCCCAATAAATGCACAAGCCCTTAAAATTTTTAGCAAAGCCCGATCACCTTTAAAATTTGACTCTAAGTCCAAAGACTTTGTCAATGTACTTCATCGCATCAACAGGTGACCAACACATGGTCTCTCACATCTACACCGTTAACCATAATGGGACTAGACTATAATAGCATAGGGTTGTTTAATAAAAAGAGTCAACATGGAGTATATATGGTAGAGACCATTATCAGTAGCTTTGTAATGTTTTGAAGGTGATCGACAAGTGACCAAGAAGGACATTACGGAGCTACCGATGATAGTCAAGTTTTCTTTGTTCTCTTTGTTAGCACGATGATAGTCAACTTTTGAAGGTGATCGACTAATGAGGAGTGACCACCAATAATGTGTCAACCAGTGACAACCACTAATTTTGCCACCAAGGACATTACAGAGCTACTGATGACGACTATCATCGTGCCACCAAAAAAAACCTTAATGAGTCTAACCACACAAATGTGTGGGTCATTGTGCTAGTTACTATAGAAAACCATAAGAACCGTGGTTTTCGAGCAATTTTTTGAAATGGTTTTGTAATCCATGGTTGTACACCAATATAATGTATGAGAAAAGGTAATTGCGTTGCGACGAAGGCAGGTGGGCGAGAATGCGAGCAGGCGGCTACAAGAAGAAGAGCTCGGACGCGACAATGGGCGGTGCGGCCACGGCAGGGCGAGGGTTTTGGGGTACGGACACAAGCGAGGTAGGAGCGGCGGCGGTGCAAATGGGGAAAACAGGCGCGGGGTAGACACGATGCAAGCCAAAGCGGTCGGATCGAAGGAAAAGCAGGCGCAATCGAATGGCCAAAAGGATGACGATGATGTGGACGCAAAGCCGCGCGGCAGATCAATGAGCACACGTGTCGTCAAGAGGTTTCTAGATGCTAGTGCATCTATATAATCGAATGGCTGAAAAGATGACGATGATGTGGACGCAAGGCCGTGCGACAGAGCAACGCAACGAACACATGTGTCGTCACGAGGTTCCCAAATGCTATTGCACTGTATTATAAGATAGATGTGTACAATACACTGCTGTTATGTATGCCCATGATCAGATGTCCTTTGTACATGATGACACAGCACGGAGGGACAGACGAACAGGCTGGCCATGAGCTAGGCTATGTACGTGGTCTTCACCATACCATGAGTCCAGTCCATGGCTACGTACATAGCCATCGATCGTACGTAGTGGCTGCTGGGTAGGATCCCACTGAGTCACGCGGATATTTGTGATTCACTACAGGAATCAAAATCAGTGTCGGCGGCCAGAACCGACGTCATTGGTCCAAAAAACCGATGTCATATGCCTTTGTCGGCTGCTGGCCGACGACACAGATCCGCCGACACTGCTCACTTTTGTCGGCGGCCAAGAAATTCCCGACGTCATTTCTCCCATCCCCCTCCCTGCTCCCTGCCCCCCAACCCCTCCTCTTTGACGTCGGCCATCTATACACCATCGACAAATCCTCCCCATCAGTGACGTCGGCAAATGATGTGGCCGACGTCACTTCCCATGCCCTCCCATCTGTTCCCGTGTCCCCTGTCTGCCTCTTTGACGTCAGCCAGACATGGACCGCCGACACAGCCCCCTGCTCAGCGTCGGCGGCCACATTGACCCTGCCCCCAGGCCCCCTCTTTGACGTCGGCCACACGTAGGCCGCCGACAAAACCTCCCCTCTATGACGTCGGCCAAAATATTGCCGACGACAAAACCCCCTGCACCCTGCCCCCTAGTCACCGCTAATGACGTCGGCATGGAGAAGGCCGACGTCACTGCTATTGTCCCTGAAAAAAAATTACAGAAAATTGATATGAAAACCCAATTTCAACCTGCAAAAATTCATATTACACAACAGAATTCCAATTCACAAATTTTCTCACAATATCCACATATAATCAGCTGCTCGACACCACAATTTCGAGCACATACACATTCACACCATTTCTAAACAAACAATTCACCGATAAGACTTCAAATTGTCTAATTACATCACATTAAGTCCATAGAGTCCAAAATACATCACAAATAGACAGAATTACGACGATATGGTTCAAAGAGTCTAGAATAATGCAAAGTACACATGGGAGTGAGTTTTGATACATATAGGAGTGAAAACTGAAACTAATGGTTATTCGAACCATCGTAGGTGGGAGGATTGAACGCGAAGAAACTTTTTGCCATTCTCTCAGCGACCTCATCACCACCGACTCGTGGCACCTCGAATCGCCCCACAAGAAGATACATCGCCGGCCAAGGATCCGGAGACCTGCAAAATTAGAGGACAACACAAATTTTCAATACACATGTGTAATTGAAGCGTAAATTGTGAAAGTCTGAAAAAAGGAGTATTACCCCAGGAGAATGCGCGTGTGGAGTGAAGTGTATCCCAGGGATCTCTGGCGGTAGCTGTGGCCTGTGGGCGGGGAGCGTAAAGCTATGTCGGGGGGTCTGCGTGAAGTATGGGGGTGGAGGTGGCAATTGCGAATGGCTGCCGGAGGCCTCCACACCCTGCGAGCTCTGTGGACACACGAGAAGTTAGAATGTGAAATGAAAGTGTAAATATACAACCTATACGGCCCCACCATCTTAATTACCTGCTGCTGAAACATATTGCAACTCTGCATTTGCTGGTACATCCAGTTGTATTGGGCTTCGAGTTGTGTGAACTTCTCCTTCCTTGCTTGCTCCTTCCGCTCCTCCTCCTGCCTCCGCTGCTCACGCTCCTCCTCTGCCTTCTTTTGGAGCTCGTTACAGTGTCACCGCTTTCGATCACCATTCTTGAGCTTAGTAGTCAGGCTTGGGTCAAGAGGAGCCCATCTTCGACGCTCCCATGACCGCTCCCTCAAGACGCCGCGAGGCAAAGACAGAGTCCAAAAGCCCGCCGACCGTGAGCCATCCCAATCAACCCGTCAGATGACGGCGATGTCCGCCCCATGGCCTGGGTCACACCGTCACCGTGCTTCTCCCTCACAAGCGCATCATATGCATCCTGCGAAACAACCATGTTATAAAGCCGATTAGCTCGATAAAAGTCGTAGTAACTAAGAACAAGTGAAATAACCTAAACTTACGATTTTCGCCTGAGCAGCTGGATCCATCGATCGCTGTGTGCCGTCGGGTAGAGGACGGGGCGTGTGCGCGCGTTGCCACAAGGTGAACGCATCAGGCGGCTCTCCCGTCTCCGCATCCTGCAGTTTAATTCAAAGTCAATAGTTAACATGTAGTAAATTGCTGCTAATATAATATCCAACTAATGCTAGAAAATATACTTACTAGGTCATGCGCGAGGTGCCCCATACCGAGTCCCCCAAGGTGGGTCGTGCAGATCTCGGGGTTTTTATCTCTATTTTTCCTGTCCCTCTTGGATTTGGCAATCCACGCCTCGGAGGCCCACATCCTAGACAGAGCCTTCCAGGTGTTTGGACACTTGTCCATCCAATCAGGACGTCCACGCACGTACTGTCCTGCCTTGAGATACACCGAACTTGCCTCATTCCTCTTGATTTTCTTGCCCTTCCTCCTTTTGTACTTCATTACCGCCTCGACTTGGCCCATCCGCATCATGTCTGTCAAAATGTGGGGTCGCCATTGCATCGATCGCAGGGCGATGAGCCTCGTAATCGTCCATTGTCGCCTCCGGCCAAAGCATATACCTCTCATGAAAAAAAACAACACATGAAAGAACACATGAGCTAAATATCAATTAGAAATAAAAAACGACATGCAGGTAGGGTTATGAAGACAAACAATAAGAAATAAAAATAAGACATCTAACCCAGAAGTCCTCGACCAGTCGATCGGCGATAGTCTTTCCCTGATCATCAACATCGTGGGAGTAGTCCAACTAACTCATCGCCAGCCACCGCTTCTTGCCATGGCCCACCTTCCCGGGGTACAAATTCTTCAAGAGTGGGCCCAACACCTTGCCCGGCTCTTGTGGACCCTTGAAGGTGCAAATCAAGCCCCTGCACGCATAGGTTCAGAAGACAAAAATATCATAAGTGGTTAGCAAGTTTGTAGTTAGCAGTAATAAAAACATTGAAAATGGTACCACACTCCTCTTGTGGGCGGTAAGCTGTACCAACGGCCTCTGACTCTGATCTTTGGGGGCTTGTTGCAATTTGGTTCTCCCCCGCGTGTTGAGGGTCGAGGAGGAATCAGAGGACTCCGGCACCTCCCACTGCGCGTCCTCCTCATCGTGGCCAGAAGACGCGACGTCCTCTAGTGCCTGAAACCACCAAACACAAGCAAATGAAAGGAATTAATAGAAAGTAAATGACAGTCAATGTAAAAATTTTAATGGCTTAGATGAAATTACCTCCTCCCACCAACCCGGTATGAAGTGCTCGTCGGTGGCTTGCTCTACGTCTGCCTCAGAGCCGGACTCTAGACCATCGTCAAATTCAGGCTCTTCCTCCTGCTCCCCTGGCCACTGAAAGTCCAACCTCCTGTGCACCATTCTGTAGATTCTCTCCACCGCCTCTGGATTCATCACACCCTCGATCTCTGGCTCCACCACCTCATCCTCCTCGAGGTCGGAGTCGGGGGCCTCCAACAGCGCCTCAAAGTCTAGGAGGTCACCTCTCAGAGGACTCCCGCCGCTCCTCCTAGTCCTCCGACCCGTCGCCACCACCCCCTCGCCCTCCTGGGACTGGGCGGCCACCACGCCCTCGCCCTCCTAGGAGTCGGCGGCCACCACCTCCTCGTGCGATCTGCTACCATCTCCTCTCTTTCTCCTACTGCGAGTCGTCACAACACTCTTTCCTTTCCTAGGCATCGCCGTAGCTACATTACACATAGGAAATTTGCATAAATAAGAATGAAATGAAATAACACAGATATGGATAAATAGAACGGAAATGACCTAAATTAAGCGGCATTACACATACGAAATTTGCATGTCTTAAAAATCTTCAGCTTCCTCCTCGGGTTCCTCTTCCTCTTCTGTTTCCTCATCCTCTTGGTCCTCCTCACCATCCTCGTCCACCTGACCTTGCTCTAATTGGCGTTCCATATCAGTTGGATACGCCGATCCCAATATATTATCTAGCTCGTCACCAATATCGACGTGGAGCTCTCCAGTCACCGCTTGTTCTTGGAATGGACCCACATCTGGGAGATCCTCATAGTCTTCTTCGGAGATCTCGAACAATCCACCGTGCGAAAGACATTTATGAACAATCCACCAACTCTTGTAACTTGGGTGGGGATACGGCAGGTAGAAGACCAACTCGACTTGCTGGTCATGTTGAATGGTGTGAACCCATCTGTCGCGAGCCCGAGCCGCACATTTCTAAGCTCCGCAGCAAAATCAGGGTACTGTTGGTCCAAGTGCCTCCAGGTTTTCGAATCGGAAGGATGGACCATCACGCCCTCCTTTCTACGTTTACCCTCCTTGTGCCACCTCATATGTCTTGCAGTGGACTTGGACATGTACAAACGCTGGAGGCGCTGAGTGATCGGAAAGAAACGGAAGGTCTTCTGGGCCACCTTCGTCTGTCTCTTCACACCATCTCTACCTTTCACTTCTACGTACCGACTCTCGTTGCAATGCTTGTAGTGACTCAGCCCAGAATCAGTCTTCCTGTAAAGCATGCAGAACTTTGGGCAATAGTCTATCCTCTCGCACGGCATGCCCAACACGCTGAGAAGTTTCTTCGACTCGTAAAGATTCGGAGTCATCCTATGTCCACTCGGAAGCAGGCTATCGAGCAACTTGCAAATGTCGTTGAAGCAATTGGATGAGAAGTTGTATTTGGTCTTTACCGCCGTGAGACGCGAAACTGTGGAGAGTACGATCACATCAGTATGGTCATGAAGCGGCAACTGGCAGACTCGAGGAGTCTCTCGAACTGTTCAGCGAGTGGCTCGGACTCTTCCTCGGGGGAGAGATCGAAAGCTCGAGTCACGCCCTTCGTGAGCTCCTCCAACCGGTCGACATTGACTTCGTCGAAACCCTCTCCAAAATCTATAGGGCTAAAGACCGGCGCCAGCCGGCGCTTCTCTCCATGAACCACCCATATAAGATAGTTCGCTTTGAAGCCATGCCTTAAGAGGTGCATACTAATTTCACTCTTGCTCCTCTTCACAGTGTTCGAGCAACAAGCACAAGGACACCAGACCACCGCCACGTTTGGGTTGGGGACACTTCCGAAAGCATGCTCCATGAATGCCCTTGCCTTCTCGATCCACTCGTTCGAGTGACGTCCAGACCTACTCCATCCATCGTACATCCACCGCCGATCTTCCAACGCTAACTATATAACGTAAATGCAGGCAACACAACTTTAAGTTTAGACGGTTCAGGTCTAGCTAAATAGGAGGGCTTACCCACCCACGGGTGCGTGTTTGAGTACAGTGTTCCCGGCACTATGGGGCACGGGTCGAAATTCCAGCAGCATAACCCGGCAGCTCCCTGTGAGCATTGTTGAGCCCTAATTTTTATTAGTGGCATTGATGTCAAGATTATTCAACATTAAGTGCTAGGGGGTTTTTGGATTTCTCGGAACCCTAGCGAAGACTCGGTTTCTCGTAAAACCCTATTTGAAGCCTCGACAAATTTGTGAGCTGCTCCAAGGTTCTAAGTGCGTGACCGGGCGAGAGATGAAGTCACGTATAGATTAGGAGTAGTTAGGCTTTTTATTTTTGTTTTTGTCGGATTTCAAAAGGGGTTTGAATTTCTCGGATCATGCCGGATCTTTGCGTCTTCTCGAAAAATCGGTTTCATTAGTCCACCTCTTCTAAAAATACCTAAAAAATATTCTTGTGAGATTTCTAGAGAGAAAGAGAACCCACCTAATCTTCCACACCTTCTATCTCATTTTTACTCTCTGTCGGACGGCGTCTGGGAGAAGCCGGACATCGTTCGATCAGCAAGTCCCGTGCACAGTGCACTCTGTCGGACGGCGTCCAGTTGTCATCGGACGGCGTCCGATGAGCCAAAAACATGATCTTTATTCTCTGTCGGACGGCGTCCGGTGGTGACCAGACGGCGTCCGATAAGCTGATTTTCAGTGAGCATCTGCCGCTGTCGGACGGCATCCGGTGCCCGTCGGCCGGCGTCCGATAAAGGCCAACGGCTAGTTCTTTTGTCTCCTTCTGGGGGCAACGGCTAGTTTGCTCTAGGGGCTATAAATACTTGTCTAGTGGCTGGCTTCTTTGAGGTTTGTTACTTCACTTCACCTACCACACTTATTGCTCATCAATTAGGTGTTCTAGAGCCATTCCTCCACCCACCAATCATTCAAAGCCACAAATCACTCATCCCCAATACCGAGCTTCATTGAAGTCCTTCGATCCGGCATGATCGGGGCGTTTCGGGCTTGTTACTTTTGAAGACGGCATCCTTAGTGGAGGCGTGGGCTAGGGAGTAGGCCTTGGCGTGTAGCTACTCTCGAGTCGGTGTACGGGTGACGGAGTCCACCTCGCCGGAGTGGCGGAACGACTACCGGGGAGTAAGTGAGGCGATAGGATCGAGAGCGAGGCGGTCCTTGTGCGCAAGGGGTAGCCCCAACGGAGAGTAGGAGTTGCGGCTCCGAAATTGAATGAAACAAATATCGTGTCACTCTCTCTCATTTCATTTCCGCTCTTACTTTCATTGCAATGCTTGTGATAAATTGTGATGTCATGTCTTAGTTTTTCTAATCACTTGTTTATTGCTTCCGCTTGTTTGATAATTGAAACTAGGATTTGGTCACTCTTAATATGATGCTTAATCAACAAACAACCGAAAAAGTTTAAAATTGCCTATTCACCGTCCTCTCTAGGCCATAGGATCCTCTTTCAAGTGGTATCAGAGCTAGGTTCTCCGGTATTAGCTTCACCGCTAGGAGATGGCTCAAGAGGGGCCTAGGATAGAAATTTGAAAAGCTCCTATCTTTGATGGGACCAACTACAACTATTGGAGAATTAGAATGTAATGCTAGCTAGAGGCTCTTAGCTATGATGTGTGGATTGCATGTGAAACCGGTTATCCAAACCCTCCGGAAGGAACAGGCTCTTGATGAAGTTCATGATAAGTACAAATGTTTTAATGCCATTGCTAGAAATGCTTTACTCTCTAGTGTTTCTTTCCAAGTGTTTGATAGTGTTGGCAATCTCACTAAAGCTTATGATATTTAGAAGCATTTAAAAGAAATCCATGTTGGTAGTGCCGAGATGCTTGAGGAGAAGCTATCTCGAGCTAGAAAAAGATTTGATCAATGCAAAATGCTCCCTAATGAAAATATCAATGATATGTTTCTTAGGTTGAACCCCATTGTCAATGAAATAGCCGGATGCTCGGAGAAGAAGGTCTTGGAGGATATTGATGTTTGTCGGAAGATGCTTGATGTTGTGCCATTTAGCTTCAATCCATTTGTGACCTTAATTCGAGCATCCAAGTCAAAGCTCAAGAAAATGACTCCAACCAAGCTACTCGGGCAACTCAACTCTTATAAGATGCGGCTTCTTGAAAGTGAAGAGTCTCCGCTCAACAAGAAGTCAATTGCTCTTCCCGTCAAAGCCAAAAGTGGGAAGAAGAAGGTTGAAGTTGAAAAAGATGACGATGACGATGACTCCGATGATGCAATTCCGGAGATTGAAGAATTGGCCCTCCTCGTCAAGCTATCAAGGAAGTTGATCAAGAGAATGAGCTTCCGCGGTGGATCATCCTCTTCAAGACGAAGACCTATCTCCGAAATGCGTTGCTATGAATGCGGAGAGAAGGATCACTTGGTGGCGGATTGCCCAAGGAACAAGAAGAACAAGCACAAGCCAAAGAATCAAGAAGAAGATGAGGATGATGACAAGAAGAAGCACCGTCACTACCGCAAGAACGATTATAAGTCCAAGGACAAGAAAAAGGCTCTTACGGTCAAAAGTGCAAAAAGGAAGATAGCTCGACTTCCTCATCCTCCCAATCCTCCTCCGAAGAAGAAGACACAAGAGCTCACGGGCTAGCCAGACTTGCAATCAAGGAAAATGCTCCTCCGGCCCTTCCTAAGCAAAAGCTTTGTCTCACGGCTAATATACAAGAAGATGTGATCGGGGAAGGGATCACCGACGATGAAGGATCTTGGGCGGACTCCTCCGACAATAAAAACACCAAGGTGTCCGGAGTCGCCATTAACAATTCTACACCTCCCATGTGCCTCATGGCACTAGAGGAGAAGGTAACAAATGAGCACCCTTCTCTAAGTGAGCTTAAACTTTTGATTGATGATTTGAATGATGCTCTAGAGAAGAAAAAGTCTAAGAGAAAAAAGCTAATGAAAGTGCATTTACTAATTAAATAACTATACACAAGTTTCATTTACTAATTACATATACTAATCACTAACTAATAGCATCTACTAAAGTCGTCGGTTCCAAAAACACCGACGACATTGCATTCACATGCTGTTAAACAAAATACACACGGGCATACCTCAAATACGTGTGAAGGGAGAAGGCAGCTCGGGGACGTCGACGTGTGAAGGGGGAAGATGGCTCAGGGCGGACGGAGGCAGACAGTGGAGGGACGAGGCGGAGCACGACGTCGGTGGGAGAGGCGCCACGGCCGATGGAGGCGATGGAGCGGCGGGCGTGGCGGTGGAGGAGGCGGCGCGGGCGGCAGCTGGAGGTCATGGAGGAGGCGGCGAGCGGAGGCGGAGGGAGGCGCGCGGCGGATGGGCACGGGAGGAGGCGGCGCGGCGGATGGGCGCGTGGCGGATGGGGCTATACATGGCCAAATGGGCGGCTGCCCGCAGACGCAGACGGGCCCGCTAAACACGCAACCCGTTTAAGCCGGGCCCAAAGACGCCCGTTTAACTAATCATGCCGTGCCGTGCCAGCCCAGGCACCGCCGACGAGGCTCGCTTAGCCGTCTTGGGCCGCCCGTTTACACGAGCGAGCCGGAGGAGCGGAGAGCGCCTTGAGCAAAATTTTTTATACTGGGATCGATCCCGCGACCTCACGAGACCAGGAGTACTAGCGCTCGCTTGGCTAGCCACTGGAACGCAACTACGGTTGTGATTTAATTCACAAAGAGTAAATAATATACATAGACAACAGGAACAAAAACAAAAAAAATATAATCGTGCCGTGCGCGGCCGCCACGGGCTGCCTTGCCCCCGAGCACGCACGCCTCGTCGTCTTGGGCAACCGCACGCCCGCTTATTTTCGTGCGTGCCGCCGCGCTTGCTCGTGCGGGCCAAATTGCGGGCTTTCGTGCCGGCCCATCTGGCCATCTATAGATGGGGCGGAGGGAGGCGGCGCGACGGATGGGCGCGGCGGCGGGGTAGGCACGGCGACGGAGGAGCACGGCGCTGGGTAGACGTTCCTCTCGGGAGGGAGGTATGAGAGGGAATAGGAGAGGAGTTAGCAATTATTGGGGGTCCATGAACCCTTTGACGTCGGCCCAATCACCCCGATGTCAATTCCTAGCCCGCAAAACCTTTGACGTCGGCCATGAGGTTCCCGACGTCAAAGATCGCGTCTTCGCCGTCAGCCTCACGCACATACATGGACGTCGACCGAGCTGTTCCCGACGTCAAATCACATGCTTTGCCGTCGGCCTAAGCTTGCCCGACGTCATAGATACAAGAATTGTCGTCGGCCACAAACACCCCGACGTCACAGCTAGCCTGACTCTTCCTCGATCACAGCTAACCTCACCTACAGATCGAGAGGGGAGGGGCTGTGTCGTCGGCTAAGCCAAGGCCGACGTCACAGACCATAACTGTCACGTCGGCCTAGGCTTGGCCGACGACACAGCCCACACCTGTGACGTCGGCCACAACACTCCCGCCGACACAGCTCCTTCCCCCCCCCCCCAACGCCGGTTCTCTCTGACCGGATAACCCATCAGTACAAGTTTTCAAATAAAAAGTTTGGTCATATTTTGAGTTATTAAAAGTGATCATCTCCCTACACGCTCCTCCCCGCCCATCATTCGATGATCTGCGTGGGTTCCTTTGAGATGTGCATGTCGTATCGTTCGATCAGCTTGCAATTCACACACTTCTATATACCAAACACGTCGGAGTTCCGTATACGAACACACACCTAGCTCGGACTTATGGCTGGCCGAACGAGGAACGCGGTATTATCTTTGTTGCGTTACGTGCCCTATAGAACCCTATAGAGACCCTACGAGGTTTGGGGCGGAGGGGTCGTGGACTCGGAAACATATCGACCGGCCGTGGCCCTCGGGAAGGGGGGAGGGTCTGTTTCGTCGGCTAAGATTAGACCGACGTCACAGACAAAACCTTTCACGCCGGCATCGGTTTGCCCGACGATAAAGCCCCACCTTTGACGTCGGCCACCATACTGCCGCCGACACAGCCCCTTCCCCCCAACGCCGCCGATCCAAGGGGTCCTGTCGTCGGCCAAGCCGAGGCCGACGTCATAGAACAAACGAGTGACGTCGGCCTTGGCTTGGCCGACAACAAAGCCCTTTCCCCCTTGCCGCCGCCGACTTGGCTTGGCTTGGCCTTGGCCTTGGCTAGGCTTGCCTATGACGTCGGCATCCCTGCTGCCACCGACAAAGCTCCTCCCCCCCTGACGCCGGTTGTCTTTCGCCGGACAAAACTATTTCGGCGGGAACTGAAATTCAAAAATCCGAAAACGTGCTCTCGGCAGGGCAGATAGTGTCGTCGGCCCAATGTTAGCCGACGTCACTGATATCCACAGACTGTCGTCTGGGTTAGAGCCGACGATACAACTTGTTTGGCCGCGGACAAAACCCTTTTGGCGGGAACAAAAATTCATAAATCCGATATCATGCCCCCGGCAAGGCAGAAAGTGTCATCGGCCCTCTGTTGGCCGACGTCACTGGTTACCTGATGTTGGTTGTGTCGTCGGGACTGTGTTTGGCCGCTGGCAAAGCCTGTCGTCAGGATTCTGGCTGCTGACATTGCTTTTGGCGGCCGCCGACATAGAAATCATTTCCTGTAGTGATTATTCACCTACAAGGAGACGGAAGCCTTTTTTTTTAAAAAAAAAATCTGCATCGTAAGACTTGGTAATCTTGAGCGTTTTGTTTTCTGGATACCTCATCCTAGATGGAATGATGGTATTACATTATCGGATCTGCTCACTAGCAATCGCCTAGGTGACAGTTCACTCGCCTAGGCGATTACCTTCCCTGCCTCCGGCACAAGAAATTTACGGGGAGAGGACACCAGGAGGGGAAGAGGGGGGAGAGCACTTGCGACCGTCACATCTGCCTCCTCACCGGCGACCGCAGCCACCGTAGCCACCACGGGTTTCGGTTAGGGGTTAGGGTATGTTCGGGGGTTGGGGTGGGGATCTCCATCCCGCCGGACTTAGAGGGATGGCCGGGGGAGACGGTGGCTTGGCGGTTAGTTAGGGATGGAATGAGGGCGGAGGCAGAGGCGACGGCGGCGCCGCTGGAGCTGTGGGAAGGGGGTGAAGGCGGTTGGGGCGGCGGTGGCGGGGTGAAGGAGCCGTCCGGGTTAGGGTGGGTGGGGTGCCACTGCGGTAGGAGGGAGTTGGGGATGGAGAGGGCGGCGGTGATGGTGGCGGGGGTGGAGGAGGAGGGTCATGGGAGAGACTGAGAGAGAGAGACGCAGGAAGGGAGGGGGTTAAAAGAGAGAGGGAGGGGAAACTTGGGTCGTTGGATCTCAATCCAACGGCACAGAAAATCGTCTGGGCACCCCTATAGAGACTGTGAGGAGTCAATCCCTTACATTATTCGTCATTTTGTATTTGACTTGGTGCTTATGATGGATAAGGTAACGATGGACCGATCCACTTTATTTCTAAAACAAAACAAGCGATTTGCTAGTTTACCATTTTGCCCGTGAAGCCAGTGAACCACGGAGAGTATACAGGCACACATATATAGCATCCTCAAATTTCTCTAACGTGTACAATTTTTTTTGAAATACAAAACTATCTGTTTCTAGTATAAAAAACTTATATGAAACTTTGTTATTTTCCGTAGCACGAAACAAATTTGGATAAGAACTTGTAGTTGATAAAATGGCTAGACCAAATCCATTTCAAAAACTAGATAGAGGCACTGGCCTTCTCAAATATTTTTTCATCTAGTTTAAATTCTGGTCACTCGGAAAATTCTGGGAAATTTAAATATAAACCAAACATCTCTCCCATCATCTCCCTTGCATGTCTTGCCAACATTGAGACCTATCCGTTCTCTCTCTCTCTCTCTCTCTCTCTCTCTCTCTCTCTCTCTCTCTCTCTCTCTCTCTCTCTTACTTATATCACCTTTCCTAAATTGAACTTTTACTACATATATACCGTTTGTTTCATGTCATACCTCAACTGTCAATTGAAAGAATTTCAAGTAAAGTTAGCATTATCTCTAATTTCTTGTACTACAAGGCTTTCCTATCATCTAACTCTCCATCTTTCAATTGGTTTTGCTACTGGTCATGTCCTTGTGACGAGCTATGGTAACATATAGAACGTGACCTTGGTTGCATGTTCTTTGCTTGCGACTGATCTATTTATTAATTACAATTGAAATGAATCTAAGCTACTCCCTTCACGGTTCCGAGGTAGGCCACAATTGCTAATGACTTGTCCTCCAATACTTCATGTTATTTTGATGTCCATTGTTATACTTGTCCTTGGCAAGTTAGAGGTCTTTTCTCTCTCTCGACAACACAAGAGTACCTTGTGGTGGTAGTTTTGCCTCATATGTTGATTGATTTCTCTGTTCTCTTAACGACGACTTGTGCTTCCAAGATATGCCTTTATACCCTTGTTTGTCACCTTACATTTTTGTCACCCATATTTGGCCATTCCACTGAGTATGTTTGGATCACCGTCTACCTTGTTGCACTAAATCCGACAAATCTAACCAAATCCTTGTGTGTAGGTGTAGGGTCATCTCTACCTCCTCTTTCTATCTCATCATGGTGACATCGCTACATATTATCTTTGGCATTTCCCTCTTATTGCTAAGGAGAAGAACCGTCCCGGATCACCATGTTCAACTCGAGTAGGTCGGTGCACTCTTCTATCCTTGAAGCCAACCAATCCATTCTCATCCTATCCACATGTTTACTTCATGATAACAACATAAAACTATTATACTTATTTTATATGCATAACATGCCTTGTGTTCATGAGTTTAGTGTATTTTGGTGTGTTAAATTATGGTAATATAATGACCCTATAATTTAGCACTTTAGTTCCCTTGCATATCAAACTCGTCTTTCCATATGCAGTTTGAATTTTTCCAAAAAAATCTTGCACCAGCACGCCGTGGCAGAGCTTCCCTAGGGCCAGAGTGGGCCCTAGCCCCCCTACAATTTTTTTTTGTAATGATCTACTATCTGTAGTCATTGTTTATGAAGATTTTAGGTATGATTTATCTATTTGGCTCCTCCATAGCTAACATAGAGTTGACCTCTCTAATTTTGTGTACAAGCTTCGCCACTGGTAGCATGCAAATGCAATGCACTGTACACAAGGTACTTAATATTAAAATTAAGAAAGAATTTTCTATCTGGCATTGGAAAAGTTTTAAATTTCCTATCTGCCATTGGAAATTATCTCTTCCCTTACATGCCACCGGTTTAAGTTTTTTCCTCCCACAGTGCCACTCAAGCGGTAAAAAATATAACGGAGTTACAAAATGGCCATTATGCCCCTGCCTTTTTAATATGTTACAAAATAGAAAAATCATAAAAATAGTATAGAATTCATAAAAACATGAGAAAAATTTCTACAGATTCACAAAATTGTGTATAGCTAGATTTAAAAGTAAAAAATTAAAACTTTTTAGATGTTAATTTTATTTAAAAATTAATAAAACCTACCATGCCTCATGAAAAAGAAGAAAAGTTGAAAATATAAAATGTTACAAATATTTGTATAGCAAGTAGAGCATGATTTTACATAAATTGAAAAAATTGAATTACTCAATTTGGAGTAAAAATGAATGAGATATGATTTTTTAAAGTTTTAAACCGAAGGGGCATTTTAGACATTAATGAACTTTTAAAACGGCTAAAACTAACGGCAGATAGGGCCTGAGGGAAGAGAAAATTTGAATCAGTGGCATGTAAGAGACTAACGGCTAAAATTAATGAACTTAACGGCAGTGGCATTGAAAGAAGAGAAATCACAAACCAGTGTCATGTAAGGAAAGAGAGAATTTCGAGTCGCAGATAGAGAATTGTAAAGTGTTTCAGTGGAATACTAGGAATTCTATCTAAAATTAATACTAAAACTTTAGGGAGTCTTAGTCTTAAGTCTTATTTATCTAGTAATTTGTGGACAATTCGCACTTGGTTCATGGACGGTTAGGTTCTGAAGAGCAAAACCAAGCGGGATAGAGGTTCATCTACCAATTCGTCAACATTACAGGTATTGATGGTTATCATGTGTGCTGAGGACGATCTCCTATAAGAGTAATTATTTCGGTACGAACTCTCAAACGAGCACCGATAGTATCGTATAATATACATTGTATGGTGGGATGCTTATGTCGTGTGGATAAAGTCGTACAGATTTTAAACTATCTAAATAGTCGCGTCCATGGTCAAGGATGAAAGTTGAGCTTTAAGCTGCTATTTGTTAGCATATGAATTAGTGTGGGCATGATGGTATGACTATGGTTTACTTCCAAGTATAGAGTTACTCAGTTTTGATGTAAGGGCATATAGTCCTATGGACGGCTAGTACATTGTGATTGATGAAAAGAACAAGGAGCTCTATGGACAAAAGGTCTAGCATTTGTTGATGATGAAATATGTTATTTATTGGTATGGTCTGAAGCATACATGCCACTACAGAGTTACCTTTCAACAAAACTATCATCGCAAAGTCTCTGACATCATAAGCGCTGTTACAAAGTAAGAAAATGTGCGTATGTGCCACTATTGGAGGATTTAGGGGGTTCATAAAATAAAAAATATGGTACAATATACGGTATGACGAGTTGATCACATCGTCATACTCTATCCTCTCCCCCCCCCCCCTCCCCCCTTTCCAGCCTCAAATCGCGCCAAATCACCTCCCCCTTACGGAACCGCCACCCTCATCCTCACCAAAGTGCCGACCTTATTGAAGCCAATACGGCGACACTGTCGCGCACTCTTCCCGCCCGTGCTGTCGGCGACCTCCTCCGCCTCAGGTTCGAGCTCCTCTGCATCGGCGGCGACCTCGAGATGTGGTTGGCGAGGTGCGACGGGGCGGGGTCAACGATGAGTGCCAGATCCGAGAGGAGGTAGTCGGAGGAGGGCACCGAAGGGGGGCTGTGCAGGAAGAGGTCGCCACAAGAGGGAGCCGCAAGAGGAGGTTACTGGAGGAGGGCTACACAGGAGGAGGGCACCGCAGAAGGAGGTCAACGGAGGAGGGCCGCGTAGGAGGAGGTCACCAACGCGGAGGTAAGTCGATAGCTGCGGGAGGCAGAGAGAGAGAGATAGAGAGAGAGAGAGGGAGGGAGGGAAAGGGAGAGGGAGAGGGAGGGAGAGGTGTGTGGGAGAGAGAAAGGGTGAGGTGTAGAGAGAGGAGGAGGAAGATAAGGAGGAGAGGATGTCATGTGGGGCCACCGTATATTTGAATATATTTCAATTTTGTATATTTCCTAAATTCTTGGTAATGACATATACGTAGGTTTCAACACTTTATAATGGCGTCTCCAACATAAGACACTTTGTAATGGACACTTTCGTCCAAGGCCAGCTTTGTAATGGCATCTATGCAATTTTCCCTAGGGGTAAAAACAGGTCAGATACAGTCAGATAGGGGTCAAGTTGTCGGGGATTAGATCACGGTCCATTCTACCACTCACTGCGGCAGGTTGAAACGACCTATCGGGGCCTTTCTCTGGAAGGTTCTATCGAGCCCATGTGCATCCCGCCAGAAACGGTTTCTTGGTGGCCGCATGAACGACCTATGATTCATGTTTGAGTCCGACTCGAACAAGAGTTACTGCAGACGGCGTGAAGACCCTGACGTGGTTTCCGGATTGGATTAGAGTCGTGATCCCCAAGATTAGGAGATTATCTTATCTCTAGTAGGTTGTATTTGGCATGTATGAGTTCGTTCACGATCTCGTAGTTAGCGACCCGATATTTCTCGGTAGGTCGGTTTGTTCAGATTATATATAAGCAGGGCCCCTACGGTGTTTAGAGGACCCTAGCCAATAGATTTTAGCATACTACTCACCGGACTGCTTGATCTGCGCGAGTTCCACCTTGTAATCCTCTTTGATATAAAGAAAGGCCGGACGTGGGGCTATTATCTCTCCGAGAGGCTGAACGTGATAAAACCCCATCTCTCTGCTCGTTCTTTGTTCGTGGTTGTTCGGCGTGTCTCTATCTCCTCCTTGAAGAACCTTGGTTGACTTGGGTCAATATCCCAACCGCCGATAGCTAAGCGCCGTCAGGTGGGGATCGCAGACGAGCATGTCGAACTCGATCGGTGTCTGAGAGATACTTCACGAGGGCTACGACTCGGAAGACGGGATGTTTCATCCTCGATTCGGATCGATCTGTCCGATCTCGAACACTTTCCGATCTGGGGCGGAGGTCTCGCTTATATGGCGTAGATAGCCGCAGATCGCACTCCGTCATTGACGATGACTACGGAACCGATGATCTTTCGACGGTTTAGATCTATCGGTTCCAAGGCTATGTCGGTAGTGACGGCGTGTTCTCCGCTCAACCATGCGGATCACACCTGGTCGATTTTTAGTCCGCGACCAACTCGATCAAGCTCGGTTCGATTTGGCGTCGGGCACAATAAGGAGCGACTCACAGATTTACCTGAGTTCGGACCCGCGGGGTAATAGTCCTACTCTGCTGAGAGCCTTAGCTCTTTTTCTCGATTGTGGTTGAATGGGAATGTGTTTACTGGTGCTAGTAAAGCTGCGTGTGTTGGAACCTCTTTCTTGCTCGTCCTCCTCCCCTTTTATACAAGCCTCGAACCGACGGAGAGAGTTTGGGGAAGGTAAGACAAGATACTCTGAGACTCTGAAGATTCGGACAAGACAGGTGAGACACGACAGAGAGATTTAAACGTGTCACGCTGCCCACATGCATGGCGCCCCTCGCGAGCCAGCAGTGGCCACCCACCCGCCACATCACACGGTGAGGTCAAGGGGCCCCACTCCTCTCCCGACGCGGCGGCCTCCTCAAGCAAACCTTCTCTCTGCCGCCAATTCTTCATACGCCATAGGATGTGACCGCTCCGGACACGCAAGGGTCATCAGAAGGTAATCATTTCTTCACCGTCTATCCGCTTTCGTGATGTCGCATTAAATCGCTTCGTCGCGCGCGCGGGGGAGCCTTCGCGAAGACTCCTTCGCAGCGTTCCTCGCCAAGGGCCCCACCTTGATCGTGGGACCATCGCTGGTCTTGAGAGGGCTCGCCACGCGCGCCCGCTCGCGCGTGGGGCCCTCTTTGTCTTCAGAGGGCTCGCCCGCGCGCCCGCTGGCGCGGGGCCTCGCCTAGTCTTCGAGAGGGGCTCGCCCAGCCACTGGGCTGATCGCCCGCCGACGCGTGGGACCCTCTTGGCCTCTGAGGGCTCGCCACGCCACTGGGCTCGACGCTCGCCGACGCGTGGACTCTCTTGGCCTCTGAGGGCTCGCCCACGCCATTGGGGCTGATCGCCCGCTGACGCGTGGGGCCCTCTTTGAGTCTTGAGGGCTCGCCCACGCCACTGGGCCTTGCTCGCCCGCTTTGCGTGGGGCCGTCTTGTCTTGTTGAGGGGCTCGCCACTGTGGCTGGGGCCTTGTTTCGCCCGCTTGGCGCTGGGGCCCGCCTTGTCTTGTTGAGGGGCTCGCCTCTGTGGCTGGGCCTTGCTTCGCCCCGATCGTGGGGCCCGCCTTGTCTTCTCGGGACTCTTTATACCCGGTATTTATTACAATCGACAGTAGATTCTACTGTGGAACACAATGATGACACCGCCTAGCATACCTTCGCATGGCCCCGCAAAGATTAACATGGCGATGTAGGAACCTCGAGAATCTCGCACGGGTGGCGGCGGGGCGAGGCCGGGCAGTTAACTCGCTTCGGCATCAAGACGAGGTCATACTGGCCGGTCGCGAACAAGACGTCATTCGCCGCAACCTCGACGATTCCATCAATCGACCTTAGCACGGTTTCGCGATCGGTTAGCGGCGGCGTCGCGACCCACCTCGCGTCTTGGCGCTAAGTCTCCCTACAGCTTCCCCGTTGGTCAATTCCCGCGTGGCCGGACTCGGTCAGGCGAACGCGGATGGTTCAGTATCCGGGACCCATAGATCGAGTCGAAACGGCTCGAAGCTATAGCAACGGTCCTCGATCCACCAATCAAGCTGATCTCACCAGATAGGCGTCTTTGTTGCTTCTAACCTAGAGCGATTGGCTGAAGGCCTAAAGTCTCTAGGAGAAGTCAACAACTCCTCCAGGCAGCCCAGCCAAATTTCAATAAACCGCCTTGAATGATTTGGACAGCTCTGATCGATCGCGTGATCATCGTCACCATCGAAGAATCACTGTCCATGAGCGGGCTACCCGTGGTCGCCGTCGCTCGCCGAGTCCTCGTAGTAATCACGACAACGAGGGGCAAGCGCGCGCAATGACCACAGACGGTCCCTCGTGAGGAAGCGCGTCGTCGCGACCACAAGAAAGGAGCGTGGTGGGTTGTCTCGAGAGAGTTTCTCCAGCGAATCATCCCATTCAGCGGGAGTTCCTCCGCGCCGCAGACCAACGCCTTCTCAAGACTAGGTTTTGCCGGGAAGGTGGCGGTCATATGCTTTGGGTCGCAGGGCTTTCTCGACGAAGCTTGGCCGTCCGGTGGCCCTTAAAGTTCAAGCCCGTCACATGGAAAGGTACAATGGGACTCGTAACCCAGAGAATTCCTTTCCATCTACGCTTCTGACCATCATGGCGGCGAGGTGACGAGCTCGTTATGGCTAATTACCTCCCGATCGTCCTTGAGGGCGCCGCCGGACGTGGTCGTTCAATCGGCAGGAGGGTTCCATCACTCATGGAACCCGGCTTTGTGACGCTCGATCGCTAATTTCCGTGGCATTACGTGCGTCGGGCAAGGAGGATGATCTGCACCAGATGATCCGGATGAGCGGAGGACCCTCCGCAACCGTGAAGCGTTTCATTAAGATCCGCAACATGATCCCAAACATCTCGGATGAATCATTGTCCGCGCTTTCAAAAACGGAGTCCGCGACGAAGCGTCACCCAGATCTCGAGATCAGCGAGACTGGACCGCCAACGACTGTTCAATGCGGTGACCGCTATGCCAACGCGGCAGAGCGTGTTCAAGACAAAAGCGTTTGACAAGGCGAGCCGCCGCCCGACTGGTGTGGATGAGAAGAAGAAGAGCGGCGACAACCCCGGTGACAAGAAGTCCCAAAGAAGAAAAATAAAGGTGATGCAAACAATACCGTCATTGGTGTAGATCGCGACCTCCTCCCAAGGATGGGCGTAAGAAGCCCAACAATAACTACAAGGGCAAAAAGCACGCTTTCGAGGCGGACAAGCCAAGAAAGGTCCAAGCGACCGATTTTGCAAGTTCCACCAAAGACTACGGGCACGATATCGCCACAATGAGAACTTGGGTACAAAAGCTCAAGATTTCTACAACGGCAAGGGCCCAATGCCCACCCTGCCCGAACAAGGTGATGCCGGTAAGGCCAAGCGCCAAACCGACGATGGTGATCGGGAAGATGATGATGAATATCAAGAGTCCGTGAACCATATCGCCGTCATCTTTGGCGGCTCCTCGGCTTATACCTCTCGGCGCAGCCTTAAGGAAGCTGCTCGGGAGGTCCACAACATTGAAAAAGGCAAACCACAGTCTGAATCGATGAAGTGGACCGAGGTCCTCATCTCCTTCTCGGGAGGATTGCCCCCCATCGATGACCAAGCCTCGGCGGCTCCTCCGGTGATCGCCCGACCATCGACAACGAGAGTTGGCCGTGTACTCGTAGACGGCGGGAGCGTTTTGGACTTGCTTTCTGCTAAGGTCTTGGACGAGATGCAGATTCCTCGTTCTAAGCTGAAGGAAGTCGCGATGCCCTTCTACGGAATTGTTCCGGGAGAAGCTGTCAAACCGTTGGGGCAGGTTGTCCTGCCAGTTACCTTCGGTAACCCAAACAACTTCCGGACAGAGTTGATCACTTTCGACGTGGTCGACTTCCCATCCGCGTATAACGCGATTTTAGGCAGGCCATCTCTTGGTAAGTTCATGGCCGTAACCCACCACGCTTACCATTGCGTGAAGATACCGGTCCCTAACGGTGTAATCACGGTCAAGGGCAATTACAAAACTGCTCTGGATTGCGACGAGCGATCCCTCGCCTACTGTCGACCGGCTTCCGCCGCTGCGGTCTGAAGTTCGCATACCAAGTCTCAGACGTCCTAGGGTCTCCTTCACCAGGGGAGAAACCAAGGAAGTTCCACTGTCCCTTGATGATACTTCCAAGATAGCTCACTTGGGGCCAATCTGGACCCCAAATAGGAAAGCGAGCTCATTGCCTTCCTCCGAGCTAATGCGAGATGTGTTTGCACAGGAGCCATCGACATGCCCGAGTCCCAAGGAGGTCATCGAGCACAAACCGGGTCAGTTCGTCGGACAAAAAGTCTGTTCGCCAAGCTTCGCCGCTCAATTCAAACAGGAATCATCAAAGATCGACAGGCAAACCGCCACGCCGGGTTCATCCGCGAGGTTGATCACACCGAGTGGTTAGCCAACCCTGTCATTGTAAAGAAGAAAGGCGCAAGTGGAGGATGTGTCGATCACACAGATCTGAACGCCGCTTGTCCTAAGGACAATTTTCACGCGCCTCGTATTGACCAAATTGTCGATGCGATGCGGATGCCCAGCTCTTGAGCTTTTAGATGCTTACTCGGTTATCACCAAATAAGCATCTCCCAGAGGATGAAGAGAAGATCGCCTTCATCACCCCTTCGCACTTTCGCTATCGACCATGTCTTTCGGTCTGCGCAATCTTTGGTGCCCGTTCCAGTAACAATGGAGAAGACCTTCCCGAACAAATGTGGAAAAAATCTGGAGGTCTATGTCGACGACATAGTTGTAAAGAGCAAGTTTGCTCTAGATCATGTAAAAGACCTGGCCGAGACTTTTCGTAATCTCACCAGGCATCGAATAAAATTAAATCCAGAGAAGTGTACCTTTGGTGTTCGATCTGGAATGTTGCTCGGTTATGTTATTGGTTCGCAAGGTATTTCTGCCAACCCTGAAAAAATCGAGGCCATTGAAAATATGAAGGCTCCAACTACCGTAAAGGAGGTACAGAGTCTCACGGGGCGGATGGCTGCTCTAAATAGATTTATTTCCCGTCAAGGCGAACGATGGCTGCCCTTCTTTATGGCCCTGCACACGCACAATGGTTTCGAGTGGACAGAAGAAGCCGATAGGTCCTTCCAAGATCTGAAGCGATACATGTCCAATCCTCCCGTCTTGACTACCCCGCGGCATGGCGAGCAGCTCCTGCTGTATCTAGGTTGCATGCCACAAGCGGTGAGCGCGGTCTTGACGGTCGAAAGGAAAGGCATACAACGACCAATCTATTACGTGAGCGAGGTACTTCACGGATCAAAGGAGCGTTACCCTGAGGTCCAGAAGCTGCTCTACGCCTTGCTCATGTCCTCCAGGAAGCTTCGCCACTATTTCCAGGCACATCAAATACTGGTCCCGACCACGTTCCCTCTGGGAGAAATCCTACGGAACAAGGAATCCAGTGGACGTATAGCTAAGTGGGCAATGGAACTAGCAGAGTTTGATCTGTCTTTCGCTGTCCGAACTGCTATTAAGTCACAAGTCTTAACTGACTTTGTCGTTGAATGGACTTGCCCGCCTAAATCTCAGGAAGCTCCCGAGCAACCTGATGAGCCTCCTTGGACCATGTTTTTTGATGGCTCGCGCACTGGACACTCGGGGGCTGGTTTTGTTCTCATCTCCCCTAATGGAGAGCAACTCCAGTATTCTATCCAACTACACTTTGCGGCGACTAACAACGCTGCGGAGTACGAGGCCCTCCTCGCGCGACTAAGAGTGTGCAAGTCGCTCGGTGTCCAAATGATCGACCGTGAAGGAGATTCACGGTGGTCATCAACCAGTGAACAAGGAGTATCGATCTTTGGGATGACTCAATGGCGCGATACTGGTTGAAGTGAGGAAGTTGGGCGGCACTTTCGATTTTTGAGGTGCTCTTCGTGCCTGTGAAGGACAACTTCTGGCCGACCAACTATCAAGTATGGATCCTCACGAGAATCTGCTTTCCGGCAGGTGCTCGTCGAGCACCTTCACAAGCCCTCAATCACGTCTCGGATGAGGCAACAGAGAGGCAGTGGTCTTGTCTCCGTTATCGAGCAGTGCGGGTCGGACAACGCCATTTGTCCGTACCTCGCAGATGGGACCTGCCCGACGACGGCCGAAGCGCTTCCGGCTTATAAGGCGTCTTTGCTCCATACAAGCTTGTGGGCGGCATCCTTTACCGTCGAGGTGCCACGGGAGTTCTCTCCAAGTGCATCTCGCGGCGAGGAGGGTGTGTTCCTTCTTAGGGACATACGAGGGTGCTGTGGCAACCACGCCTCTTCGTAACTCGTCGTGCAAAGCGTTTCGCATGGGCTATTATTGGCCCATGCGTTACAAGATGCGGGATATCGTGACTAAGTGCAAGGCTTGCCAATTTCACGCCGGAAGGCACACAAGCCCGCCAAGAGCTCCAAACAATCCCCCATCTGGTCTTTTTCCACATGGGTGCGGATCTGCTTCGGCCCATTCCCTAAGGGTACAAGGGCTATACACACCGCTCGTCGCCATAGACACTTTTACAAAGTGGATTGAGGCGAGCACATGTGTCGCCTCTTCACGCCAAAACGGTGTGCGCTTCTTCAAAAGCAACGTGGTCACGCGCTTTGGGATTCCCCACAAGTTGATCACGGATAGCGGTACCATTGAAGCGAGCTATTCGGGAATCTGCGAGCAGTTTGGGCACTAAGGTTCTGTTTACCTCATGGCACATCCACGAGCAATGGAAGCGATCGGCGAGCTAACAGACAGATAGTCCGAGGTATTAAGCGGCGGGTATTTGCTGCTCTCACGAGCACAACAAGGCTCGGTTGGCGAAGTTCCTTCCGTCCTTTGGGCGATTCGCTTTACGGCGGTAGGCGGCGGGAAACTCCTTTCCAATTGGTCTATGGTGCAGAAGCCATCCTGCCCGTCGAAGTTGTACTAGGTTCGCCTCGCACGAGCTCGGTCAACTTAGTTGACGATGAGCAAGAGCGCCTCCTCGATCTCGATCTCCTCGAAGCACACGCGACCGCACAAGTCGAATGGCGCTACCGGCATGATCTTCGCCAACGCCGCCAAGTCGGTTCGACCAAGGGTTTTGAAGGCGGGCGACCTCGTTCTGCGCCATGTCCAGAACTTGTCCAATGCCAACAAGTTAACTCCTCGTTGGGAGGGCCCCTTCACGGTCGTTTCCACTGCTCGCCCGGGGGCTGTTCGCCTGGCTATGGAGGATGGGAGAGAGCTGACCAGCACTTGGAATATCGACCAGCTTCGTAAGTTCTTTGTGTAGATCTTCGTTTGTTTGCTTAGCCTCGCGTTTTTTTGTCAAACTTCGCGTCTTAGTTCGTCCAAGTCTCTCGGGCACCATGTAAAGTTCAATCCAATTCTTAAGTGAATTCTCGCGGCCTCTGCGCCTTTTTCACTTCTTGTCTTTTGAAGACTACCTCTTTCTCTCTGGTAACACTTGATGGCTGCCCGGTCTTGCGAACTCTTGGCCCCGCAATCTTAAGGATCGTTCCCTACCCATATCTAGTTTCGATAAGTTCCTAAACTCAGGGTTGCGTAACACGGCCTTTGCACCTTGCGGCTAAGTCTGCTCTCGTAAGCCCTCCGCAGCAGAGGCACTTACCGCTTGGTGCGACCACTTGGCAAAGCCTGCTCTCGTAAGCCCATGGCGCAGGCACTTTCCTTGTTCGGTTACTCTCGGGCGCCTAACTTACGTCAACGGCAGACTATGGAATACATCGAGCATGGTACGGGTGTCGCTCTTTCTCTCTACGCACGTGCTCGAGTCCGCAAGCTTAGGTTCTCAAGCATCGTCCGTACCGGAGGCTAGGGTGTCGCTCTTTCTCTTGTGCACCTGTTCGGGTTCGCAAACTTAGGTTCTCGGCAAATTTGCTGCAGAACGGGCCGAGTTAGGCAAAGCGCTCTACGGTTTCTTAAACTTCCTAGCTGTTAGCTTTTCTCTTAGTTCTGTTCGTTCTTGTCTTTTTCTTTGCTCTTTTTGCGGGAAAAAAAGGTAAATACTTTATTGCGTTAATCATAAGTTTGGTACAAGGCCCTTCGATTCTGACAACATGTGCTACTTAGGAGCAAGTCGCTCCTTTAGCTCCTCAACTTCTAACTTGAGGCGCACGACTTCACCCTGAGCCTTGATTCCTTCTCGGGCTTCAGCTCGGAGGCGTTCGATCTCCTCCTTGCTCTGCTTGGCTTGTGCCGCAGCCTTTGCCCGGATGGCCTCGACCTCTTCGGTCTTGGCGCGCAGCTGGTCGGTCAGAGCCTCGCTCTGGCCAACTTGCTGCTCGGTAGTCTTGAGTTGTTCTTCCAGCTCCTTGACTTTTCTCTGCGGCGATCGCTCACGTCATCCCACGATCTCCTCGATCTCTTCCTGTGAAGCCCACAGGGTCGAGATTTTTGCTTGGAGATCCGCAGATGTTTGCTCTTCCTTGGCGAGCTGGGCCTTAAGCTTCTTGGCTTCCGCCGCGAGCTGGTCCCGCCAGTGAGACGCGTCGGCGAGTTGCTCTTCGAGCCACTTCGTCCGGCCCGGCTTCTCTTCATGCGCCCGGCCTTCACGGCTTCTTGTGCTCTCCTCGGCTTCTTTAAGAGAGCCTCGGAGAACGCCTATTTGGTCACCGACCTTGAGCTTCTTCGCTTCGCCAGTGGGCTCGGCTTTGGGCGTAGCGAGAGCTCGCCGGGATCCTCGACTGGAGATGCTCCCGGAGGGACGCCAGTACGACGGCCCGTTCGATGGTGATACCGTCCTCGAGTCCCGCCATGGTATCCCTAAAGACCTGAGGGAGAAGATCAAGTTAAACACTTTGAGATAATACGGTTAAACTGAACAAGGTTTGGCCTTGGAGTTTACCTTGCCAAGCCGATGCTTCAAACCGCGGCGTAGGCGGTCCTCGAGGCCATGCGTCACGAGGCCCCGCTCGTGCGGGATGAGACGGGTGCGTTGTTCTCATCGCTGCCTTGTTCGCTCCTTCTTCTTGCGGGAGCGCGTCTGCTCGGGAGCAGGGGCAACGGGCGAATCGCTTTCGTCTCCGCGCTCCCTCTCCTCTTCCTCTTTCTCTTCCGCCCGAACGTCTTCGGGCGAGGCCGGAGCCACTCCGCTGGGTGGCGCCATTGTTTCCACGGGCAGGACGACTTGCGCGACCGCTCGGTGCTTTTCTTGCTCTCTGGCGGTGGGATTTCACCACCTTTCGCCGAGAATCCTGCCGCCTCGGGGTGAGCTGCCCTGCGACGAAGTGCTGGCGAGATCGGTGCTCGTTCCATGCTGGGCGCTTCGAGCCATCATCTTGGCCCATTGTCCGTGGCGCCAGTGCCGCCTCTTCGCCTCGGTAGCTCCACGCTTTTGGCGCGTCAGTTGCTTCACCGAGTTGGCGGCGGAGCTCCATGCCGCCGCTTGTCCTTGAGGCTTGCCGACCTCATCGCCGCGATGCACCGTGTAGGTGCTTTCGGACGGCGAATGACCGCTCGGCGCCTCGACGGCGTCGTTCAGTGGCGATCTCTCTCGGGCGGTGACGAAAAAGAGATGATCGTTAAGTCTAGCGCGTCAAGGTTGGAAGGTAAAAGATCGATTCCTACATACCGCCGTGGAAGGCTTGATCCCGATCTTCTTCGCGAATTTTTCGCCTCTTATCGGGGGCTCCTTGGCGGCTTCTCGCTTTGGCCCTTAGGTGTTCTCGGCGTCGCTCGGCTCCCTAGTGGTGAGCACTCCTCTCCTTGCAACATGAGAAGTTTCTCCTTGCGCATGACCTCCTCTTGAGCCTCCTCCGCTTTCGGCGACTGTTATAGCCGCCAAATGCCGGGTGAGCTGCGAGTAACGCCTAAGCCGAGGGTCATGTTCTTTACCTCTTCGTCGCTTTGCTCGGCGAGGAGGAGGAGCTTGGTCTCTTCCATTGGGGCGACCGCGAGCCCGCTTGGTTTGTTCGGCGCCCTCGTCGCCGTGGGCGGTCTCTTTGATGTCTGGCGGCCGCCGTGTCGCGGGGAGCTCAGCGTAGGCTCGGCCGCCACCTTGGGCTTTGTGGCCGCCTTGGCCTTGCCCTTCTTTGCCTTCTCCTTCTCAGACCCGGAGAGTTCCTCTACAATCCCCCCGAGGATCAGCTGGTCCTCCTGCGTGTTTTGGGAAGCGAGCATTAGCACTAAACAACATTGCGAGTCTTGCAACATAGGCTGGGAGTAAGTGATTTACCTCGTCTGTGCGGACAAGCACGTTCTGCTGGCAGTGTCGCCACCTCGCCGGTGACCTCCCGTCCTTCTTTGCCGCTTGAAGATGGCATCGACCCGCCGGTCACCCATGCGTCGGTTGGCCTCTCTGCCCGGCGAAGGGATTATTAGTTCCTGTTCGGAGGAAATAATTGACGTAAAGGTTGAGTCTTAAAGGCACTTACCCGTGTTCTCCTCGAAATATCTTCCCATCCTCTATCTTATAGAAGGATAGGGCCTCCTCCGCAATGGGACAGATCCTGCTCATTTGTGAAGTCGAATGATCTCCTGCCCGTGAGCCCGAGGCTCACGAGGCGGCGATCTTCCTTGTCAGTACCGATCCTCGGTGGATATCTCCGGCGAGGCATTGGGGTCCCTTCATGGCGCCTTCCGGTGAAGACGAGTTTCTTGTCGCCGCTCCTTCTTGTAGAACCACCTCACCCACCACGCACCCATCGAGTCGAGCGGCGGTGGGCGAGGGTACTGCGTCGTCGTGATGGCCGGAGCTTGAGGTAGTAGCACCCAGTTGCTGAAGGCGGAGCTGCTCCTCGTCACTGTAATAGTGGAGGAACAGCCACCGGTGGATCGATGCCGAGATAGCCCTCACACAAAAAAAGCGAGACGGCCATCCGGAGGATGGAGTTCGGATTGAGGTTCGCCACCTCCAATCCCGATGTTCAAGAAGGCCTCGGCGAAGTCGCTCTCGGAGATCTCAACCCAGCAGTGCGAATCTGCTGAAGGCGACAAACTCTCCCTCGGCGGCTCGAGTATCCTCCTCCGGCGACCTCCACTACGGTGTCGATGTGGCCCTCTTCCTCCTGGACCTTGAGTCCTCTTTGGTCATGCTAGTGCCGTGAACTTGGCCATAGCGGTTCCTGTACGGACAGCGAGTTGGTGGTGGAGTTTGGGTGTTTGATCTTGAGCGCGATTGGAACTAGGGCTCGAGAGAGGAAAGGCGTGAGCGAAGTGGGGGCATGCGCGGCTTAGCTACTTTATTGTCCCGTATGGGCAGCTCTGCAACGGTTTTGTCACAAGCGGCTAGTTTTACCACAACGGCTAGGTAAAGCGGTGCTTTGTTTTCCTTCTTGGCGATAGGAAGTTACCGTTGGAATCCGCCAACGGATACTTTTCGATGTCCGTGACCAAGGTGAGTGCTCGCTTTCGGACGGATGTCGTTCCTGTTCAAACAACAGAGTTGCTCGTCTTGGTCGGTTCTGTTGACCTCGAACAAGTCTTGTTCGGTTGAACTATGACCTGTTCGATTAAGCTTGTTACACGTCTTTGTAGCAGCAAAATTTCCCTCTTCGTGACCTGGAGTCTCAAGAGGAAGACCCCACTCCCCACTCTAGTGAGTCCTTCCACTTGAGTCTCAGGGGCTAGTTGTCGGGGATTAGATCACGGCCCATTGCCATGGCCCACTCCCTGACGGCCCGGTTGAACGACCTACCAGGCGGCTCCTGGAAGGTTCTATCGAGCCCATGTGCATCTGCGAAAACAGTTTCTTGGTCGACGCGGTGCATCAACGACCTATGATTCATGTTTGAGTCCGACTCGAACAAGAGTTACTGCAGTGCGTGAAGACCGGACGTGGTTTCCTTGATTAGATTAGGAGTCGTGATCCCCAAGATTAGGAGATTATCTTATCTACCGTAGGTTGTATTTGGCATGTATGAGTTCGTTCACGATCTCGTAGTTAGCCCACCGATATTTCTCGGTAGGTCGGTTTGCTCAGTACTATATAAGCAGGGCCCTACGGCGTTTAGAGGACCCTAGCCAATAGATTTTCGCATACTACTCACGGGACTCTTGATCTCGCCGAGTTCCACCTTGTAATCCTCTTTGATATAAAGAAAGGTTGGGCGTGGGGCTATTATCTCTCTGAGAGGCTGAACCAGATAAAACCCCACTCTCTGCTCGTTCTTTGTTCGTGGTTGTTCGGCATGTCTCCTATCTCCTCCTTGAAGAACCTTGGTTGACTTGGGTCAATATCCCAACCGTCGACACAACCCGTATCCGTATCCATATTTTTTACCGGATATAGATTTAGATACGGAGAGTGTCAGGACAAATTCGAATACAGACTTACTCGGATAAGGTTTTGAACCGGATATGGATTGAATACGAATACGAAAGCGGGTTTTACCATAATACCTCAATAGAATAAAATTGATGTAAGCTACGAGCAAGTCCATGACTCATCACTCATGAAACACACAAAATAAAAATCCATAACACATAACTCATAAGACATAACAAAAGTTGAATTACTCATATAGTGAAGCAGTCTTCATCCCCATGTCCTATAAAGTTATTTGTATCCGTATTATGAATTTGGCTACTATCCAATGAATCGGATATTATCCGTTCTGTTTTCAACCCTAATTTTCTCTATTGGTATTGATGAAAATTTGATAACGCCTATGATATTATTTATTTTTTAAAAAATATATATCGAATGCAGTTCAATCTATACATGCATATTTCATTGCAAATACTTCGTCTATGTTGAAAATAAATATTTAGGCTATGTTCTTTTGGGCTAATCATCTGAACAGCTGAACAACCGAAATGACTAAATTTCAAAAGCTTCTTGAGGTGGTCTTGAGATTCGGATCCATTTCATTTAACTTATTTTTTAAAACGTTATTACCCACCTCCGAGACAAAGAAAAAGCGGACTAAAAAAACTAAAAGCATATGTTTTTTCAAAACGTAGATAAGTCGTTAAGCTGTTAAGTTGAAAAAAAAAATAACTTAGTCATCCATTGTTGATAGCCATTCTTATTAATGGTGTATTATCATTTATTGCACGAGTACATTTTATACTTAATCCAATTATCGTTGATTCACAGTGGAGTTGTTGCCTGGCTATTAAAATTGAGAGGACTATGACAACCCTAGTGGTCAATGCACTGGTTTTGCTTTCGGTCAGTTGCCCAAGTGTTTGGGACATATCATCTTGGCTCTTTGTTGTATTTATATTATTTCGTTGCACTTTGATGTATCATATTTTCTTTCCACTGCCATTGAGCTACATTTGGTCCATGTATTATGCTCGACAACACACCATATAATTGTCCATATGTAAGTTATGATCATTGTTTCATATGTTGTGATATCAATTGTTGAAAGGACATATGTATGACAGTGTTTGATCTTGAAAACTATCAAATGTCACATATCCAGTGGCGGAGACAAGGGGGGCTGGCAGGGGCCTGGCCCCCCCCTATGATCAATGTGCAATGCTAAGTAGTATACCCTCTATGATCAATGTGCAATGCTAAGTAATATATAGGATATTGTATCAAACTTAAGCTTATATAATTAATTTACATGACTAATTTCAGTTTTAAAAAGTTTGCTATTAGTATTGATTAAACATACTCTTCCAACTGATTTATTTTATAAGACTAGCATAGTTCTTTAAAGTTTTCCTTTCAAAGAAAATGATTTTAATTTATGAATTAATATATTTCCAAGCACATTACATTATAGCAAATATACTAAGGTACATACTATATATTCAATAATAGTGTTAGTGCACAATATTTCGATAAGTTTTCCGAAAATTCGCAGATCGCTTCTTGATGTTCACTTATATACATTTGGGGCTTGACTAATTGTAGCTCATATTGCTTTTCAAACACTTCAAATATTTTTATTAGCTAGTTATCAGTTATCACCATGTCATGACAATATTTTTACGAAACATTTTTCTACATATAGCTCGTTTTCAATATAATGATAGGATCATAGTGCAAATTAGTTTGTTATGTGTCGGCCTTCCTATGATGAAATCCTGGCTCCGTCCCTGCACATATCTAATCTGGGATACCTTGGTTTTCCTTGTTTCAATGGATGACATGTTTGTTACTCATGATTTAGTGTAATATTAACACGCAAAATATGTTTGGTGGAAGCTTGTATGTTTCATTTTAAACTAGTGGACAGCGAGCACGTCAACTGCTGATCCGAATGCAAATTCAGTGGGGTCCCACACCATCTACTATATAGATTTGGGGGTTTTTAGCGCGATGACATGGGTCACGGTTTCTTTTCGCTTGACAAAAAAACCAGCAAAATGAGTTCGTTCAAAGGCAAAGCATTGGCATTTTTGAGTGGAATTTGGTTGTAAAATACCCTAGCTAGTTTGGTGAGCAACTTGCAGCACCCGTTGTTTATGCCTGACCCAAAAGGTCGAAAAAATGTTAGCTGCACGTTCGGGGCAACTGCAGCTGCAATTATATGAAAAATGAACCAACTAGCAAGATACTTGCACTCGAGTAGCTAGCAATCAAGTACAAGTTGATGCCGTCGCCAGCTTTCTTTCTGGTCATCCATTGCGTGCGTGCGTGTGTGCCTCGAGCAACATGATAAAAGTTACATGTGCTAATCTCAGGCTTTTGGCTTTTGTTGTGTAATTATTAGTTTCTGAAGTTTAGCCTGTTCGGCACCGCAGAAAAATCCTAAGTTTTTGACGTCCGAAAACGTCTATCCTAATTAGGGATACCGTATATCTTAATTAGTATCGATGGCCTGTCGTCGACCATAGAGCACTGAGGATTAATCGCCGACCATAATTTTTTATAGTTGATGGTAAACCATTGATCCTATCATGGCTGTCCACCATAACAGGGGAGCTGTTGGTTCCGTCGATTCTGGGTAACTGTCGATCATAATTTGGAAGTTACGGTCGGAGGCTGACCATCTACCCTACTTTTAAGTTATGGTCGAAGGCTTGAGGCCGTCTTCTTCAATAGTGGCTGCCAGGGTGGTTTTATGGTAGACGACCAGCCCTTGGTCGTCGACCATACGGTGAAGTTATGGTCGACAGTTAGAGGCAGCTGGCTGTCTACCATAAGCTCTGGTGGGCAGCCATATGGTAGACGTCAATCCCTGGCTGTCAACCATAATTCGATATTGTGAAAAATCGAAATATTATCAGCATCCAACGTTCCAAAGTCTCAAGTCTGAACAGAAGATCGTGGCGAGCTTTCATCTCCTTTTTTAACTCCCGATCTTGTTGTTGCAAGGCACAGTTCTGCTCCCTCATCGGACATTGCCTTAATGAAGTAGATGAAGCCGACATCCTCCAAGTTGCCCTCACCTTGGACATGTACATGGAAGAGCACCCGGAGTCATCCCGAAACACCAACCGACTATTAGCCCTCCTGACCATGTGGGAGTGTATTGCTACGGCCTCCAAGCGTGATTGCATAAGAGTGCAGTCCAACCCATGTACCTTAGTCATTATCGCAACATAATGATTATGCAACAACAATTGTTTCATCGGGAGTTACTAAAGTTATGCACGTATGAAAAAAATTACTTCACATACCAAACTTCGCTAGGCTAGTCCATCCAAAGGTGCCGGTTCGGCGGGTTGCCATCATCATTTTTTCTGGAGTGTGTTGTGGTGTACACATATATGTAGCTAGGATCTGTCCAATTTAAGCTTTCTGCAGTGGTGTGTGAAAAATTAATTTAGCCACAAAGAACTAAGAAAGTGGAGTGATTTTTTATGATCTTACCATCAACATGAGGAGCTGATCAGTTGAGCCATCAATCAACTCTTGAGGTGGAGATAGAGGAATCTCTCGAGAGAACACCATCAACCCTAAACCATCTGCTCTTGCTGCACGCCACTACTCCTCCGCCTCGACCAGTGAGCACGGCAGGTTTACTCTTGTGGTGTATTTATTTAATTTAATATATGTATTTATATATATATATATATATATATATATATATATATATATTAATTTATATTGTATATTTGTGAAATATAATAGTTTTTCTTAATATATTTTAATAAAATAAACCGATTAATAAAAAATCGGATCGACCCAATTGGTTCGATTCACTATGTGAAACAAACATGCGCCGAGACCCCACCCGGTTGGCCCGGTTCATTCAGTAACCAAACCGATCGAACTCACACCGAACTGAACCAAACCGCCCGACGACCACGACGAGCCCTATCGTGCGGAGGTGGGATGGATCATATGGTCCATGGATATGGATATTCAGTTTATTCACGGATGATATCCGCTTTGAAACTCTGCGCAAGCGTGCGGACTCGCCTGGGCCCACGGACAGCGACCCACCCGGGCGCCCCTGGCCCCACCGCACAGACACCGCCCGCTCGCCCGCGCGGAGTCGAGACGGTTCCGATTAGAAAAAATAAAAAACCCGCCGCGGCGCGGCCCCCGCCCATCCAAAGGCTGCCCGCTCCCCACCACGCGGGCCCAGGTGGCCGCGCCCCATTGGCTCGCCCCGTCACGCGCTGCCGCCGCAAGGCGCCAAGCCGCGAAACCCCCTTTGACTTTTCGTGCCGTCTCGGCTCCAGCGACGCAGAAAAAGGCGAGATAGATAGAGAGGAAATTAAAAACACACATTACAGTATCACATAGTCACATACACATCTCAAACGGCAAAGTGAGTGCAGCCCCGGACTTTCTGCGACCCTTTCCCCAAGCCTTTCCCCCACCCCTTCATCAGGCTTCAGCTTCAGCTACGTACTCCACGAACGTAAAATTTTCTAATCTCTACAGGTAGATCGATCGCTAAGTATGCGGCCACGATGCGATTAGTAGGCACGTAGTAGGGCAGTGTGCGCGGTTATGCGGTGCATGCAATGTACGGGTACGACCATGGGTTGCTGTGGCTGGCGGCCAAGGCCAAACTAGGCAATAAAAGCGAGCCCAGTTAGGTACGGGTGTAGAAAAAGGCCAAGCCGACTACTTCAAAAAAAAATCTTCTGCCCTAATCCGCTCCGCTCTGCTCCATCCTGGTGCTGGTGTGCTAGCTACTATATCCTCGAGCCCCTCTGCTCTCTGCCTGATTTCCAGTGGCGCTGCCTCCTCCTCCTCGCCGAGTTGTACGGGCAGGGGTAAGTGGCACAACCGCACAAGCGACTCTCTTCTTCTTCCTTCTCCTCCTCCTCCTCCTCCTGCTCTGCTCTGAGATTTCGTTTTCTTGATGCCCTTCGTTCCATGGGATTTGAGCTCTTTTTTGAGCTTTTTCTTTAGTTGCTTCGTAGCGCAGCGACGACGGCTGAGGAGGAGGGGAAGTGGGGGGGGGGGGGGTTCTTTTATCTGTTGATCCTGGTGTTTTGAGTTGTTGGGTTGGGGGATCAAGTGGGGGGAATCCCTAATCCGTCTCTGCACTGTTTGAGGTGCTGGTGTGCGGTTCCGGTTTGGATCACTGTAGTGAGCATCTGCCGACAGTTCCTCGTCTCCACCCTTCCCTTGCTCACCTACCCTCCGGATTTTGACTATGCAGCTGCTCTTCCACCTATTTTGATCGTTCTTTGGGGGAATTAGGCTGTTCTTTCGTGGATTTTGATTTGATTTGGTGTTCATTTCTTGGTTGCAGCTGCGGAGTAGCGGGGTAGCAGCGGAAGGTTGTTGCTTTTCTCCTTCTTCATGGAGTCGAAGCGGCAGGAGGCTTCTGCGCCGGCTTTAGCGGCGAACGGCGGCGGCGGGGAGCTGATTGGGTACGTCGACGTGCACGTGCAGAGCGCGCGGGACATCCAGAACATCTGCATCTACCACAAGCAGGACGTGTACGCGCGGCTGTCGCTGCCGGGGGAGGGCGCGCCGGCGGCGGCGACGCAGGTCGTCAACGGCGGTGGACGCAACCCGGTGTTCGACCAGTCGCTGCGCCTCGGCGTGCGCGCGGGGGACGTCGACGCAGCGCTCCGGTGCGAGGTGTGGATGCTCAGCCGGGTCAAGAACTACATGCAGGACCAGCTGCTGGGGTTCGCGCTCGTGCCGCTCGCCGACGTCGTCGCCGCCGACGGCGGCGGCACGCTCGCCCGCGAGTTCCCTCTCTCCACCAACGACCTCTTCGCCTCCCATGCCGGGTTCCTGCAGCTCGAGCTCTCGTACATCGGGGTCGTGCCCGAGGTCGTGCCCATCTCACCGACGCCGAAGCCGGCTCTGGCCGACCACGACGAGCCGGAGAGCGCCCCCGGCGGCGGCGTCGGCGGCGGCCGGAAGGACTACGAGAAGATGGAGTTCCCCGACCTGAATCTTGTTGAGGAAAACCACATCATGGTGTCGGAATACATCGGCCTGCCGTGCTCCGTTGTGGAGCCGCAGAGCTCCGGGAGCCTCCTGACCTCGGAGGACGGGGACGGCGCCGCCACCGAGTCCCACGACGCCGGCGTGCGCGTTGTGGAGAGCTTCTCGTCGGAGAACAGCACCGCCTACTCGGCCGGCGCCTGCCGGAGCGATACGCCCCTCAGCAGCGTGTCGACGACGGAGTCCCCCGCCGCCGTCGCCGCGGTCCCGGCCACGCCGCAGTCCAACTCGGAACCGACAGGGAATGGCGCCTCGCCGGCGGCGCAGGAGAAGGCCGCCGCCGTCTCCGACGCCGCCGACGCGGAGGTCGATTCCTCGCGCACCGTCCAGGAGAGCCCGGCGGCGAACTCGCCGCCCAGCACCGTGTCGGAGAGCGTGGTGGACAAGCCGGTGATCAGCTTCAACCTCGAGCAGGAGGTCAAGGTCGACCAGAACGAGATCATGAACATGTACATGAAGAGCATGCAGCAGTTCACCGAGTCGCTGGCCAAGATGAAGCTCCCGCTGGACATGGACAACGGCGCCGACAAGGCCACCGCCTCCGACGCGGACTCGGGCGGCGGCGCCGCCGACTTGGGCGCCGCGGCCAAGAAACCGGCGGTTGGGGGCCCGCAGGAGAAATCCCCCAAGGTGTTCTACGGGAGCCGTGCTTTCTTCTGAAACCAGCACGGGCTGGAGCCTGGAAGAAGCGAGGTGCACGCAGGAGATGGCATTTGCCGCCATTGATCTTCTCAGCTGAAAACTCAGTAGTAGCGCAGAGGAATAACACTTTCTCATGCTGTTTGCTCTAGGCTTGTCAGATCGCAGGACACGTTCTTGGAAACTAGCTGCTCTGTTTAAATTCTCAATGTATCAGTACTCTAATGAAAAAATGGTTTGGTTTCTTCTGTTCCAGTGTTTAGTTCTTCGCTTTTGCCTTCTTAGTTCTAGGGATTAGATGCCCGGTCGTCGATCATCCTCATAGGTTAAGAGCATTGATTACAGTTAAGTATGGGTTAAGAGCACTATTAGTTATAGGACTGATCTTGTCGACGCATCTGTTCATATATGCTGATGGTTATGGTCTTATTATGAATGAAGGGCGTAGAATCACGTCAAGAATCTATGTAGTCGTAGAGGTATCGAGCCATCTCTTTCTTTTCAATTCGCAATCACGCTTTTCATCAGTGCCTAGTTTCTGATTTGTACCTCCCATTCCCAACCAATACAACAGAATGCTCAGGTATCGGAGACTAACTTTTTAGCAAAAGTTTTGGAGCAAATGGAATATCTGATATATTTACCGTGAGGGTTTAGTTTAAATCTTCATGTTCCAAACCTGCTCCAAACTTTGCTATGATTTGGTACTGCTTTTCCGCATTAGACAATGCGAGACCTCGTGACATAGTTCATAGCTCCGCGGGGCATTTTAGGATAGTGTAGGAGATCTCGAAGGCCGTTGGATTTTGAGCGGGCGGCTCTGGAAAGAAGACGGTGGAGATCAATAGAAGACTATTTATCTTGCATAAATCGCTGTCTTTAGTTTAATTGACACCTCTCAGAGTAATCTCAAAAAGAGCCGGCCATGAAATTGAATTAGTTTTTGGGGGCTAAAGGGCCATTTGTGCTACATCATTTTTGTTTCCTGTTTAATTTAGCCTCACTGCTTTCTACTACAGTCCACTCTTGTCCTACTCCCACAACGCAGCCATAGATGTGTCTGAAATCAATGCAAAGCTTCTTACACGACATGAACGTCCTTTTCTAGCTCAACTGCTTCATCACACCATCTTATGATCAGGACCGGCAAACAAAGCGACTTCCTAACAGTCAAGGCTGTTCATCGGTGTAGAATGACCCTATGTTCATCTAACCTTTCCCGTCCAAACCACATATCTTAAGAGCTTGCATGGGCAACTTCAAGTATATATATGTTAGTACTATATTAACAAGTTCCATAAATATTTGTGTGTGATAAAGGATGTGTCCAACTTAGTAAACAGCACCTGCATCTGGGAGGAAGAGATGTCTCTATTGTATCCTCCACTAAGTTCTAAATCCAAATGAAATATATATCACTGCGAAGATCTAGCATAAATAGCAAAGTTATGCCCTTTAAGTAGTTTTGATTCACTTCGCATTTTGAGTTCCAGAGCACACTCTACTGGCTCCTGGTCTCCATGTGTTGGCAGCAAGTGCACTTATATGTTTAACTTAATCATAAGATAGAGCATGACACACACATCAACCCACTTAATCAAGTCGCACATACACAAGTAACAAGACATGTATGAAACTGCAACACACATACCTAACAGCAAAATGCTCATGCAAAGTCATAGCGGGATAAATTACAACCAGAAAATAACCCGTATGCAAGATAACACATACCAATCTTTCCTTAAACAGGGAAGAGACGACGATGACCCGTCACAACGAAAGTATAGTTGTAACAGTTTGTAACGACAACATATAGGAAGTAGTCGATGTTGTCGAAGCTGACAGTAGTGAGCAGTTGCATCGGACGCTTCTCAAAAACCTTATTCGTCCTCTCGCGGTGCAGGATATTAATAGCGGAGGGGCAATCTTCAGTGCTCACCGAAGAACAGGATGGAACAAGTTATATGTGGTAACACAAGAGCAGAAAAAGGGCTAGTCCGAGAAGTTATCTACAGTGTGGTGGTCTCTTTGCGATTTATAGGCAGAGCAAAGAAAGAGAATGACCCCTGTCGGGGTTAAAATCACTGCCCATTGCCATGGCCCACTCTCTGACGTCCCAATCGAACAGCCTACTAGGGCCCAGCTCCCTAGAAGGTTCTATCAAGCCCATGTGCATCTGTCGCCAACGAACTTCTGGGCGCACGGTGCGTAATGGCCTAGGATTCGTGTTTGAGTCCGACTCGAACAGAGTTCTGCACGGCTACGTGAAAACCCGGACGTGGTTTCCCGGATTGGAGCAGAAGTCGTGACCCCCAAGATTCGGAGTTTATCTTATCTACCTCGGGATGTATTTGGCACGTCGAGTTCGTTGCGATCTTGTAGTTAGCCCGGCCCGATTATCCCTCGGTAGATCGGTTTGCTCAGCACTATATAAACAAGGCCTCTACGGCGTGTAGAGGGCACCTCATCTTAGGTACGAGTTTATGCACCTGGCCAAGAGACTTCGCATTGAAGCTTAGACCGCATATTTCTTCCTGTACACCCATAATCTCGCCGAGATCTGTTCGTCTCGTCGAGTATCCTCTTGTAATCATCTCTGATATATAAGAAAGGCTGGACGTAGGGCTATTATCTCCCTGAGAGGCCAGGATAAAAACCCTTGTCTCCCTGTTGCTCGTTGGTTGCTGTTCGCTCTGTTCGGCGTGTCTCCTATCTCCCTTTCTCAAGAGCCTTAGTTGACTTGAGATCGATATCTCAACCGTCGATAGTTGGCGCCGTCCGTGGGGATATAGTAGATCGAACATGTCGAACTCCATCAGCGACCAAGGATCTCTCCCTGAGGACTACGACTCAGAAGGACAGGATGTCTCATCCCCTGTCAGATCGGATCGATCTGTTCGATCTCGATCGCTTTTCATATCCGGGACAGAAATTTCTGGATACGCTCCAGAGATGGTCTTAGATCAAGCTCCCGTCATCGACGATGAGTACGGAACTGATGATCTTTACGATGATTTAGATCTTTCAGATTTCAAGGCTATGTCGGTAGATTCCTCCTGTGGTGACACAGTGATGACACCGTCTAGCGTGCCAACACACGGCCACCGCGGTATCAACATGGCCGGTGCAGGGACTTCAGAGGATCCTGCACGGGTCGCGGCGGCCGAAAAGATCGAGCGGATCAATTCTGCTCGGCACCAAAATGGATCTGCACCGGCTGCTCGCGAGCAAGATGTTGTTCGCCGCAGCCTGGATGAATCTGTCAACCAAACTCTGGCGTAGATTCGCGATCAGCGCAAGCGTCAGCGACGCGACCCGCCTCGCGTACCTACACCAGATCCCCCGGCAAAAGCTCAACTTGTCCGGGATGAATCCCCACGCTACCGGACTCCGGTCGGGCAAAACGCAGATGCCTCAGGGATCCCAAGACCCCTTGAGCAGAGCCGCGAACGGCTTCAAGCCCTGGCGACGGTGATCAGATCCGCCAACCAGGACAACCCCGCCCTTATGGGCGACGCTGTTCTCTCACCTTGAGCGACTGGCCGAAGGCCTTAAGTTCATAGGTGAAGGTAATACCTCATCCGGGCAGCGTGATCAGCCTGTCTGGATGGATTCGGGCAGGGAGCGCTCTGATCGATCGTGTGACCTTCGTCACCGTCGAAGGATCACTGTCCACGAACAAGCTACCCGTGGTCGTCCCTGCTCGCCAAGTCCCCGTAGTCATCGCGACCACAGGGGCAAGTATGCGCGCGACAACCATGGACGATCCCCTCGCGAGGAGCGCATCGTAGCGACCACGAGGAAGGAGCGTGGAGGATTATCACGGAGGAAGTTCCTCTAGGCAGAGTCCTCCCGCTCAACTAGAGTTCCCCCGCGCAATAGGACCAACGTCTTCTCGAGACTGGGTTCTGCGGGAGAAGGTGGTCAGTCGTATGCCTTGGGCTGTAAGGCCTTCTCTGACGAGCTTCGCGCTGTCAGGTGGCCCTCCAAGTTCAAGCCCGGTCACATAGAGAGGTACAATGGGACCCAAAACCCAGAGGAGTTCCTTTCCATCTACGCCACTGCCATCATGGCAGCCGGAGGTGACGAGCTAGTCATGGCAAATTATCTTCCGACTGTCCTTGAAGGAGCCGCTCGGACGTGCCTGTTCAATCAGCAAGAAGGTTCCATCCGCTCTTGGGACCAACTTTGTGACGCTCTGATTACCAATTTCCAGAACTGTTACGTGCGTCTGGGCAAGGAGGATGATCTGCACCAGATGATCCAAATGAACAGGAAGACCCTCCGCAACTTCGTGAAACGTTTCATCAAGATTCGCAACACGATCCCGAACATCTCGGACGAATCTGTTGTCCGCGCCTTAAAAACGGAGTCATGACGAAGCGTATCACCCAGGATCTCGAGATCAATGAGACCTGGACCGCCAACGACCTGTTCAAGGCGGCTAATCGCTATGCCAATGCGGCAGAACGCGTTCAGTATAAGAAGGCGTTCGACAAGGGCGAGCTGCCCGCCTAGCCCGGTGTGGATGAAAAGAAGAAGAGCAGCAACAATCCTGGTGACAAGAAGTCTCAGAAGAAAAAGAATAAAGGTGATGCGACCAACACCGTCGCCGGTATAGATCGCACACCTCCTCCCAAAGACGGGCAGAAGAAGCCCAATAATAACTATAAGGGCAAGAAGCCCGCCCAGGGAGGCAATCAAGGCAAGAAAGGTCCCGATGACCGATATTGCAAGTTCCACCAGAATTACGGGCATGACACACGCCATTGCAGGACCTGGGCTGCAAAGCTTGAGAATTTTTACAACGGCAAGAGCCCAATGCCCACCCTGGCCGAAAAATATGATGCCGGTAAGGCCAAGCGCTAAACCGACGATGGTGATCGGGACGATGATGATGAGTATCAGGAGCCCGTGAACCATATCGCCGTCATTTTCGACGGCTCCTCGGCTTACCCCTCACGGCGCAGCCTCAAGGAGGCTGCTCGGGAGGTCCACATTGTCGAGAAGGGCAAACCACACCCGAATCAATGAAGTGGACCGAGATTTCTATCTCCTTCTCTCAGGAGGATTGCCCCACTGGGATGACCAAGCCTCAGCGGCTCCCACTGGTGGTCGCCCCGACCATCAGCAACACCAGAGTTGGCCGTGTCTTGATTGACGGTGGGAGCGCTTTGGACTTGCTTTCTGCTAAGGTCTTGGACGAGATGCAAATTCCTCGCTCTAAGCTTAAAGAGGTCGCGATGCCTTTCAACTGGATCGTTCTGGGAGAAGCTGTTCGACCGTTGGGGCAGATTGTTCTGCCCGTCACCTTCGGCAGCCGAAGCAACTTTCGAACAGAGTTGATCACGTTTGACGTGGTTGACTTCCCATCTGCCTACAACGTGATCTTGGGCCGGCCATCTCTTGGCAAGTTCATGGCCGTGTCCCACCATGCATACCATTGCGTGAAGATACCGGGCCCTAACGGTGTGATCACGGTCAAGGGCAACTACAAAGCTGCTTTGGATTGCGACGAGCAGTCCCTTGCCCTGGTCGACCAGCTTCCACCGCGTGGTCCCGAGGTTCCGTAGACCAAATCTGTACGCTCTAGGGTTTCTCTCCAGCCAGGTGGAGAGACCAAGGAAGTTCCGCTGTCTCTTGATGACTCTTTCAAGACAGTGCATTTGGGGGCCAATCTGAACCCCAAATAGGAAAGCGAGCTCATTGCCTTCCTCCGAATTAATCCAGACGTGTTTGCCTGGGAGCCGTCTGATATGCCCGGGGTTCCAAGGGAGGTCATCGAGCACAAACTGGCCGTCCGGCAGGGCAAAAAGCTTGTTCGCCAGAAGTTTTGACGCTTTTCGGACTTCAAACAGGGGATCATCAAGGATCAACTTGGCAAGCTGCTCGCTGTCGGTTTCATCTGAGAGGTTGATCACACCGAGTGGCTGGCCAACCCTGTCATTGTAAAGAAGAAAGGCGGCAAGTGGAGGATGTGTGTCGATCACACAGATCTGAACGCTGCTTGCCCTAAGTACAATTTCCCGCTGTCTCGTATAGACCAGCTGGTCGACGCGACTGCGGATGCCCAGCTCTTGAATTTTTTGGATGCTTACTCCGGTTATCACCAAATAAGCATCTCCCCCGAGGATGAAGAAAGATCGCCTTCATCACCCCTTCGTACTTTACGCTATCGACCATGACTTTCGGTCTGCGCAATCTTGATGCCATGTTCGGTAGCTTAATAGAAGACTTTCCCGAGCAGTAGCGGAAGGAACCTGGAAGTCTATGTCGACGACATTGTTGTAAAGAGCAAGTATGCTCCAGATCATGTAAAAGACCTGGCTGAGACTTTTCATAATTGTGGACTACATGGGCCCCGGGTATCCTCTAGAAGGCCCACAAGGGAACGGATGGGGGCGATACGAGTCGGCCCATTAGGGTTGAAGATTGCTCGGGCTACACGTGCCTTGCGCCGCAAGAGAGGACCGGAGGATATGGTATATCCCCATGTAAATAGCAGATCAATGGATACATACCATGTAACATCATAATGAAAACAGATTGCCATATACCCATGACGCTCAGTAATCCTATTCCCCTACACTATATAAAGGGAGGGTAGAGGCCATAAGGAGAGATCTTCTTGGTCATCATCATCAAGCATACACAATAACCTTGATCATCTTGCATCCTGCATATTGATCAATCATAATCGAGCACGTGAAGTAGGGTATTACCTCCGTTGAGGGCTCGAACTCAGATAACCACATCTTGTGTTACCCATCTGGTTTGGTTCTTGATTAGCGTCCCTCGTACAAATTCATTGCGGCGGTGACCCCCGCTTAGTCACCTATCGGCGGTTAGCGTTCGGTAGAAGCGGCGTCAAGATCGTTTTGGATCGATGGCTTTTCGAGATCGCCGTACGTCGACATGAGACCAGGGGAGTCTCTTCGCTTTGGCGCCATGGACTTCATCGCCAACGGCTTCGGCAATCTTCATCTCTCCCCCCGCGGGAGATCGCTCAACCAGAAGGTACACGCAATCAACGGGACCCATTGCCTTTCGGCTTGGAGAATTCTGCATGTGCTTTCTTCAGGAGGATCCGTCGGCAGCCTCACTTCGCGCCCCTCAGTGAGGAGAGCGAGGAAGAGCCCCATGAGATCGCCTACCCCGGCCTGGACACCCTCCAGCCCGATGAGGTCTATGAATCCCTGACTGGATTTCTCTCCGGACTTGGGAGTCCTGCCGCGGCTTCCACATAGGCTGCTCTAGAGATTCGGACAAGAGATAACCACTCGGGAAACCACTCTGTTAATTCGGTCGGGTCAACCCGCTCGGATTCGGCAGTGTTCGTGGGTGTCATCAACGGTGGCCAACCCATTGAACAAAGCGAACAAGTTAGCCTTTCCGCTTCTGACTCTGAGTCCAACGGGAGCGCTGAGATTCGCAACTATCGTGAGGTTTTCATCCTCGGGGCGGAGGATCATCACTCCACCTCCCAACCAGTGAGACCCGAGGCAACCGCTATCGTGGCGGCAGACCCGGACTCTCGCCGAGTGGAAGACCGAGATCGCGCCGCGTCGGCCAGACTCATGGGCGCGGCGTCGAGCAGCTCTGCTCGCGGTTAAGCTAAGGGACCAGAAGTCTACAACACTCCCGAATAACGTCATCGCGTCAAAGACTCTTCTTGAGACTATCGCGCCGCAACTCCCGTATAGGCCCATGTATCCGAGCCCTTGCTCGGCGGCGGCCATGATAGAGATGGCGGCCGCCAATGTAAACAGCGATACGGCTCGACCGCCTCGGCTCGCGGCCGATCTCGCAAGAACGGAACCGAGCTCGAGCCTCAAGATATCGGCCCGGGCGGCGGAGCGCGTAACGACGAGCGAGACTCGTGGTCATCATATCCGTCGCAACGACGATCGGTAAAAGCACCGCCGATCGGCGTGACCACCACGAAACAACGCCAAGGCATGGCGGGAGCGTCGCGATAGATCCCAGGCGGGGCGGCCACGACCATCTTGGAAGGAATTCGGCCTTCACCGGATCTCCGCCGAGTGGTTTGGCGGATGGTTTTAACCTCAAAACATCGACAAGTTCGATGGCGAGAGGATCAAAGAATCTGGCTGCAGTTTACGCCTTAGCGGCCGGCAGGCGAGAGGTGATCGGGGCGTCATGATTTAACTATTTGCGGTCGCTTTGACCCCAACCGCCTGCACAGCTAACGGGACTCGCAGAGAACTCTATCGAGTCTTGGGACGACCTCCAGGAGCAGTTCATCGCCAATTTCCAAGGGACCTATGAAAGGCCCGCGGAGAGATGGGAGATTGGACAGCTACATAGGCGCAAGAGCGAAACTCTTCGTGAGTTCATCAAACGCTTCACTAAGAAGAAGAATGAGATCCGGGACGTTTCGGAGCAAACAGTCATTGATGCCTTCTTCGCCGGGTGCAAATCCGAGGAGTTAATCAGGCAGATGACCCGGGACCCCCCGCGTAATCTCAAAGCCATGTTCGCGATGGCAGATCAGGAGGCTGAAGCCGAGGAGGCCATAGCAAATCACCGCGGAGGCACTGACGGAGGCCCCAAGAAGAAGCCTAACGATAAACAAGGCAAGCCCAAGGACAAGAAGCGAAAGGGAGACGAGATGGTCGCCAACATCGAACGTTACTGACCTAAACCCCCCAACGACAACGACTACAAAAAAGTGATAGATTCGGTATGCCCCTTCCATCCTCGAGGTAAACACTCTGCCAAAGACTGCCTTATTCTGCAAAAGTTCACCGAGAGCTCCAACCAGTCTGCCAAGGGCGGTCAAGGCAGGAAACCCGATGGGGATTACCAGGACGCTGAGCGCGAAATCAGCTATATCTTCGGGGGCTCTGATGCGTACGAGTCCAAGCGGAAGCAGAAGCTTACCACTCGGGAGATCAATGCTATCATGCCCCCAACTCCGCAATACTTGCGCTGGTCCGAGTGCCCATCACCTTGATCGAGCGGACCACGGATCGGATTGCCTTCCAGGAGGTATCCACCGGTTTTGATCCGGTCGTTCAAGGAGCAAACTAAAAGGGTCTGATCGATGGCGGGGCGGGATTAATGTCCTTTTCATCAAGACCTTGACCAAATGAAAATCACGTTCGAAACTACGGCGGGAGCGAAAGTCGCGAGATGGCGCAGCACTCGATTCATCTGCCGAGATGGAGAAGATCCGACCGAGGTAGCAAGCCTTGAGGAGGAAGGGACGTCCCGCCAAGAAGCAAGCCAAAACATCCATCCAGCGGTAGAAGAAACTAAGAAGATCTGTTGGACCCGTCAGACCGGCCAAAATAGCCATGATTGGGACAGGCTCGACAAAAATAGAAGACACGCTCGTCACTTTCCTCCGCCAACCGATGTGTTCGCCGAAGCCGTCGGACATGCCCGTGTTAGAAGTGATCGAGCACTCTCTTCACGTCGCCGAAAAGCGAAGCCCGCAAAGCAACGCCACGAAGATTCGCCCGGATCGGAAGGGCGCCATAAGGAGTGAGATCGACAAATTGCTGGCCGTTCGGTTCATCAAAGAGGTGTATCACCCGGCGGCTTGCCAACCCGGTCTGATGCGTAAGAAAACAAGACATGGCGTATGTGTGTCGACTACACCGACCTCAACAAGGCGTGTCCCAAGGATCCTTCGGGCTCCCGCGTCGACCAAGTGGTGGATTCCACCGCCGTCGCGAGCTCTCGAGTTTTACGGGCGCCTATTCAAAGCTATCATCGATCGGCTGAAGGAGGAAGACGCATCAAAACGTCGTTCATTACGCCCTTCTACGCTACGCTATATCACAATGCCATTCGGGTTGAAAACGCCGGGCGCGACTTTTCAACGCAGACTATCTGGCGTGTTTTCACACTCAACTCGGGCGCATAGCGTGGAGGCATATGTCGGCGGCGTCGTCATAAAACCAAATCCGATGGGATCTCATAACAGATCGGCCGAGACATTCGAAAGCCTAAGGGCATTAGGATGAAGCTAAATCGAGAAGTGCGTTTTGGGGTTCCGTGCGTAAACTACTCGGTTCATCATCTTCAATTGAGGATCGAAGCAAATCCGGAAAAGGTCGGTGCCATCCTCAAGATGAAGCCTCCGCCAACCAAAAGATGTCGAAGCTCACTTGGATGCATCGTGGCACTCGGTAGATTCGTTTCTCGACTCGGGGAGCGAGGCATGCCTTTCTTTAGGCTCCTACGCCGACAAGACGACTTTCAGTGGACAGCGGAAGCACAGCAAGCCTTTGAAGATCTGAAGAGGTTCCTCACCACACCGCCGGTGCTGGTCCGTCCCATGCCTCAAGAGCCCCTCTTGCTCTACATTGGCGCGACGACTCACGTCATCAGCAGCGCTTTTGTTGGTGGAGCGAGATGAGGAGGGCTCCCTCCAAAAGGTACAGCGTCCGGTCTACTTCGTAAGCGAGGTTGTCGAGGATTAAATTACGGCCCATTGCCATGGCCCACTCCCTGACGGCCCATTCGAACAGCCTACCAGGGCCCAGCTCCCTGGAAGGTTCTATCTAGCCCATATGCATCTTGCCGAACAGCATCCTGGCTGGCGTGGTGCGTAATGGCCAAGGAATCGTGTTTGGGTCTCGAACAGGAGTCCTCCACGGCTACGTGAAGACCCGGACGTTGGTTTCCCGGATTGGATTAGGAGTCGTGATTCCCAAGATTAGGAGTATGCCTTATCTGCCTCGGGGTGTATTTGGCACGTACGAGTTCGTTACGATCTCGTGGTTAGCCCGGCCCAATATTCCCTCGGTAGGTCAGTTTGCTCAGCACTATATAAACAGGGCCCCTACGGCGTGTAGAGGGGACCTAAGGCCTAGCACCTTTGTATTCTCGCATAATCTTGCCGAGACTTGTTCGTCTCGTCAAGCCACCTCTTGTAATCATCTTGGATATATAAGAAAGGCTAGACGTAGGGCTATTATCTCTCGAGAGGCTGAACCAGATAAAACCCCCGCTCTGTTCGTTCTTTGTTACGTGGTTGTTCGGCGTGTCTCCTATCTCACTCTTAAAGAACCTTAGCAACTTGAGATCGTTATCTCAACCGTCGACAGAGGTATTGGGTGAGTCAAAAATAAGGTACCCACAAGTCCAAAAGCTTCTGTATGCTGTGTTACTCACATCGCGGAAGCTCAAGCATTATTTTCAAGAGCATGAAATTTCGGTGGTCTCCACTTTCCCGCTTGGAGACATACTCCATAATCGGGAGGCCACTGGGAGGATTGCCAAGTGGGCAGTTGAGTTTGGAGCTTTTGAAATAAAGTTCAGGCCTCGACTAGCCATTAAATCTCAAGCGTTGGCCGACTTAAATGCCGAGTGAATGAAGCCCAAACCCCAAAGAAGAAAGGATAATCTCGAGTACTGGACAATGTACTTTGATGGTTCCCTCATGCTCAGCGGCGCGGGGCTGGGATTTTGCTCATATCACCAACTGGGGAGAAGCTACGCTATGTCCTCCGGATATTGTTCCCCGTCAGCAATAACGCCGCCGAGTACGAGGCACTCATCCCCGTCAACCAAGTCCAAAAGGAGTGGTCTTGTATTGGCGACAGCATGGCGGCCTACTGCCAGGAGGTTCGCAAGTTAGAAGACAAGTTCGACGGACTGAAGCTTACTCACGTGCTCCGCCGCGACAACGAAGCAGCAGACGAGCTAGCGCGGATGGGATCTACTCGGGCCCAGGTCCCGAGTGGTGTCTTCGTCCAAGAACTACGCGCGCCGTCGATCAAGCTACCATATGCATCCGGGGAAGATCAAGAGAAGCCGTCAGAACCCGATACAGAGGTACTATCAATTACTCCCGGATGGACTCAGCCCTACTTAGATTATCTTCTTCGTGATGAGCTGCCTAAGGATCGAAGCCTAGCCGAGTGCATCACACGCCGAAGCAAAAGTTATAAGGTAGTCGGGGACGAGCTTTTCAGAAAAAGCAGTTTCGGGGTACTAAGGCGTTGCATATCCGAGCAAGAAGGCAGAGAGCTACTCAACGAAATCCATTCAGAAGTCACGGGCATCACGCGGCGACAAGCACCACGGTGGGCAAGGCCTATCGGCGGGTTTTTCGGACAACCGCGGTCACGGATCACGGAAGATATAGTACGCAGATATGATGGGTGTCGATTTTCACACGGGCGGACTCACATGCCGCGCAAGAAGATCTACTGAGCGATTCGATCTCTTGGCCCTTCGCCGTCTGGAATCTGGACATGGTGGGCGCCTCAGCGGCGCAAAGGCGGATTCACTCATCTCTTTGTCGCCATTGACAAGTTTACCAAGTGGATTGAAGCCAAGCCGGTTGCTGTCATCACGACGGCCAAGGCACGCGAGTTCTTCCGGGACATCGTTGTGCGTTTTGGCGTACCCAATCGCATCATCACCGACAACGGCGTTCAGTTCAAAAACAAATGCGAGTTTCAAGATTGGGGCGAGGAGTGGGCATCAAAATCGCTACGCGCGGTGGCTTGAATTTTCGATCGCTCAAGCCAGACGCAACGCTACCGGGTTAAGGAGTTGCCCTCGTGCTCTGGGGCTTAGAACAACCCCAAGCCGAGCCACTGGGTAGACACCCTTTTTTCTAGTTTACGGCTCAGAAGCGGTCCTCCCGACTGAATTGAAGTTCCGGTCTCCTCGGGTTGCCGGTTACGACGATAATCAGTCGGATGAAGCAAGGTATGAAGACCTCGATCGGCTCGAGGAAGCGAGCGGATTGATCCGATCGGCAAAGTACCAACAGGCTGCGTCGCTACCATCAACAATAACGTCGGGCCGTGCATTCTCAAGGAGATCTGGTCCTCCGAAGAAATCGAAGCACGAGCATAAACATTCTCCACTGGGAAGGCCCCTATCGCGATCGGCGAGGTGACCGCCGGGCTTATCGGCTAACGTGAAGATGGATCTGAAGTGCCCAACACCGGAACATCGAAAGGCTACGTCGTTTTTCTCTTAGTTCTTGTTGTCGGTGTAATAAATACCAGGGTAGGAAGAGTCCTCGAAGGCCAAGAGGGCCCACGCGTCGGTGGCGGCGAGCAAGGCCCAGTGGCGTGGGCGAGCCCCTCGAAAGGCCAAGAGGGCCCCACGGCCGAGGCGAGCAAGGCCCAGTGGCGTGGCGAGCCCTCGAAGGCCAAGAGGGCCCCACGCGTCGGCGGGCGAGCAAGGCCCTAGCGCTGGCGAAGCCCTCGAAGGCCAAGAGGCCCCACGCGTCGGCGGGCGAGCAAGGCCCAGCCGCGTGGGCGAGCCCCTCGAGGCCAAGAGGCCCCACGCCAAAGTCGGGCGAGGCGAGCAAGGCCCAGCCACGTGGGCGAGCCCCTCTCAAGACGAGGCGAGGGCCCCACGCCAGGCGGGTGCGTGGGCGAGCCTCCTCTGAAGGAGAGGCGAGGGCCCCACGCCCAGCGAGTCGCTGGCGAGCCCCTCTCAAGGAGGCGCGAGGGTCCCACGCACCAGTGGGGCCAGCGAGGCGTTGCGAAGAGTCTTGAACGAAGGCTCCCCTCTTCTGAAGGACGGCGCATTTAATGAGACATCACGCGCGGATAGACAATGAAGAAATGATTATCTTCATGATGACCTTTGCGTGTCTGGCGCGGCATCCACCGTGCACGTAAGAATTGACCGCAGAGAGAAGGTTTGCTTGAGGAGGCCGCCTGCGTCGGGAGGAGCAGTAGGCCCCACCCGCAGACTCACCGGTGTGACTATCTTGGTCGAGGCCACTTGCGGCACGCGAGGCGCGCCACGCAGCGTGGGCGGCTGCGTTTTGTCTCTTCGCCGAGTCGTGTCGATTGTCTTGAGAGTCTTGTCTTGCCTACCCCTCGGCTCTCTCTCCCACCACCCAAAGCTTGTATAAAAGGGAGGAGAGAGAGGGAAGGGGTGCGATGCACTAGCATTCGATGCATTCAAACGCTCTGTAAACACATTCCCATTCAACCACAATCGGAAAAAAGCTAAGGCTCGGCAGAGTAGGACTATTACCCGCGAGAGGGTCCGAACTCAGGTAAATCTGAAGTCGCTCCTCGTTGTGCCCGACGCCAAATCGAACCGAGCTTGATCGAGTTGGCTAGCAGTCTAAAAATCTGACCAGGGGTGTGATCCGCAGTGGTTGAGCGGAGAACACGCCGTCACTTGTATCCAAGCAGCATTTGTGTAATTAGTTTCCCTTTTTTTTGACTTGCTACTTGGCCGTAAACGACCAAGCAGTAAGTCGGGGGCTACATTAAATAGTGTGCGGAGTCAACCGCACCCTATCTCATCAATAAAGTTGTTTTCTCTCTACATGTGTTGATCGCATTCGAGTAGTACGAAAATTCTTGAGTAATGGCGCTTTTACATCCTAGCGACAATGTTTAGCTACTTCAAATTGTAGGAAGGAAGCCAGTGCTACTTCACGGCACTCGGGGCTTTGGACCAATGGGGATGCGCTTCATGAAAAAGGATAACACGTATTATTTGGATAAGTCGGATCGCCGGTCCTGGGGATCAACCAAAAAAGTTTCTATTACAGGCATAATTACAAGTCCAATTGATCAAATATGTGGACAAGCGATCGGATGAACTTCCTCTATGAGCTCGGCTTCCTCCTCCGAAAGCAAGCAAACCCATCCTTGACGGCCGCCAATCTAGGCGTGGGAAGTTTGACTTAGCGATGGCGAGGCCTTGGCGGTGCATGTTATTGCGGCCTCGGTGAAGACCTTGATCCGCTCGGGAAGAGCGTTAAGATGGGCCACCAGAGGTCGAGGATCGTTCGGCTCTTTCGTGCGGATAAAGGCATTCAATTATTGGAGCAATTCCGTTGTGGTTCGGGCGGCGAAGCTCTCTGCGACGGTCGGGTGAGGCATGTCGATCGGGTTTTAGTGAGGTTGAGCGGGGAGAGCGGTCGGAAAGTTACCTTCCAACTCTTTAGCCGACCCTCGGCTCGAGCGTTGGCTTGGCGGACTTCCTCCTCTAGTGCCTTCTGCCTCGCCTCCAAGGCTACACTCGACGGCAACCATTGAAGATCATTACATATGAAATATCCTGCTTAGAGATTTAGCATGGATTGGGGTCTATACCTCTATTTATGTTGGACTCTTCTACATGGCGAAATCGAAGCTCGGTGACTTTGCGGTGGAGTTCTTCGATCCGGCCGCGATATTGCCGCTTGGTGGCATACAGCGCGTTGTCAATCTCGTCGCGCATTTTCAGCTCGCCCACCGTTCTCTCCATGCATCGGGTCTTCTGCTTCGACCTCTCCTTCATGCGCTGCGTGGAGAAAGGGGGAAGGTTAGTGGGATGCCCTCGTGCGGGATAAGGATTCATAGCAAGAAAAAGACGCTTGCCTTGTATATCTCGGCTTGAATGGCGGTTACTTGGTCCAAGACCTCCCACTCTTCGGCTTCCTGTCCGTCGTCGACCTCGTAGCCCTCCATCTCCTTCCGCCATTTCAATCGGAAGGGTGGAGTGTGTGCTTTGGCGGAAGGGCGAGGAATCTCCTCGATCTCTGGCTCTGAGCTCTCTGGCAAGGGCGTAGTTTTTCCCTTCTTGACGAGGTTGGCGGTGGTGGCGAGATGGGCGAGTCTGGCGGCGCGGTGGGTTTCGTCGAGTCCTTGGAGCTTGGCGACTCATCATCCTTCATTGGTTTTCTACAAGCATTCGACGACCTTTCAAGACACATGTCTTTACAAAGCATGAACTTATGGTGTCACTAAAGAATACCTATGCGACGGGATGTATTTCATCTTGAATTTCATGCCTGAACCACTCGGGCCCGATCCGGGAGGTTTCTTCGCCCCAGACGCGGCCTTCGGGTCGGCAGACTGGAGTGGCGGAGGGCTCTGTGGCTGCGTGGCCTGAGCGGGTGGCGACTTCGCCGCTGGGCGATGGCGGCGGAAAAGAAGCGGGACGGTGTCATCTTCTTCATCGTCTTCGTCCGAGTCCCCTGGAGCGACTCCCCTGCCTTTTTTGGCCGGAGGAGCACTCGTCGAGCCTTCAGCAGGACGTTTGCGAGGTGCCTCCTTGGGGAGCGGAGCCTCTGGGACCGGGGGGTGGAGAAGAAGGCCTCACGCCCCTGCGACATATTAAATCACATTAATTCTGACTCTACATCGACAAGCCGCGGTTGAGTTGAGGAGGATCTCTTCCTTACCGCTGGCGGCAAGAATCCCAAATGGTATGAAGCCGGGCATTCCGCAGGAGTTATTTCCGAGCCCGGAGCAAAAAGCTCGGCCACTCGGCTGATTATCTCCTTCTGCGTAAGGTTCTCACCGGTTTTCCGAGTGGCATCTTGAGGCCCCGAGTACTCAAAACCGAGATGGACCCTCTCCTTCATGGGTTGGATACGATGTTGGGTATAGTTCCACACTACCCCCACAAGATCAACCCAAAGATTTTGGCTCATGGAGAAGAACAAGAAGTTCCTTCACTTGGCTTCCCCGTCATCGGCGGAGAGAGAAGACCAGAGGGACGGATCTGTGGGGCACTCATGGGAGAAGGACTGAAGGGAGGGCGGTTAGCTTGGCACAAGAGAACCACTCTGAGTGCCAGCCCTTGTTGGAGGTTTTCAGGCGAAGGTCGAAGTAAAACTTCTTGACCCCTTCCCGCAGTTAGAATCCCGCGCCGCCCGCGGCCTTGGGATTGTCTTTATTGTGGTAGGGTTTGAGGAGAAAAAGGAATCTAAAAAGGTCGAAATGGGGAGCGATTCCCAAATAGGCCTCGCAGACGTGAACGAAGATCGCGATATGAAAGATGGAGTTGGGGTTCAAATGTGAGACCTCAATCCCATACAAATGGAGCAGACCCCGAAAAAAGAAGGAGCAAGGAAGGCCGAAGCCGCGGAGGAAGAAAGATTCGAAGACCACTACCTCATCCTGGCGAGGGGTGGGGCAGGACTCGCCGGCGGCGGCGCGCCAAGATATGAACCCTTAGACGGGAGCACGCCGAGGAGACCAGCCTGTAGCCTCCGCTCGGTCGTGGTGGACTTCATCCACTTCTTTGCGTTCTTGTTGCCTCGGCGGTGGTGGGGATGGTGGAGCCATTGCGATTGGAGGCGGTGGCGGCGGCGGCGGCGGAGAAGCACCCTAGCGGAGTCTGTTGGGAGAAGCTAACGGATGGCGCGAAAAAATGAGCGAGGTGAACTAATTTCGTTCCTGTTCCTAACTTATAAGCAACAGGCGGAGTTTCGCGTGCAGGCGGGCCTCGGTCTAGCCGGATCGGGCCTTTCCGCGAGGGCCTGTTAACCACTCGGCTGCCCGAGTGATCGCCCCCGAGAGGTCTGTGTTACGCGCCGACTGCCGGTCTAGGAGCGGATGAGCCTAACTACTCGGATGAAGTGATGTTGCGGATTCGAGATCAAATCGAGGAAAAGCGGCATTGCAGATTCAAGATTGGAGCAAAGGCAAAGCATGATATCCAAAAGATTTTCATCGAAAGGGCTCTTAGGCCCGACTACATGTTCTTCGCGGCACAGCACATCGAGCTAAGGCTCGTCGCTGGCTCACGAAGGAGCAAAAGAAAAAAAAAGCCCCCCCCCCCGGCGGGAGGGCCTTAGTACCCCCCGTGCGCAAGGAGGGCCGCGACCAGCGCGTACTTCAAGGGGAGGCGCATCTTGTGGAGTTGCGGGAACCCGCGGATCAGGACCCTAAGGGATTCCTCCGCGTCTATTTCCGCCCTCGCCTGAGCGAAATCCCGCCAGAGCTCGTCTTCGAAAGCTTGGGCGGCGGCTCTGGCGGCGGCTACCTCCGCGTCCCTTGCGTGGGCCTCGTCGATCCATATCAGGATCATCTCCATGATGTTCGCCATCGCTCTCGAAGCAGGGCGGGACGGAGATTTTGATGTCGCCGAAAAGAAGAAAACTCAAAAACTCAAAAGCCGAAGGTGAAGTAGTACTCGATCCACGATTTCTTTTATACAGAGGAAGTTCAAGGGGCGCTACCGTAATCCGTTTGAACACAAAAAACCATCATGACGATGGGGCGGAAGTGGAACGAGTGCGGTTTCCGCGAAGCTCAGACGCTCCAAATTGTGTGAGAAAAGGCGCAAAACCGCCTCCCCTAATTGGGCTTGGGCTAAAACCGCAAAGGGCAACCCCTTAACAGGCTTTCTTAACACACCGCTAACGGTGACAATGTGTTAAATCGAGCCTAATTCGGCCTCGGTGCACCACGGAGGGCATATCACGGCAATACGTAAAGTTAAAAACATTTCACGGCATACCCCACGTTGGGTCGCTAGCTAACCGCACGTTCGAGGTTGGGTGTTGGTGAAATTTGGATTCAACTTCTTGAGGTATGCCTTTATAAGGTCGCCATTGTATACCGCTACCGGATACAAGTACCTCTCGGCAAAGTCGATATCAATCGTGCGCCTCTAAGGGCATAAGTGATCCCTTCCTGGTTGGGACAGTACCACCCTACCGAAAGGTCGCCCATGTTGGCTGCTGGCTCTTACAAGTTAAGGCCAGGCGCCGACGCCGATACTTTGAAAACGCTTAAGATTACAAAGATGTCGCAAGACGAGGTTGTAACGGCATGGCTTAAGGCATACCCCATGTTGGGTCGAGAGCCCTTGTATAGCAAGAGTGGGTGCCAGGGAGCCAAACCCTTCATTGAGGTGATGTGCCCAATGGGCCGAGTAAGTCGGAGTTTGGTATCGCCAAATCTAGGCATTATTTCAACACAAAACTTAAGATTTCTTGAGTTCTTTACAATCTCTTTTCAGATTACAGAGATATAGAAGCGAAACCATCGGCCAAGCATCCGACTCGATCGTAAAGCACTCGGGCTATCAGGACTACATGGGCCCCGGTATCCTCTAGAAGGCCCATAAGGAACGGATGGGGCGATCTGAGTCGGCCCATTAGGGTTGAAGATTGCTCGGGCTACACGTGCCTTGGCGCCAAGAGAGGACCGAGGATATGGTATATCCCCATGTAAATAGCGATCAATGGATACATACCATGTAACATCATAATGTAAATAGATTGCCATATACCCATGACGCTCAGAATCCTATTCCCCCTTACACTATATAAAGGGAGGGGGCAGAGGCCATAGGGAGAGATCTTCTTCGGTCATCATCATCAAGCATACACAATAACCTTGATCATCTTGCATCTTGCATATTGATCAATCATAATCCCAGAGCACAGGAAGTAGGGTATTACCTCCGTTGAGGGCCTGAACTTGTATAACCCTGTCTTGTGTTACCCATCTGGTTTGGTTCTTGATTAGCGTCCCCTCGTACAAATTCATTGCCGGCGGTGACCCCCCAGTTAGTCACCTGTCGACAATAATCTCACCAGGCATCGAATAAAGTTAAATCCAGAGAAGTGTACCTTTGGTGTTCGATCTGGAATGTTGCTCGGTTACGTCATTGGTTCGCAAGGAATTTCTGCTAACCCTGAAAAAATCGAGGCCATTGAAAATATGCAGGCTCCGACTACCGTAAAGGAAGTTCAGAGCCTCACAGGACGGATGGCTGCTCTAAGCAGGTTTATTTTTCGCCAAAGCGAACACGGGCTGCCCTTCATTAAGGCCCTGCACAAGCACAATGGCTTCGAATGGACAGAGGAGGCTGATCGATCTTTCCAAGATCTAAAGCAATACCTGTCCAACCCACCTGTCTTAACGGCCCCGCGATATGGCGAACAGCTTTTGTTGTATCTTGGCTGCTTGCCACAAGCGGTGAGCGCGGTCTTGACGGTGGAAAGGGAAGGCATCCAGCGACCAATCTATTACGTGAGCGAGGTGCTTCATGGATCAAAGGAGCGTTACCCTGAGGTTCAGAAGTTGCTCTATGCCTTGCTCATGTCCTCTAGGAAGCTTCGCCACTACTTCCAGGCGCATCAAATACTGGTCCCGACCAAGTTCCCTCTAGAAGAAATCTTAAGGAACAAGGAAGCTGGCGGACGTATAGCTAAGTGGGCAATGAAACTAGCAGAGTTTGATATTCTGTTTGCTGCCCGAACTGCCATTAAATCCCAAATCCTGGTTGACTTTGTCGCTGAATGGACTTGCCCGCCCAAATCCCAGGAAGCTCCCGAGCAACCTGAAGAACCCTCCTGGACCATGTTTTTTGATGGCTCGCGCACTCAAAACTCGCGGGCTGGTTTTGTTCTCATCTCCCCTAAAGGAGAGCAACTCCAGTATTCTATCCAACTACACTTCGTGTCGACTAACAACGCCGCGGAGTACGAGGCTCTCCTCGTGGGACTAAGAGCGTGCAAGTCGCTCGACGTTCAACGGCTGACTGTGAAGGGAGATTCACAGCTCGTCATCAATCAGGTAAACAAGGAGTATCAGTGTTGCGATGACTCAATGGCGCGATACCTAGTTGAACTGAGGAAGTTGGAGCGGCACTTTCGATTTTTCGAGGTGCTCTTTGCGCCCAGGAAGGATAACTTTTTGGCCGACCAGCTGTCCAAGTATGGATCCTCACGAGAACCTGCCCCGGCAGGGGTGCTCATCGAGCACCTTTACAAGCCCTCTATCACGTCTCCGGACGAGGCAAAAGAGACAGGTGGTGCTGTCTCCGTTATCGAAAGCAGTCGGATCGACAACGCCATTTGTCCCAGATCTTGCGCGATGGGACCTGTCCGACGACGAAGCCGAGCGTTCCCGGCTTATAAGGCATGCAAGTCCATACAAGCTTGTGAACGATATCCTTTACCGCCAAGGTGCTCTTGGAGTCCTCTCCAAGTGCATCTCTCAGCAGGAGGGTGTGTTCCTTCTTAGGGACATACTCGAGGGTGTCTGTGGCAACCACGCCTCCTTCCGGATTCTGGTCGGCAAAGCGTTTCGCATGGGCTACTATTGGCCTACAGCGTTACAAGATGCCCGGGATGTAGTGACAAAGTGCAAGGCATGCCAATTTCACGCCCGGAAGGCACATAAGCCCGCCCAAGAGCTCCAAACGATCCCCCATCATGGCCTTTCTCCACGTGGGGTCTGGATCTGCTCGGCCCGTTCCCTAAAGGGTATAAGGGCTACACACACTTGCTCGTCGCCATTGACACTTTTACAAAGTGGATCGAGGCGTAGCTGTGTCTTCTTCTTCACGCCAAATCGGTGCAGGCGCTTTTTCAAGAGCAACGTGATCACGCCGCTCGATTCCCCATAAGTCGATCACCGATAACGGTCCCCGCCGAAGCGAGCTATTCCAAGAGTATCGCGAACAATTTGGGTACCAAGGTTCGCTTCACCTGCGGGCACATCCACAGAGCAATAGAGCAGTCGAGCGAGCTAACGGACAGATTGTCCAGGGTATTAAACGGCGCGTGTTCACGGCACTCCACGAGCACAACAAAGCCTAGGTCGACGAAGTTCCTTCCGTCCTCTGGCAGTTCGCACCATAGCCAGCCGGGCAATCGGAAAAACTCCTTTCCAATTGGTCTACGGTGCAGAAGCCATCTTGTCCGCCGAAGTCGTACTCGGCTCGCCTCGCACAAGCTCGGTCAACTTAGTTGACGACGAGCAAGAGCGCTTACTCGAACTCGATCTCCTCGATGGCACACGCGAACGGGCACAAGTCAGAATGGCGCGCTACTAGCAAGCTCTTCGCCGGCACGCTACCAAATCAGTTCGACCAAGGGCTTTGAAGGCGGGAGACCTCGTTCTGCGCCGTGTCTAGAACCTGTCCATTGCCAACAAGTTAACTCCCCGTTGGGAGGGCCCGTTCACGGTCGTTTCTTTATCGCCGCCCGGGCCGCTTACACCTGCAATGGAGGATCGGAGAGAGGCGACCAAAGACTTGGAACATCGACCAGCTTCATAAGTTCTTTGTGTAGGTCTTTCTGTTTAGCTTCACGCTTTTTTCAAACTTCACGCCTTAGTTCGTCCAAGTCTCTCGGGCTACCATGTAAAGTTCAAACCAATAAACAGTGAATTTTCGCGGCCCCCTGCGGCCCTTTTCACTTCTTGTCTTCTCAGACTACTCTCTCTCTGGTAACACTTGATGGCTGCCCGGTCTTGCGAACTCTTGGCTCCACGATCTTTAGGGTTTCCCTACCCGTATCTTGTTTCAACGACTTCCTAAACTCAGGGTTGCGTAACACGGCATCCAGCCTCGCGACTAAGCCTGCCCTCGTAAGCCCTCCGCGGCAGAGGCACTTACCGCTCACGGCGTAACCACTTGGTGAAGCTTGCTCTCGTAAGCCCTCCGCGGCAGAGGCACTTTCCTTGTTCGGTTACATTTGAAATCGCCTAACTTACGTCGACGAGCAGTTCATGGAACGAGTCGATCGGGATACGGGTGTCGCTCTATCTCTCTATGCACGTTCTCGAATTCGCATACTCAAGTTTTCGAGCATCGTCCGTACCGGGGGCTAGGGTATCGCTCTTTTCTCTTGTGCACCTGTTCGAGTTCGTAAACTCGGGTTTTCGAGCAGATGCACAACGTGGGCTGAGAGTTAGGCTGAGCGTTCTACCAGTTTTCCTTAAAACTTTCTAGCGCTGTTGTGCCTTGCTCTTGGTTTTCTGTTCGTTCTTATCTTTTTGCTGCTCTTTTTGCAGGGAAAAGGTAAGTCTTTATTGAAATAACAAAAAATTTACAGGTACAAGGGGTACAATCCTACTTCTACTTCGAAGCAAGCTGCTCCTTCAGTGCCTCGTTCTCTATCTTGAGGTGCAGGACTTCCCCTGCGCTTTAAACCCTTCTCTGGCCTCAGCTCGGAGACGTTCGGTTTCCTCCTTCTTTGCTACCGATACGCTCATTTATACCACGAAGAGCCTCGACCTCTTGGTCTTGGCGCCACCGCTTTCGGTCAGATCTTCGCTCGACTAGCTCATTTGCTTTCATTGTCTTGAGCTGCTCGTCCAGCTCTGGACCCTTCTCTCGCGGTGCTCGCCCTTGCGGCCCTGCCTCATCTCCTCGGCCTCCTCTGTGATACCCATTGGTGGAGAGTTTCTTGAGCACCGCGAAGCTTGCCTCTCTTGATCGATTGGGCCTTGACTTCTTCACCTTCGCCTTGGTAGGCTCCGACTTTTGGTGGCGAATCTGCTCTCTTGAGCCCCCTCATCGGGCTGCTCCTCGGAAGGTCGCCTAACGCAATGCAAGCGCTTCGACAGTGGCGCCTTCTCGAGGTCCTCCATGGTGCCCTTCATGAACTGAAAGAGAGAAGACCAAGTTAGTCGCTTTGGGCAGCTGTAGCTCGAAGAGACAAGCTTTGTTTTTAAAGTTTACCTCTCCAAGCCGACGCTCCAGGCCTTGGCGCAGGCGATCTTCAAGGCCGTGAGTAACGAAGCCTCGCTCGTTCGGGGTGAGACCAGCGTGGCGATCTCTCCGCTTCGTCTTTCCCGTGGGGGCGCGCCCCCTCCTTGGGGCAGTTGCGACGGGCGAAGGAGTGTCACCCTTGCGCTCCTGCCCTTCCTCTTGCTCTTCTGCCCGTTCGCCTTCGGGTAGAACTGGCGCCTCTCTGACTGGAGACGCCGGTGGGGTAACGGACGAGGTGACTTGAGCACCCTGATCGCGATCTTCTTCTTATTCCCCGGTGGCAGGGATCTCTCCCTACTCGCCGGAGGTTGCCGTCGCCACAGGGACGATCTCCCCCTGCGATGAAGTGCCGGGCAGGACCGTCTGCTCGGCCCCGCCTTGGGCAGCAGGCAGAGCCAATACCTTGGCTCCACCCTTCGCGGCGCTGTGCTCCGCTTCTTGGGCCTCCAGCCTGTAGATCACGCCCTTCAAAGCGTCGATTCTTTCGCTGGAGCCGGATGGGAGCACAGCTCACGCCGCCAGTTTGTCCTTGAGGGCGAGCAGCCTAGTTGCTCACGAGGCACCGTGCAGGTACTTGAGCAGCAAGGACCGCTCGACCGCCGCGTACACGTAATCCATGGCGACTTCCTCCTGGGCGGCTGATGAAAAGGAGAAGAGTTAGTTCGTGCGCGGTTTGGTACAGTGCAGAGGAAACAGCCTCGTTGCCGTGTACCTGCCGCAGAGAACGTGACCTTCTTCTTCGCTCCTTGATGGAGCTTGCTCTTCTTGCTCGGGGGCTCCTCGGCTTCTTCCCCTGGCCTCCAGGAGCTTGCGGCGACAAGCTCAGCTCCTTCCTGAGCTGAGCACTCTTTCGGCGCAGCGCAAGAAGTTTTTCCTTGCGCGCAACATCTTTCCCGAATCTCCTCTACTCGGCGACCTGTTGCAGCCGTACCATATGGCCCGGGTGAGCCTGCGCATAGCGTTTAGACCAAAGGGTCATGACCCTTACCTCTTCGTCGCTTTGCTCGATGAGGAGAGAGGGGCTTGGTCTCTTCCGCTTATCGGCAGCGCTCGCTTGACTCCTTTCGGCCGCCGTCGCATGCGGGGGCTTCCTTGATGGTTGGCGGCCGCCATGACGTGGCGAGCTCCGTGTCGGCGCGACGGCTACCTTGGGCTTCTCGGCCACCTTGGCCTTGCCCTTCCTAGCTCCCTCAGTCTCGGAGAGCTCCTCCACGATCCCTCCAATGATCAGCTGGTTCTCCTGCTTGTTTGGAAAGCGAATGTAAGCATTTTTACAATGGTGCAAGTCTCGCGACGCAAACAGGAATCTAAGTGACTTACCTCTGGTGTGCGAACGAGCACGTTGCGTGGACACGTGTAGGCCACCTCGCCGGTAACATCACTGTCCTTCCTGGCAGCCTTCAGCATAGAGTCGACCTGCACGGTCACCCATGCTTCGGTTGGTTGCACTGCCCGAACAGAAGGCTTCGTCAGTTCCTGTTCGGATGAAAATCGCCAAATGAAGGTTGAGTCTTAAAGGCACTTACCCGTGCTCTCCCTGGTGATGTCTTTCCATCCTTCTATCTTGTAGAAAGGGTAGGGTCTTCTCCGCAGCGGACAGATCCTGTTCGCTGTGAAGTCGCGGATGATCAACCTGCCCGTGAGCCCAAGGCCCACGAGGGAAGCTATCTTCCGCGTCAGGTACCAATCCTCGTAGGACAGCTCTGGCCGAGGCATTGGGGTTCCCTTCGCCGGCGCCTTCCCGATGAAGACGAGCTTGCTATCGCAGCTCCGTTTGGTGTAGAACCACCTCATCCACCACGTGCCCATTGAGTCGAGCAGCGGTGGACGAGGGTACGGCGCGTCGTCGGCGGTGGCCTGGAGCTTGAGGTAGTAGCACCCGAGCGCCGAAGCGGCGGAGCTGCTCCTCGTCACTGTGTAATAGTGAAGGAACAGCCCCACCGACGGATCTACTCCTAGGTAGCCCTCACACAGGTGTGCGAAGACAGCCATCTGGAGGATCGAGTTGGGGTTCAGATTTGCAACCTCCAACCCGCTGATGTTGAGAAAAGCCTCCACGAAGTCACTTTCGGGAGATCTCAACCCGAATAGTGCGAACTACTCGAAATTGACGAACTCGTCCTCGAGCGGCTCCGATGTTTCCTCCTCCCTGGGCAGCCTCCAGCTGCCGGTGTCGATGTGGCCTTCCTCCTCCCAGATCTTCAAGTCCTCCTCGGTCATGCTAGTGCCTGAAAACTTGGCCATAGCAGTTCCTAGGGCTGGACGAACAGATTTGAGGGTGGAGATTGGCTGTTTGATGCTGAGCGCAGTTGGAATTAGGGCTTGGGAAGGAAAGGCGCGAGAGCAGAAGTGGCGAACCGCGGGCGACTTGGGTGCTTTTATAGTCCCAAACGAGCAGTTCTGCAACGGATTTTTGCCATTAAACGGCTAGTTTTTACCGCAACGGCTAAGTAAAACGACGATTTGCTTTCATTGCTTGAATAAGTACCGCTGAGATCCGCCAGCGGTTATTTTTTCGAAGTCTCAGATCAAGACTGAGTGCTCTGCTCGGATAGATGTTGTTCCCTGTTCGACGCAACAGAGTTGCTCGGTACTGATCGGGTTTGTTTGATCCTAGGCAAGTCCTGTTCGGGAGAACCTTGACCTGCTCGGTCGTTTGTTGTACGTCTTCGTAGCAGCAAATTTTTCCTTTTCGAACATAATAATTGTAAGTATGCATGGTATATATTGTTGGACTCAACCACCAAGGTATGCTAGATTATTTCGTCTCTTCTATTATTTTGCCTCATCCTATGTGTTGTAATCAGAATTTGATAATACAATATTACCATTTTATATCTCAGCATATAGAGCTAGCCTTTTAAGGTTAATTTAATATTGTTCTTCAATATAACTGTGTAGACAACAAACATTAACCACGCTAGATAAAAAATATGCCTAAAATATTAAGCTATCATACAAGTTATTTCCTGTGTCGAAGAATATAAGGCATGTTGTCGGGGATTAAATCACGGTCCATTGCCATGACCCAATACCTGACGGCCCAATCGAACAGCCTACCAGGGCCCAGCTCCCTAGAAGGTCCTATCAGGCCCATGTGCATCTGTAAAGCGACCCTTGGTGGCGCGCGCATAACGGCCTAGGAATCGTGTTTGAGTCCGTCTCGAACAGGAGTTCTGCACGGCTACATGAAGACTCGGACGTTGGTTTCCCGGATTGGATTAGGAGTCGTGATCCCCAAGATTAGGAGATTACCTTGTCTCCGAGGTCATATTTGGCATGTATGAGTTCGTTCACGATCTCATGATTAGCCCTACCCGATATTTCTCGGTAGGTCGGTTTGCTCCGTACTATATAAACAGGGCCCTACGGCGTTTAGAGGGACCCCGGCCAATAGATTTTCGCATACTACTCGCCGAGACCTGCTGATCTCGCCGAGTTCCACCTTGTAATCCTCTTTGATATAAAGAAAGGCCGGAGGTAGGGCTATTATCTCTCTGAGAGGCTGAACCAGATAAAACCCATCTCTGCTCGTTCTTCGTTAGTGGTTGTTCGGCGTGTCTCCTATCTCCTCCTTGAAGAACCTTGGTTGACTTGGGTCAATATCCCAACCGTCGGCAATTTGGCGCCGTCCGTGGGGACACGCAGATCGAGCATGTCGAACTCGGGTCGGTAATCTGAAGATACTTCACGAGGGCTCGACTCATAAGGGCGGATGTTTCATCCTGCCAGCTTCAGATCGATCTGTCGGTCTCGAACACTTTCCGTATCTGGGGCGGAGGTCTCGCCTATATGGCGTAGATAGCCGCAGATCGCACTACCGTCATTGACGATGACTACGAACCGATGATCTTTACGACGGTTTAGATCTATCAGATTCAAAGGCTATGTCGGTAGATTCTACCGTGGAACACAGCGATGACACCGTCTAGCATACCTTCGCATGGCCCCCGCAGCATTAACATGGCGATGTAGGAACCTCTCGAGAATCTGCCGCGAGTCGTGGCGCGGGCGAGGCCGCGGTTAACTCGCTTCGGCATCAAGACGAGGCTACCGGCCGCTCGGGAGCAAGAAGTCATTCGCCGCAACCTCGGCGATTCTATCAATCGGACCGGCACGGTTCGCGATCGGTGCAAGCGACGGCGTCGCGACCCACCTCGCGTGCCTCGCCAAGTCTCCGCGAAATTTCTCTGTCGGGTTAGTTCCCCACGAACTCGATTAGGCGAGAACGGATGCCTCGGGGTCCCAGAACCCCAGGCGAGTCGTCGGAACGACTTCGCGCCATAACCGGTGATTAGATCCACCAACCAGGTCGACCTCGCCCGTATGGGCGATGCTGTTGCTTCTAACTTAGAGCGATTGGCTGAAGGCCTAAAGTCTCTAGGAGAAGTCAACAACTCCTCCAGGCAGCGCAGCCAAACTGCTCGGAATGATTCAGACAGCTCTGATCGATCGCGTGACCCTTGTCACCATCGAAGGATCACTGTCCATGAGCAGGCTACCCGTGATCGCCGTCGCTCGCCGAGTCCCCATAGTCATCGCGACAACAGGGGCAAGAGCGCACGCGATGGCCACGGACGGTCCCCTCGTGAGGAGTGCGTCGTCGCGACCACGAGGAAGGAGCGTGGTGGGTTGTCTCGGAGAGAGTTTCTACAGGCCGAATCATCCCGTTCAGCAGGAGTTCCTCCGCGCAACAGGACCAACGTCTTCTCAAGACTAGGTTCTGCTTAGGGAAGGTGGCGGTCATATGCTTTGGGTCTGCGGGGCTTTCTCGGCGAGCTTGGCTGTCCGGTGGTCCTCAAAGTTCAAGCCCGGTCACATGGAGAGGTACAATGGGACTCGAACCCGGAGAATTCCTTTCCATCTATGCTACGGCCATCATGGCGGCGGGGTGACGAGCTCGTTATGGCTAATTACCTACCGTCCGTCCTTGAGGGCGCCGCCGGACGTGGTCGTTCAATCGGCGGGAGGGTTCCATCGGCTCATGGAACCAGCTTTGTGGCGCTCGATCGCTAATTTCGGAGTCATTACGTGCGTCTGGTAAGGAGGATGATCTGCACCGATGATCCAGATGAGCGGGAGACCCTCCGCAACCGTGAAGCGTTTCATTAAGATCCGCAACACGATCCCGAACATCTCGGACGAATATGTTGTCCGCGCCTTCAAAAACGGAGTCCACGACGAGCGGCTCACCCAGGATCTTGAGATCAATGAGACCTGGACCGCCAACGACCTGTTCGAGGCGGCTGATCGCTATGCCAACGCGGCAGAGCGTGTTCAGTACAAAAAGGCGTTCGACAAGGACGAGCTGCCCGCCCAGCCTGGTGTGGATGAGAAGAAGAAGAGCAGCAACCCTGGTGACAAGAAGTCCCAGAAGAAGAAGAATAAAGGTGATCACGAACAATACCGTCATTGGTATAGATCGCGCACCTCCTCCCAAGGATGGGCGTAGAAGCCCAACAATAACTACAAGGGCAAAAGCACGCTTCAGGGAGGCGGACAAGGCAAGAAAGGTCCAAGCGACCGATTTTGCAAGTTCCACCAAAGACTACAGGCACGATATCGCCATTGCGAGAACTTGGGCGCAAGGCTCGAAGACTTCTACAACGGCAAGGGCCCAATGCCCACCCCGCCGAACAAGGTGATGCTTGGGTAAAGCCAAGCGCCAAACCGACGATGGTGATCGGAAGATGATGATGAATATCAAGAGCCGTGAACCATATCGCCGTCATCTTGGCGGCTCTCGACTTACACCTCTCGACGTAGCCTCAAGGAAGCTGCTCGGGAGGTCCACAACGTTGAAAAGGCAAAACCTCAGCCTGAATCGATGAAGTGGACCGAGGTCCCCATCTCCTTCTCTCAGGAGGATTGCCCCACTGGGATGACCAAGCCTCAGCGGCTCCCACTGGTGGTCGTCCCGACCATCAGCAACGCCAGAGTTGGCCGTGTTTTAGTAGACGGCGGGAGCGCTTTGGACTTGCTTTCAGCTAAGGTCTTGGACGAGATGCAGATTCCTCGTTCTAAGCTAAAGGAAGTCGCAATGCCCTTCTACGGAATTGTTCCGGGAGAAGCTGTCAAGCCGTTGGGGCAGGTTGTCCTGCCAGTTACCTTCGGCAACCCAAGTAACTTCCGGACAGAGTTGATCACTTTCGACGTGGTCGACTTTCCATCCGTGTATAACGCGATCTTGGGCAGCCATCTCTTGGTAAGTTCATGGCCGTAACCCACCACGCTTACCATTGCGTGAAGATACCGGGCCCTAACGGTGTAATCACGGTCAAGGGCAATTACAAAGCTGCTCTGGATTGCGACGAGCAGTCCCTCGCCCTGGTCGACCAGCTTCCGCCGCGCGGTCCTGAAGTTCCGCAGACCAAGTCTGCATGCCCTAGGGTCTCCCTTCAGCCAGGGGGAGAAACCAAGAAAGTTCCGCTGTCCCTTGATGATACTTCCAAGACAGTTCACTTGGGGGCCAATTTGGACCCCAAATAGGAAAGCGAGCTAATTGCCTTCCTCCAAGCTAATGCGAGATGTGTTTGCGAGGAGCCATCGACATGCCCGAGTCCCAAGGAGGTCATCGAGCACAAACCGTCAGTCTCGGTCGGACAAAAGCCTGTTCGCCGGAAGCTTCGTCGCTTTTACAATTCAAACAGGGGATCATCAAAGATCGACAGCAAGCCTTTCATTCCGGGTTCATCCGCGAGGTTGATCACACCGAGTGGTTAGCCAACCTCGCCATTGTAAAGAAGAAAGGCGGCAAGTGGAGGATATGTGTCGATCACACGATCTGACGCCGCTTGTCCTAAGGACAATTTTCCGCCCTCGTATTGACCAAATGGTTGATGTGGATCATGACGCCAGACTCTTGAGCTTTTTAGATGCTTACTCGTTATCACCAAATAAGCATCTTCCCGAGGATGAAGAGAAGATCGCTTTCATCACCCCTTCTAAGACTTTCTCGCTATAATGACCATGTCTTTCGGTCTGCGCAATGCTGGAGCCACGTTCCAGCGCTTAATGGAGAAAACCTTCTCAGAATAGCACGGAAAAAACCTGGAGGTCTATGTCGACGACATAGTTGTCAAGAGCAAGTTTGCTCCAGATCATGTAAAAGACCTGGCCGAGACTTTTCGTAATCTCACCAGACATCGAATAAAATTAAATCCAGAGAAGTGTACCTTTGGTGTTCGATCTGGAATGTAGCTCGGTTATGTTATTGGTTCACAAGGTATTTCTGCCAACCCTGAAAAAATCGAGGCCATTAAAAATATGCAGGCTCCAACTACCGTAAAGGAGGTACAGAGTCTCACGGGGCGGATGGCTGCTCTAAGCAGATTTATTTCCCGTCAAGGCGAACGCGGGCTGCCCTTCTTTAAGGCCCTGCGCAAGCACAATGGTTTCGAGTGGACAGAAGAAGCCGATAGATCCTTCCAAGATCTGGCGATACTCGCCCAACCCTCCCGCCTTGACTACCCAGCGGCATGGCAAGCGGCTCTCGCTGTACCTAGGTTGCACGCCACAAACGGTGAGCGCGGTCTTGACGGTCGAAAGGAAGGCATCAATGACCAATCTATTACGTGAGCGAGGTACTTCACGGATCAAAGGAGCGCTACCACGAGGTCCGAAGCTGCTCTCGCCTTGCTCATGTCATCCAGAGCTTCGCTACTATTTCGAGCATATCAAATCTGGTCCCACCACGTTCCTCTCGAAAGAAATCCTACTAACAAGGAATCCAGCGGACGTATAGCTAAGTGGGCAATGGAACTAGCAGAGTTTGATCTGTCTTTCGCTGCCCGAACTGCTATTAAGTCACAAGTCTTAGCTGACTTTGTCGCTGAATGGACTTGCCCGCCCAAATCCCAGGAAGCTCCCGAGCAACCTGATGAGCCTCCTTGGACCATGTTTTTTGATGGCTCACGCACTGGACACTCGGGGGTTGGTTTTGTTCTCATCTCCCCTAATGGAGAGCAACTTCAGTATTCTATCCAACTACACTTCATGCGACTAACAACGCCTGGAGTACGAGGCCCTTCGCGGGACTAAGGCGTGCAAGTCGCTCGGTGTCCAACGCTCGACCGTGAAGGGGATTCACACCGGTCATCAACCGGTGAACAAGGAGTATCGATCTTGCGATGACTCAATGGCGTGATACGGTTGAAGTGGGAAGTTGGAGCGGCACTTTCGATTTTTCGAGGTGCTCTTCGTGCCTGTGAAGGACAACTTCGGCGACCAGCTATCCAAGTATGGATCCTCACGAATTCTGCTTCGGCAGGGTGCTCGTCGAGCACCTTCACAAGCCCTCAATCACGTCTCGACGAGGCAACAGAGATCTGGTGCCGCTCCGTTATCGAGCGGTGTGGGATCGACAACGCCATTTCTCCGGTACCTCGCAGATGGGACCCTGCCCGACGACGAAGCCGAGCGTTTCCGGCTTATAAGGCGTGCTGCTCCATACAAGCTTGTGGACGGCATCCTTTACCGTCGAGGTGCTCTGGGAGTTCTCTCCAAGTGCATCTCGCAGCAGGAGGGTGTGTTCCTTCTTAGGGACATACACGAGGGTGCCTGTGGCAACCACGCCTCTTCGTAACTCGGTCGGCAAAGCGTTTCGCATGGGCTATTATTGGCCCACTGCGTTACAAGATGCCCGGGATATCGTGACTAAGTGCAAGGCTTGCCAATTTCACGCCCGGAAGGCACACAAGCCCGCCCAAGAGCTCCAAACAATCCCCCCATCTTGGCCTTTTTCCACATGGGGTCTGGATCTGCTCGGCCCATTCCCTAAGGGGTACAAGGGCTATACACACCTGCTCGTCGCCATAGACACTTTTACAAAGTGGAATGAGGCGAGCACATGTCGCCTCTTCACGCCAAAACGGTGTTAGCTTTTTCAAAAGCAACGTGGTCACGCTTTGGGATTCCCCACAAGTTGATCACGGATAACGGTACCACTGCTCGAAGCGAGCTATTCTAGGAATATCGAGCAATACCGGGCACCAATGTACATTTTACCTCGTGGCACATCCACGAGCAATGGAAGCGATCGGCGAGCTAACTGACAGATAGTCTATGGTATTAAACGGCGGGTATTTGCTGCTCTCGGCCGAGCACAACAAGGCTCAGGTTGACGGTTCCTTCCGTCCTCCGGGCGATTCGCTTACACCACCCGGTCGGGCGGCGAAACTCCTTTCCAATTGGTCTATGGTGCGAAGCCATCCCGCCTAAGGTTATACTCGGTTCGCCTCGACGAGCTCGGTCAACTTAGTTGACGACGAGCAAGAGCGCCTCGATCTCGATCTCCTCGAAGGCACACGTGACCGGGCATTAAGTCGAATGGCGCTACCAAAGAAGATCTTCGCCGCAAGACGCCAAGCCAAGTCAGTTCAACCAAGGGTTTTGAAGGCGGCGACCTCGCTCGCGCCGTGTCCAGAACTTGTCCAATGCCAACAAGTTAACTCCTCGTTGGGAGGGCCCGTTCACGGTCGTTTCTCTTGCTGCCGCCCGGGCTGTTCGCTTCTGCTATGGAGGACGGAGAGAGTGACCAAAGACTTGGAACATCGACCACCTTCGTAAGTTTTTGTGTAGGTCTTCGCTTGTTTGCTTAGCCTCGCTTTTTGTCAAACTTGGCGCTTTAGTTCGTCCAAGTCTCTCGGGCACCATGTAAAGTTCAATCCAATACTTAAGTGAATTCTCGCGACCTCTGCGCCTTTTTCACTTCTTGTCTTTTGAAGACTACCTCTTTCTCTCTGGTAACACTTGATGGTCAGTGCGGTCTTGCGAACTCTTGGCCCCGCAATCTCAAGGATCGTTCCTACCACGTATCTAGTTTCGATAAGTTCCTAAACTCAGGGTTGCGTAACACGGCCTTTCCACCTTGCGGCTAAGTCTGCTCTCGTAAGCCCTCCACGGCAGAGGCACTTACTGCTTGGCGCGACCACTTGGCAAAGCCTGCTCTCGTAAGCCCCCCGCGGCAGAGGCACTTTCCTTGTTCGGTTACTCTCGAATCGCTTAACTTACGCCAACGAAAGCGACTATGGAATACATCGAGCAAGGTGCGGGTGTCGCTCTTTCTCTCTACGCACGTGCTCGAGTTCGCAAGCTTAAGTTCTCGAGCATCGTCCGTACCGGGGGCTAGGGTGTCGCTCTTTCTCTTGTGCACCTGTTCGGGTTCGCAAAATTAGGTTCTCGAGCAGCTGCACAACGGGGGCTGGGAGTTAGGCAAAGCGCTCTACCGGTTTTCTTAAACTTCCTAGCGCTGTTCGCTTTTCTCTTAGTTTCTGTTCGTTCTTGTCTTTTTGTTTGCTCTTTTTGCGGGAAAAAAAGGTAAATACTTTATTGCGATAATCATAAGTTTCAGTACAAGGCCCCTTCGGATTCTGACAAAGGTGCTACCTAGGAACAAGTCGCTCCTTTAGCTCCTCAACTTCTAACTTGAGGCGCACGACTTCACCCTGAGCCTTGATTCCTTCCCGGGCTTCAGCTCGGAGGCGTTCGATCTCCTCCTTGCTCTGTTTGGCTTGTGCCGCAGCCTTCGCCCGAATGGCCTCGACCTCTTCGGTGTTGGCGCTTGCTGGTCGGTCGAGCCTCGCCTCGCCAACTCGTTGTTTCGGTAGTCTTGAGCTGTTCTTCCAGCTCCTTGACTCTTCTCTCATGCGATCGCCCAGACGTCATCCCACAGATCTCCTCGATCTCTTCTGTGAAGCCCGGGTGGTCGAGATTTTGTTTGCAGATCCGCTGAAGTTTGCTCTTCCTTGGCGAAGTGGGCCTTAAGCTTCTTGGCTTCCGCCATGAAATGGTCCCTTGATGAGAGCAGCGTCGTGAAGTCGCTCTTGAGCCACTTCGTCCGGCCCGGCTTCTCTTCCGCGACGCCCGCCTTCACGGCTTGCGCCCGAAGCTCCTCGGCTTCTTTTAAGAGAGCCTCGAAGGAACGCCTCTCTTTGGTCAGCTTAGCCTTGAGCTTCTTTCGCTTCGCCTTCAAATCCGGCTTTGGGCAGCAGAGGGCTCGCCGGATCCTCGTCTCGAGATGCTCCGGAGGATGCCAAGACGACGGCCCGTTCGATGGTGATACCGTCCTCGAGTTCCGCCATGGTGTCCCTAAAGACACGAGGAGAAGATCAAGTCGGTCACTGGCAATGATGCTAATGGTTAACAGATTTGGTCTTGAGTTTACCTTGCCAAGTCGGCTCTTCACTACCGCAGACAAAGCGGTCCTCGAGGCCATGCGTCAAGCCCGCTTCGTCGGGATGAGACGGGCGATTCTTCCGTCGCCGTCTTGTTCGCTCCTTCTTCTTGCGGGAGCGCATACGCCGGAGGCGGGAGCGGCAGGCGAAGTGCTTCCGCCTCCGCCCTTCTCCTCGTCCTTTTCCTCCTCCGCTTTGACGTCTTGAGCGAGATCGAGCCACTCCGCTAAGTGGCGCGGTATTTCCACGGGTAGGGCGACTTGCGCGACTGCTCCGGGCTTGTTCTTGCTCCCGACGGTGGGGATTTACCGCCGCCAGAGAATCCCGTCGCCTCGGTGTGGGCTCGCTGCGACGAAGTGCTGGCAGACCGGCCTCTCGGTCCCGCTTCGAGCAACTTCCGAGCCTTCGCTTTGGCTCCCATCGTCAGCGGGCGCCGCTTCGCCGCCTCTTCCGCCTCCCGGCCGTTCCACCGCGCCCTTGGTAAGGCCGAGTACTTCATTGAGTCTGGCGGGAAGCGAGCCCACGCTGCCAGCTTATCCTTGAGGCTGGCCAATCTCACTGCACGCGACACACCGTGCAGGTACTCGGGCAGCAGGGATCGCTCGGTTGCCGCGGCAATGTCGTCCGTGGCAATCTCCTCTTGGGCAGCTGACGAAAAGGAGATGATCGTTAAGTTTAACGCGGCTAGGAATTTGAAAGATCAAATATCGATCTCTACATACCTGCCGTGGGAGGCTTGATTCTGATCTTCTTCGCCGGAACTTTCCGCCTCTTCCTCGGGGGCTCTTTAGCGGCTTGCCCGCCTTGGCCCCTAGGTGTCCGTGGCGATGAGCTCAGCTCCCGGCTGAGCTGAGCACTCTTCTCGCGCAGCGCAAGAAGCTTTTCCTTGCGCGCGACTTCTTCCTCGAGCCTCCTCTGCTCGGCGACCTGTTGCAGCCGTCCCATGCGTCCGGGGTGAGCTTGCGTGTAACGCCTAAGCCAGAGGGCATGGTCTTTACCTCTTCGCTCGCTCTTTCGGCGAGGAGGAGGGCTTGGTCTCTTCCTCATTGGGGTGACCACGAGCCCGCTTGGTTTGTTCGGCGCTCTCCGCCGCCGTGGGTGGTCTCTTCAATGTCTGGCGGCCGCCGTGTCGCGGCGAGCTCCGTGTAGGCTTGGCCGCCATCTTGGGCTTTGTGGCCACCTTGGCCTTGCTCTTCTTCGCCTTCTCCTTCTCAGAACCAGAGAGTTCTTCCACGATCCCGCCAAGGATCAACTCATCTTCCTGTGTGTTTGAGAAGCAAAGGTTAGCGTGAATAAGCGATGCAGATCCTGCGGCGCAGAGCGAGGGTTCGAGCAACTCACCTCGGGTATGTCGCGGACGAAAGCACGTTCCTCGGACAGGTATAGTCCACCTCGCCGGTGACCTCGCTGTCCTTCTTCGCCGCCTTCAGCATGGCGTTGACCCGCTCGGTCACCCATGCGTCGGTGGGCTTCTCTGCCCGAACAGAAGATATCGTCGGTTCCTGTCCGGATGGAAATTATCAAAGTAAAGGTTGAGTCTTAAAGACACTTACCCGTGCTCTCCCTGGAGATGTCTTCCCATCCCTCTATCTTGTAGAAGGGATAGGGCCTTCTCCGCAGACGGACTACATCATTGTAGTCTCGGATGATCTCCCTGCCCATGAGCCCGAGGCTCACGAGGGAGGCGATCTTCCTTGTCAAAAACCAATCCTCGGCGGTCATCTCCGGCCGAGGCATTGGCGTCCCCTTCGCCGGTGCCTTCCCGGTGAAGACGAGCTTACTGTCGTTGCTTCGCTTGCTGTAGAACCACCTCACCCACCACGCGCCCATCGAGTTGAGCAGCGGTGGGCGAGGGTACGGCGCGTCGTCGGCGGTGGCCCGGAGTTTGAGGTAGTAGCACCCAGGCGCGAAGCGGCGAGCTGCTCCTCGTCACGTGTAATAGTGGAGGAACAGCCCCACCGGTGGATCGATGCCCAGATAGCCCTCGCACAGGTTTGCGAAGACAGCCATCTGGAGGATGGAGTTCGGATTGAGGTTCGCCACCTCCAATCCGCTGATGTTTAAGAAGACCTCTACGAAGTCGCTCTCGGGAGACCTCAACCCGAAACAAAGGCGAATCGCTCAAGTCGACGATTCTCTCGAGCGGCTCCGGAGTATCCTCCTCTCCGGGCAGCCTCCAGCTACCGGTGTCGATGTGGCCCTCTTCCTCCCAGACCTTCAGGTCCTCCTCGGTCAGGCTAGTGCCAGTAAACTTGGCCATAGCGGTTCCCATGGCTGGACAGGCAGGGTTGGTGGTGGAGTTTGGGTGCTTGATGCTGAGCGCGGTTAGAACTAGGGCTTAGAGAGAAAAGGCGTGAGAGCAGAAGTGGCTGGCCGCGGGCAGCTTAGATGCTTTTATAGTCCCGTATAAGCAGCTCTGCAACGGTTTTGCCCCAAAAACGGCTAGTTTTTACCACAACGGCTAGGTAAAACGGTTGCCTGTTTTCACTGCGTAGCGATAGGAAGTTACCGTTGGAATCTGCCAACGGCTATTTTTTCCAGTGTCCGCACTGAAGGCTGAGTGCTCTGCTCGGACAGATGTCGTTCCCTGTTCGACGCAACATAGTTGCTCGGTACTGGTCGGGTCTGTTCGGTCTCGAACAAGTCTTGTTCGGTTGAACCATGACCTGTTCAGTCGCTTGTTACACGTCTTTGTAGCAGCAAGATTTTCCTCTTCGTGACTTGGAGTCTCAAAAGGAAGACCCCACTCTAGTGAGTCCTTCCACTTGAGTCTCGGGGGCTAGCTGTCGGGGATTAAATCACGGTCCATTGCCATGGCCCAATACCTGACGGCCCAATCGAACAGCCTACCAGGGCCCGGCTCCCTGGAAGGTCCTATCAGGCCCATGTGCATCCTGCCGAGCAGCCCTTGGCTGGCGCGGTGCATAACGGCCTAGGAATCGTGTTTGAGTCCGTCTCGAACAGGAGTTCTGCACGGCTACATGAAGACCCGGACTTTGGTTTTCCGGATTGGATTAGGAGTCGTGATCCCCAAGATTAGGAGATTACCTTGTCTACCGTAGGTCATATTTGGCATGTATGAGTTCGTTACAATCTCGTAGTTAGCCCGGCCCGATATTTCTCGGTAGGTCGGTTTGCTCCGTACTATATAAACAGGGCCCTACGGCGTTTAGAGGGACCCTGGCCAATAGATTTTCGCATACTACTCACCGAGACCTGCTGATCTCACCGAGTTCCACCTTGTAATCCTCTTTGATATAAAGAAAGGCTAGACGTAGGGCTATTATCTCTCCGAGAGGCTGAACCGGATAAAACCCCCGCCTCCTGCTCGTTCTTTGTTCGTGGTTGTTCGGCGTGTCTCCTATCTCCTCCTTGAAGAACCTTGGTTGATTTGGGTCAATATCCCAACCGTCGACACATGTCTTTTTAATGTCCTTGTTCACTAATATAGATCATTTTCATATTGCAATGCAAAATAATTGTGCTATTTCATTGACATCTTCAATGGATACCTTGCTTTAGTTTGTACTCCCTGTCGTCGATAAATATAAGGTGTATTTTTTTGATAGACTTGTTCATAAATATAGAGTAATGCTTATTTTATATTACAATGTATAATAAATGCTCTTTCCGCAATACCGCTAATAAATACTTTGCTTTAGCTTTAATTTCCTAGAGTGCTTAGAAACAATAATTAGAGGTATTATAGTCATTTTCAATATTTTTTTTGTCTATATGCAAAATAAAAATACACAAGCACCCTAACGTTGGCCATCAACTAATCATGGACTGAGGGTGTGTTTGGTTCATTACCAAATTTGCTCCAACTTGCCATGCCATTGAATGGTATGACTATTCAAAGGTTAAAAATTTCTTTGCCAATGAATTGGCTAGCCAATGGCACAAAAATGAAATAGGATGGCAAAAGTTGTCAATGGGAGGAGGAGATCTTGTCATTCAATGGTTGTAATCCAAACATAGACCAAATTTGGTCAAAACTGTCAATAATTGGCATGGCAAGCATTGGTACACATTGGCCATGAACCAAACACGTCCTGAGTCTTTCTCTACAACATGATTTGCAATAATTGTAGAGCTATCAGGCACTCCATCCCATCTGACAATGACAAAAGCCGGTGCATGACCACATGTCAAGATGCTCTAGCTTGATGAGTTGCTTCAAGCCCTAATAGGCCAATTCGCTAGAAGAGACTAGTTGCCTCCTTTCCTCCGCCGAAAGATGCTTAGCTAGAAGCGATGAAGGAGAGGAGCCAAGGGAAGGCTAACGATGGCAATGAAGGGAAGCAGTAATAGAATATGCATTCTTCGATGTATAATAAATGTGTTCTTTCCTCAATACATCTAATCACTTCTATAGTTTTTATTTTCTATGAGTTCTCAGAGATAATAATTAGGGGTGTACAACTATTTTTAGTGCTTCCTTTTCTACGTGCAAAACAGAATTACATTTTACCGACTTATAGCATCCCAGCCCCTCTATACTACCATGTAAAACACTATTCAAAGTGGTTAGAGTGGCTATTGAGGATGCTCTAAGGCTGTCTCCAACAGGCTCCTCTAAAGCATCCTCTACCCAAAATAGGGGATAGATTCTCCATCCCCTATGTGCTCCGACAACATTCCCTATTTGGTTCCTTCAAAAAGGAGGATTTCTCTCTATTCCCTTATATGTAAAGGTTCTCTCTCCTCCCCTATACAATTCTCCATATAGGGAAACGCTGTTGGAGATGGAAGAAATATAGGGAGAGATTTTTTAAAGAGTCTCAGATATCGAGTTATAGGGATCGATTTGGTGATTTACATTGGAGATAAATTTAGAAAGCAAATAAAATATGCAAATATGCTTAAAATTCAATCTGGATAAAAAAGAAGCACAGTCCAAACTGTAATCCTGTTTATTCTCATCAAATTCACTTTTAAATCAGACAACGTTTGAATCCAACCATTGTAAATCGTAGATTCGCATCATTTTTTACCCCTATATTTAGGGCATAGGATAACCAAATAACCAAATTTATTGTTGGGGCCCTCAATCCAGGGTGGATCACAAAATTGGCTGGCACAGAAAGACAGGAGAAAAAAAGGTGGAGCGAGCGAGAAATGGGACAGGCAGAACGGCGGGTAGCGACGGGCGAGAAGCGTCGAGAAACGCACCACCCCCCCCGCCCCCGGTCCGTCCTCTCGCCCGCGCCGGTGTGGATAGGGGGATCTCGGCCACCGCGCCCGCGCCACCCCCCGAGCCTGAGCCCTCGCCTCCTCGCCGCGTGCAGTCCGATCGCGCGCAGCGCCCCTCGCCGGCCCGCCTCGCCCCGTGCGGAGGAGCAGGGGCCCTAGGGCCTCGCGCGGCGGCGGCCCGGTGGCGCTGTTCCGCGGCTGCTTCTCCTTCGGGTCGGCGGGGCGGAGGAGGCCCGCCGCCTCGCCCTCCCCTCGCCGCCGCGCGGGTCCGCCGCAGCCGCAGCCGCGGCCGCAGCGGCCGCGGACGACGGCGCCAAGATGAAGGGCCTCTTCAAGTCGAAGCCGCGGACGCCGGCGGACATCGTGAGGCAGACGCGGGAGCTCCTCGTCTTCCTCGACCTCCACTCCGGCTCCCGCGGTGCCGACGCCAAGCGCGACGAGAAGGTGAGGGCCGAATCGGGCCTTGATTGCTGGGTCTTTCCCCGCTCCGATCCCCTTCACTGCCTGCGGATTCTGCCACGATCGCGCATGACAATTGACACCGTTTGCTTAATTTGGCCTCTTTTTTTTTCTCTGCGCACGTAAAGTAGATGCGATTTAACGCAAATGGAATATTGCTACTGGCCAAGGCCGTGCTACATGAGTTAGACTGCTTGCTTTTGCCAGATTTGGACATTTGGTTGCTTTAATACTACTTGGGGGCGTCGTACTAATGATCTACTTTACTAGCTTGCGATTCAAGGTGGGATTGTGTATCAAATAGAAGGTGGGATAGTCTTTTGAACCCTATGTGATACATTTTTGTATATGCACGTAGCGAATATGAAAAATTAGGCGTATGACAACTGGCTAGTGGCTGGTTGCCATGGTAAATTGTATAGGGTTCTCCAACAATCAAGCGAGCACGAACAAGCAAGTAAGCAACAGTATGAAACTGTGGTCCTAACATATCTCAAATTAAGTAATGATGACAACTGATCTGAACTATGTATGGACAGCGTTATGATTAGAATTACATAATACAGGCAGTTACATGTGGCCTGAAAAGCTAGCAACGGTAAGGTAACTAAACATAGAAACATTTAAGTTGAGCAGTTATTCAGTTAATGCCAGCTTATTGATGCTCTTGTAAAGAAGATATTATTTGCAATGTGCGCTAGCGTATAACCATTCTAATGATTGGTTCGAGCATCAATATGAGCTTTTACTTAATTTATTCTGAAACTGGAAACTAGAATTATATATTTTTATATGCTGCCTATAGCTAAGACTATGTTTACACAGATGGCAGAATTGAGCAAAAATATCAGGGAATTGAAGTGCATTCTTTATGGCAATGGTGAACAAGAGCCTGTCACTGAAGCTTGCGTGCAATTGACCCAAGAATTTTTCAAAGAGAACACTTTACGTCTATTAATTATCTGTCTTCCAAAACTAAACTTGGAGGTAAGTAAACTTGATTTTGTTTTTGGCAGGTTGTGAGAACACGGCAAGAATCTTCTATTCAATTTATACCATTTTATTGATGTTAGTTCGAGGTCTAATTATTGCACGAGTAAATCTCTACTTTTGATTGTTGCAGACCAGGAAAGATGCTACACAGGTCGTTGCTAACTTGCAGAGACAACAAGTCTGCTCAAGGATAGTTGCATCTGAGTACCTAGAGTCAAACAAAGATCTTTTGGACATCTTAATTTCTGGGTGAGTTTAGCGGCCAGCAATACTTTAAAGTCGTAAAGTCGAGTCGCTAGGGAACTGGCTTGTGGACTACTCCTGAGTCGTGACTAGGTTAGACTAGTTGCCGACTAGCCTATACAAGTCATTCACTATAATTTCTATTTCTATACATATACCAAAATAATATACTGCAACAGTTAGAACATCTTTGAACATTAGAAGCAGTAAACATTGTGCATAGTAGTACTGGACATTGATTATCTTTGAACATTAGAAGCAGTACAACATTGAACATAGGCTACATAGAACAGAACATTGATAGAAGTCATACTCATAGAACACTACTAAACCTAGACAGAGCTGCGGGGCAATTCATTTGGCAGAGACAACATAGCGGGAGAGAAGATGATGGAGTAGGGACTAGGGATGGAAAGGAACATTGGACTGCTACTCTACCAGACAGCTGGACCAATGTAGGGAGGAGGCACAGGGATTCACTGTCTCAGGGAGGAATGCAAAGACCGGGAGATGAGAGGATGGAGTAGCGCCGGAGAGGACAATGAAGTACCTATGTGGCAGCAGCCGACAGCGCCGTTCTGTTGGCGGCTAAATGGGTCCTAGGAGCTAAGGTTTTCACCTATATAGTGGGAATGTGTGTTTGTGTGATGAGTGCAGAGGCGCGGGCTCAAAGTACTGCTTTCGTAAACAGGCGTGGGCCCAAAAAAATTCTTGTCCCTCCAAGTTGCCGACTTGATTTCTCCGGCTAGCTAAGATTAGCTGACTAGTAACCTAGTCGGACAACTTCCGTGACTAGCCGAGCGATTCTAAAACATAGGCGACGAAATAAAGAAAAACTGTGCACCACTATTCTTTTATGAGAAAATGTTAGTTTCGAAATGTGCAGGTGAGTGGATTTTTTTATCTCGTTTGTTTAGATCTCTTTGTTCTTTGTGCCTGTTTGCTGCACTCAAACGCTTCATTAGACATCAATGTTACAGATTGGCTATGTGCTCCATACTTTAACCTAAATTTGATTAGGTTTAGTTTTAATTGCACAGTAAAACTAGTAGTTCATATGAAGACATCAAACTGTACTTTTCATCTTTAAATTATATAATGGGTGAATTGGATGTGTCGTGTGTGTGCTACATACCAAACCGTAGCTATGTTTACATACCTATTTTCGTTAAAAAAAAAATCATACCTAGAATTCCAAACCGTACCTATGTTTACACATGTAAATCATACTCATGGATTCATCTTAAAAAGTACTCCCGTACTCGTAATATATAAATGTACATACCCATGTTGACATCAAACTGTACTTTTCATCTTTAAATTATATAATGGGTGAATTGGATGTGTCGTGTGTGTGCTACATATCATGGTTCAAGAAGACACTAGCTGCTAGTTGGTTGGCAAGCTAGGGACTTGGGACTAGATGGGATTACTCTGAGGATTAATCAGAACTACTGGGTAATCATGGTTAGGCGGAGGACCGCCCATTAGAGATAATCGGGATTGATCCCGTTTTCTAGAACAGTGCTACTTGTGGCATTTTGCTTCAGTATTTATAGTTTCATCAATTTACCGAATGTTTAAATACCATGCCTCTTAAAAGTTCTTGTGTAGTACTAGTATGTGCTGTATATAACCTGACTCTGTGCCTGTTGGGATAAACATTAAGATGCCTTCTAGTTTAATGTTGCTTTTGATCATGAAATCGAACAGGTGGTACATACATGTATATTTTATGTTGCCAGACTGTTTTTTAAGCTAATTTGTGCTTCCTTTTCAGTAAATAGTTTCATGATGTGTAACTCGTTGCTTTAAACCTTTCTTCCTACTTGACACTACCTCACCGTTTCAGGGCGTAGGCTACTAGACCATGTTTATATGTAAGACATAGGATTTGGCAATGCGTGCGAAAAGTAAACAACTTAGGGCCCCTTCTCTTGTGCTTAACATCTTTGACCAGTAGATGCATGTGTTGCATGTAGGTGTGAACACATTAATTAGGAGATGGGAAGTAGATAAGAGTAAGCCGAAGAGGACCCCTTAAAATTGTTTGAATGGTGACGAAGTAAATGCGGTTATTTTTGTAAGCTTGCGTTAACCATATGGTTGTTACATCTGAACTGCTTGGTTTTGTTAATAATAACTTTGTAGGCTTTTCATATCTTTATTTCTCTCATTATTTACACTGCCACAATTTATTTCTTCACCTCCCAGGTATGAGAATATGGACATTGCTTTACATTATGGTGCTATGTTGAGGGAATGTATTCGTCACCAAAGTATTGCAAGGTGACATTACTAAACTAAACACTAGTGTTTAGTGTTTATAAATGTCTCTTTGAAAAATTAACATCAAAAGACATATCATACCAACCAAATACTCATGCAAAGACCACAGGATGAAGGCCAAACATTTCACCTAATAATATGTTATCAATAAGTCAAATATATACATTACATTCCCCATAAGCCACATGGTAACAACTTTTTTTTTATTGAAGAGAGTAGTGGAGCACAAGAAAGTTTTTATCCAGAGATATAAAACTGAAATGATATGTTATGGAAGTTATCATTAAATACCCACACCAAATTCGGACTGTTTTCATGTACTGTACATAAATTTTGCTTTAAGATTTTTCCCCACCAGTTGATATATGTCTTGTGTCCACCATTTCACCCATTTGCATGCAAGCATGCATAATCAACATTCCGGTCCTTTCTCATGTGAATGGTTCGTGTATGCATGCTACATAACTAAGATTTTTTACCTCCTGTTTATTTGCTCGGCAAAACAAAAAAAAAATACCATTAACATATGGTATATTTTTTTTCCTAAACCCAACCGAAATCTGTTTAATGTACGCTTTAAGCAACTGCTGTACAAATTGGAGGTTCCTGCAGTAGTGCTTGTATATCTTAGTACTTATTCATTGACAGGTATGTTTTAGAGTCTGACCACATGAAGAAGTTCTTTGACTACATACAGCTTCCAAATTTTGACATAGCATCAGATGCTTCTGCGACCTTTAAGGTAAACCTTTTATTCCTAACTTGTTTACTTAAGCACTACTAAAAATCAAACACTTGCTCCACGTAGTATGTTCACTGTATCGTCCTTTTTGCTGTCAAAAGTTATGTTGACGATCAAAAGATGAAACCACCCTTTTTGTCCACTCAAAACTTTGTTCTGGCCATAATATATGCTGAACTTATAGCTTCAAGGACATTACTTGATGACTTTGATGCCAAATGTTAGGAATACACATGATTGCTTGGTTAATGTTCACATTTTACCCAAACCCATTCCTGTTCCCTTTCATATCTTTGTTTGATCATATTGTTGTGCTCTAAACAGGAACTTCTGACGAGGCATAAAGCTACCGTGGCCGAATTTCTTTCCAAGAACTATGATTGGGTCAGTATGTTTCCTTGGCTCCATCATCCTTAAACTATTAGATAAAGCTTGTCGCGTTCAATTGTCTTAAGATCTAACAGGATATGTTATGTAATAGTGAATCATATATGACGTAACTCGTAAGCTCAATTCATACTCTAGTTGATCTATATCATGTGTCTTGAGTTAGAGGGGAACCAGATCGGCTGGATAGATGTGCAAACTGTTGATGAAATTAATTCATTATGTTTGCTGTTGTTAAATAGCCAGGAATCATAAGTGTCTTTTTTATTCTCAGTTCATTTGATGGACAATTCTTCTTAGACTGCATGTGCAAACAAATTGCATTATAGACAACACTTTGATTAATTCAGTCCCTAACTTTGCTGGCATTATAATTCTGTTGTCATGAAATTTGAAAAAACAGTTACGCATATCTAACAAATCTGATCGTATGGCTGCATATCTAATAAATCTGATCATACGACTACATTGGGGCCATACTTTTTTTCATGTTGTTTTACTGTACTTCTAGTCCTAATCCTTTTTTCATTCCCTTTTTCTCAGTTCTTTGCAGAATTCAACACTAGATTGCTATCATCAACCAATTACATAACAAAAAGGCAAGCTATCAAGGTAGTACTCTATTATAAATTGTTTTGTGTGTGTCTGGCTAGTGTGATATGTTTGTATACAGTTACTACTCTCTACCATGAAACATATGAATCTTGGAAAATGTGGCATATGATCGTGTTTTTCTTTAACATGAAAAGAGAATCTGCATAGCTCATGATGCTTGACAATGTGTCGGTACAGTATTTAACCAAACATCTCTCTTTAACTTCCATACTTTAGAGTTTGAAACTTTGAATTCTGAGTTTAAATTATCAATTGATGTAGCTTGTCTCATAATTTTTTTGGCCTTTTTCTGTTCTGATTGATTGGAGCAAACATCTGACAGTTTTTTTTTTGGCAACAAACACCTTTTCAATGTTTTTCTTTAAGAAAATATTATTCTTGTAGCAATAATAATTTCTTTTATATATCATTATTGGCTATTTAGTATCTGGAAGATGTTGTATGCATTGCATTGGTCAAGTTTCTCATCTTGATTTATTATTTCCCTTTCAGCTGTTAGGAGACATGCTGCTTGATAGGTCCAATTCTGCAGTCATGTTGCGATATGTTAGTTCAAAAGATAATCTTATGATTCTGATGAATCTCCTAAGGGTATGTTTCCTTTGGTTGACCCGTGATCATGTAGCTTGAGATTTATAGTGTTTACATGCTCAAAGTAAAAGAGATTTCTGTTTATCTACATGCTTGCATATACATGTTAACGTTAGAAAATATCACCATTCCCTGATGCTCTTCGTGCTGATGATACACAAAAGTCCATGGCCATGATTCGTGAGTTTATGAGCTGTAGTGTCAAGCTGAATCCCACCTGAATAGGCTACATGTGCTAGAGGGATGTTGTATTCAGCTGATCTGCCAAGCAATATTAATGTGAATTCCACTCATATGGTACTTATGAGAAGATAGCAAGGGAATGTATTGGCAGCTAGTTTCTGGAGAGACATTTTCCCTTCCAGTTTCTGCTTATTCATTGTGTTCTCAAATGAAAATCCACATTGAGCTCAATCATGAACTAGTTAGTCTTCCATGAAACTGTCTAATAATATTTCCAAGTTATGGACTTCTCTTTGTTGAAATAACTGAATAACCTCTCTTCAGGAAATTATGAGTTTAAAGTACAGAATTACCTGGAATCGGGAAGAATGGGTTTATAAGTTGGTAGCTTAGTTAATCCCTGTGGGATTTTTGCGCCAGTTAGGCAGCAAATTGTACTTTATGGGAGTGGGAGATCTAGGAGTTACATCCTCTAAGGCCCACTATGATTCCATCATAGTTTCTGCATCGCAGGTTCTATGGTTCCATCATGGATGGTGGTTGCACTGCAAAGAACAAATTAATATAGGAAAAAACACTGATGTCCCTGAACTTCCACCCTCGCTCCCTGAACTTCCACCCTCGCTCCATTTTGGTCCCTAAACTCCAAAACCAGGTTAACTCTCCTTAAACTACCAAAGCCGGACAGGATTAAGTTGCTCCTTGACCAATCAAAGGACGGTTTAGTGGTTTTTGCTTACTTGCCAGGTTTGGATGATGTGGCGTTACACGTAGCTAAACATGTTGACCCCTCTTTTCTCCTGTCCACATGGATGCCATGTAAGATAAACTCATTTACAGGGACACCACATCAACGGAAATCCCCAAAACTACCACTTTTACAGGTTAAGGACCAACTTAGTCCTGTTTTGATAGTTTTGAGGACCGAATAAACCTGGCTTTGGAGCTCTAGGATCAAAATGGGGCAAGGGTGAAAGTTCAAGGACTAAATCAGTATCTTTTCCAATAAGATATGTTTTTTATTTCTTTACATCAACCAAATGCTATCTTATATTGTTGGAGGAATTCTAATTATTTGGTTATCTGAACAACTACTTTGAAAGTACCAGCGTTAGCACAGAATTTTAAAAATGTTAGGACAACTGTTTGATTATGGTCAATTCTTGCTTACATTTCTTTTAATTGATCATAACTGAAATGTAGAGCACTCCACACCTCTTTTATTGTATGATTTATGCTAATGTTAATATGTTCTTTCTTTCCTTTTTCAAATATTTTTCAGGACTCGAGCAAAAATATTCAAATTGAAGCATTTCATGTGTTCAAGGCGAGTGCAAATATGCTGCCGTGTTTATTACCTGTGAAAATAAGTCTCTTGTACTTATTAGTTGAAAATAATATATTTTTTGTAATCATATTGATTACTGTGTTGTCACGTCTTTCAGCTATTTGCTGCAAATAAGAACAAACCAAGCGAGGTTGTAAACATACTAGTCACAAATAGGAGCAAGCTTCTTCGATTTTTTGCTGGATTCAAGATTGACAAAGGTACTTCACCTATTTAATCACCGCATTTACTTGCATCTGCACTTGCTTGCTATTTCTCACAAGACGTTGCCTGTAGTTCACTTGTTACCTCAGTTCATAGGTTGCTATAACTTACAAATACATCAATTGATCTTTTTGACTGTAGTCCTTGTTTGCTATTGGGAATACAAATACAACTAGATATGAACTGATAGTGTTGATCATGGTCTTATCAGAGGATGAGCAGTTTGAAGCAGACAAGGAACAGGTCATAAAGGAGATATCAGCACTTTAGTGACTGATGCAGCATGCCGAAGATAAATACCAATGCAATGCTAAGTGCTCTCGTGGGCTATTGTATTTACTCACCACGAGAGGCTCTTGCATGGTTCTGCGGAAGGAAATTTGCCGAGCGGTGGGTGTTGTTGGGTGGTGAGGTTTCATAATGCAGCTGCTTGTGTAATAAGATATTTCCATATTGTTATGCCGGATTCAAGCGTTCTATGAATGGCATGGTTTGATGCTGCTATGAAGATGCGTTATTTATATGGCGTGTGTTTACCTGGCGCTAGATTTGGGATTATGTTGTGCTCCTTCCCCATGTTTTTTTTTTCTAGGAGCCTTAAATAGGGAAAAACTTTACCTGGCTTTGGACCGAAAAATACCGGAAGCGAACGATTTGAGTGAAAATCACGAAATTTGTATTTTGTTTTTTGTACAAAATATCACAAGATGTACGCTTAAGGGGGGGTTGGGGGGCGTTGCACCACATGCAGGTCCCTTCGGAACTTGACGCTGGGCTACAGGTTGTAATTGGTTTTCTTACATACCTTAAGTGTCCGATAATTAATTCAAATTTAAATTTTTATAAGCCGGTTTTCCCGATTAACCATGTTTTAGGACAGTTTAATCCTCGATGCAAAGCGTTCTGGGCCTCTGTTCCTGAAACCCGTGGCTCATGCGTGGGCTGTCGACGACTTTGCTAACATGTAACAAAAGACTCGATCGTATTTCTTGCTAGCCTCGATAAAATCATTTAGGATTGCTCAAGTACCAAATCAATACGTTTAGAAAACAAATTATGTCTGAACCCGAAATGACCAGATAAATTCATATATCCTGCATCTAAAAAACAAAAGTGCTTTTGAATTCGTGTCTGCGTTGAACGTTGAGAGGGTAAAGCCGTAAAGGACGGTTCGTAAGGATTGTCATTTTCTGAAGATCTCAAATCGTTGTCTGGTCCGTGTCCGTCATACTACCACCACGAATAGGAAAAAGCTTGCGAATTGCAATGAAATACAGTGTACGTCAAGCCAAACAGCAAAAAGAACATAAAAAATACAGATGTAAACACGAAAAACTGTATCAGACTGAACTTTATTAAGCATGCATGAAATATATACTCCATTGATGATTGCATCATGCAATGGACAATCTTACGTATGTAACTACTTGCCTACTTGTAACTAGCACTAATGTATATGACTCCCTAAAGGCCTAAACGATGCATATAAGCTAATCCGTATACTATCTTGACACTAGACGATTGGGTATGCCAGTCGACTACTAATCTTGACAAAACCATCAAGCCTCTTGCGACTACGGTGAGAGTTCTGAAAAAGCAAAATCAAAGGGGACATTAGACTTCAGCGATAGCAAAAATATTTAACCTTTCTGCTCAGTGCATGCATATGCTTTGAAAAAGATTACCTGATGATGGGGACGCTGGAGCGCTAGCCGGCGCTGGAGAAGGAGGCATTAGTGGCGGCAGTGGTTGAGCTGTCAGATGCATTCATGCATTACAAAGTTAACCTCTTTTCAAGCATAAAATTTAGCAAGAAAAAATAGAGAGGAAGCAACTATGCTAGCCATAGACATGATAAAAGATGAACTTACTGGAGCATGCCATTATGGTTTGTAGTGGTGGCATGGCGCCGCACGCGAGCGGGAGGGACATCATACGGGGCGGGTCGACGGGCTTGGGGAGGAAGCTGTTCAAGCCGCCGTTCATGGCGTGGCAGAGGCAGATGGGCGCGGTGTTGACGAGCGTCTTGTACGCGGCGCAGCATGTGCTCGGCGGCGTCAGCACGCTGGTGTTGGTGAGGTAGTCCATGCATGGCAGCGTGGACATCAACGGTGTCAGGCACTCCTTCGGCTGCGGCTGTGGCTGCTGCGGCGGCGGTGGTGGCGGCGTGCTTCCCGGCAATCCTGGGTGGCCGCCTGGCTGGGTCAGGCCTGGCAATGGCGGGAGCAAGCCAGGGAGACCTGGCAATGGCTGAGCCGGCGGCGACGGCGAAGCACCCGGAGTGAGCAGTCCGGGGAGCGATGGCTGGCCAGGGAACAATGGAAGGGATGGCAGGCCTGGCAATGGTGGAAACAAGATAGGGAAACCTGGCAATGGCTGAGACGGCGGAGACGGAGAGGCACCACTTGGAGTCGCCGGGTGCGGCGTCGACGGCGGGATGGGCAGGCCGGGCAACGGTGGAAAGCCAGGGAACGATGGGAGGGATGGCAGGCCAGGCAATGGTGGAAACAAGCTAGGGAAACCTGGCAATGGCTGAGACGGCGGCGACGGCGAGGCACCACTTGGAGTGGCCGGGTGCGGCAGCGACGGTGGGATGGGCAGGCCGGGCAACGGTGGAAAGCCAGGGAACAATGGGAGGGATGGCAGGCCAGGCAATGGTGGAAACAAGCTAGGGAAACCTGGCAATGGCTGAGACGGCGGCGACGGCGAGGCACCACTTGGAGTGGCCGGGTGCGGCAGCGACGGCGGGATGGGCAGGCCGGGCAACGGTGGAAAGCCAGGGAACAATGGGAGGGATGGCAGGCCAGGCAATGGTGGAAACAAGCTAGGGAAACCTGGCAATGGCTGAGACGGCGGCGACGGCGAGGCACCCGGAGTGGCCGGGAGGCCGGGAAGTGGTGGAAGAAGGCCGGGGAGCAATGGGAAGAACGGCAGGCCGGGCAATGGCGCAAGGCCAGGGAACAGCGGCATGAACGGCAGGCCGGGCAAGGGCGGAAGGCCAGGCAAACCGGACTGCGCCGTTGATCCGCCGGCGGCGGCAGCTTTCGACGGCTCGGGCACTTGCTGGTTCTCGGCGTTGCTGGCCTGTTCCGACGACGCTTCCTGAGTTGCGGCCGCCGCCTTGAATCCTGAGAACCGCGCCGCTTCCGAAGGCTGCACCGCCGCCACCACGACGGCGAAGGCGAAGAACAGCGCGATCGACTTAAAAGACGCCATCTTTTACGCTGGAGTTGGGGGATGCTTTGGCTGGTTGGTTTGGATGGCAACCTGGGCGCTGGTGCTCAATTTATATATAGTGATCGTGATGAAGAGATCGAGTTTAACGAGACGTGTAGTAAGATCATTGGACTTTTAATATTGATTAGTCCGATTGTCCGAAGTTTTTTTCTTCTTGTTTGAGCAGTAGGAGTTTCCCTTGTGTACGGAAAAATACGTACAGGGCGAAGGATACAATCCTGTCGGTCTTAAGCACGTCAAAAGCTGTCTCTTCTTAGATAAAAACTTAGATTGGGTTCCCTCGTGAGTCCGAAGAGATAAGCGCATAAATTTGACTTTTTTCAAGATAAAACAAGATTTATCCTTCATGAGTCCAGAGGGTTGATCGCGTAAATTTGTCTTCTTTTTTTATAGAAGGGAAAAGTTTTTATCCTTCAGACCTTCACGTGTCCAAAGAGTTGAGCACGAAAATTTGTCTTCTTCTTTATAAAGCAAATGTTATTTTGGAAGCTAATACTGTTGTTACCATTGAAAACAAGATTCACGATCAAGTTTACTTCTGATTGCAGGACCATATAGCCCCTTTTCTACAATGATCTAGACTTACAAAATATCGAAGAGATCTTGACATAACACACAAAAAAGGAACACTGATGAAATTTTCATCCTAATTCAAGCTCCTTGGACAAGGGATCATAACCCTACGTCCAGTCTTTTACTATAATTAAGAGATCACAATAGAAGGTTTGTGTGAGAGAAAACCTTAAGAACTCTTCATAGAGAAAGACAATGCTATGATGATGATCAGAGTGTGTTAATGTTAAAGCCGATGGTTATGCCGATAGTGATTCTGGATGCCCTTCCCTCACGCACGAGGAGACTATCTAAATCTATCTATCTAAACTACTCTATAATTGAGCAGTCGGCCTAGATCCAACTATAAATCACATTCATCTATTTTCTTTATCCATCATCCAACAGCCATGATTTTCGAGAAGTTTACTACCAACTCGACACGTAGAGACAATGAACTCTCGACTCGATATGTATAGACCACAGACTCATGCCCATAACTCGGTAGTATAGACCACGGACTCTTGACTCGATACGTATAGATCACGGACTCTTGTCCATAACTCGACATGTATAGACCACGGACTTTTGCCCATATATACATATACACGGGACGAACTCTTGACTCGATACGTATAGACCACGGAGTCTTGCCCATATATACATATACATGGGATTAATTTTTATTCTCCCATTATAAATATTTCTAATTTTTTCTAATTCTTCCTAAACTAGAACTAACAGACTAGCACCCGTAGAGACCACAGACTCTTGCCCATATATACATGAGATTAATTTTTATTCTCCCGTTATAAATACTCCTAATATTTTTTCAAATTCTTCCCAGACTGGAACTAGCAGACTAGCACGGTAACACTATAAATAGGGTAGGGGCAGGCACGTACACCCTAATCATGCATACTCATACATATGAAACGTTTGCCCGGACCGGGCAGTAGAATAAATTCAGGACTTTGTATAGAAGTAGGAGTATTACGTAGCTCTGTTAAGAATATGCTCTAGTATCCTCCTCTCCATGTCAATGTGTGCGGACGTATACAACCTGTTAATTAAGCTTGCAACACGGTAAATAACAATCGTGATGCACTTTGTCCGGAAAAAAAAAACCATCCATCCAGGCAAAAAAACCTTTAACCAGGTAGTGAACTTCATACCGGGCAAGAGTTGCACGAATTAAGGCCTTTTTGTCCCAAATGAGCAACGGACTCATCTGGTGCTTCTCAGGCAACCTCTCCGGGGTTTAACCGTTGCCAAACTTCAGCAACATCGGATTTTTAGTAGCTGTTATAGCAGTGCGCAAACACGACAGACTCGCACCAGTTTTGACGAAATACACGCATAGCCGTTTTGTTACGGTTGGCGGTGTAAAAGGGAGAGTCATGTTGCGCTTCACCTATAAAAAGGGTTATGGAGACAAGATAAATCACTCTTTTCTTCTCTTCTTATTCTTCCCAATTTTCTGCTAGAGTTTTTTCCATTCTTTCTTTCTGAATCTTCTATCCCTCCTCATGCAACCACATATCCATCAAATCTCACCATGGGATTGGGAGGACCGAGTCGACCTAGGAGAGACTAGAGGAGACGGAGCAGCTCCAAGTCGACCTAGGAGAGACTAGAGGAGACGAAGCAACTCGGGGAGATTGATCCGGGAAGCTGGCGGCTGCCCGGAGACGAAGATACACCAGCCACATGGGAAAACGAGATAGCTAGCTTTGAGCTAACAGCTGGCTGCGCTTACCTAAGAGCGACTTTGTCGCCTCTCTGTTGGCACAGTGCGAGTTGGAGACTGTTAACTTGAACATCAACTCCTTTCGTGCCATGGCCATCTTTAGCCATTTGTGCAAGGGGTATATGAACATCCTATCCACTGCAGGCCTGTTACTGCAGTACAACGATGTGTAGCGGCCCTCCGCAAAGAAGGCTCCAGTGAATGGGGACATATCCCCCAAGCACGCCACCTTATGGCTGAGGCCGCACGTTCCCTTTGTCTACCTGGACGTCCCACTCAAGGACTCCATATCTGGGTGGGCAAAGTGTTGGTTTTATCTCTAGCAAACAGAGGAGAGACAGCTGACGTACTAGGGCGAGGCCCTGGACGACCTGAAGCCTATGTCGTGCCTGGAGATCACCTCGGAGGATATTCAGGTCAACCGGATCACGGTCCTTGCCAAGAGGGGTCTCACCAGGGTTCACATTGCCCGTGATTACCCCACAAACCACATCTGCCTCTATGCCACAAGGAACACCCATTCTGAAAGATCGTAGGATGGGAATACGTACATCATTTGGGAGGACAATTAACGAAGGTAGTTACTTAGCCAAAGCTCCCATTCGAATTTTTTTTTTCAATCCATTCTCCTCACTTCTCTTTTCTCTCTCTCTCTCTCTCTTAATATAGAAAGCCTTTTTTTGCTGGATCTTTCAAAAATTATGATTGACTTCATTCAAATAGAAGTAGAATCTTGAAGAATTTGCAGCAATGCATAGCTCGGTCATTTCATTAGCATGTAAATAGAAGCAGAATCTTGAGTAATTTACAGCAAGGCATGGTTAGTCATCCCAGAAACCAACGTCATGAAGAATTTCCAGATGTATAAACAACAGATTGATGACAGTCTGCATGAACCACGGTAAAACTTGAGAAAGCATTGTCAAAGGGTTGATTGCTAACAAAACAAACACTGATGGGCACTGACGATAACATCATGAAAGCCAAAATCTTACACGACCAGTACCTTTGTCCTTCGAAAGCACTGCACTAATACACATGCATGGCTAACAAGGCAATATATTTTCGTACACTGACATGATAAAAAAAAAACTACTCATACTCAAGTATATGCACTAAATCAATATATTTAATCAAATGACGATTCAGAAGACAGGAATCGTAACTAATTTACATACAGATTGTCTGCCCAAATATGTTACCTACTTACCTGAATACTACAGCAGCGGCCACCCGAGAACTACGAGAGGCGTAGTTGGCTGACTTGGATTAAGGTGCTATTGGTGGCACTGGTTGAACTGCAAAATTAAACCATTTTTTCTCTGAACATAAATCCTAATAAGAAGGGTAAAATATGTTGCCGCTTGGTTAATAGCTAAACCAGGTCACACTTTGCCACATAAATCCTAATAGTTTAATCAAATCCGTTCCGAGTTAGACGCCTCTTGATTTATAACCATAAAAAATGTTTGGTTATAAAAAAATAACAAAAAAAATGGCTTGCCACACTTTGGCTAATTTTTTGTATTTAAAAAGTATAGCAAAATTATCAAATCCATCCGAAAATGTGGTTAACAGTTCCATAAAGTAAGTTTAGGCAGATTTAGCAAATCATTTGTGAAAAATCGCTGCAAACCTAGGATATAAACTCATAGTGATAAACCAACGGGATTGCTATTTGGCAAGCGCTTGCAATTTGAGCTTTTGTGCATGCGCCTGCCCTTCCAAACAGCAGCACCAGTTATTTACAGGCGCCGGACACCAGCGCTAAAAGTTCTAGTCTTTTAAAACATTTCTTCCAGTGAATAGAAATGTGGAACAACAATATAAATTTAGTGGAACTTTTAGTTTTCTGTTTATTATTATTATTTTGTTTATTATAGGTTTATTTTTGTTGTTTTGTTTATTATAGATTTATTTTGTTTTCTGTTTATTATATATTTATATTGTTTTTTATTATATATTTATTTTATTTTTTGTTTATTATAGATTTATTTTGTTTTTGTTTATTATGTATTTATTTTTGTTATAGCGAAACTGCGAAATCGTGTCGGCGCTAAAAGTTTCAGTAAATTTGTACTGTTTTTCCACCTTTTCAGTTACTGGAAAAAACGTATTATTATGGTGGAACTTTTGAGCCTGCACAAAAGTTAAAATTGCAGGTGCCTGCCAAATAGTCTATCCCATAAACCAAACGGGCCCACATAATATGTGATTAGAAGTTTTTAGCTCACCGAAGCACATGAAAAGTGACTGTGGTGGTAGGATGGTGCTGCATGTGGCGGGAAGGAACACCATGCGGATTGGATCGATGGGGTTGGGGGTGAAGCGGTTCAGGTCGCCACTCAGGCCGTGGCAGAGGCAGATGGGCGCGTCGCTGACGAGCGACCTGAAGCCGTCGCAGCATGTGCTTGGGGGCACCCGCACGCTGGTGTTGGTGAGGTAGCCCACGCATGGCGTCAGCCCTATCAGCGCCGTCAGGCAACTCCTCGGTTGCGGCGGCGACGGCGGCAAGCCGGGCAAGCCAAGTAAAGGCGGCAACGGCAGCAAGCCGGGGAGAGCTGGTAGAGGTGACGCCGGCGGAGCGGTGGTCGCTTCCGACGGCTGCAGCCTCGCTGCAACCAACAGGAAGATGAAAAGCATGGCGATGAACTTGGGTGGCACCATCTTCGATCTGCACAAAAGCTCAAAGTATGGCTTGCGTCGTAGACGATTTGTTTGGAGGAGTTGCTGTTTGCAGGTCAGAGCATGATGAATCGATCTAAGCGGTGTCTTTTGGTGTTGATTAACTTGATGAGGAAACCGTCTGCTATGCAATCCATGAGTTCCTCACTTTAAACATGTGAAGCTGCCCTTGTTCTTAGCTTCGGGCTCATGCGCTTGGCCTCTTGCTTGATCTGAATTCTGAACCGTCTTATCTCTCCGATTGTTGTCAACTGAATTCCCTAGGACTTAGTAGGCAGCTAGCTTCACGTTCTTTGGTCCGGCCTTTCTTATCGCACGGTGGGAGCAGCGACAGCGCCGTGGCCGCGCGCCGCGCGCGAGTAGGGTCGACGGCAACGCAGCCTGGCACGCGAGGAGGAGCGGCGACGGTGCAACCACACGCGGGAGCTAGGGCGGCGGTGGCACCGCAGCGCAGCCCCGCGCGGGAGAAGGAGCAGTGGCAGTGGCACGAACCACGCGTGGGAGTAGAAATGACAAGCCTGCGAGCGATGCGGTGAGCGTGTGCGTGTGCAAGCAGTGGTGGGCATCTCGGCATCGAACCTTTGAGTACGTCTTCCTCCTTCCACGGAGAGCTTGGTGGCCTGTACTAATACTATGGTGGATTGGTGGGCAGATGGTCGTCGGGGAGTGGCGGCCAGTGTCGGCCGGGTCATCCGGTCATGGAGTTGTCAGGACAGGAGGTGGTCGGCTTCGGCGCAAGACTTTGTCGAGGATGGTGGTGGTATCACGGATCTTTGAGCTCGACGAAGTCGGTCCTCATACCTCGACTCACAAGAATCACCACCTGTCCCGCTGTACATACGCGGTTTCTTTCTATACTTGGCTCCTCCCTGATCTTTGTGGGAACTTGACGGCTTTAGGATGGTCATGTTAGCGGTGGTTAGATGATCTTTTCTTGGAGGTGTCGAAGAGAGGTGGTGGTCGGCGACTGAATTTGCATGATGTTCTTTCTTTTGCGGCGCCATTCAACGTGGCATTGGGGAGGATGCGTTGCGGGTGAAAGCCCTACCTAGCTCCATGTGGGGGGCCGACAGTGGCAACATCATCTGGCATTGTTTATCTCCTTGGAGGCATCTTCGAGGATGCATCTTCCAAGACTTTGGGTGAAAATCTAGGTTGCAGACTGCGATAGTGGCAATTTTTGTTGTCGTTACCTTATTGAAGGTGACGTTGTAGTCCTCTCTCCATTGTCATGGGTCGTTAGCTGGATAAATATTTGTTGTAAGTCATCCTGTCTTTGCTTAAGTTTAGAGTGAGGTAGTGTGGTCGCCATTTGTTGGTGATTGTATGTTTTTGTTTGTGTTGCGGTGTGGCATAGTTTCTTACCCGCCAAAAGGGTAATATGGTTGGCCATAGGCTGTGTCCACATCGATTCCGCTACAGTTGTGCTTTGGTGCTTTGAATCAAGGTTTTTTTCTTTTTCATGTATTTTACACCTGCCTTCGAGTGAATTGGCAAAACATAAGAGCATCACTTTAAGTGAGACCATGTGGCGGTAAACTTAGTGTTGCTTTGAATGGCAAGGGAGCACGTCTATACTCCATCAAATTCCTTAATTCCTGCCGTTTTGGATAGCAACACGGTCTTAAAAACACAACTTTAACCATAGTTTTCTATTGAAATGTATATAGCAAAATCAACAAATATGTGATTTAAGTACTTTTAAGATTAATCTTTTCAAAAGTTGTATTAAAATCTCACTTAGCTTCCTCGATTTTAAAATTAATTTGTGGCCACTTTAAGTCGGCTCAATTTGCACTTCCATCCCATATCCGTTACATCAGTAATTAAATGATGAGATGACCGTAATCTACTGCGTTAGCTACTACACATGCGGTTTTTAAGGAGATAACATCCACATCATTTGAAAAACCCAGAATCGACTGATACTAGTGAAAAAATATTGTCAGCATTGCATGATAATTATCTCCGGTTTGGTCCATGGAAAGAACTCGCGAATCTTCCAAATCACCTCGACGACGCAAGTTGGCCAAGTTGAGCAAGTTTTCAACCTCCTCATAGATGAGCTCTGTGCATTCGCGGCTGTCCTCCGAAATAAGTAGTTTACTCTTTGGCCTCCTCACCTGTCAGTCCACTGATAGGTCTCTTTTCCTTCTTTTCTTATTCTTTGATTTTCTGAGGTTTTACCTTTTGTAAGTTTTCTTTTTTATATAATACTACAAATATGACTAGCAAATATGACCGTGCTTTGTAACGGGTACAAAAAAATCACGAGGTAAAATAATTTAGTTTGAAATTAGAAAAATACACTGCGGTTTCTGAAAAAGTAATGACATTTACTTCAGACGCGACAAAACATGTTAAAAAGATATGACAAAGATGAACTAAGGAACCAAATATCTACATAATCATGATATTAAGCATAAGTGAACTAGAGTTGCCATATGCAATGATCCAAATCAAACAATTCTAATATAAATTCCCCAAAGATCCTAAACTGTAAAAATGAACTCTCAGTTAAACCTATAGGACAACTGATTGACTGAAAAGCCGCATCCGCAAATAAATCGACTTCTAGTATAGTAGCAGGACAAGAAGAAGTGAATCTTTGAACAGAAAGAAGGGGAAGATGGAGAGCCGAGGACCTAAATCGGCAAGAGGTCGCGGGCATAGAACATGTCTGGGTCTCGGGCATGGGAATGTCGATGTTGAGGTTGCAGGTAGAGCGGTCTGAATAATTGAGCTGGGTGAAGCATGACCCATCTCACCTAGATCTCTATATATGAGGCACCGAGCTTGAGCTCATTTTGGCAGTCATCTTTCCTCATAGCTCCTTCTCCTCCTATATATGGTCGCCACAATCTCCCTCCTCGTCTTCCAGCTGGCAGCTGATCACTTCTATTGCTATTGCTGATTTAGCCACCACTATTGCCCTTGGTTATACAGCTGCCACCGTTGGCATCATCGAGGATCATGCCATACACCCCACTAGTTTTCCATAGCCTTCATCGCACGCTGTGAATTCATGACAATGAATCGGACGATACGAGCCACACCTTCCTTGAAGCAGCCGATGGCCATGTTGATGGTGGACACTATCGGCCACACCTTCTTTAGTGTAGTCGCGAGTTACAGTGATAGATGTGCGAGGAGAGCTAACAACAGATGAAAAGGGGGGTGAGGGGCGCCAGTAAAGAGGAAGGATTTGAGGGACCGATGGCCTTACCAGTAGGAGGGGAGAAGATGGTCCATCCCACAAGAGAGGGGTGGGAGGAGGAGGAAGATGGAGATGAAAAAATTTAGAATAAAGCCGAGGAAAAAACTAACATGTTTTAAAAATATTTTCAAAAGGTACGGCATAATGTCTATATATGACAATTTTGCATTTCCATAATGGCGTGATTTTTCAAGTTCTACTATTACATCTATCAATTAACCCATGATAAAATGGTTCAGCCTTAGTGCAATCACGAATTGAGTTAACCAAATTTTCTTCGCAACAGGCTATTAGGCTCGGACGATGTATTAAAACCAAACACATGCATGTTCAGGTTGCTCTCTCGAAAAAGCGGAGAAAATTGAGTTTCTGCCACTCCAAACATTGTCGCTCTTAAATTTGCCACCCTCAAATTGACGCTCGAAAATTTGCCACCGCAAACAAATTCCGCTTGCACATTTGCCATTTCGGAGCTTTTTTTGCCTGATACACAAGCCAAATGCACAACAAATACGTAGGGCCCACCTGTCATCCTCTCCTCCTTCCACCTCCTCATTCCTTCCTCTCTCTTCTTTCTTCTCCAATGGACATGCCATCGCCGAGCTCGCGCCGCTGCCGTCGCTGAGCTCGCCCCGAGCTCATGCCGCCGCCGTCAAGTCTGCGCGCGTCGCCGAAACCAGCGCCGCCATTCCGCAGCCTTCGCGCCGCCAAATCTGAGCTCGCTCAACGCGTCGCCGGCAGCTGCTGGCGTCGCTGGCTCAGCGCCATCGCCGGATGCGCCGTCGCCGAGCTCAAGCCCGCCCATTGGGCTCAGGCTGCCGTCGCCATGTCCACCGGAGAAGAAAGAAGAGAGAGGAGGAAGTAGGGGGGAGTATGACATGTGGGCCCACGTATTTTCTCCGTATTTGTTGTGTATTTGGCTCGTGTATCAGGCAAAAAAGCCCCGAAATGGCAAATGTGCGAGCGGAATTTGTTTGCGGTGGCAAATTTCCGAGCGTCAATTTAAGGGTGGCAAATTTAAGAGCGACAATGTTTAGAGTGGCAGAAACTCAATTTTCCTGGCTGGTGGTGGTTGGACGTTACGTACGAAGGCGACGCGGCGAAGAAACAGCAAGTTGAAGACATCGGGCAATAGGGGTGACTGGTGAGGCAGGCGCTTATTGCTAGCGTCCAGATTCAGCTACTGCAGTCGAGAATTTAGAAGACTATACATGTAATATAACCCTTTTTTTTGTCAGTGTGTTTACAATTGCTATTAGTACTCCCTTCTTCTTCTTCTTTTTGTCTTTTTTGACTTTTGAACATATTTATGATCATTCGTCTTATTCAAAAAATTATATAAATATCATTTATTTTGTTGTGATTTGTTTTAGTGATGAAGATACTTTAAACATGACTTTTTTTTCATGTTTGTACTAAATTTTTAAATAAGACGAATGGTCAAAGACGTGCTCAAAAGTTAAAGACGTCAAAAAAAAAAAACAGAGGTAGTATATACTACGAGGATAATTAACCGCCACAATTTTTGAACCGGTCTGCGTTTCAGTTCAGGATATGGTCATAATTTATAATACTAATTAGCCAGCAAACCACGCCGGATGCCCGGATTCTCCTATTTGTCACCACTCCAGTGCAATGACATCGGCACGTATGAACATTGCTAATGGAGACAGTAACTAATAAATAGAGAGAGAGTCAGAGAGAGAGCATAATCATTGCTTATAAGAACGGCTTCTATCAAGAAGAAGAAACGAGAAAAATCTTCGTGAAAACACTATGAGAGCCGTACCATATCTGATTATCTACGCATTTTAACGAGATGGGATGTTTAGAAAACTAGATTGTTCGACTTATTGATATCGGCTTTTAAGAATCTTAAAGCAACTAATGAAAACTTTTAAAAAATTCGGAAACAAAGTGAAACAACTTTCAAATTTGCTTTTACAAGTTTTAAAAACGTTCCATCTCGACAAGACACATAAATAATTAGATGCCATATGGCTCGTGAACAACCCCTGTGTCTTTCTTGTAGGCCTTTTAAATGGTTTTTATAATAAAAACTATTTGCTAGATACAATGTAATAGAATGTTTGTTACTAACTGTTTCTATATAAAACGACATGGGATTATAAAATCGTATACTATATGTGACTACTATTGTCGTCGACCATGGTCGAACAAGCACATTTGTTATCACCCCTAGGGACGTGGGGGCCATCCGATGAACTCCATCACTGGTCGTTAGCGTTAGATGTAAATGCAAAACTTGTTATTTTTGTTTTCGGCATGTAAAAAAATCAATAAAAATCAGAAATAAACTTGTTATTTTTGGATGGTCCTTACTTCATCTTACGGACAGGACTCTCGACGAGGAGTGCATTTCGCGCAAGCAAGGGGGTTGCTTCACCACATTACCCAGTTTGCCCTCCAAGGCTCCAACGAAGCGAGTATCTTCGATGGTTCTTCCTCCGACCATTCCCAACCTTTTTTTTTTTTGAGAAATACCATTCCTAACTGCACTCGCTATATAGGAGAGTATGTAACATGGGGGCAGGGCCCAGGAGTATACGATAACATCGGATCACAGTAAAAAAAATACTAGTACTAAAATTTATGACACGGATCGTAGAGCCAAATTAAAGTACTCCTAGCCTCTCGCGTGACTGGTTCCGAATAGGCGGCGGAGAAGGCGATTCAGAAAAGTGAGCGACTCCGGCTGGGATCCGGCTATTTACCTCGTCGCCGGTGGCCTGAGGCCTTTCGCCGGGGATGGGGGACGTCGGATCTTGGCCGGGCTGTGTACAGCTCTAGCCTAGGGAGTAGCTTAGGGTGTTGTTCTAGTGTCTTTTGGTGGTTTCTTTTGGCTAGATCTAGATTTCTTCTCTGGTGGCCTTCCGGGCTTCGGCTTGCAGGTGGAGACCAGCTTGGTCTCCTCTGGTGCTGGTGGCTTCTGTGTGGGTGCTGCAGGTAAGGAATCTCAGATCTGGCGGGTGGGGGTTCAAGCTTCTGTTCAGGTGAGTTAGCTTTTAGTTGTTATGTGAGTCTAGACCTCGGCGGCGGGATGTGTATTCTCGTCGTTGGTAGGAGCAGGAGTGGAAGTGGCCGTGGTTTGGTGGGAGACTCCAGCGCTGGCAACGGGGAAGATGGTGATGGATTGCGCATGTTTCTCTTCCGATTTGTGTCTTCCTTTTTGGCCGAGACGGTGCTTTGTTCCTCTATGCTGATTTTTGATATTGATCTTGCTATCCGTTCTCTGAGGCTGAGGAAGCTGATCGATGGAAAGCCTACGCTCTTCATGATTGTAGTCTCTGTTCTTGGTGTAAGGAGATGGATGAACATCTTTTGGTGCTTTATTTTACAGATCCTGTGTGGAATTTATGGGTTTTGTCCCTTGTTTAAGGATCTGCTTGCATGTATGAAGATGTTCTATGAATGAATGAAAGAGAGGTTTCTGCTCAAAAATAAAAATAAATTAAAGTACACCTAGGCAGACCCGGAATCCGGCCAGCAAAACCGTCCCCACGGGCACGGCACACGTTTTTTCCGGGCCCCATTTTTTGAAGGACCGCGCAGCCACGGAACGGAACCCCGTAGGCGGGGCGGGCTGGAATCCGGCCCCTCGGCCCACCACGCACGTTCGCGGCCACGTTCCCGACGCGGTTGCGAAAAGGCACACGAAATTAACCCGGACTGCTCCATCTTTATAAATAAATCTATTTCTCGCCGTCAAGCAGTGCAAGTGCACAACAACAGCGCAAGAACCCCGAGACCCCGAGTCCTCCTTCCGCTCCGATCGCAGAAGACGCCGGAGACGATGAGCTACTACGGCCAGCAGCCGCCCGTCGGCGTCCCGCCGCAGCAAGGTCCGTGCGTGCCTCCTCCCTATGCTCCCTTCCGCTTGCGCCGTTGCGCGGACGGGCGCGCGCGGTGTCTCGAATCTCTTTTCGATCTGCCTGCCTCTTTTCGGCTGCTTGAATCGTGTGGCGCGGTTTGAATTTTGGAGTGTTGATGACTTGTTTTCAGGATACCCGGGGAAGGCGGACGGCTACCCGCCGGCTGGGTACCCGCCGGCCGGCTACCCCCCGCCGCAGCAGGGCTACCCGCCGGCCGGGTACGGCCAGCAGGGCTACCCGCCGCCGTACGCGCAGCCGCCGCCCCGGCAGCAGCAGAGCAGCGGGCCTTCCTTCATGGAGGGATGGTACGTACGCCCCTAGCCCTCTCCCTCTTCCTACCTCGCTCATGCATGCGCGCGGCGTCGCTAGATCACCACGTACTAGATCACATCAAAATCTCTCTGCCTTCGATTGCCCCGATCAGATCTGTCCGCCGCCGCCGCCGACGGCGACTGTTTCTCGCCGGCGTCGGTTCGGCGTGGGTGTGTGGGGCCGTGACGCGACGCGTGAGCGAACCCTTGGGAAAAAAAAAAGTTTCCCCCGCGTCGTGGCGTCGACGACGTGTCGGCCGCACCACGCAATATGCCGCGTCACGGCCCACGAGTGCTTGTCGTCTCCCTCTCCCGGTGCCGTGAGCCGTCCGATTTCGGATGGACGACCGGGATGCGGACGCAAGCGTGGTCGTCTGTTTCTCTCGCAACCTCCGCCGTCGCATTTTTTCGAGGAGCGTTTCTCGTGCATCCGATGCCTTTCAGGTTTCTTCTAGGAGAGGTCACCTAGAAAAGGATTAATATAGTTGACACTGTTGTTAGTAAAGAACGGTTCTCACACATCCAAAAGAATACTAAACACGTACGTGTACTGGGCTACTGGGGTAGATGCCCTGACAATTGGAATTTGCTAATGCCAATCAGTCAATGGACGGCTGGGCGATGCAAATAAGCACATTATTATAGAATAAAATAAGATGAGCATATTCTTCTCTCTTTTCCAATGTTCAGTTTGGTAATATTCTTGTGATGTTTTTGATGTAACAGCTTGGCCGCCCTTTGCTGCTGCTGCCTCCTGGACGCCTGCTTCTGAGAAGAAAGGCAGGCGGAAACTACCTTGTGGAGCTGGAGCTGAACTGTCCGGAGATGCATGCTATTAGCTAGCTTTAATTTCTTGTCCAGTATTATCATCTTTTTGGAATTCTTCTGTTTAAGAACCGTTCCAAATTTCCAATGGATTTGTTCGGGGTTACTAGCCTTCTATGTGTGCCCATGTGGGTCACTGCGATTCTGGGGTGATGCAACCCGATTGTTGAACTTGAGCGTTACTAGCCATTGGTTTCTTTCCTACCACTCTAGAGCTTTGAAACTCTGGTCATAATTGTCCGCCGGGTCTTGCTCGCTTGAGGACTTCTCTGAGTTCTGACGGAAGTGTACTTTATCCTAATTTATCTTCTTGTTTGACCTGACTAATTAAGTCCGTCCTGTTTATCCTTTTAATGCGAGTGTATAAACTAATTAGGTCCGTCCTGTTTATCCATGTCTGGATGCGATGATTCGGATAAAAATTAATCCTTCTTCATGTTCGGATCATCGTAGGAATAGAATGTACTCCCTCCGTTTCAAATTGTAGTTCACTGTTGACTTTTAGATATTCTATTTGACCATTCGTATTATTTAAAAAATATATGTTAATATTATTTATTTTGCTATGATTTGTTTTATCATTAAACATACTTTAAGTATGACTTATATTATATTTTTACATGTTTACACTAATTTTTTGAATAAGATGAATGGTCAAAAGATGTGTCTAAAAGTCGAACTACAATTTGAAATAGAGGGAGTAGCGTGTCTGACGTGTCTAAAAGTCGAACTACAATTTGTAACAGAGGGAGTAGTGATAACTCGCAACTCATGTTATCACACAATGACACAATGTTCAAAGAAAATGCTATCACACGCGCAATTAGGGAGTGTTGTTGTCTACATTGTTCTCGGAGGGGACAATTAGGAAATTTCTCAATCTATCTATCTATCTCTTATACAACGCGCTAGCGTTGCATCTGTGAACACGACACGTGTGTGCTGTGGCTTGCCGTCCTACGCTTCGCTCGCTTTACGCCGTCCTTTCGCACCGTTCGTCCGCACGTGTTCGCTACATCCGACGGCTCAGTGTTCGTCGCTCCGCCACTAGAGATGGCAACGGGGAATGTGTCGCCATCCCCGTCCCCGCGGGGGAGAAAAATCCCCGTCTCCGTCCCCGCGAAATGCAACGCGGCAAACATTTTACCCATCCCTGTCCCCGCATGGGGAATTAATCCCCGCGGGGTCCCCGTCCCCGCTTGTCGTCATGCATGCAATTGACAATTCACAGAAGTATACATAAACAAAAAACAAATACACAATATATGCAGCTGCCATCATAATTGACAATTCAAAGGAGGAGGACTACAAGTAATCGAAACGAAGATAGATCGGCTGTCCTTCCTCGCCGTCCGTCCGCACGCGTAAGCTGGATCCAACGTCTCGACGTTCGTCGCTGCGAAACGAAAGTTGGTTCGTTGCGGCATACTCGGTTTTTAAACCCTAACGCATTGAGAGCCGCTCCTTCGCTCACGATTTTGCTCATGTAAACAGGTAGCACGTTCGAAAGAGGCTACACGCCAACCCGCTCTCTTTATACCAAATACCATCCGTACCGCAGCTAATCGTCAGTACCACTAAACAAAACAATTTAAAAAAAGGTTCCACGCTGTAAGGATCCTAGGCCGAGAAGGGGGAGGGGGGGTGAATCGGCTCTTTTCAAATTTTACTTCTCTCAATTCGCTTACTTAGTTAGTCAAATTAGGAACACAAGCTATCGATGGATTTAGAGTCTAGTTGCGGAAACGATCCCAATGAGGCACAAGCGACTACTAGGAGGCTCGATGGAATTCACATGCAAACGATCAAGTTAATATGCGGAAGTAAATGAGTGAGACAAGAAGGCGTAAACCGAGTTGTTTCCCGAAGTTCGGTGCTCAACACATGAACACCTACGTCTCCGTTGAGGAAACTTCTCACACAGAGAAGTCGAAACCCTTTCGTTCCTAGCCCTCAATCCACTCGTGGTACCTCTTCACCAACACATGGTAGACGAGCTCCAAACCTTCACACAAGACGAGTTCTTCCACACACGAAAGCTCCTCGCACCCGCGGTGCCGACACACGACTCCGACCCCCGACACACGTAGGGTTTTGTACACGACCTTCAACGGATAAAGGCAACGCACCTCCAACACACGGAAGTGACCCCTGACACACGGAGGATTTCGATAGACGGTTGTTTGGTTGACGAAGCTCGTGGCGTGACGACGATCTCTCCGGCGGCGAAGTCCCAAGAGCACAAGATCGGTGGCCGTCTCTCACCACTACCCCTCTCTCTCCCACCATGGAAACTAGGGCAAGAACACCATGGGAGAAGGGGCAAGACTTGGGGATGGATGAGAGGAGGTAAGGAGCACCTTCTTCTTCCTCTTCCTCTCTTCTTCTCCCTCTTTCTCTCCTTCAATCTCTCAAACACATGGAACCCTAGGTGGAGATGGGAACCATGGGAGGAGCTCTCTAGGGTGGCTAGGACAAGGGGTGGCTGCTAATGAGGCTCTCTCAAGTTCCCCCCATGCTCCAAGCTCCTATTTATAGCCCTACACTCGAAACCCTAGATAAAAAATGCAATGGATGGCTCAGATTTCATTCCCGAGTTTCGGATCAATCCGTCGGACCCCGTCCGGTGCTCATCAGACGCCGTCCGATTAGGTTTAGTCCAAAATTTGTACTCTGTCGGACTCAGTCCGATAACTTATAGGACGTCGTCCGATAAAGTTTAGGCCAAATTTGTACTCCGCCGGACGCCGTCCGATGAGGTTCAAATTCCCAGATTTTGGGCTCTGTCGGACCCTGTTCGAAGGGAGTCGGACCCCGTCCGACAGAGACTATGTTTTTCAGGACTTAGTCGTTTCCCACTTCGAGTTTTCATCGGACCCCGTCCGATAATTCGTCGGACGCCGTCCGACAAAGGTTATGTATTCCGGGACTTAGTCTCTCGAGCTCACTCATTCATCGGACGCCGTCCGATGGTTATCGGACCCCGTCCGATGGAGGCTAATCTTCACACTACTGCAGACTTAGCCTCTCTCACCCCCTCTCGTCACCATGCCTCGGGTCTTGGGACACTTTTGTCGACTTGTGGACACGGTGACAACCTGGGTAGGCTTAAGTGGGAACTTTGGATCACTTAAGGAAGTTTCAAGCCTCGATATTTCGAGACTTAGCGGCTACTGAAACCCTCGACAGACGTACTCGAACCTTCTCGACCACGGGATGATGTACTCGCTCTAGACGGTTCGCTCAAGACTAACACCTGGCACTCTCAGAACCCCATGGAACTACGGCTGATGTTTCTGAACCTGTGCTCAGTGGGACCTCGCAGCCAGAGATACGACGATCGGCAAGCATGTTGTCCCTAGGCTACACACACGCAAGAAATCAAAAGAATTAGGAAACAAATGTCCTTAATCTTGGCGTGATCCAGCTGTACGGCCTAGTTGCCATCAATTACTAAAATCATTCAGCCCATGGGAGGCTTGATCTTACAATCGCACACAATGAGCTGCAAACCAGCAGAGGCAATGGGGCGCCCCCACAGTCCATCCTAGTTAGCTATATGGGGCCATGCGTAAATAAGATAAAGGGAAGAGGATTTGATCCTAGTTGCTACTAGACGTACCCTTGTTGCGGCTTCATCGGCAACAGTTGAGCCGTTCAGCTATTTGACGTCGCCTCCTTGCCAAGCGCCGGTTGCCGCCTCGTTGTGGCCACAGCGTCGGCCACTGCCTCCTCGTCGTATGTAATACCCGGCCCATTGTGATGAGAGACTCGTTTGGCTAATGTGGATTGGTAGTGGTGAAATAGTAACATCTTGTTAGTCTTGAGAGAGTTATAACAGTATATAAGATCTGTTAGGTCCAATCATATCACCTCAGGTTAAACCTTAACGAAGCGAGGTTGAAAGTCTAAGTAGGTGTTATGCGTGTGTAGACCAGCCCTGTAGGTGGGCTAGACTCTAAGGGCTTGTTTGGCAACAAAGGGAAAAATTACCCTGGGTTTACCAACCCGACGGGGATATTTGAGACATTTCCTTTCCCCGGGAAAAATCTCCCTTCTTCACAACTCAGCCCGTGACTTTCCTGCTTTTTTCTCCACCAGCCACCGCCTCTTCTTTCTTCACATGAGCAGAGCGGCGCCTCTTCCTCCCTCTTCAATCCGCGCCGCCAGCCGACTCCTCCTCCTTCCCCACCAGCCTCCTCCTCCTCCCTCTTCCCTCCTCACCGCTCTTGGTGGCGGATGCGCGCCTCTCCCCGCTAGCAGATGGCCGCGTCACACGCCGGCAACGGCAGATGCAGCTGGCCTCGTCGTCTCCTCCCACGCCGGCCGGCGACCCAGATGTGGATGGCCGCACCGTCTCCTCCCTCGCCATGGTGCTCCGCCGCCGAGAAGGAGGTAGCGACGTGGGGGAAGGGGTGGCCAGGGCGGCGACCCAGATGTGGATGGAGGTGTCGTCTCCTCCCTCGCCATTAGGTGGCGTCGTGCCTCTCGCCAGCCACACGGGGAAAAGTTCCATGAGGTATGAGGAGATTAATTTTTACCCAAGGATTTGGCAGGGATTGGATGCGATTTTCCCTTTCCCCGCCTCGTCCAAACAGTGCGGAGGAAAATCCGCGAGGGATTAGTCAACGCTGAAAATTTCCCTGGAAATCGAAGGGGATCCCGGCGGGGAACAGTGCTCCCAAACGAGCCCTAAGTGAATTTAGACCAGGGGTGTAATACCTGGCCCATTGTGATGAGAGACCCGATTGACCCATGTGAAATTGCTAGTGGTGGAATAGTACTAATTTTGAGATAGTTGTACCAATATATAAGGCATGTTAGGTCCAATCAAATCATCTCGGCTTAACCCTTTTGGACAAAGCGAGACCAAAAGGTCCAAGTAGGTGCAATGCGTGCGTGGGCCAGTCCCATAGGTGGGCTAGGCTGTAAGCGAATTTGGGTCAGTGTGTTACAAATAGTATCAGAGCATCAACCCTCGCTGTGTGGGCTTATTTGTGCAGGCATATAGTGCATAGGCATGTGGGTTGCGATGGTCACACGACATGACATATGGGTCAGCACTGGACACACGGACGCATATCAGGGGAGGTTCTGGACATTTTGTTGAATGTGTGGTGTGTTGTGTTCTGACAAGGATGTCCCCCGTTTAAGGGGGGCGAGTGTAATACCCCGGCCCATTGTGATGAGATGTCTGTTTGGCACTTTGGCCCACATGGATTGATAGTGGTGGATTGCCTGTTAAGTCCAATCTAGAACCTCGGGTTAACCCTTTTGAACAAAACGAGGCCGAAAGTCCAAGTAGCTGCTATGCATGAGTGGGCCACCTTATAGGTGTGCTAGGCTCTAGATGAATTTGAGTCAGGGTGTTACACCATAGCCGATTTCTTGGTTGTTGTCGCACGCGCAAAGAGGAGGGAGGTCACTGTTGGGGAGAGAGACAGCAGCATGAAATGGCTGGGAGAGAGAGGGCGGTAAGGGAGGCCGACGGAGATATGGGTGGTAGGAGAGGTGGGTGGCGGCCGTATCTCCTCCTCCTCCATCCCCTGTCCTCCATGTGGCTGATCGAACGACTGAAAATTCAGGACGACGTGTTTGCCGAGTAAGCAGCTAACTATGCTCGCTCGGGAGGCCACCAATGTGGTCCACTGGGAGGCGAGATTCTTTAACAAGTTTTAATTGGATCTAGATAGATAAATAAGAATAGAGGATAGGGAAGTGAGAATATTACTCTTGTAATACAAAGCACACAAGAATGCTGTATATGCGGTTTCTGCACAGCCAGCCTATCCACGTCGCCCCATTGCCTCGTGGTCGTTTGATCGTGGGCGATGGCTAAATCCGTCTGTCTGTTTACTATTTATGTATAAAACAATTTTGTTCGCAAAAAAATAAACCAGCCAGGAGATATTTGCTCACTTGGTCGCTGGCACCAGCTTTCGGGTCGCAGCACACGGTTCCAATCCCAGCCGCTGCACTATATGTTTCCGGTTTTTCCCTTGCCCCTTCTGTCTCCTGCTTTTTATCTCTTTTCTCCACCCAATAGAGCAATATCGCGTAGCTCGGTTTGCCATGCGTGCCCGTAGCAGCACGGACTGGGTTCGAATCTCGGCCCCTCCCCGCTGCGGCCTTTTTTTGGCTTCTCCCGGTTGCCTTTCTAATGGGCATATCTAAAATTTTATATGCATACAAATCGCATTTTCTACGACCAAGTGTATAGTTTCATTTGCTCTATCCAGCAAATGTTTTTTCCTTCTGTAAATTCAATTTTTATGCCATAACTTGCAAATATTTTGCTAGCCTCTTGTGGTCTTCCCCACATTTTAGTTTTACTCCTTTAATAAACCTATACCTAAGTTCCAATTGCATATGATTTGTCATGTGCAGGCCTTTAATTTCTACAAAATGTTTTGTTAATAAAACTAAATCTTCCTAATTTTGACCTCTCCCCATTGCCTTTCTAATGGGCATATCTAAAATCTTATATGCATACAAATCGCATTTTCTATGACCAAGTGTACAATTTCATTTGCTCTATCCAGCAAATGTTTTTTCCTTCTGTAAATTCAATTTTTATGCCATAACTTGCAAATATTTTGCTAGCCTCTTGTGGTCTTCCCCACATTTTAGTTTTTTTCTTTAATAAACCTGTACCTAAGTTCCAATTGCATATGATTTGTCATGTGTAGGCCTTTAATTTCAGCAAAAAGTTTGTTAATAAAACTAAATCTTGCTAGTTTTGACCATGAACATATACTGTATGGTTTGCTAAAAAACATAATAATTGAAATTTTTGAACCATCTTTGCACAATGAACATAAAAAATTAAAAGTTTTCAAAATAATTAAAAATTTCAGAATGCATGGTTGGAACTAACGATTTTATTTTGGTAAGTCGCAAAAAAATCAAAAAAATTGAAAGTTTTAAAAATTAAACCATGACAGCATAGGGAACATCAATGAAAAGTTGGATTTTATTCAAAACTTTTTGAAGTCAAATTTTTTAAATAGTTTGCTCTTTATTATTAAGGGCATGTTTCCTCTCAATTTTACCAATTTTTAGCTGTATTTATGGTAAGTAGCAAAAAAATTCATAAAAATTGATCCGACCCATGTTTACATAAAAAACATCCAAAATTAAAAGTTTTCATAATGCAGGCTTCAAACTATGGATGGATGTAGGCATCATAGTGTTTGTCCTTCTTGTCTCGTGCTATCTTTTAGTTATGAATATATTTCTTTCGATTATCTTTAAGTGCGTTGATATCTACTTTCGTATTCTGAATTCTTGATCAGGACATTTTTGGGTTCGCCACCTATTTTTACATAGCCATTCTATTTTTCGCCTTACATGCTACTCCCTCCGTCCCAAAATATAGAGCGTATAAAAATTTTCATCGAGACCAAGAAATGGTGTTTAAGAGAGTAAATCATCTTTAATTATCTCGTTACTCGAAGCATGCATCTTCTTCCCATGCACTTAATTAATAGTTTTAATAGCTAAAGTTAGCAAAAGCATGCATTTTATAGTGTGAATAGCTTAACTATGAGTTAATTGCTTGTCTTTCCTAAGGAAATAATGAAAAGACGTCTTATTATGGGTAGGGATGGCAGAAATACCCATGGGTCCGGGTACCCGTGGATACCCGACCCGATGGGTCCAGGTCCAAAAATGGACCCATGGGTATAGAAGCTCGGGTCCGGGTCTGGGTCCGGGTCCGGGTCTGGGTCTCATTTTGGATCCGTGGGTACCCAAACCTGCACCATCTTGTACCTCGACATGTGGGATTAACCGTCACCACTCCATCATTGCCCGAAAGGCCATGCAAGGTCTGACCCAAATTTAACCGCCCAACCCTTCGGCCTTCTATCTATTGGGTGGCACGGGCATCTCTATTCTTCCCAAAACCCAAGCTTCCAACTCCAAACCCTAGCCGCCGGCTGGCCCGGCTCTCCAATCGCCCCCAACCACATCGTCCGCCACCGCCAGCCACCACCGCCTCCACCACGCGGTCGCCTCCACCTCGCCACCTCGCCGGTTGCCTCTACCACGTCCGGGATCCCGCCTCTAGTTCTCCACCACGCCGCCAACACCGACGACCACACCCGGCCACCCAGGATTCCGCCTCCACCACGCCGCCGACGCCGCCGACCACGCTCGGGACGATGGGATCCCGCCTCCAGTCCTCCAGGCCTCCACCTCTCCGGCTCTCCGACGACCGCCGAGGCGCCGACGGCTAGTTCCCGCCTCCACCACGCCCAAGATCCCCCTCCAGGCTAGATGAATGTTGTGATTAATTGCTTTTGAAACGCTACTAATTACTACATATGTGACATAATTGTATTGCATATTTGCTGCTGATTACGGAATGGTATTTTGTGTTTTTATAAATTTTCAGGTCTGGGTAGACCCGATGAGTCTGGATCCGGGTCCGGGTCTCAGACCCATTATAGTTTTTGGGTCTGGGTCTAGTTCCAAGATTGGACCCGTGGGTCTGGGTACATAGAGCCTGGACCCGAAAGATTCAGACCCATTGCCATCCCTAATTATGGGACAACTCAAAAAAACTTATGCGCCCTACATATTGGGACGAAGGGAGTATATCCTTAAATAATTTGATTATATATTAATGCTACTTTTTATGCAATAGAATGATGCACGTATTTACTAAATCTAAGTATTTAAATATGCATGGGTGCACCATTAGCGCGCTAACATTCCTAGTATGTATATAACAAAGCCCTTACAAGCGCATCTGGTTGTGCCATATGGGGCTGCCATGTAAAAATCTAAAATAATTTCTAAAATGCAACAAAATTTGTGGTGAGGTCGCATAAACAAATTTAATCATTAGAAATGTTGATTTTTTATAAAATAAATTAAAATAATAGAAAAATCCAGAAAAAAATTTAAAAATATCTAAAATTTCAAAATGCATTTTTGCTTTACAAAACTAATAACATGCGCCGCGGATGCGTAAACATCACTAGTTTCTCACAATGTATTACTCGTCTATACTAGGAATGACAACTGCTCCAGTCTTGGATGTCATCTTTAATGGGCATGACAATCAGGGCAGTTGGGTGGCTCCATCTGTCGTTGGACGGTTCACCCTGCGGCTCTCCATCTAAAAGAAATGTCATATAAACCAGCAGATCTACAAGCCAAAACAATCACATATATGAGGCGCGCAGTAATAATCGCCTGGTAGAAACCTAGCCAGATTTGCTTTCAGAAATGTGTAATAGTGTATTATGTGGACCATCTTATGTCGAGGCTAAACAAGTAAAGATTGCGAACCGAACAATAAGGACATCTCCAATGGTGTCAAATCAGCTAGCTATAACAGTCAACGCGAACTTCCACACAGTCATACATGCCAAGTGCCTGATGACATTAAAGTTGCCTACTTAAATCTATCACCTAGGCAGACTTGTGCACCATTGTCATGTGGTTTCCATCCTTCTGTAGCCATATGCATATGCAGTTAATACCAGCATCTCATAGGTTTGGAAAGTCGACGAAAATATTCCCTTTGATTTGTTCTGTGTACCGGCAAGAGAGAAACGGCTTCTACCTTTGTTTTACTTTTTCAAGCTCTTAGCCTTTTACATCGAAATCTTGGCGGAAGCAACAAAATTCTGCTAACTGATCTGCACCCTATGGTTTCCTGAAGCTCCTGAAGCACACAGAGTACACTGCCACTTAGATCAGTGTGTACAGCTTATTTTCGAGAGTAGGAAGATCAATGTGCATAGCTTATTTCATATCCAATTTTTTATGGAATTAAGGTAGAGTCAATCACGGTAACATGCACACCTCCCTTCGGCATTGTTACATTGCTTGGTGTTAATAGAACTTTTTCGATTTGCTTTTTGTTCTGATTCTGCTGTGGCATGCCTGCATGTGGTTCCACTACATTCTTGTATACAAAAACAATTATCGTTCAAAACCACTATCACAAGCCGTTATTATATCTCTCTGAAATTAAAACTTGCGACAAAATAAAATGTAATGGGTTGATGTCTCGTTGAGATGTACCAATTTCGTTGGAAGTCTTTTCATCTGCCAGCAAAGTTGTTGGCGGCAACACCAACTTGCTTCGGCAGGAGCTGCTTTATATAATACTTCGATCCACGTGACAGATTGATACGTTTTCTCCTCTGCTCAGGAATAGATTCAATCAAGCACTCTGAGAAGCCTCGCCGCACAAACCTGCGTTATATCAAAATTAAGCACCACCAACATATATCAAAAATCATATCAACGTCTTTTTCCCATGTGACCACCATACTTCAATATTCAGTATGTAATGGGAAATCAGCAATGTCAATGTGTCATTCTTTTCATCTTATCTTAACTTATCTTCCCATCTTCGACTTTTATATAGGAAGATAAAATATGTTAAAGGTAAAAAGAAGGACATTATCAACTAGATTTTAAAAACATTATCTAGAACCATCACAGACCAAACTAGAGATGACTTGCAGAAACTACATAGATCATCATCTACAAAATTTGGAATTAATAGATACCAATGGAATATCCCCAATATTCAATGGTATTCAAAATAAAGCAAAAACGGTAATTCCATGCATATTCTAGGATAATAGAGAAATGAACAACTAATGAAGAGAGTGGTATATATACATACCAATCAGCTGTCCTTGTGGTAAGCAAGAATAGTTTCTCAAGACCAAGGGATAATGCCTCCTTCTCAATGTATTCTGGAGCATAACCATAACCACAAGTAAAAAACCAGATAATGAATAATAGCCTTGTGGGAAACTGATACCAGCATATGTAAGTATTTTAATATGAAAGGTAACAGTTATTAACTGGAAATTATGAGAAAAGATAAAGATGCAGTATTAACATTCTGATTTCTGGTTCAGTAGTCACTATTAGTCATGCAATAGAAGTTATCAAGAGTAAAATAGGAACAGCCTTTTTACCACCATGTTCTTTGGTTTCATCTTTTTTTTTTTTTAATATTTAGGGTTTGTGTGTGAATATGAGAAAGAAGCGGCCAACCAGGCATAGGGATATGTCCACATGTTGGGGGAAAGGGTTGAGGATGGAAGAGGCAATGCAGCTTGCAAGAATGAAGAACCAATTGAAAAATAATGTTAACTGGCACTTTAACTTTATCCTTATGAAAGGATGAAAGGATATCCTGGTTTCTGTCAAGCTAGACAAGTGGATCCGGCATCCCTGACCCCAAGCATGACCAATGCTACCCCATCTTAGGGTGATGAATAGTGCTGATAGAATAAAATAGAAGAGAAAAAAAGCTGATGAATAGTGCTGAATAGTGCTAAGTTCACCCTAAATTAGGGTAGGATTGGACATGCCCTAAACAATCAACATAGATTCATGTATTTAAGATTCTTCATATAAATGCAAGGCACTGGGATTGATCAAAACATGGTCACAAAATATGCAGTAGAAGTAAAAGCAAAGTACATCATTATCAAGAAAGGAAAAAGATTATCAACCTTGTATTTATCAGCTATAACATAATTTAATGCTATGTGAAGTGATTTGGGTGCATCTATGTATACTATATGCGATGAAAATGTTTATGTTCTACTAAAATATTGTCTTCCAAGTTCCAATAGGCAAGGAACTGATGGACACTTTCAGAACACCAAACAGCAATGCCATGTAGCAATGGAGTGATGGACATACCAAGCAACTTGTCCCCCTGACCTCGTCCTCGACATTCTTCAGATACGGCAATTGCAGCAACTTCTCCAGATCTGTCCTCAGGAAACACAAATAGGGCCGCACATGCAATGATCGAACCATCTCTTTCAACAACATAGAATGAATCCAACGCTTCGAGAAGCTGAAGAGCAGTGAAAAAAAAAAATAGAGGTACTAAGCATGAACAGAGCTAAAATAAAGGATAAGCCCACTTGGCTTGATGCTTCGATACAATAACTTAAAAGGAAAGAACATTGTATTATGTTCCTATATTTATTTTAGTAAACCTCTTTATCAGTTCTTCGCAGTAAAACACCAGATTCCTCCAGTGGCTGAATAAGTTTTCTTATGCCAGGAAGATCTTCCTCCGTCGCCATCCTTGTTCCTTCGTAAACATCCCTGAGAAGATGTGGTAGGGCATAAATTGTAATTTCTATGATAGCTTATAAGATGCTAGATTTGAAAAGGTGTCTATTTTTACATGACAATACCATGGTGAAAATATTTGTTGCGGAATCTGCCAAGGCCATATCTTACCCTTCACACATATTATTGCAATTGTTTCTATGTAGGGATTAATGGTATTAAACAGTGTGAAACTACATGTTTAGGAGATGCATCTAAGTTGACAGAAAGACGCTGTGCACTTAAGCTACAATTGTTTTTTTTTTAAAATGATTAATTGCAGTCCAAATACCTCGCTATCATTGTTCCCGCACCATCTCTTGTAAACAATTCTAATAGAAGTGATCCATCAACTGTTCCATCTATTATATGAACCCTTTGAACGCCACCCTGGTATATGGAAGAAACAAATGTATAGCGAAGCCTAAGAAAAAAAATGTCATGAGACTTGCAACTTACACTTCATAGTTTCAGTGCCTGGCTGTTTGAAGAAATACTTTTCACTTTATCGAAAGAAAAAATGCAAGTATTACAGGACATGTCACCTACTGCTCAAACTACAGTCAAACTCAACTTCAGATGGTTGCATACTATTGTACTGTAGTCCCCAGCAAACTTATATAGAACTAGCAAAAATATAGAAAAAACAAGATGCTAAGAAAGAATTGTAAACAGAGCAGACCGCGGAAAGATTCTAAATATGACAAGTCCCCCATGAATTCGATAATAAGGAAATGAAGAACGGGAAGGAACGAAATAAAGCATTTCTAGAGGATGAGCTTCTTATGTGGTCCAACATTCCATCTTTCCTAGATGGAACAATGAGCAGTTCATATAATATGAGCATTGCATGATGCGGGCTGCTTCTAACATTTGAAACACATGCAAATCCAATATGACAGGTTCATAGCACATGAACATGACACTCTATCAACAGCTATACTAAATAAGACCTCTAATCAGCAAAAGTTTTACTACTTTGTAGAAGACTCCATTTAGAAAGAAAAAAAGAAGAAATGCACATGCCTGCCCTTTAGAGAACTAAAAATGTTGAACTAGAATCACAGAATATAAGAGAATGCAGAATATCATGTCAAAGGCAAAACACTTACATGGCATACATATGCTGCTGCAGCCAACTCAGAAAGATAGCCATTTGACATGCTTAATCTTTCTTCACCACCAATAGCAAACCCTTGCTCACCAGAATAAATACCATTTCCATTGTTAAAACCTAAACCGTTTTGAAAAGAAGCAGCATACCCACTCAGATAACCCCTTCCATTCAAGGATGATTCATTGTCCTCCTTGTTCATAGAATTGTTACCCTCCTCATCCACAACCTTGACATAATTTGCAGCAATATCACTTTGCTTAGCACGCTTTCTGATCAACATATCCGCTTCCTCAAGAGACATGAAATGAATAACTCGTCCATGCTCATCAAATATCTGGCCGTCCACAATGCAGATAAGTTTTTCTGCCTCAATGGCTAAAGCACACCCAGTAGCAACCTCGTAAGTGCTGAATGTTTCCAAACAAGGCAAAGCAATTTTGTTTAGTAGGCTGACCACAATGCATACAAACAAGAAGATGGGTGTTGTGGTTCTTTAGCAACTTTGATATTTCTACATATTTTTCATATCATATTTGTGCATAACTTAGCACTGAGAACAATAATGTGTTGATATTGTCATACAATAACATGAAAATGAATAAAGGACAGAGAAAAAAAAGCATACTTGCAATTTAGCACCTCTCCTGAGCTTGAGTATCCCACATTGCTCACAACAACTATGCTCTCACTATCAAGCCTTTCTTTAATACGTGAAGCATCTATTTTCTTTACTTCACCAGTAAATCCATAATCAATACCATTGACTACCCCCCTTCTCTGCCAAATAAAAATAGTTACATAAATTTAGTATTGTAGGACCACTAGCCAACTGAGGTTCAGTTGAAGTTGTAGAGGAAAATTTTTTTGAAGAAATAAATGAAAATAGGGAAAATATCTGAAAACCCCCCTTAGTTTTGGCAAATTATCTAAAGACCCCCTACAACTCGATTTGCATCTAAATACCCCTTAGAACTGAGGACAATGGACTAATAACCCCCTCAACCCGGTTTTCTAGCCACGTGTCAGTCATGTTGACACCACATATATTTTTTCCTTTTTCTATTTTTTTATCTTTCTTCCTTTTTAGCCCCCACATTGAAGAAAAGAAAAGGAAGAAAAGAAAAGCAGAGAGAAAAATGAAAAGAAAATACACATAGCGCTGACGTGACTAACAACTGGCGAGAAAATCGAGCTGAGGGGGTTATTGGTCCAACGTACTTACTTGTAGGGGATATTTAGAGGCCTCTCTCAAGACTACTAAAATGTTGAAATGGGTGAATTTTGAGAGCATGTAGAAGCTAATCTAAGAAGTTGTTCCACATAGTTTCTAATTTTTCTAAAGCTTTCATTAGTTGCTTCAAGATTCTTCAAAACCGGGATCAATAAGTCGAAAAATTTAGTTATATAAATGTGCCATCTCGCAGGGGGTATTTATATAATTGGTCAAAACTAAAGGGAATTTTGAGATATTTTCCCATAAAAATAGCATGCAAGCATGCCCATGCTGACCCATAAGGTTAGGCAACACACAGCCATGACCTGCATGGCCCATGCCCATGGGCCATGGCAGAAATATAAATTATGTGAAGAGAATAGAAACTGTTCTTTAATAATATTTCAGTTTGAATTACATATCTATCTGAATCTCCAAACTTGAACAAAACTTACAACTAAAAATGGGACTGGTTAAGTGATTATAACAGATGTATACATAGCTCAGAGGAGTTTGCAACCTCCTTTGCACAACTCATTTAGTATCTTTCACGATACCACCATGATAACTGCTACCGTGTAACTAAAATAAAGCCTCTGATTATATACCGCCAATTCTACTACTTACGTAGAATGGTGCAGCTAGCCAACGCTACCCTGTTGACCATGTCACCAATGAGATAGTAAGAGTACAAAAAAAGGGTCACAGTTTCACATGGTATCATCAGAGCGACCCCACCATTGAATATGGTATCACGTGGTTTCATTTAGGTGGGCCCCACCATCGAAGTTTATGGTTTTATGTGGTTCATCAGGTGGGCTCCATTTGAGTTTTTTGTCATCGAGTTGCATCATTAGAAACCCAACCAACGCTATAGCCTTGTCTAGTATTTCTGTAAATCGGAAACTCCTCATCACAGGTACATTGAGGTTGTTAAAATAGAACATGTATAGGGGCTATTGTGCATATTTCCCCTCTTGTACATGTATATAACTAGTCCTTTTGGGCCCAAGTAATACAAGCTGCACATTCTCTCCCTTTCTAACATGGTATCAAGAGCTAGGTTTTAGGGTTTCCCCTCACCACCAGTGCAGCCGCCGGCGAGGCGCCGCCGTTGCCGGAGCTCCCCTCCGGCGCCGCCTCCTTTTCCTCTCCCACCACGCGCCCGTGGCGCTTCCGGCCTTGGCGCCCGCTGTCCTTGCGCGCCCGACCTCCGTCGCCCGACACTTCGTCGCAGCGCTCCGCGTCCGCCGTCAGGCGCCGTCGGCCAGATCCGCGCGCCGCGTCGAGATCCAGCGTCCAGCGCGTCGCCCGTCGGGCGCCGTCGGCCACATCCGCGCGCCCGCGTCCAGATCCGCGTCCAGCGCCCGCGTCGCCGCCGCCGCCGTCGGCGATCGCCGGACACTGCCACCGTGTCTACTCGCTGCGTCGAGATCCGCGCCGCCTCGCGCCGTTGCAGCCACGGCCTCCTCCGTCGCCCGGCGTCTCTGGCTACCTCGTCGTCTACGGCTCCGGCTCCACGGCACGCCGTCAAGCACTTCGTCGTTGGTTGCAGCCAGCCTCGACTTCGTGCACCAGCTGCCGCCCGGCCTCGCGGCCTCTGAGATCTTTCATCGGTCCAGCACACCGTCATGGCGACTCCCTCTCGTGTGCTTGGCCCGGTTGCCCTGCCGCCGATCCAGTTCGATGGCTCCAACTTCCGCGAGTGGTCCACCTCGCCTGTGTGTGCACAGGCGGCCAGGCCAGCCTTTGGGGTCATCTCACCGGTGCCTCCTTGCCCCCGGCGCTTCCTGCCGTCCCGGTGCCGCCTCAGCCAGGTGCCGATGGTCAGCCGGCACCCGCCGCCCAGCAGACGCTCTACGAGCAGGCGCTTGAGTCCTACACCGCTGCCGCTCAGCGCTTGGAGGAGTGGCGCTTCGAGGCTAGGGCGTTCTTTGCTCGTCGGCGGCATGCGCGACGACCGCCTTGATGTCGTCTCTCGCGTCCCTCGCTTTGATGTGGGACCACATCCAGCCTGATACCGAAAGCGACCAGCGCTTACACCTCGCTCTGCGTCGGTGAGACTCTCCAAAGAAGAGACTCTCATCGTCGACGACTTCCACCGACGCTTTTGCGACGTCTACCGTCAGCTGGACTCTCTCGAGCCGTCCCCGGATCCCTCCTGTGAGACCTGTGGACGTCTCCGGGATCATCGGCTTGGTGGGCGGGTCTTCCAGTTCCTCAGTCGTCTTCGTCCGGAGTTCGAGTCGCTTCGGGCTCAGCTCCTGGCCCGCACACCGCTGCCGTCCCTCACCGAGGCAATCGACTCAGCTCGTCTTGAGAGACTTCGTCTGAGGTGTCTCTCTCGCCTTCTTGTCTGTCTTTGAGCGCCGTCTTGAACTCGACACATGTGCGGTGTCCCATTCTTCTTCCCACCTCGGCAGTGGATTGTGTTCTCTTATGCGTCGTGGTGTTCTTGGGAAGGTCTCGTGATACCTCTCACCGCTGTCGGTATTGTAAGCTTGCAGCGACTCTGATTGCCACTTTCCTACTAGTGACTCAGATCGGCTCGTCCTTTGATTTGGTTCATTCGATGTATGGGGACACTCGCCTTTTGTTTGAAAGGAAATAGATGGTATGTGATTTTCATTGATGATTTCTCTCGCTTCACCGGATTTACTTTCTTAAGTCTCGTGATCGGTGTTGGTCGCCTATCGCCTTTGCGACCATGGTTCGCACTCGGTTTGACTCACGTTCATGTGTTTCGTCTTTGATTCACCGGCGAGTATCTCTCCACCGCTTCTCGCCAGCTTTCTTGTTGATCGAGGCACTCTTCCTCGAGACTCATGTATTTGGTGCCCATGCTGTGAATGGTGTTGCCGAGCGCAAGCATCGCCACCGCTTGAGACCGCTAGAGCTATGATGCTCTCTCCTCCGCCCCACCACACTTCGGGTAAAGCGGTGTCTACGGTATTTACCTCATCAACATTCACCTCCATCGCTCTTGAGTGCTACTCTCTCGAAGCGCCTATATGGCCACTCGGTGAGTACTCGCCTTGACCTTTGGTTGTGTGGTATATGTTCTCCTTGACCTCGTGAAGCGAACCAAGTTGATCGCAACAAGATCTGGTCGCCTCCTTGGCTACGACTTCGAGCGCAAAGGGTGCCCGTTGTTGGGATCCGCTCGGTCGTCGGATTCGAGTCTCTAAGGATGTCACCTTCGATGAGTCGCGTCCGCTTCTTTGACGAGTCTCGCCCTTTGACTCCCTCACACCGCCTCACTGAGTCTCTCTCTTTCTCGATCTTCCTGATCGCTTTGCCTTTCCGTCTTCCACTCCACCGGTTGTCTCCTTTCCACCACCTTCCCAGCCCATCCCTTCCCCACCCTCACAGGTCCTCTCTCCACCACCTCCCGTTTTACCTACACCACCTTCCCCACTCCCCTCTCCACTACCACATTCGCCTTCCCAGGTTGTGTCTCCACCACCACCTTCTTCGGTCATGTCTTCACCTCCACCTTCACAGGTCATGTCTCCGCCATCTTTCTTACCACCGCTTCCGTTTCACTACTCCCGTTCTCGAGTCCCCACTTCCTCGGTTCCTCCTCAGGACACTACCACTTCACCTCGGTATGCTCTTCGTGATCGGAGCAAGATCCTTCCTCCTGCCAGATATGGGTTCTCTACTCCTGTCACCACTCCCTCTGAGCCTACCTCTTACCGTGATGTTGTCGCTCATCCCGAGTGGCGATTCGCGGCCGAGGAGCTTCTTTGCTCTCGAGCGTCTTCGAACTTGGGATCTTGTCCGTGTCCTTCCACAAATCCGTCCAATCACTTGTAAGTGGGTCTACAAGATCAAGACTCGCTCGGACGGTTCTCTTGAGCGCTTCAAAGCGCGTCTTGTTGCTCGTGGCTTCCAGCAGACACTGGTCTTGACTACGGTGAGACCTCCCGATGGCTCGCGGGACCATCAGTGCTTTCACTCTTGTCATTGTTGCTTCATTCGTCGATGAACCATCTCCCACTTCGATGTGAAGAATGCCTTTCTTCATGGTGAGTCGCGTGAAATCTACATGCACCTACCGCCTGCTCGTTGTTCTGATGGTCATGTTTGTCGCCTTCGCCGCTCTCTCTATGGCACAAGCGGCCCCTCGTGCTTGGTTTGGCGCTTTGCCTCGGTTGTCACTTCTTCTTTGGTTTTGTTCCGAGTCCGCATGACCTCGCTTCTCTTTGTTCATACCTCCCTGGTCGCGCTCTTCTCCTCCTCTACGTGGATGACATGCTCATCATCGGAGATGATCTGAGTACATTGCCTTTGTCAAAGCCCGTCTCGGTGGCGATTTGATGTCCGATTTGGGACCTCTTCGTACTTTCTCTGGGGATTGAGGTTGACTCCACCGAGGGCTTTACCTTTCTCGGTATAAGTACATTCAGAGCTCCTTGCTCGTGCTTGCCTCGATGGCGACCGCCTGCTTGACACCCGATGGAGCTTCACCTTCACCGACCCACCGACGGGTTCCCTTCACGACCCCACTCGCTTCACACGCTAGTTGGGAGCCTTGTCTACCTTGGCATCATCGCCGGATGTGTCCCACGCGTCCACATCCTTAGCCGCCCATGGTCGCTTCCCACTGAGTGTGCACTACGGTCACCTACTTCGTGTCCTTCGCTACCTTGAGGCATCTGCGACCGTCGCTTGTTCTTCTCGAGCTCGATCTCTTGACTTGGCGTACTCGGGCGCTACACAGGCTAGCGATCTGTGGGCGCAAGTCGATCTCGAAGATATTGTGTCTTCCTTGGTTCTTCTCGATCTCCGAAGACCAAGCGCCCGATCTTGCTTTTCCCTCGATCGAGGTCGAAGCCAGGTTTTGGCCTCCGTGATACCGAGGTCACGTGGCTTCGGTGGCTTCTCGCCGACACAGGAGTGCTGTCTACTCCGACTATCTCCTCCGGCAACAAAGATCGGCGCCATCGGCATTGCTCGTGATCCGGTCAAACATGAGCTCACTTAAGCACATCGGAGTTGATGCCAACTATGTTCGGTCCCAGTGCGAGCACGGTGGTTACTCTTGAAGATGTGCCTTCCAATCTTGACTTGCCGACTTCTTCACGAAAGGCACGAGCGAGAGTGCAAACATGATGTCCATCTCTCCAAACTCAGTGTTGTAGACCCACCATGAGTTTGAGGGGGGGTGTTAAAATAGAACATGTATAGGGGCTATTGTGCATATCTCCCCTCTCTTGTACATGTATATAACTAGCCCTTTTGGGCCCAAGTAATACAAGCTGCACATTCTCTCCCTTTCTAACAGAGGTAACAAAATGGAAGAAAAAATTACAGTTCTCTCTGATAGCTATTACGAGTATAAAAACTGCATAGACCTTATGCTACACGATATTTGCAAAATAACCATATGAACAATATATATTTTGAAAAACCACAGTTGGATATAAATGCTCAGTTACTCACCTTAGCACCAAGAAAGTTGCCACTTGCAACATTATCCACAAGACCATGCCAGCGTCCAATAACACCATGTCTACGGAGATTCAGCATTGGAGGACCAGGAGAAAGCTTTGCCTCTATTGTTAACCGTATTCTGCCAGCTGCCTCCATTGCAGCCTCTAATGAATCAGAATCAGTAACCCTGTACCGGCCAACATACTTAGGCTTCCTTCCTACAAGAAACTTCAGAAGCTGAGCACATGCACTAACACGAAAATACTAGAAAATATAGTTGCAACTTGCAACAAGGATAAAACCTAGCAAAAATAGGAAAGGACAAAGAACAATGTGGAAAATAGCATTCTTCGCATCATCATCATCACTCGCTAGAGAACTAACAAAATATCAGCTTTAAATAATTGTGGGTGTATAATAGGGAAAAATAGACTAAAAAAACTAAATTGGCTTTCTAGCCAAATAAGCATAAGCCACCTTGAACATGCTGTAAATTCTACATATGAGTATATGACTTGACAATTATGGTCAAGCTAGTCATAGTTTCAAAATCTCTATGCCAATCACACGGGATAATTAACCTGGAGCTTAAGTAAAGAAGACAATGGTGAAACAAATGTTGACATGCTGTCCTTCACTAACAAGGCATCCTAGTCTTATGCTGTTGAAACATGAGCTCTGCTAAATTTCCAACATAGTTCATGTGTATGCTTAAAAGCCCTCCCATCATGAACTTGGATAAATATAGAAATCCACACATAAAAATTACAATCAAATCTTTGTCGATGACATAACCACTTTTCTTCATAGAATTTTTACTCCAGAGAAGAGCAACAAATAAACAAGAAGAGAGGTTTGAAAAACTGACCTCTTTCTGACAAGAGCTTGTCAATCTGGACATGCGTTCCAGGAACAAGTACAAATTTAATCCCCAGACCATGAAGGAGTGAAATATCCTGTGTATGATATAAGATGGAATGCAATGAATGATAAGAAATCCTTGACTGTAAATTTTGGTGGCCATGAAAGAAGATAAACAGTGGAATAACCATAACAGCATAAGTCCCTTTCACACGAATACAATATTTGTCTAGATTCCAGACAAGGAAATCGAGGTCTACTGCTATCTTTTTTTTTCCAAGATATGTTCATGCAATTTAAAATCTCGAATCCATATTCCTAGGAGACCCTCAGTCCTCCTACCTATCAAACAAACAAAATTGATTTCCCTTGTGTTCCTTCAATTTTCATCGGCATTAATCAAAACACTGGACCATATGTTCCCGTCCTGGCCGTTTTCATCGGCTATTGCGGCCTCAAGTATTTAGGCTGGATCATTTGTGATAGAAGACATGCTATACAATTAGTATAACGCAAATAAAACAAATTCATTATTTGATCCTGAAGGAGATTAGGACTAAACAGGAGAGGGTCGCGTATTCGCGTGTACTTTTATATGAACAAATTATCAGATGAATCCAAAAACATTCCGAATCCACCGGGATTTTAACCCACACGCCACTCAATTTGCACGCCTCGTCCCCTACGCCATTACTTACGCGAACTTGATCCACCGCACCACCGGGGTTGCGAATTCCAGCTTTATTAATCGTTTTCTAATTTTTTTGCTCCTTTTCAATTATGACTTGACACTTTTGCCCCTTCTCTCACGTGGCTAAGCCCAATCGTGGGAAGATCGGCATGAGATCAGAACGAACGATCCCCCGTTCGTTGGGAGAAAATTGAGTTTCTGCCACTCCAAACATTGTCGCTCTTAAATTTGCCACCCACAAATTGACGCTCGGAAATTTGCTACCGCAAACAAATTCCGATCGCACATTTGCCATTTCGGGGCTTTTTTGCCTGATACACGAGACAAATACACAACAAATACGGAGAAAATACGTGGGCCCACATGTCATACTCCCCCTACTTCCTCCTCTCTCTTCTTTCTTCTCTGGTGGACATGGCGACGGCAGCGCGAGCCCGGCAACGGCGCAACTCGGCGACGGCGCGAGCTCGATGGCGGCGAAGAACGCGAAGCGTGGAGACGGCGGCGGCTTCGACGCTGGCGACGCCAGCATGGCGGCGCGCGAAGCTTCGACGGCGCGCCCAGCCGGCGGCGCGAGCTTCGTATGGCGGCGGCGGCGAAGGCGGAGACGGCGCGGCGGCTTCGCCGCGGCGACGCGAGCGCTGGCGACGCGCGAGCCAGATTTGGCAGCGGCGCGAGCGGCGGCGGCGGCGGCGCGCGCGGCGACGGCAAGCAATGACGGCGGCGGCGGCATGAGCTGGCGAGCTCAGCGCGGCGGCGGCGCAAGCTTCAGCGATGGCATGTCCATTGGAGAAGAAAGAAGAGAGAGGAAGAAGAGAGAGAGATGACAGTGGGCCTCACGATTTGTTGTGTATTTGGCTCGTATGAGGCAAAAAGCCCGAAATGGCAAATGTGCGAGCGAATTTGTTCATGTGGCAAATTTCCGAGCGCCAATTGAGGTGGCAAATTTAAGAGCGATAATGTTTGAGCGGCGAAACTCAATTTGCTCGTTCGCGAGAGGCGGCGCGAGCGGTGATCGCCAGTGGCTGGATCGGCGGCGAGGCGTGTGCGCCCAGCGCGAGGCGATTGCGGCGTTCTTGGCGAGGCTAGCCGGCCTCTCCCCGACGCTACTTCATTGGCGGCCAAAACCCCAGCTCTGGCGGTGGCTCGTGCTCTGCTCTGTTCTTACATCGCAGCTGGCTCAATCGATCGGGTTGGGTGAAGCCAGCAAAAGGACCACGGGGCAAATCGGTCATGGCACATAAGAAATTAAGGAAAAAGAATATAAAAGGATTAATAATGCTGAAAAAGGATTACAAATGAGTAAAAATGGGCATAATGGCACTGAGGTAAGGAATTCGAAACCCCTATTATTGCGGAAATAATTGATTATTTGCCCCGAAGTTGATGTGTCTTTGATTATTTGCCCTGATGTTTAATTATTTGCCCTGATGGCCCACATGTCATAGACACACATCAGGGCAAATAATCAAAGGCACATCAACTTTGAGCAAATAATCAAGAGTGCATCAACTTCAGGGCAAATAATCAAATCTGCGATCGTGAAAGTAATTGTGTAGGGGACGAGGCTTCAATAGCTTTACGTCCGCTATCCCGATCATGATTTTCCTACCCTCAGGGGGAAAGTAAAGGCCCTTCCCCCTTTGGAAGGCTGTGGGCGAGGATCGTGAAAGTAATTGTGTAGGGGACGAGGCGTGCGAATTGAGTGGCGTGTGGGCTAAAATCCCGAATCCACAACCTGAAGCAATTGCCCACATTCCCAAAGACCATTACCTGCAGAATGCCGTCGAAGTGCGGCCCTGACACGACCTCGCTGGAGACGACGACCACGAAGGTGCTCCCGCGGTGGCCACGTATGTACGGCCACGCCTCCCGGAAAAAACCCACGAACTCCCCCCGCGTGTCCACGCCAGCGCCGGTGCTGGGACTCCCAACCCCGCAGCACCGGATGCCGCGCCGCCTCCGACGCGGCATGCGGAACCGCAGGCTCCTGGACGGGAGCGCCCGGTCGCCGGCCGACGCGGCCTCCCGAGCCACCGGCCTCGAGACACCGCCAGCGAGGCGAGCGGCGGCGGCCGGCGATGCCATCCACCGCAAGAAGCTACGAACCCTAGGGTGCAGGGATTGAGGAGGGAACGGAGGAGACGGTGCGGTGCCGGTGAGTAGGCCGTTGTTTCGGGAAGCGGATTGGCGCGTAGCTGCAGACCTGCGGTTTGGGCCGTGTTCTTTCAGGGCTATGCATTTACCGGTTATTGCAGCAAATTTTGTTATTTTTATATAACCTATATAGTTGTGATAATTTGTAACGATTTTTTTAACCTTTTAGTAGTCCTTTTAAAGATCTTAAAAAATTTAATTAATTTTAAATTTTAGGTCTCAAAAATTTGTTACAAAATTTTGAACAGTAATATACGCTGAAAGAACAGGCCTTAGACTTTGCGCTTCGCAGGAAGAAGATGTTGCACATGGGTGCGTTTGGTTGGAGGTAGAAAGATTACGGAATGGGAATATACAATTAGTGAAGTTCATTTTTTTTTGTTTGAACAAAGGAAAGAAGGGCGAGTGAAAGAAATTAGAGCATTGCCAGCTGGATCTCTATATTTCGCTCTCTATATTCCTTTTCTAAATCACTATTCGTTTCATATATTTTCATCATCTCCGGTAGAGTCTTTATACTCGAAAAGATATAGTGTCTAAATTTAGAGACTCTCTCATAGAGACTCTAAAGAGAGTCTAAATTTAGAGACTGCGATAGAGATTTTACTGGAACATTATAGAGACTAAATCTGTTCGTAATACTGTAGTGTTTTAGGGACCAATTATAGGGAATCTACTAGCAACGCTCTTACCACTTAAATGAAGAGGAATTTCTTATCCGAGAGAATCTCAGGTGAAGATACTTTTTATTCCTCTCCTTCTCCAGCGAGCATTCTTATAAGGCCGGCCAGTAGCTACGCTCGCCGTACTGGCCTGATTGACATATTGGGCCAAATCGTCAACTCGGCCTTCGTTTCATTTCAGACCTAGGGGCCGTTTGGTTGGTGACCACGCCACGTCAATCTGGGCCACGACGCGTCATGAAATTTTGGCGGCCGTTTGGTTGCCCGTCGAGCCAGGGCGAGGGTGCGCGAACGAAGGCGAGCCGAGCTACAGTTAACGCGTACGCGCGAGATGGCAAGGGCGCTCATTTTCTCACGGTGGCGTGCCCTGGGCCACGACGCCCTGGATTGGTGTGGCGCGTGAGGGCTTCCAGCCAAACAGCCCCCTAATTTTTTTCAGATTAAAGTAAAATCAAAAGTTAGCACTCGAAATTTGTTAATATTTTTTATAAGTCAAACGACGTGTTATTTGGTAATCATTTTATGAGGTTTTTAATGGTTCTCCAAAATTCTAAAATAATTTTTAATAATTTATTGACTCTCCAAAGCCTCTTTCAATGGTCACATTTTCTACGTCATTTTAGCTTAGAAAAAAAAAACAAGGCCTGAAAGCATAATTTTTTGAACCAAGGCCAGAATAATTATAACTAGGGACCAGGTGTGCCATCTGTAGCAAAAAAATTAAAACGTTTTTTAAAAAAAAATAACGCTTTTTACACGCTCAACTAGGATAGTGAAGAATGAATAGTGGAAATTAAAACAGAAAGCTGGCCAACAATAAAAGATTTTCCACGATTAGTCAGAAAATATGCGGATAGCGGATTATAGATTATTACTCTTGCAGCATGTTAGCAGCGGAAGAAAATAAGACCTGATCACGGGAAGCCCGGCCTAGCAACCCGGCCCGGCCTGACCGGCGCATCGGGCCGGGCTCGGGCTTGAATCCGGTGCCTGGCCGTCGGGCTGGGCCCGGGTCCAAGTTTTTTACGATTTAAGTTGTGGCCAGGCCGTCGGGCTTCGGGACAAGCTCGGGCTCGATTTTGGAGCCCGACGCACTGGGCCGGGCTCGGGCCTGGTCCCGCGGGACTGGGCTTTTCCAAGTCTGACCCAAGCCCGGACCGACGTTTGATCAGGTCTAGAAGAAGATTGGGTGAAGTCTCCTCTGCGTGATCCAAAGTATTGTTAGTAGTTGTACTCGACGTGGCCAAACGTCTCCTGCTTGATCCTCGTGTACGTGGTTGTAGAGGAAGTAATCGTTCACGCCGATCAGCGCCGAAGTAGTAGCAGTGACGTCTCCATGGTATCCACACGTTCAAGGGTAGAACGTCGTGTGTCGATGTGCTAACACCACGCGCCCGACGGCTAGGGCTTGAGGAGAGCAGTGGATTACGGTGGCGGCTAGGGCTCGTGGTGGGGAGACTCACTCAACCGCGCCGCCCCACGCCTCCTTTTGTAGAGCATGCATTAATGGGCCTTCTACAATAGAAGCCCATTTGGACTCTCATCCCTGCAAATTGATATCCATAAAATCCCACTCATGGATCAATCCATTGGACATGTTTCAACTTGTTAAGTGTGTGACCCTCTAGATTCATGCAGAAGTGGTCATGCCCATGGAAGCCTTTTTTAGACCGTAAGTCAATAGCAGTTTCTAGTGGGCCATATTGACCCCGAATGCACAAAGTGATTGTATCGACTGAACCTTGATACACTCATATTCTGTTCCTTTTGTCACACAATATCAGTCAATCTCAAGGCAAGCTGCGTGCTATCATTGTGATAACTCGACCTATTCACTCGTCAATATAATGGAAATAAGTGTAATGTGATTATTTAATTACATTGGCATGGTCATGCTCTTCGTTTTCCATCTACACCAAGGGACTCAGAGATATATCTCCCGTTATCAAGAGGGGCAAATTTCATCTTGATCTCTTACACCCCACATCCTCTTTCATAGCATACCCATAAGCTACCTCTATGGTTCCCCTGTTATGGCGAAACGTTTGATAGCCCCAATGTATACAACTATGCATGTTGGAGATCGATAAGAATCTCAAGTCAAAGGAACATATAGGTATACTAAATGAGACTAAAACCGGATGACAAATTAAAGCTAATAATCTCATCAATGTCTCGGAGTAGGTCTATCCAACCCCATGTTCTTAACATGTGCACACATTATTGATTCAATATCTCTATATATCTAGGGTATGTGAAACTATCATCAATTAATACATGTGCTGGTCAAAACACTATTGTTCTACATAATGATATGAGATCAGGGATCGTTTAGAATAATATCAAAAAACAATGTGTTTCACAAACCAAGTCATACTTGATGAACAAAGTAATAATATTTATTTAAGGAACAGATAAGTATATAAGCATATACGCATGATACAAACATCTCACATGATCATATTTAGAGCATGTCACTAACAGAAACACGGTGGAAGTACTACTCAAACATTCAAGTTTATCTACAAACAATGCAAATAATATATACTAGAATTATTAGCGTGCCAATGGCGTGCCCGCATATATTTTAAATATTTAGTCTTAGTAAATACTGCATTATTATTTCATTATCTGAAAAGTAGCATTGTTATATAATCTTTTTTTAGGAGATAACATATAAGGTAAAAAAAAGGAATGACTATGTAAAAACAGGTGTGAATACAAAAACGTTGTGATTATGCAGAAACACGCCTCGAGGCGGCGGGTCCACGGACCGAACAGATTTAATTTGTAGTTGGAGTGAGGCCAACGACAGCCCTTCCCAAGCCCGGCGACGGCCGAGCTCATGGGGGCTCCGCCAGCGGTCTTCGGACTACGCTGGTGCGACTTAGCGATCGAGTCTGAGATCCGTCGTACGGTGAGAAAGAGAGGGGGAGAAAGAGGAAGCGAAGGAAAAACAAACCGTGAAGACACAAGTGATTTTTACCCTGGTTCGAGCCCCCTCTGCCGAGTAATAGCTCTACTCTAGCCTTCGTTGATTATATGGTGGAAAACAGTACAAGGGTGCCGAGGCCGGGCTAGAAGGCACCGGCCCCGAGCTTACAGGGGAATGTAGGACACTAAAGTGACTAAGGACTACGGCAACTGCTCAGGAAGCTTCGGATGCTGGTGCTCTCTTAGGCGTAGCTTGGGTCAGATCGAAGGCTCTGGGATCAGGTCCCCGCTACGTTGGGCAGGCACCTCCTTTTATAGGCGCGGCGGGTTGCCCGGAGCTGATACGGTGGGCCCCGCACCTATCTCTGCTTTGCCCATCTTTAGTGGCGGCGCCCTTGTCTCATTCGTGGCTCAAATCTGCTCGTAACTTTGCAAAGAGAAGTGGTCGATTAATCTTGACACGTATTCGTCTTGGTGTGCATACACGGGGGAGCAGCCTGCTCAGGGAGAAAGCACTTTCCCTTTATCACCAATATAGCATTGACTGGACCGAGCCAGACCAGCGCCACCCGTTGGGGGCGTCGCGTAGCGTGGCAGCTGTTGCCATCTACCCAAGGGGCAAACGACAAGGCGAGCTGCCCGCGCACCTCTCCCCAGGCTACGGATCCCCCGGGGAGGTACAGTTCTTCCTGGTCAAGGCTGGAGAAAGTATGGTGGGGCACGACAGCTGTCGCCATCTGCCCAGGGACAGACGGACTATCCGAGGGGCCCTCCTCCGGGCTAAGGATAGCCCGGGAGGTGTGCAACGCTGCTGGGGGCGCGGTTAACTCGGTCAAGCCCGGGGATGACCCCGGCGGGCTAGACATTCCTTTTTGTACGACCAAGGGTGGCCCTTTAGACCTTCTGTACGCGTGGCAGGCCGGTACGGAATCGGCCCAAGGTCCATCTCGGGGTGGGCCGCTCATAAATCACCAACAAACGTCCTGATCAAGAATTTAGGACACGGAAGTATGAATGTTCTTTTTGCAACCATGGTTAATTTTTTTTTGTAAGCTTTCTATTTTTATGAATGTTTTGCGATCTAACAAAAATAAAATCCTCAGTTCCAAGCTCGGATGGCTAGATCCATTAGCTCTTACCTGATTTATTTTTGTTCTTTCTTATTAGAGCAAACTATTGAAAAGTGGGAAATCAAGAAAAAATTATGCCCTTAATAAGAAAGAACAAACTATTTCTAAATCTCGATTTCAAAATAATTTAAGTAACATCAAACTTTTTTATGCATGTTCTTTGTGCAACCACAGTTTAATTTTTTGGGAACTTTCTATTTTTATGCATGTTTAGCGACCTTAAAAAAATTCTTAGTTCTAAACCCTCATTATGAAAACTTTTAATTTTGAATGTTCTTTATGCAAACATGGTTAAAAAACATTTTTAAATTTTTTTGGCGACCTGCCATAAATAAAACTTAAAAGTGGGAATCGATAAAAAAATATGCCCTTAATAAGAATGAGTAAACTATTTTTAAATTTGGACGTAAAAAACGTTCTATGGATGTTCTCTAATTAACCATGGTTTCATTTTGGAGAACTTTTTGAATTTTTTTTGTGCTTCCAAAAAAGCAGAGAACTTTCTTCTTCTTTTTTTGCTTCAAAAATTTTTTAGCCAGGCGCTGGAGATGTGGAGGATCGACCCATGGTATCCTGGGTAAGAGCTAATGGATCTAGCCATCCTAGCAAGGCAGGCGTTCTGTACTCCCATGAAGGTGAAATTTTTTTTTATAGGAAATAAGCGGGCGGTGGAAAAATAGGAGGCGAACACCAAAAAACGCCGGCGCATGCGGAAATCGATCTTTGGTCTTCGGATTGAGAGCTATCTATTCTAGCCAACCGGGCAAGGCGCTCGCCTTGTCGAGGGCTGGGCCAAAAAAATCCTTTTATATGTATAAAATGAATGGACGGTCGGATGTAGCCAGCGTGCGGAATCGGACGGCTGCCATTTTCCGCCGAAGTGTCACGCGGAGGAGATACAATGCTAGCGCATTGTATTATAGATAGATGCAGGCACTACAAGAAAAGTGATTATCTGTGACGAAAACTCCGTGACATTTTCAATTCCCGTCATGGAAAAATGTTTTTTTGTGACACTTTGTTTACGTTATCATAGATCGTGCTTTGCATCGGTCGGCCAGTTTTTCGGATGTGAAACATAAAATTTTGTCATAAAACACTCGTAGATATCGTCATAAAAGCGAGGGCCTCGTGTTGACTCTTGATCCAAGGATGACATCACATACATATGTATACGGTGATGATATGCTTTAATCATGATGTCGGCGTGGCCGAGTTGGTATGTTGTGTGTCTGACGTTGCATTTTTTGTTTTGAAAAATAAAATTTCTAGAATTGTGGAGCCCCTGAAGTTTGTAGTGCATGTGGGACCCACGTTTGGGCCTAAGTAAAAAATCTTTTAACGCCGCCGCTCACGGGAATCGAACTGCGATCGTGCTATAAGGCAATGACATCCTTCCACCGAGCTAGAATTAGTTTGTGAGTTACAAGTAGATTATGAATTTTATGTACCGTACGATGAAGCCTAGCGGGAGTCCAGTACAAGCGCGCCTTGCCTTGGGCCTTTCATGCGTTGGGCTTGATCCGAGGTTCGTCTGTCTGAAAGGCTGCGGCTTGCCGTCGCCGAGTCGCATCTGTCTGACGAGGCTGCAGCGCCGTCGCCGAATCGTGTCTGTAAAAAAGTCAGCAGCGCCGTCGCCGAGTCGCCGTATCATGAAGCCGCCGTCTTACCGAGTCGTCGTGAGACCATGTCGCCGAGTCTCCGTCTAGCCTTCCCGCTGAGCCACCAGGCTACCTTATAAGTGCTCACGACGCGATCACTCCATGACGAGGCGCACGACCCATGCCTAAGTGCTTGATCGATATAGCAACACCGACACCTGAGCAACCAATCAAGATTCCATCGATTGCTAATTCGGTACTAATCTTGTATTCTTGAATACACTATTTTACTATTAGTGCAACAATACCACAAGATTCTAGTTTAATTGAGTAAATGATTTTTATATTAAGCAGATTGATTTGTTAGTTTAAAATAGATAAGACTAATTATTTGTTTTTGTTGTCCGAAATATTGTTTTCTTGGCCTAGCCTCGTCACCATTCTCTGTGGAAGTTTTTAGCACATTGTGCGGTGTCGATCAGTGCTAAGTGGATCGAGATAACATCTAATTGATTGTGCGAACACGCGACAACAAATCGGAGATAACATAAAAGCGGAAAAGGTATCTCTTTTTACGGTGTATGTTGATTACTTCATAGGATTGGTTACTCGTTAGCCTCCTTTTGATATATTTGATAATCTATTTGTTTAAAAACACATTTATACATGTTTAATTATTTATTTGCTCTCATGATGTTGAACAGATGATGGACAGAAGTTGGATAAATGGTAAACAATTTACCCCTGCATATATCAAAGGCGTTGGAGAATTCATGCAATTTATTCGAGAGAGATTTAATCAGAATGATGGTATATTTTGTCCATGTCGTCGATGTCTTAATCAGACACGAAGACCTCAGTCCCATGTGGAAGATCACATTCATATTTATGGCATGTCAAGTACATACACGAGGTGGGTTCATCATGGAGAATCATTCGATGCTGACGTCGTGGAATCTCCAGTTCATATCGATGAAAATGATTACAATATGGGAAGTTCTGGTCACGATGGCTTTGTTGTTAGTGAGGATGACAACGATGATGGAGGAATGCCCGATTTGATTGAGGAGCTCTTTACAGCTGCGGACCAAGATAGACAACATCCAAATTTTGCTAAAGTGCTTGAAGATGCGAAGCGGAACTTTGCTCAGAATCTACATTTTCAAGATTCTCTTTTCTCGTGAAGTTACTTCATGTCAAGTCATACTATCGGATCAGCAATTCTGCTTTTGATGCACTAGCGAAGCTGTTGTCACTAGCTTTCCCTCATTGCAAACTTCCCAATTCATTTTATGAAGTGAAGCAATACCTCGGTGAATTGGGTCTTGGATATGATTCTATCCATGTCTGCTTGAATAACTGTGTGCTATTTAGAAAGCAGTATGAAAATAAAGATGAATGCCCAATATGTGGAGAATCAAGGTGGAGAGATGCAAATGGTAATAGGCGGGTTCCTCAAAAGGTATTGAGACATTTTCCACTAATACCAAGATTGAAGAGGTATTTTACTTCAAGACAAACAACAGAGGACGCACAATGGCACAAGTTGAAGCGACAACCAAATGATAGTGAAATGAATCATCCTGCCGATGGGGAGGCGTGGAAAGACTTCGATAGAAAATATCCGGTGTTTGCTGAAGATGCAAGGAACTTGAGGCTTGGCATAGCTACTGATGGTTTTAATCCATTTGGTATTATGAGTTCCTCATACAGCATGTGGCCAGTGCTTGTGATGCCTTACAACATGCCACCATGGATATGCATAGATCAGTCGAACTGCATGATGGCATTACTCATACCTGGCCCAAAATGTCCTGGAAAGGATTTCGATTTATTCATGGAACCTCTCATAGAAGAGTTGGTTGAACTATGGCAAGGTGTCCCTACTTATGATGCATTTACCACCGAGTTGTTTAATATGCGTGGTGCAGTTATGTCCATTTAGAAGACTGAATTCATTGAACAATTAGTTTCTGATTTATGAATCTGTGCTTATCTTGTGTAAGTCACATATAACAAAAGGTTTTTTTTTGCTTTAAATGTTGCATGTCAGAGTGAAACCATCTCGTGTGCATTGGAGATATGGTCAATGAGCTGGTTTTGGCATGAGTGAAAATTTATTTCTAAATAGGATGCAATAAACTAAAGTTTTTGTTGTTTTACCTAGCAGCTGTGAACTATTGCTGTAACTTCTTTCATTTAAATATGGAACTACTTGACGATTAAATGAAAAATATACATTAGTGTGTGTTAATACGAGCTTGGGCCTAGATTAGGCGCAGTCTTTACTAATTTATTTTGATTAGGACTAAGTAATTGTTTGTAAAGAATGCTCCCATTTTGGAAGAGAATTACATTGGACTATTTTTATTCTTATTAGTGTCACATCCTATTTTTTGTCCGAACAAGTTTAGTAAAGCAAGTTGATCTGTTCCAATATAAGTCTGAAATTTACCTCTCTATGATCATGCCGTTAGTAGATTGGTTGTAATTATAAGAAATAATCAATGAAGTCAATTCTATACTACATTTTGAACCACCAATAATTGTTACATCAAGATGGGCATGTTACGAACAACAATGTCACATAGTTGAGACCTTGTTTACATTACGAATACAAGTACCATAACCAAGGCCTTGTTTTACATTCTAAATCAGCATACAAAATTGACCTTGTTTTATCGTTTCAATGCTAAAAATTCCACATTTGTTTGGAGTTGAAACTTAATCATTTAGCATTTCAGCATAGCCATCTACATATATTTCCCTATTATGTATTATGTTCCTTACTTCCAATATGTAGCTTCATTTCATATTCAATATGTTCACAAATGTTTGAATGTATATTGTTGTCTCTGAATTAAACTCTTGTCAATAACACTTTAATATATATGCTCAAATCTTTACAAATGCATGCGTATGAACTTATCTCCATAATATCAACCCATGCTATGCTCAAATTTATCATTAGTTATGTTAGGTTGAGATGGAAGGTATCTTTGCTGACTGATGTGGAGGTCACCATCATGTACTCATATAGAGGTTGTCTCAAAGGTTCTAAACAATAAGAGTGCAACTAGCACATTCTTGAAGAATCTTTGGCTTCTGAGACAAACACTTGAAGGCGACAAAGTCGGCCAAGAACAACGACTTGAGGAGCAACTTGAGGCGGAAAGCAGGCGGCAATGCAATGCAATGACCATTGATCAACGGCGGGAGGAAATTGATAACCTAAAGAAAAAATCACAAGATTCAGATGAAGTGTTGATGCGAACCCGAAAGATATGGAGGATCTCGAGCGAAGCAAGAAGAAACTAATGCATACCTTCGCATTCTCATGCGTAGTCAATCCAACAACCGGTGACTTGCATATCTTGCTTATCCTCTCATAATTCTGTTTTGGGCTATTGAAACAGTGGACATGAAAACTTTTTTTGCTTAGCTCTTGATTTGTATACTATGTTTAAACTTACTCATCGTATGTGTGGATCTATGTGAACCATTCTATATCCTTTTGCTAAATATTAATTTCACTTGGTGACAATGGTGCTATGTTGTGCATATATTGGTCACAGCCTGTTCTAGTGTCTGTTTGCATTGGCCAAATATTTTATGATAGTGCATGGAAGTGTTTTGTGACGAATAATATTGTCGACATCTAAGAAAACTATGACGAAATTAGTCGTCACTAAAACAATCAGTGCCATGCACTTGATTACGTGGCATATCCGTATTTCATGACGAACATGCGTCCACGTGGCTAAAATTTATGACGGCACGATTCGTCACTAAAAAATGACACATCACCGAATAGCGTTGGCTGCCGACTACGCACAAGTTCATCGATGTGAAAATTCTCGTCACTAGAAAATGCCAAGTCAGCTGACACGGTGGCTGCTGACATGGACGCAAGGTGATCAGTGTCGAAATAAGTGCTTACGTGGCATCCATTAATGATGAAATATTCGTCACAAAATAATCAGTCAATGGCTTCCATGGCGGTAGAATGGCATTTTTATGACGAAATGGTCATTATTAATGACATTTTTGGCTCTTTTTGTGACGAAATATTTTGTCACAGAATATGCTCTTCCATGACGACAAAATGTAACGTCATAACTTTCTATGACGAATTTGTTCAATTCGTCGTTAAAAACTTTCTATGACGCACATACCATGACAGAAACAGTTTCGTCATAGATTCGTCATAGAAGATCTTCAGTGATGATTTGCAGACATATGATGATGAAGTGTTGACGTCACAGAAACTGATTTTTCTAGTAGTGAGGAGGGAGCATTGGTGTCATGCCTCGTGGGCCTGTAGCTTAACCTAGCAAAGCTTGGGCCTTTATTTAGTCGCACAAGGGGAGGGACAACCCAACCCTAGTCACGTCTCGTATTCTTCCCAGTTGTTGTCCTCTCCTATGGTCACTGCCGGAACGATGCTGCAGCCACCAGAACGCTGTTGTCACCGTCGCCACTGCGTCCGAGCACTGCCGCTTCCTGCTATCTTTCCCAAGCCGTGTCGCCTCACCTTGTATTTTCTCCTACTAGCTAGAGGAATGAAGGCAGCAAACTAGCCAAGAGAGCAGGTGCTAGGGACAGAGGAAGAGAAGATAGGGACAGAGGAAGAGAAGAGAAGAAAAAGGGAGTTGGAAAGGGAAGAGATTTAGGTTGGGGTTTGTGCTTGTGCTTTAGTTCCTTGCTATTGACGTTTTAGTCATGTGATTTCTATCATTATTTTGAAAAAGCTATTGTTATTTCATGTGATTTATTTCCACACATAACCGGAAAATTCCTTCTGTAAATAAAATGTGTGCAGTGACCTTCTAAATAGGCCGACCCAAACCCATAATGCAAAGTTAACCATCATTTCTTGATCGTACCATCTTGCTTGTCTTGGGGAGAGGGGCTGCCTTAAAAGGGAGAACAACCCTCCCCTCATCAGTTTAGTCTTCTGGGGACCACATGGGATTCTTATGGCCTTGCAGGTCAGGCCATGGGACTCTCTGTCCGCTTTTCAGGCAAGTTCCCGTGTGCCGGGAGGGGCACGATGAGTGTCTAGGAGGGTTGCATCATTTCTCAGTTGGTCGTGGTCACAAAGTCTCCATTCTCCAAAATTAGACTTGTTCAAACGTCAGGCTGGGCTGGGCTTGGAAAAGCGGGACCAAGCCCGAGCCTGGCTCGGCTCGGTGCGTCGGGCTCCAAAATCCGGCCTGGCCACGTCTTAAATCGCAAAAATCTCAGGTCCGGGCAAGCCCCGGCTCGACGGTCAGGCTCCAGATTGAGGCCCGACCTCGGCCTCGATGCACTGGTTGGGCCGAGTCGGGTCGGGCTTTTTCGGGCCGGGTCCAGGTCGGGCTTCCCATGATCAGGTATATCCTAAATCCTTCTCTATCTCTCTCCCGCATCCTCTGAGACTCCTGACATTCTTGTCCCACACAATCCTGGGCTCCCCATCGGTTGTTGTCATCGTTGAACCACGCGTCTCCAGCGTGTTGCTCGACAAAAATATAGCGGATCCACCAGTTAGCCGAGTGGCTTCTCCTACGTAGCCAAGGGCACATATCATGGGCGCCTGATAAGCGGCTAGCCGCGGCATCGCCACCGACAAGTTAAGGAGCGCCACCGGCTAACCGAGGTAACCGCCCGGCTAGTAGAGTTGCACCAGTGGCTTCGCAAGTTATGACTGAGCCGACCCGAGCATCAACAACCCTAACCCTAGCCCAACCAGTGGCTAGCCACTCCACCACCATCGATTAGCCGAAGATTTCGAGCGGCTTGCCGAGTTAACTGAGCAGGCAAAGTTGATTCCTCAACGGTTTTGCAAGTGAGGCCTGACCTGACCCAAGGATCCCAATTATCGTATAATGGCCCTTTCCATCCTCTTCCGCCCCTGATATGGATGAAAACGTTTCGAATTGTATCAAATAATAGATTCATGCATGTATCAGTATTGGGTTAAGATACGTGTATGGACATGAATAATATCGAACAAAAATACGGAGGAAATGTAGATCAAATCAAATATGGTAACCAATAGCGAGAACATTGAAATGCGTCCGTTTTTAATCAAAGCTTACATCTGACCCACTTTATTTTGTTTCTCTGCTTGGGCTGATATGAAATATTGGGCAGGTTTACTCAAAACTAAGGATAGTGACCTTGTGGAGATGGGGATCAATATGATTTTCGAGGTGCTGGAACTCAGGAAGAGGTCAAGAAAAGGAAAGAGAGGAGGAGAGCCTGGAATTCATAGTCGGCATGATGCTTGCAATTGATGTAACGAGGGGATTTAGCTTAAACTTTCCTTGTTCAATTAGATAAGCTTAGCCAGTTTGGTGGACTCTGTTAAAAAGTGTGGTTGGGGGAAAACAATGAAAGCACAGGTAGTTTAATTTGTCAAAATATTTATGAAAATTGTACAAACTATATAATTTTATCAAAAATTGGAGGGCTGTATCATGACTTTTTACTGCCTTATTATATTCATTGAAAGCTTAGGTGCCTTGCCTTCGACAAAAACCTGTAGATATTATGGCCTGTTTGATTCTTTACTTTACTTTAGTTTTAATTCTATTTGCGGACCACACAGTGTAACTTTTTAAATAATTTGTTTAGGATTTTATAGGGTTTTGAAGATCTTAAAAATATTTTTAATAATTTACTTAGTATTTCCATAATTTTTTAAAGGCCATCAATTTTTCCGACTAAAAAAAACTAAATTAAAATATAGAGCCAAAGAGGGCTACTTTTTAGTCCACTTCCAAAGTATGCCATATATCTTTGCTAAACAGAGAATCAAATAGGGCTAATTTTTACTAAACTAAACTAAATTAAGTCATATATTTTTAGTCCAACTTCCAAAGTATGTCTATTTTTTATTTCGATATGTTCAGTCTTTGAAATAGCATATGATCAAGAGAAACTAAACATGTCATGCTTTCTATTTACTGATCCCATCCTGGTGTTATGTAGCAGGTCACATGTGTATCCCCTCCTAAAACAACGAAGGCCCACGAGATAATTAAGGCCCATGTGTGTAGCTAAACAATGCCGACCGCCGGTGACAGGCCATCCCTCCACACCGGCGACCACGCTGGCGGCTAGCCGCGCATGAGGTACTGCCTGTCTGCGTCCATGGGCGCTCGGCTCCAGGACCTACATAACAATACCTTTTTTTTTTTTTAAGAACCGTAACTATACTTTGTTGAACCGGCTAAAGAGCAAGAGCATTACCCATTTATATCTTCTCTTTAAAATAATATTGATGTTCTCTCTATCCATACTTTAAAAATTTCTTCACATTTTACACTTTATTTTGAGGAATTCTTTTCCTTCAGCAACATTTGTTCTAACAACAAAAACTCATGTTCTCTCCTTCGTGCTCCTTCATAGCTTTTGGGTGTGAAGGTGAAACGCTCTACACGGGCAAAACGGGTAACGCAATCCGAAAAAAAGGATCGGTGATCCAGACGACCAGGGGCTCCCATAGCCTAGTTCCGCTCCCATGCAGCAGCCGAAGTCAACGGCGACGACCCGGCGGCGGGCGGCCTCTGCCGCCGGCGGGCAACCAACGCTTCCCCGTCAACTCTCCTCCACCAGAGTGGAGTCTCAAGGCTGTAAGTGAATCTATTCACTATTTGATTTTGGTGATTAATGATATCACGATATATGATTTAATAAGTTTCAATGAGTGATGAACAGGTTTAGTTGGCAAAGGAAAATAATCAAGTAAGAAGATACGCTTGGTTTACTCCATGTAGAAGAAAAAGAAAATATCAGCTTCTTAGGCTTGAAATTTCATAGGTTTTATTTGAGTTCTAAAGATAGTCGGGCTATTAAGAGGGATGAGACGGAAAATGAATTTTGTATGTCTCAAATGCTCTTTTGGATGAAATTTAGCCTAAATGAGACTTACACAAATCATCCCATCCTCTAAATACTAAAGTTCGGTGTTTCAGGGATCGGAGTATCCGGTAGTCTGTCCGGAATGTCCAGAGCTGTCCCAGCCCGAAGTATCCGCAATTTCAGCTTTTGAACATCTCCGCCTCTTTGTGTTGATTTGTCTCGGAATGTCTGGAGTTTGAACCGAAGTATACGGTATTGAGCAAATTCGGAGTATCCGGATATTCCGGATTTGAGGTTCTCGGTACAAATCCCTGAATATCACCGGAGTATCCAAAAATTGAACCGGAGTGTCCGATTTGAGTAAATTCGGAGTGTCCAGAAAATCGTGTTTCATGGGTCTCTTTCTGTTGGATTCAATTTACACTAGAATGTTCGGACTTTTGACCAGAGTATCCGGAGCGCGCAGAATGCCTGTCCAACGGCTAGTTCAACCACCCTCATATATATTTCCCCTCGGCACCAACTAGGGCAATAACTCTTCCCTCTCATTCAATACAAGCCCTAGCAACCTCTTAAGCATTAACTCTTCTCCCCACCCCAACTCCCCTTGATCCAAGCCTTGGGTAGGTTTGAGAAGAGATAGATCGACTGACGTAACAAGCTTTGCTTCATCCGATTCATCACTCGAATCATCCTCAAGTTCATTACTCGTCAAATTCATTACTCTTGTTGGTTGAGGACTCCTAGACGGCTAGGCGTCGCCTCAAGGCACAAAAGGCTTTGTGTGGTGTGTCGATGATCATTTGTGAAGGTTCGATTTCGCCTCCGCAAGGGAATAAATAATTGAGTGAAACCAAGGGGTCTTGGTTTGACCTTGGTGAGGGAAAAGGTTGAAAGAGACCTGGGCTGAAGTGTGACGAGCCTGTCTCAACGGAGACGTAGAATCCCCTCAAGGATCCGAACTTCGGAAACAAATCTTCGAGTCATCGTCTTCACTCTTTGGTTATTTTCTCTCTTGTTAGATCTATCTTTGATTAGAACTTAATCTTGTTGTGGGCTAACACCTTCGAGTTCTATTACTTGCTATTGGTGTGTAGATTCAATTTGAGTGCAGGTTGATCCCCATGGGCGATCTGACTATTCGTCTTCAGTGCTGATCGTGGATGGCTGAGCGGTTACTTCTCGTGACGACTTCTTCATCTTTGTGCGGTGGCTTCCATAGTGGACTAGAGATCAGAGTCAGCTTGGCATCGACTCTCGGAATCACTTACCTGGGTCCTAGGTGACTCATCCCATCTTAGATGGATCCTGTAGACTTTGGGTGTGTGCCTATTGGATATCTCGAGACACTGTCATCGTGGGGTGCGCGTCTGAAGAAGGTATACACGTCGCAGAGTTCATGGCCGATTGCAGTTGGCCAATGCTGGGAGGTATGGTGGCAACTGGCTCAGAAAGGTGGGGGAGGTAGCATCGGGGGCTTTGATTTGGTGGTGCCTTTTGGTACCGGTTCGTCGACTCTAGGAAGAAATCTCCAGGTCTGGTCTTAGCTGGTTGTACCTGGCAATTGTTGAAGACATTGTCTAGAGTTTGAAGAATTTTCTCCGCAGGGTGAAAGCCTATGGTCTGGCCTTTACTGGTTGGATCATGGCAGCGGCGGCATGCATGCGTGTCGCTTCCTTCTTAGAGGCGTTGCTTTTGGAGGACCTTCTCATAGTTCAAGTGATGTTAAGATTAGGCCTTGTTCTTTTCAACGTAAAGTTGAGTTGAGTTTTACTGTAACAAAATTTATTATTTTTATATAGCCTATATGTTGTAATAATTTGTAACGATTTTTTCAAGACTTAGTGTTCATATCAAAGATCTTAAAACTATTTTTTAATTATTTAATTTTCAACCTCTTTAGACTCCTTTCCGAGGACTCACGACTTTTGCTACAGTAAAACTCAACTTTACTCAACACTAAAAAGAATAGGGCATAACATATTCCGCCATGGCGGTTTTACTTTAATAATCATAGATTGTGTGTATCCCAACTATGTAGAGACCGAAAGTGGTCTTAGTGCGATTGTATCACTTTGACGTAGCCGTCTAAGATTAATAAAGCTTTCTTTATAAAAAAAAAATCTTTCTAAGGCCTTGTACATTTCAGCTTACCGTAGCGTAGCGTAGCGTTTCAGCAAAATTTAAAAACCTTTAAAGAGAGATTTAAATATTGTAAAAAAAATAATTTAAAAATAGTTTTAGAATCTCTAAGAGGACTACTAAAAACCTAACAAAAATCATTGCAAATTAGCACACCAAATAGGCTATATAAAAAAGATAAATTTTACTGAAACGTTACGCTATTCTACACTAAGCTGAAATGTACAAGGCCTAAGACAACGTTGCAGATCGATGGTCCAGAATGGAGTAAAAGCATAACACGCAAAAGCTCGCAATAAAATAAAACATTTGCCTGTCAATTTGCACTTGTACGAGGGCAAGCAAGCATGCATCACGCATCGCACGTCGCAGCAGAGGCGTCAACGGTAGCGTCGTCACTCGGAGTCACCAGGTAGCCGGACCGCAGCGGCATTAACAGATCATCACCAATATGCCACCTAAGTAGTTCGATGTAATACTACGACAAATAAACTAAAAAAAATAAAGATAAATAGTGGATAAATATATAGTGCTGACCGATCTAAGTTAGTTCATGACCAATATTATCTAGGGTTAGCACTTTGGCTAGTGGCTCACGAGCCATTCGCAAGCGAGCCGTAAACAAGCACAAGCTGAGCTCGAGCTCATTCACTAACCTGTGAACAAACGAGCAGAGCTGAGCAAGAGACTAGCTGGCTCGCGAGCGGCTCGTTTAGGCTCGTATATTGTGTAATTGACTTAGGCAATTTTCTTTTCAGCTTAACGACTTTTCTACGTTTTGATAAGAAAAAATATTTTTAGTTTGGTAAGCCCATTTTTCGCTGTTTTGAAGGTGGGTCGTAATGCTTTAAAAAGCAGGTCAAACGAAATAGATCCAAATCTTGAGACTACCTCGAGGAGCTCTCGAAATTTAGTCATTTCAGCTGTTCAGATTAGCTCAAAAGAACAACACCTTAATTTATAGTTGGTCAACGGTACATATACTTGATAGTTGCATGTATTGCTTTTGTAAGACTATGGTTTAGTTATTTCTAAAGTTGACTAATGAGTACAGATGTATGTGCAAAATATTTATGATCTGTAAAATTAAGAAAATTGTTGTTAAATTTTAAATTTTGGCTGGCATGGATCCGAATCACAAGGGCTTGCGAGTCAACAAGGGATCGTAACAAACAGCTGAGCTGAGGTTAGCACGCTCGCGAGCGGATCATTTCCACCCATCGATATTCAAGTTAATTAGGATGAACTTAACATCGTAATAAATAAAAAGAAGAAGAAAAGGAAATGCTAATGATTTACGGAAAGGTGTTGTGAATATCCAAATAGGGCTAAGGGCATTCTCAACCCTACCTCTTTTTCTTCCCTAACTATCACGGTAGCAGAGAGATGAAATAAAATATAAGAGAGGGAAATGTAGGGAGAGACTGAAAAGTGGATGAATATTAATAAGATAGGGGAAGTTTAGAGGTAGGGTTGAAAATGCCCTAATTACGTTCTAAGTTTGAAATGGATTGATCATGCTCTTAATTTCAGATGTCTTCGCTCCTTCTCCCCACGTGTTAAACCGTCGAGAACGAATACCTCTCTCAACCAAGCTAGCTAGCCGAGCAGCCGTCGAGAAAATCTTGCTCGACGGTTCGCCTTTCCGTCCTGATCTGAGGGGATCCCACGAATGCACGGGCAGCACGCGCCGGCCGAGCCAGCATGCATGCAGCTGCCTTCTGACCCCCCGGCCACCCCCCTGCATGCCCCTGCCCCGCCAGCGCCAGCCACTCGCCGGCCGGGCGGCGGAGCCAATCGCCGCGCCGCCACTCGTCGCTCCGCCCTCCTGCGCGCTCGCCACGCCGCGCGCACATGCCGCGCATGCAGAACGGGGGTGCTCCTCGGGCGCCGCGCCTGGGCGCGCGGCCGGCCGGTCTCAGCTACACTGAACGTCGCTGAAACTGAACCCGTCGATGGTTTTGCCGATACACACATATACAGTAGGACACATGCTTGCATGCACTGACGCACGCATGCACTGGCATGCTCCACGTATAATGCTTCCGTCCAAGAAGGGTTATGTATCGAAGGCAATTGGAATGGCCTGGGGCCGCATCCATGCGTGATACCAGCTGTATTACACTTCTTCAACATAAACAGCTAGGGAAAAAAAATGGGAGCACATTCACTGCATGCGGCTGAGCGAGCCTTCTCCCGTTGGCGCTTGCGTAGGCGAGTGCATGCAGGCCAGGCCTCTGCGTTGGAGCAAAAGGGTAAAACAGCTGCTGCTCTTCTCATTTTACAAAGTTACTCTGAAGGTACAGTAAAGCTTAGAGAGAATAACTTCGATCACAAATTAATTGCTATTATGATATTATTTTTAGCCAATGTCATGGGATGGTTAGCACGGGGATCAAAATCAAGGAGGGTCAGTTACTAAATCGTTATTATCGGTTTACATATGACTTCGTCAGCGTATTAAGCTAGCTGAAACCAAGAATTGTTGAGGAATAACTCATTTTGACCAACGCCTAGTAAATATGGCCCTGATTAAGCTTCGCCATTGATGGTATGAAATTTCTTGATATTTAAGACAGATAGACATACAAGTCTCAAAAGTTTGGTAACCACAAATACCCAAAACGAGAAGGCCAGTGTGGACTTTTACTGCAGCCAGCGGTTACTGTAGCTACTAGCTAGTGCAGCAGTGCTACTCTTCTCTGTTAGAATAGATTATCTCCAACACTCTTGTATGGCCTTGTCAAAATTAAATTACAAGTTTCAACAAGAACTCGATCGATCGGCCGTCGGCGAGGAAACGGACCGACCACGCGTAGTCGCACATCGATCCGACGGGCGCCAGCGCTGCAGAGCCCGCGCGGTCTCATGCATGGCGTGACACGCGCTCATGCCCGTTCGTCACCAAGCAAGCTTCCATGGGTGGAGACTGGAGAGAGAGAGAGAGAGAGAGAGAGAGAGAGAGAGAGAGTGGTACGTAGTAGTCGTCGTAGACTTCGACTCTCCCAGAATTTTTGTATTTGCATGCTTCATATGGCAAGCCTAGCTACTTTATACGATCAACTGCAGTACTGCACGTGCAGATATGCGAAAGTTAGGCGGCTGCTTGTGCGTTGGCCAGATATGCAGGCCCCGCGTGTTAACAAGCATATTTGAGAAGGTTTCGTTTATATCTCTACTATATTAAAACACCTTGTGGTCGTGGTGGTGGTGGTAGTTCGAACTTTCAATCTGGACCATCTAACCAGAACTGTGTCTACGCACCGTTCGATCTCCATGGTCTCCTCCTCACCCACCGCCGCCTAGGGTTTCCCCTGCTCTCGCCTCCCACGCCACGATCCCATTTGGTGCCCACCGCCCTGCTCCATCTCGCCCTCCACCTCCCACCTCCGATGCTCCCTCTCTCCCTCCGCCGCCCTTCCCTCTCTCTGCCTTCCTCCCCGCCACCGCCGCCATCGCCCCCACCCCGGCGCCGCCGCACCTCCCCGAGCCGCGCCCTCCGCACGCTCACCCCTCCTAGCAGCCGCAGCCTCCCCTACCTCCCAGTGCCGCCACCTCCTTCTCTCCGGCATTGCGAGGGGAGCTCGGCCTCGGTTGGATTCGATTCGGCGGGCTGTGCCCTCGTGCGACCGGAGCGATGGGCTCGCATGTCGCCGCCCGATTCGCGCGGCCGCGGCCGTCGCGGCGTGGCGTGGTCTGGCGGCGGAGGCCCGCGACGGCGTCCGGGCGCTTCGTCGGACGCCGGCGGCTCTCCGTCGGATGTCCGTCGCCACCACCGAGGCCGCCTCTGATACCGCCGTGTCTTGCGGTTCGTGCCGTGCTCTACGTGAGTGTTTGTTTGTTTTCGTCGTTCTCCTCAAGTCACGGTTTTTTTCTGCGCGGGTGGGTGGTGATGCAGTCGGAGGATGTGGACATGGAGACGAGGAACTCGAGGACGGTGGTGGCGGTCATCCTCGGTGGCGGCGCCGGGACGAGGCTCTTCCCGCTCACCAAGCCCGAGCTGTTTTGGCGATAAAGAGGGAAGGTTACGGCATTAAATGTAGCGGCCAGCGTGGTGTTCTCACAGAAAAATTTCAGCAAGCAACTGCTGTATGCCTCTCCTCTTTAGCAGGAATTATTTTCAGGAAGTGAATCGAGATCTAAAATAGCCAATGAACTCGATTAGAATTTAGCTCTTTCAGTAAGTAGTACACTCCCCCAAAATGAACTGAAGGAAAACCACTGGTAGTTTGTTGCTACCAGTGGTTACCTAGAATCCTTGAAGGAAAACCAGTGGTTCTTTGGTGCTACCAGTGGTTACCTAGAATCCTGCACTGGGGAAGGATTATTTATCCCAGATGGTTTCAAGATCTCAGATTTATCAGTCCAAGATTAAATGATCAATGAATGTTGTGTTGTTCTTTGTTATATAGATATATATTGCACTATTAGTTTAACAAATTAAGAAGAAAGGAAGAAATGAATTATAAATAACTAGCCACAAACTTGCTGTTTCCAGAGTTTCTCTGGGAACAAGCGAGTTATCTTTCAGCTTCTGGCTGACTTCTCACTGTTTCACTGTAGATAGCGTGGTATAGGGTATTAGGGTTTGTATCACTAGATGAATAGATTACCATTCAAAACATGCTTGCACTAGCATCAGTGGTCCAGCAGTGAACAAGTGATGAGTTTTTAGAACTTGCGTCGGTACCTCCTTTGTATCTGACTTTTAGTGTGTTGGCATTTTTTATTTCTGTTTTTTTTTCTGATAAACTGTCATTTTATTCAATTCATGAACCCCTCCAGAAAATGTGAACAGATGGATTTAAATGACTCGTGCATTATTGAAATACCAATTGCATAGAATTATTTGTACACAAATTATCTCTGTGTATTGTTGTTTTAAAACTGTTTGCTTACTCTAGCATTTTTTACTTTGAAATCATGTGCCGTATTATAAAAAAAGCCAGGCTAACTCTGTTTTGCTCGGTATTTCAAAGTTCCTACTTTAGTGTTTCTTATACAAGTTATGGCTTTAACACTGTTTTCCTTCTAACAGACTTGATTTTAACCTGTGTGTTATGCATTGCTTATTGAATGTAAGTCTGATTCACGACAAAATTTGTACAGATTAATATCCCATATGGGCGTCCAACAGAGTTTTCAGTTATGTCTGCCGATGGTATTGATTATAATTTAAAGCCGGCAGAAAACACATTGTGAGTATCGAATCTAGGCACTGTTTTCTTGTTTAGTTTGAACACATCAGGTAAACTCTTGTAGTTATTAGATCCATATGCACCAAATGGATGGATATTTTTGATAGACCCTTAAATATTTTAGCAGCAGGCCTCTTCCTACACCTTTCCCTCAAACAGCCATACGCTTCATCACTTATTTTTATGATACTGTTAAAAATCTGCTCACTTGTCTAATACTATTCAGTATTGAAAGCATGGCAACTGAGGACCCAGATTCCTTCACAAGTACATATCTGGAAATCGAAATCAAACTTGAACTGCAAATCGTCATTGGCTGACAGAGTACACCATTGGCTTGAATTGAAAATCTTGTCCTTGGCTGTCAGAATACTCCGCTAGACCAATCTCATGCATTTTTAGTGACTATATTTTTAGTGCTATGATGTTTATTTTTTTATTACTGATTACTGATGAGCTTATACAGTACTATGATCAGCAGCAATTATATACTGCTTATGTTGCTACACATTTCGATTTTGCAGGTCACGGGATGCACTTGTTATTGTATTTAAATTGTTCAGAATGATGGTATGAGTTCATTATCTCTTATACAAGGCATAGCATGTTAGCATCCCCTTTACTATCTTTTTTCAACAATATGTGGGCCATCATGAGGTGATGGTTCCCATTTCATTGTAGTTGTAACCAAGTATTGTTTGATGACTAGGTGCTTGTTGGGCCTGCATTATCAACTTATAAAAAATTAGTCAATTGCCGCATAATTAGTTCTCATTGACGGTGTTGCCTGTGATTGAGTCTATTGCAGTAGTACCATTACCACACTGCTGCTGCACGTGGATAAACTTTTCTTTGAACAGAAGGCAGGAGCACTGCCAATTCATTATAGACGAATAGAAACTGTACGTGTCGTAAATGAATCTTAAGTTTGGTTACCATATTCATGGTTGCCTTGCCTCTTCTTTTCTTTTTTTTTTATACCAATTCATTATAGGTGAATGGAAACTGTACATGTCGTAAATGAATCTTAAGTTTGGTTACCATATTCACGGTTGCCTTGCCTCTTCTTCTTTTTTTTTTGGATAGAGACACAAATATCACCAGATTAGAGACAGCCCAGCACAAAGGCCAGTTGTCAGATCAAGAACATTCATGGGAAAAATCCCCCATCCAAAGGCCGAGGCTATCCTCAATTCCTCGGTCGATAAGAACCCAAATTAGCCGGTTCATGGCGGCAACATTGCTCTGTCTTGGACAAAGCACCACTACAACTTGATCAAAACACAATTTCATAGTTACTTTTGCTTCGAAATTATGACCGCTTCCACACATCGTGGGGTTTCTCTAAGGTTTCTCTAAGATATGCACATTGCTTAGTTGCTTACTTTTTCATGTACATGAACTGTGATTCATAATGCATAATTGTGGTAAGCGTGGTACATAAATGTTCATAGGTGTAGGTCCAAGATGAAATCTGAAAGCACAGTGAGATACGCCAATGCTAGAGTGATTAGTGAATTTATGCATTAATACATACTTGTATGATGAAAATTATTATGTCTTGGTATACTAAATAATCCACAATTCATATCCAAAATGTATTGTTCAATTCCTTGTTATTTCATCACAATACCCTGCTAAAAATTGTCACACTATTTCTTGCACAAACTGTAATGCGGTGTGTTTTTGTTCTGCAGGATGCCAAAGCTAAAGACATAGAAGATGTGCTTATTCTTTCCATTTCGGTAGCTTATGTTCATGGACATTGAAGCTGCTTCCTTTTGATATTTTAAGGGGATTTTCTTTGTTAAATCTCTTTTTGATATTCTAACATCAGCCATGTTAGATCAGCAAGACACTAAATCCAAAGTATTTTAGTTTCTTTTAAATAGTCAAATGTACTAATTTCTTGATCAGATTTGAGATTTCTCTTAACTGGATGGCCATTCATATGCAGGAGGAGCTTTCTCCATTCCACGGCGGTGAGACAGAAGCTCTGAAGATAATGGGAGAATCGCACCAAGACAAGGTGTGTCGAAAAATTAAGCGACCACTTCATTTTCATTGACAAGTGACAACCATGATTTCGCCTCTTCGTCCTCGGCTCCTCCCTGATGGCGCCATTGATGCGGTGGACAGTGGTGGCAGCAATGGCCACCTCCTCCTCTACTATCCACGGTCAGCATCTCCCAATTTTCCTTCTCGTCTCCTTGGCTCTAGAGCAGCATATTTGACATGAGGAGCACCGATTTTGTTTTGGGACTCCCAATTTCGATCGTATGAAAGTAAACATTACTGTGCACTATACTTGTTTTGAGTTGCGTTGTATTCATCATAACTTGTGCTGTATTTGTATCAAACCTGTGATATACTTTTAAGAATATGTTGTGTTTTAATTTGTGGCTTTTAAATTTGGAGACAAACTATTGTAATATGAGATAAAATAGAGATAGTTTGATTAGTATCCATATTCGCTCCGACTAATTAAATATCCGATCTGACTCCGAATCCAAAAATTATCCTAAACGAATCTAGATATGATTTTGGTGATATCCTATCCCAATCCGATCCGTTTACACCCCTTTATAGCACACAAGGAACTATTTGCACCCACTAATATTTGTCTAGAAATAGCTGCACATAGAGGTTCACTAGAACTTAGAAGGACCTTTTAACATCAGGATGTGCACGACTATTTTGGTTGGGGGTTAAAGGGTGGATTATATGAATGCTATACGTAGTTGTTTGAAACTTTGGATAGTGGAAGAGGAACTTAGGAGTTAGGATTATCTTTGTAACATCCCAAATTTTTAAAACCAATTTGGCACGTTAATAATTTCTTAAGTGCATGATTTAAAAATGTTAAATCACTCATTGTTGCATCATGACATCATCACTTCATGCATTGCATCTAAATTAGAAAAATAATTTAATCTTTCCAAGTCTATGTCCTTTGGTGGAAAAATATGGTGATTATTTTAAATAATATTTTCTATAAACCAATACCCCAAGTGAAGTTATTTGGAATTATATTTTAATTGTTGGGGAAACAAAATAATATTTCCTAAGTATTATTGTATTCAAAAAGAGTATTTGAAATGGAAAGCTCTTTGGAAATCAGAAAAATCCAAAAGGCCTTAATCCCTTCTTGGCCCAGCCGCCCGTCCTCCTCCTCCTTTTCTTTCGTTTTCCCTTCTCTCTCTGGTTGGGCAGGCTGCCACTCCCACTCCGCCTTTTTCCTCCTTTCCCTTCTCTCTCGGTTGGGCCTTGGCGTCTGTAAGCCCGATCCGCTCACTGCCCGCCGCTTATACCCGGCCAGGCCTTGGCAACAGCGGTCCTTGTTGTCGGCGTCTCTCCTCTTCCCTGTTTTCTTCTTCACGCACGCCCGTCTCACTTGATCGCCGTCGGCAGGCCCTCTCTCTCTCTTCCGGCCTCGCCACTTCGTCTCCCATGAAATCTCTTGCCCTACACCCTTCCGCGGACCCTCTCCGTCCCCACCCTTTCTTATCCTATCGCCGCCTAACCGCCTCGGCGCATTCACTTCACTTCAGACCGCTAGAATCGACGCGGCGACCGCCAACCCCACGCGTCGCATTGAATACGTTCGGCGGCTTCGCCTATAAGTGAGGAATCTGCTCCCTTGCTCTCTGCTTTTCGCCATTGCATTGCCCTTCACTCCGAGGTCGGTCGCCACCCTTCTCCGCGTCGCCATCGTTCCTCCATTGTTCCGCCTTATTCTCTCGCGCCATCCTCACCGTGTAATTGGCGCAGTCATCCGTGGAGCTCGCGCTCGGTGAAGAGGAGCCGTTCAACCGTGTTCGTCCCGGTGTCGCTCCTAGTGCTGTGACCTCGCCATTGCCGCCACGCCGCTTGTCACTCCTTACTCCCGGTGAGCTCGCTTACAGTTCTCCTAGACCCATTATTGTTTCCGTAGCGTCTAATTGGTCGAGGTGGCGGAATCGCCGCGCCGTGGGAATCGCCGCCGGAAACCCCCACTGCTTTTTCCCTGCTTGCCTCTGCGGTGCCACCGACCGGTGGGCCCTCTGTCACTCAGCGCAAGCTCTGCTGGCTCTCGCTTCACATGTGGTGTGCGAGGCAGCGTTCTTGCGATTAGCGTCGGTCGAGCCGACCCATTGCCATTTAACCTCTCCTTCTTTTTATTTTCTTTTATAGTTTCCAACTAAATCATTTCCGGGTTCACTAAAAGTATTTATTAAAATAGCTTGTGCATGCTAAAAATTCTGTAAAAATTAGTAAAATTACTCTATTAGTTTCTGAACCTGGGAAAATTATGTAATTGCATGTCATGCATTTGGAATCCATTTTTGGTTAAATAGATAAGCTCTAGGTGCATCATTAATTTCATGTGCTGTAAATATTCTATAAAAATTTAGGAAAAATACCTTGGAGGTTGCTGGACACTAAAAATATTAGTTGTATGCATGGCATCCATCCAGCATCTGTTTTAGTTATGCAAGTAATTTTGGGATGGCATCATACCATGTGTGCATTAACCATTTAGCATCATGTTTCCTTTAAATGTAAATGCATGGAAAATGGGATTTCTGCATTTTTCTAAAAACAGCATGGCATAAAGTATTTTACTTATGTGTGTTGTATTGTTTTGCATGCGTGTGCGCGTTTAGGAGGTCAAGCTCTCGAAGACCCGATCGACGACGTCCCCTTCGCTTTCCCCGGAACCGATCAAGGCAAGTCCCCCTTTGATCATATTGAGAAGCCATTTTCGGTTATTTAGAAAATATTATTAGACTTGAAAATATGCATGCTAGTTTAAAAGATAAATGCCGTATTTCCTAGACTTAGTTATCATGACTGAATAGAAAGGTAAGAAATATGGTAGGATTAAACCTAAGGCTAAAATATGAATTGCTCTTATTTATATGCTTTGATTGTGGTAGGATAAATGCTTAAAATCATTTATGCGGAATGATTCAATCATTTGTGTGAAAGGTGAATGTTTTGAGAAATGGTTGGAAAAGGGTGATTTAAAGATAGCGCATCGGGGTGATCTTTGAGTAGGAAATGATTTTTCTCTTACCCCAAAATCTTTCCGACTAGGAGATATTTTGTCGGTTGGTGCGAGAGGGCACCATGTTTCAAACGGGCTAAAATATCAAATCTCCCTAGTCTAAGGACCGCTCATCCTATGATCCTATGAATCGAGCCATTCTGATGCGACCTCGAGCCTCGGAATGGGGCCGGGCCCGATCGTTGGCCCTCGTGGTTGATGGTCTTATGGCGAAACACCGTCTGGTCGTAGCCTCTCGAGGTAAGGCGTACCACTCTGCAGAGTTAAAAGCGTCATGATAGCCGTGCTTTCGCGTTATGAGCATCTGAAGGGTGATTATATGGTAGTTTCTTCATTTTAAAACAAATTTAGAAAAGGGATTTTAAGGAAAGGATTTGAGATGAGTAAGGATTTGAGAAGGATTTCGTTTGAGCTAGGTGCCACCGCGATATTTCGGATTGGGTGACGGCCTACTGGAAGTGTCGCGGGAATGGACCTAGCCGTTTGAGAAAAGAAAAGAAGAAGAATTTTGTTCTCGCTATGGCACTGAGGCCAAGTGGCGAGAACCGTTTGAGAAGAGCCCAAAGAAAGTGATTAAGATTTATTGTTTCTAAATTGCTTTGTCAAAACTAGGCTAATAAATGCGTTTTCGCAAAATATCCTAAGCCTTCCTTGTGCGGAACCGCATTTGCATAATTCCGGACTTGCGAGTACAATTTGTACTCACCATCCTTTTCTCCCCTCTCTTTTCAAAATTTCAACAGCTGGTCCATCCGAGTATGGCCCGCCGTCCGGAGGAGGACCGGATTACGTCGAGGCGTTCTCCGGCGAAGAGTATGAAGATTAGGGTTCTGCGTTCCTCTGACCTCCGTGCTGTGGGATGAATAAAATTCTAGATGTTGTATTAGGCTTGTATCACTGTACTTTCGATTTGCGGCTGCGAGCCGTTGTATATGTTGTTTGTCTGGGACTATGTTCCTCTTGTAATAAAATCGTTGGCACTTTGTTCGTTTACGATATCTGTGTGTACTAGCCATGATCCTTGGGACTAGTACGGGTTTACGCAGGTGGAATCCGATCTTGTAAATCGGGTGCCGACAATCTTATAAGAAGAGAAACAAACTACGTAAATATAGTAAATATATTTAAGCTTCTTCCTATAGTAAATATAGGTTTATAATCTGGTACGGGTTTGACATTCTAGACCAATAATTTTTATATCAAATAATGTTTCAACCTAAATGATCCAAGCTACAACATGCCACGTGCTACACTCTCGATCTTTCCTGCAAATCACCCTTCATGCTTATATTTTTGTCTACTAATTATGTTTTTGTTTCATCCTTTTATGGTCCGTGGCAGAGCACGGGTATTTTACTAGTTTCTGAAAAGCACGTATATGTGTAAACCCTTAGACGCTGTTCAGCTATTGTTCACATATTCTTATCACTATTTATCAGCATTTTTTCTATTTTATTTGCTACCGACTTACCCTAAAAATACTGTTAAATATACCCTTACATGCATGCATGCATCTGCATGGATACGCTTGAACTCGGTATAAACTGTAAACTTGATTCGAGGTTAAACCTTGAACCCTAACCCTAGACTTGATATCGAAGCTTCTGAAAACTGAACGCTTTGACTCATTGATGTTGTTTTCTCGCGATTCGGAATATACTCTTGAAGTTCCAACAACCAAATGAGCTAAGTCGTCAAATGTTTGGAGTTTTCGACTTCCACATCCCTTCAAGTTAAGATCATAATACACGACAAATATTTGTAGCTAGAAAGACGGCACAACATTGGTAGAGAACACCATGCATGCTAACGCACGTTGCCACATACTAGCAATGAGCCTATGACTCATGAGTCATGACGTTGGTGGACCTGTCAAGCCGCCACTCACGGTGCGGGAACACTTGTGCGCATGTCCCACGCTATACATTTACATCAATGACAATTTCCTTCATTTGTCTCGTTCGAACATACTCAACAAGTTTTCTATTTATCTCCTCTAAAACATTATTGGCATTCCCTCTACTCATCTTTTAAAATTCCTTCACAATTTATACTACATTTTAAAATATTTCTTTCCTCTAGCAGTTTCTTTATATCTGTTATAATATTATGAAAATGACAGTTGTGCAAGCTCTTAGAGCACAAAGCAGTTTTTTCGAACCAACGTTTTCACTTCTTGAAGCTAATTAAGCTGGGCAAAGTAGCTTTTTAAAACCACCTGCGAAAACTTTTAGAGTAAATTGTTAAACCACAAGCATGCAGCTGCTGAGCTGCCGCTGCCATGCATTGAAGGGAGATGTAAAGCTGTAGCTACTTCAGCCAAGCATCCGTTTAGCTTAAAAATAACGAGTTTCATTTCATGGTCCTGCATGCATGTATATCATGATAATTATGAAATAAATTAACATATACTATGTAAAGTTACGTCGAATTGAGAAGGTCAAATACTTTCTTCATCTTTTCTATTAAGAAACCACACGCCAGCTAGAGCTTTCACACACAATTCAAACTCACCATGAAAAACTATTAATGCTTAACTATTCGGCTAATCAAATCCATACACAAGGAACGTCCTTATAGTATCACCCAACATCACTAAATTTTTAATCTCTATATCCCATCTCCAAACCACTATATAACTAAAAATAAAATAAAGGGCTAACAACAAAGGGGGATTTTTTTTTGTACCAAAACCCCTTCTTTCCTTCTATTTTACACTAAAAATTATAGGTGAGTCTAATGTGAAGCTCCACTGTCAGTGGCGGAGGACGGATGAAAATTAAGGTATGGCGGGTTTGGAAAACGCATTCAACACAATCCTAATGCTACCGTTCCTCCTCTTCCCCTTTGACTTCTCATTGCCATGAACACTTCACGGTATAATCTTCTCAATGGGAATCCACAATCGCTTTTCAAATCAACAAGTGAAATCGAACATAATCAACATATAATCATATATAAAAATGGGTCTCCTAACTGTGTAATCTTCATAAAATCATTAGGATTTAGGAGTTAAACTTTAAAGTTACCTTGGCGACGTGGCGGTGGCGAGGCGAGGCGCCGAGGAGGCGGGCAGGCCGCAGGCGGCCGTGGCCGAGGCGGGCAGGCGGCGGCTGGAGAAGCGACGAGGCGGCGGCCCGGGAGGCGACCTGGCGAGTGGCGACGGCGGCCTGGCCGTGGCCGGGCGAGGCGACGGGCGCCGGGCGCGAGGGAGCGAGGCGCCGGGGGCGACCGCTCGAGGCCGCGAGCGCGAGGGCGCGAGGGGCGACGGCGCGAGCGCAAGGCGCCGGGCGCGAGGCGGCGGCCGGCGGCGGCGGCCGGCCCTAACCCAGTAATCCTAGCTGGCTAGCTGCGCGGCGCCTGCTCGTGCTCGGGAGGACGCGAGGGACAGAGGTTAGAGGGAGACAGGGACTCGGCCACTCGGGGAGTGAGGCAGGCTGGCAGGGGGCTCGGGCCGCTCGGCGCCTCGGCCTGTCGGGCGCTAGGCTAGCTGGGCCTGGGCTGCGGCCTGCAGGGCACTGGGCTGACCGAATTACTAAGGGGGGTACCCTAGGCTTGCTGGGCCAAGGTATGGCGCAGGCCATACCTTGCCATAACGGGCCCTCCGCCCCTGTCCACTGTCATATACACCATCTACCTTTATCATTAAAAAAAATAGAGATCGGAGACAGAGTTTTAAGTAAAAAAAAATTTAGAGATCAACAATTTAACACCCTATGTAAGATCGGTAGCAGCAGTCTCAACAGTGAAATAGCACCACCTAGCCCGGAAGGAAATTTGCTCGCACCTGGTGCGAAACCTAACGTCTTGTCGCGCCCCTCAGAGATGGCGACGAGTGTCCCGAGCCCTTTATGCGGCGCTGCAAACAAAGCAGCCATAGACGAAAGGTGAGCAAGACGCGAGAGTTGGTTCTATTTGCCGCCAAACAATGAATACGCGATCTTGGTTCGGCAAGCGGCGTTGCGACCAAAAAAGAGGCGGACGCAAGAGGTCGGTTATGGTTAGGGTTAATCGCTTTGAGATGACGGCAAAGAATCGGCGATTGAGCTGCGATCAGATTGCAATCCGTATTCTCGAATCGTGGATTATAGCAGGATCGACATCATCTCCATGTCAAATTTAGCACAAGATTTTGGTTCGATGATTTAAGAAAGCCCTCATCGTTCCAACGAAGAGATCCCTAATGTAAGATTAATATACCAACTCTTGTCTTTGTCTTTTGGTTGATCCCGATATTAAGAATAGTGGGACATGGGTTGTTCTCTAGGCTCTAAGCACCAAAGCATGATTTTTTCCGATTGTAGTATAAGGCGACGGTTTGATTGTGGAGAGGAGAAATTAGTATTTGTGTGCGATTTCAGTCAATTGAGCCTATTTTTTAAGAGTATCAATTGAGCCTAATTCAATTGATCTTATCTGTCAATTGACGCTAATTCAATAGATCTTATCTATCAATTGATCCCCATATTAAGAATAGTGGCACGTGGATTGTTCTTCTCTAGGCCCTAAGCACCGGCATGACTCTTGTCTTTGTCTTTTTCCGATTGTAGTATAAGGTGACGGTTTATCAGATTAATTAGTATTTTTCTCAATGACAGGTGAAAGAAGATGTTATGTCTGAAAATGTACCCAAGGTGGGAATGACCTTCCAATCAGAAGATGAAGCGTATGACTTCTATAATGCATATGCTCGCAAAGTTGGTTTTAGTATACGGAAGGAACATGGAAAAACAAGGCCGGACAAAACATTATGTGCTAAGCATCTAGTTTGCAGCAATGAAGGTCGAAAGGTATTCATCCAAATTTATGAAACAAAAAAGAGCGTGCATCAACAAGGTCAAATTGCAAGGCATTTGTTCGATTCACAATTTCTAGAGACGGTGTTTGGACGGTGCGGAAAGTTGAACTAGGCCATAACCATGCTCTTGTAAGTCCAAATAAGGCGCATATGTTGAGATCATAACGTCATATGCAAGAGGGTGATAAGCACATTATTGAAAGAATGCGAGAAGCAGGAATTAAATCATCTGAAATTTATGGCTTCTTTGAACAGTGGTGTGGGGGAGATGAGAATGTACCTTTCCTTCCAATGGATTGCAATAATCATGTCAGTCGTCAGCGCAAAAAGTACTTGGAAGCGAAAGACGCTCAGACTTTATTGGACTATTTAGAGAACAAGCAAAGTGAAGATCCCTCTTTTTTTTATGCCCTTCAGCTAGATAAAGAAGACGGTCGGGTTGCTAGTTTCTTTTGGGCTGATAGCCAATCTATCAGTGACTATGCTTGCTTCGGCGATGTGTTATCCGTTGACACCACATTTCAGACAAACAAGTGTCAAATGCCCTTTGCGCCAATACTTGGAACAAACCATCACAAGCAAACAATACTTTTTGGGGCTACGTTGCTATTTGATGAATCCGCTGAATCATTTTTTTGGTTGTTTAGCACCTTCCTTAAAGCAATGTCCGGCAAGGAACCAACCACAATTTTCACTGATCAGTGTGCTGCAATGGCAAAGGCAATTGGAATGGTGTTCCCAAACACAAGGCATCGTCTTTGCTTGTGGCATATATACCAAAATGCTGCTAAGCATCTTAGTCAAGTTATTGCCAACCATTCCAAGTTTCTTTCAGACTTCAAGAATTGTATATATGAAGAAAGATCGGTGAGCCACTTCAATCTGAAATGGCAAGAATTATTGACTACCTACAATCTTGAAGAGAATGCATGGCTAAAAAATCTATATTGCCTTCGTGAGAAGTGGGCTAGCATCTACCGTCGTGATTCTTTTTGTGCTGATATGACATCCACACAAAGGAGCGAGGGTATGAATAATGTCTTCAAGAAATCTTTTCGGCGAAAACTGTCAATTTCAGAGCTACTTATACAATATGACAAATGTAATGCCCGGCTTCGTCGTAATGAATTGTATGAGGACTTTAAGTCTAGAAATAGCAGTCCAAATCCCTATGTGTCTAGTTTACCAATGCTTAAGACTGCAGCGGTAGCATATACAAGGAACCTTTTTGCTGATTTTGAAGATGAATTTAAAAGACAATTTCCTTTGTTATGCACATTGACACATGAGGAGGGGACAACTAGCACCTTTATGGTAGCAACTTTTAACAAAGAAGAGGATGAAGCTATTGTCACATTTAATTGTGAGAGTATGGATTCAACATGTTCTTGCAACAAGTATACTTGCTCAGGTTTGTATTCACTGACCTGCACATGCACTTATTAATCTACTGTCATATTATTGCTAACATGATTTATTTCTGAGCAATACTTCCTGCCCATGTAGGAATACTCTGCAAACATATTCTACGAGTCTTCAACTTCAAGAACATCTTTATCTTGCCACCGCAATATATACTAAATAGATGGACAATGTATGCAAAAAAGGGATCACTTTCTTATAAAGCACCGGGTAATATGGAAAGTTTACAAGCACGTTGTGCTCGGATATCTCGGAACACAATATCTCTCGCATTGAAATGTGTAATTTCAAAAGAGGTTGTTGATCACTTCGAAAATGGCATAGATAAGTTGGCATTGGAAGTGGAAGATTTAATAAGCAAAATAAATTTAGATTCCGATGAGATTCCACAATTGTACTCTTGAGTGCAATCAAAGATGTTGCAAAGACGAGAATATCATTTAGAGCTCCACCACATCAAAAAGGTGCAACCGAAAAAGATCAAAAGTGTACTTGAAAAAGGAAACAAGAAATCAACTAAGCAGCCTAGAAAAAAAGGTACCTCTCTTTTACTTAGCATTGCTCTCTTTTCAATTTTATTAAATATTAGTGCTTCACAGGAAAAGATCCAAGTGCCTTAGATGGACCTTCACAGGAAAATACATTCGCAAATGGACCTTCCCAATCTAATGTAAGATCGGCAAACCAAATCATCTCGTCCATCTCATATTTGTACATTGACCTCATTCATGTTCTACTTTTATTGGTCTAGGACAACATTCCTTCTCTTGATGGTTCGACCATGTTATTTCCAACTATCCAAGGAGAATATACAAATATGTTGTTTGGAGAATACCCACAAACTACCGTGTTGTCTACTTCTCAAAGGCTAGAGTTTGATGAAGGCGAAGCGTACAAGATTCTCTAGGTGAAATGAGTTAGACTGGAAGTGGATATATTTTGTAAATATAGTGCTAATATAGATGGCATACTTTTGTATATGAAATGCAATGGCCTTGAAGTACTGCTGATATGGAAGTTGTCAGGCCAAATATACTAATATAGATGGCATACTTTTGTTGTATATGGCATACTTTTGCATATATATATATATATGCATGGACGATCTGGAATCTGGAATTTGTGCTATTGTATATATGCATATATCTAGAGAAAAATCTGGAATTTGGATGGCCATTTGTATATATGTGCTCCTGTATTTGTCATGGTCTAATGTTGATTCATTCCTGAGCAATGTGTGGTCTTATTCAGTCATGAGATGAGTTCAGTCCTCAGTTCTATTTCAGATTTGTTACTAGAAAACTAGCCTTGTTCATTTCAGTTATATATAAACATGCTTTCTTTTCATTTCAGTAAATTACATGAGCTCCAAACTGAAACAAGCATGTTCATTTACATATAAAACTTGAATTCTAGAGATACATAGTACTGTAATAGATGCCCTTTGGTTGGCCTGCATTTGGTTTCAAACTTTTCTTTTGGAGCTTTTATTTGGTTCCAAACTTCTCTTCCAGAGCTTTCATTTGGAGCACCAGTTTAGAACTCAATTACAAACTGCACAAATCAGGAGCAACTCATACATGTAGTTTAAAAAGAATCAATGTCATTGATAGACCAGTTGAGTACATTATGAACTCAATTTCTCCAGTAAATTACAAACTGCTCAAATCTGGAGCACCCCATACATTTCTTCAGTCAATTACAAATTGCTCAAATCTGAGCACCTCATTCATGCAGTTCAAATAGAAACAATGACATTGATAGACCATTTCAAAGAAATTACAAACTCAAAATCTCGAATCAATTACATCTTGCTCAAATTTAGAGCACCTCATACATGTAGTTCAAATAGAAACAATCCCATCTTCAGTCAATTACACACTTCACCCCAACAAAGATGGCAGCAGCAGGGGCGGCTCCCTTGCGAGGAGGTGTCGGCGGCGGTTCACCAGCGAGGCGGTCACGGCGGCGGCTCCCGAGCGATGGCGGCGGAGGGTCCCAATGAGGCGACGGCGGGCGCGGCGGCTATGGGTCAGCAAAGCTCCCAACAGTGGCGGCGTTAGAGGTCGCTGAAGCGAGGCGGCGACGGCCGATCCCGAAGCGGCGGCGGCGGCGAAAGCGGCAAAGCTGCCGCGAAGTTCCCGAAGATGCGATGGCGGCGCGGCGGGTCCCGAGGATGCGGCGGCGGCGGATTTCACTTCGGGATTACAACGATCGCAGCTCAATCGCCGATTCTCGCCGTCATCTCGAGCGATTAACCCTAACCATAACCGACCTCTTGCGTCCGCCTCTTTTTTGGTCGCTATACCGCACCGAACCAAGTTCGCGGCTGGCTTTGTTTGATTTGCGGCAGAACCAACTCTCGCGTGCGCTCTCGCTCGGCGTCTTCTTGCTTGTTTGCAGCGCTTTCGCATAAAGGGCTCGGGACACGCGTCGTCATCTGCGCAGGGGTGCGACGCACGTTGGCTCGCAGTAGGTGCGAGCAAATTTCCTTCCCACCCAGCACTGCTCTTACTGCTACCTGGTTGGTGACCAGTGTCACGCATCTGCCAAAGGGACCCCACCTAACAACGCCCACGCGCCATAAATGGGGCGCGCTCCGGCCAGTGGCCGCGGCGGAAGGCGCCACGCGGGACGGGGCGCCGGAGGCCGAAACGGCATGCGGATGCGGATGCGGATGCCGGGCCGCACGCCCCGCCCACACGCCTCCCACTGGAAGCTGGACGCCACCCCCACCTCCCCTCCTCCAGAGTCCAGAGTCCAGCGCGCGCGCCCCGCGACTCGCCCCCGCCTACGTGTCGCCCCGCGCTCGCCCACGTGGCCGCGCACCCCGCCCCGCCCTCCCACGTGCCCCTCCCCCTGCGCGCATCCGATTGGCCGCCCCCGTCTTCTTAACCCGCCCCACCCCCCCGGGCCGGGCCCCCACCATCGCCGCGCTCTCTCACTGTCACTGCCGCTGCTGGCCGCCGCTGCCGGCGAGGCGACAATGGCCATGGTGCAGCCGGTGGACATGGCCGTGAAGGCCAACGAGATCATGGCCAGGTTCCGGCCCATCGCGCCCAGGCCCTCCGCCGCCCTGCCGACCTCGCCGCCGGCGGGAGACGCCGCCGCGGCGGCGGCGGCCACGAACCGGGTGCTGTGCCAGCTGCAGGCCAGGCCGTGCCGGGCGCGGAAGCGCGGGCGCCTGAGCGTCGCGCCGGCGTCCCCGCCGGCCGCCGGCAAGAGGAAGCGGGCGCTGGCGGAGTACCCGGCGCCGCTCCGCTGCGCGGCGGCCACGGACGCGGTGGTGGCCACCGCCACGAGGGCGAGTGTGCTCTCGCCGGCGAGGCTGTCGCCCGTGGCGGTGGCGGTGGCGGCGGTGGCGGCGGCGGTGAGGGAGGAGGAGGAGGAGGACGAGGAGGAGAGGGACGTCCCCGTGGAGCGCGACCTGCTGCGGAAGCTGCTGGAGCCGAAGGTAATCTCGCCGCGGGCGGTGCGCCCCGTCGGCTCCATCATCCACGTGGAGTCCGTCTCCGTCGTCCACGGCGCCGCCGCCGCCGCGTCGAAGACGCGGAGGGAGCTGGAGGCGGAGCTGGAGTCGGACGCGCTCCCGGCGGTCGTCACCGACGCGAGCCACCGCGTCCGGTTGGTGAACGACGCGTACAAGAAGATGGTGGGGCAGCCGGAGTGCCCGTGGCTCGACGCCGTGGCAGCCGCCGCCGCGTCTAGGAGGATCAGCGGCGAGGTGGCGCTCGTGGTTCACGAGACGGCGCCGCCGCCGCCGGAGTCTCACGTCGGCTTCTCTTGCACGGCCAAGATCGAGTGGGAGCGCGACGGCAAGCGGGCTTCCATCCGCGCCCCGTGCGACGTCAACCGGCTGCAGTGTGAGTCCGGCGACTACCTCTTCACCTGGAGGTTTCGCACCGGCGACGCATCGGCCAGCCACCTCACCGGCGGCGACGGCGATGCATGATGCGTCGGGAACTCGGAGCAGCTTACACATCCAACATTGTGACACACCATGACACCATCACCGCGTGCGAAATCAAGCTCATAGGTTAGGGTGCATAAGTGCATGTTATTAGTAAACTAGATCACCGGCTGCTTCCTTCCTCTTGTGCGAAGTCGTTTTATAGAATGCATGACCATGTTTTAAAGTACACATGAAGTTGACTGGAGAATGCAAGAGAAACTGTGGCCGTCTTTCGCGTTTTACCTTTCGGTTTGGTTGGGGGTGAAAGTGGAGGGCCTAAAAAATACGATGAAAAGCGAAAAGGCTAAAAACATTATAAAAAGAATATTATTGGAGACTGTCTATTGCATAGTTGCCTGTTTTTTTTTTTTAACCTTCAGTCGATTTTCTGGTCCAGATCAACCCGCGCCCCTCGCTCTCTCTCTTACCTTCCCCTTCTCCTCCCCTCCACTGCTCCTGACCCCAACTCGTCCCCCTGCTCCGCGCTCCTCCTCCTCCTCCCTCTCCTCCATCCACTTGCTGTGGCCATGTCGCTTAGCCCCCGCCACCCACCTCACCTCCACGCGCTTCCTCACCATCCTAACCCGTATTGTCGCCTCCACCCCGCCACCGCCGCCTTCAACCGCCTTTTCACGTCGCCGGCTCGTCGGCGCCGCCGCCTCATGGCCGCTCACTCCATCCCCACCAACGCCGGATCGCCGCCTCACGCCATCCTCTAAGCTCGGCGGCACTGATGTACCTAACCCGAACCCCACCTAAACCCTAACCATCCATGGCGGCGGAGAGGAGGAGGTCATGGAGGAGGAAGACGGAGGAGGAGGTCGCCAAGGAGAGGAGGAAGAAGGTGGCGGCGCGCTGCCGGAGAGGAGGAAGAAGGTGCACCAGATAAGGTATGTCCAATCGACTGATGGCTCATTAAATCTCAGGCAACTGATTTATAGCAAAACCAATATTATTGAGATCTTTTAAAAAATCTCACGAAGTATTAAAAAATATTTAAAAATATTATAATAAATAATCCATAAAAAATAAAATTGTTATAAAATATTACGATAAAAAAATCTGTATAAAATATAAATTTTAGAACCAAACCGCGAACCGGAACTTATAATTTGTGCTCATATGAAGTTACCTAAAAGTGCAAGAGAAACTGTAACTTTGTTCTTCGGTGAAATCGCTCGTTAAATTTGGCTTGTTCTTCTTGCGCTCATTTAGTAGCGACAGTGAATTGATTCCATAATCCATACATGTGCATGCATGTAGATTTAGAACTAATGACATGGCTGCAACGCTGGGAATGCGGTCGCTAGTTTAATAGAAAGATCTGTGCGTTAACGAAAGCTTTATGAAATGAGATAAGGTACATTCGTACAGGTAAAGCACATTACGGAACAAGCATTTGAGAAGACAAAAAGTTTCTTTTGATCGCAACGCGTGCTTATTACATGTTCGATCGAAACATGTTTCGGTTCATGTTGCAATGACGGATTTTGATACAAAGAACAGGAAGGCAGGTAAAAGCAACGTCTTCTGGCGTCAAAACACAACATGCTCAGGCTGCTTGCTCTGCCTTCGGGGGGCCCCTCCACTTGAAGTTCTCCGCGTAGGCCTTGGGCTGCACCATTGAAAAGCAATGGTTAATCACAGACAATCGAAGGGCTTAAAATACGCACGGCGGCTCATGACGTCACTGTGTTGAAAGATAAGTCATGAAAGGTGATGCCGAGGCATTGGCAGAGAAAACCAATAAATCAAGAGATTCATCTTGCAGGCCTTAAAACAAATATAAGACAGTTACAGAAAAAAGAAAATATGGAGAAATGACAAGCCTTTCAAATGGATACGATGGCTCTGAAATTCTCACAGAAGTGCCGTGATATTTCGTAAATATAGTTCAATTCCGCCTATGCATGTCTGTTTCTAAAATAACAAACGAACGTGCACTGCAGTAGATTGTTTCAAAATTCAGCAGAAAAAGAGTGAGTGTTCAACTCGCTTCCATCGTCAGAATTTGAAAGGCTATGCTACAGCAGAGATGCAAGTTCCCATGCCTTGCGTGGCTCTCTGTGGTTCTCTGAGCCTCCGACGTTCAAACTAGAACGGGTGGTCCACAGATCAAATACACAAGCATGATGTGGCCACAGTAATTCCCAGCGAAGTACGTACTTCGACGATGCTTGCTATAGTATGCTAGCAGCACTATGCCGTTCTTCTCCCACAGATATACTGTTCGGTGCTGTACGCCTCTTCCTCCAGGAACGATTTCTTCTGATCAACGGCACGCGATCTGGTTCGGAACAACGTTCCCCCGTACACTACTTAAAAGACCAGTCATGTATTCGTCAACTCGTGTACAAGACTGCTACAAACCAGTACGGCTGCTGTTCTCTACGCAAGTCCAATCAAATTACTGGATTAACCAAAGTACGGTACAAAACAAGGATAGACATATAACAAATGTTTCTTAGTCAAAGTAAGCCACAGCATTTTCTGCCAAAGAATATGTTACTTCCATGCCATCCATGCGACTATGCCATATAAACTAGAGCGGATGGTCTAGCGATAAGATTTCAACCATACAGAAAATCTCATGTGACACTATCAGGAAATATGTATGTCCACATGCTCTTTAATCTTGCATGTCAATATATCTATTTTTGTTTATAGCAATTCACTCATTGTATGAAATTCTAGTAACTGGACAGCAGCTGACAAACATTCACCTCAAATCCTAGAAGTTTGGCTAATAATTTAATTCACTGGCAGGATATATGAAATGACTGCCAAAATTGTGGTCGCCTTGCGTCGCTACGCACATAAAGTCAGCCTGCCTGCCAACCACTAGTGACTAGCCCATCCTCATAGAATTGCTACTATCAAAACATAGAAGTCGATGAGGATGAGAACTCCGGCCATGGGATAACATTCCAAGCGCTAGCAAACTTGATTCCAAATTTGGTTTTTGTGGCCAAACTGTGACTTCTAGGTTTAAATATTAAAAAACTAACTACTTTTTCATGCATAGAGGGCAGCACAGCTAGTTCAGTTCAGTGTACCAGAGACAAGAAAAATACGAAGGTCAAGAAATTGGTCGAGTGCTCCCATCATCAACAGGCAACCCGTACGATGTGGGCGCAGGCAATTGGTCCTTCGCGTTCCCTTCATGATCTTCTAAACTCGGTACTTGTCATTCCACAAGGCCACAGTCCACAATCCCTTCCCTCACCCCCAAGCTAAAACCAGCCCTACAGTCCGTCCCGCTTTTTCCACTTTCCACATCTGCTCTCAACCCCCAAACCGGCAGTATCAACCTTCCCTCCTAGCTAGGACGGAAGTGTCCAACGGGCGTTGGACAAGCTTGATTCGACACCCACAATTAGATCCAACTCAAAACTTTTTTTTCCATATATCAGCGTATAAACTCTATAAAAATCTGAAAAAAAATTTGAAATTTTCAAATATGCACTAGGTTCAACATATATTATTTCATATTTTTTATGAATGTTCTTGGTCCATTTTACACTTTAGAACACGTTTTTTGCATAATATATTAAGAATATGGAATTATAATAATATATGTTGAACCTAGGGCAAATTAGAGAATTATCATATTTTTTAAAAATATTTTTATCAAATTCATACACCGATATATTGGAAAACAAAGTTTTGAGTTAGGTCTAATCATGGCCATTAAATCCTCTTTGGCAGCCAAGGATGGGCGTCGAACAGGAGCTCGTCCAATGCCCGTTCGATGGCCCCTGCCAGCTAGGATACCACTGCCTCATCTTCCTCCTTCCAAGTACATCATAGTTGTTTTTGTCCTCTTCCACTACAGTAAGGACACATCGTAATGCATTTGACATGCTTCATTACTTATCACATCTAACACTTATCACATCTAACACAGCCAAATTGCATAGGGCATGTGCTTCCACCCTGCCAAGACCCAAGCAACGCTAACACGCTATCTTACTTGTGGTATTGTCACAAAACAAAAAGTTGTTGAGGAAATAATTATATGTGCTACTTGCATGACCATCAACGTTTCATAAACATGCTCTAATTTATTGCAAGGAATTTTTTCTCTTCACCTGCAAATTTCAGTCCACAGTTCTTAATTCTTACTTGCAACTCAAAAGGTAGGTACTTCAATGATCATGTTCCTATCCACTAACACAATTCAAAATAACCATAAACACACTTCGAAGACTAAATGATCTACAATCTCAACATGCTAAAAGACGTTAATTACAGAGATGCAGGATAACCAACTTTTGCCAAAACAAGAAGATGTAATGATGCAATAACCAATTAAAAATGGAAGGTATGTAAGGAGACGTACAAACCTTCAAAACAGGTGTATGACGTTTCCTAACCTGCAAAAAATTACATGACGTTAGTATAAAATTCTCATTTTCGAAGAAACATGAGACACTCTCCAACAAATCAACAATATAAAAATTCATTGCAAGTGACTGAATATATTTCACCAATCACCATAACCCAAAAAAGATACTACTCAAGAATAAATTTTACTCTTAGGATAGGGATTTTTATAAATTGGCTATAAGGACTTAAGTTTTGTTAAAAAAAAAAGTCTATACACCCTCAGTCACCAAAGGTACTTTAGCACGGCTAAATTTGGAAACAATAAAGTGACAAGGTGATGTCATGGTCTCACCCCGATGAGGCAACAATAGCTGCATATAACTCCATACAACCAAAAGGTTTGACTTTTCACTGTTTCACGCACATTATAATTTATTGTCATGTCTTAAAACTATATAAAGGATTTAAATATTCTTTTCAGAACTTCTTGATAGGAATAGCATTTGTATTCATATGAGAACAAAGGGCCAATATATGTAGTGTGCATCAGAAGCCTAAACAAGATAGGGAAAGCCCAGATAAGGGCAAGGATCTAATCTATCCTAATATAATAAAGGAACCTAATACAATCCTATTATATCTCTTAACACTTTTAATATTGACAACTTAATCAAAAGATAACTTTTAACGTCAGAGACAAAACCTGAAAGGCAAAATGAATGCATGGAAGGTAAATGCGCAAAGAGAAAAAATTCAGTCAAGTCTTTAGAGTAAAAGGTCTGGTGATAGTATATGTTCTATTGTTCTCTACAAAATATAGCCTCCCAGTCCCAGAATATGTATTGTAATCAACCTTACACTTTTCAATGATAGACCAAGATAAAGATGCTGTTCGGCAAACTGTGGGATGCATCAAAAGGTAACATCAGAGTAGCTCCTATTACTTTGGCAATTGATCTATCAACAAACAACATATACTAGTGATGGATGCTTATACTAGATGAACCAGATGGTAGTCTTATCTCAATCTATGAAGCAAACCAAGCTTGCTTACTTAAACTTCAGCATTCTATAAGACCATTGACAACATAAAATTGTATTATTGTGATAAACTACAAAGAATCAAGAATTGAATTATCCTACAAGTTCAGAAGAGTGTAAATTAAATTCTGCTTCAATCTTTCCCAATATTCTTGAAGTAGTAGTCCTGAATATAATATCCAATTTGCTAATGTATTCAATACTATCTATCAGGAAGGGGAAAACAGACTCACCACATATTCCCATCCATGTTTTTCAGCAAATGCCTTTGCTGACTCTGCGCTATCAAATGTGAGTCCCGCTTCACCAACATTAGCATATGGATCCCCAGTAGATGTCCATCCCATTAATGGATTTTCCCACCTGTCATTGTGACTAATGTTAGAACCAGTTTCCTAAAAGAAAAAAGAAATCAAGTGTTGCTCACTAGTAGTTCGCATTATGATAGACAATGTTTCGATGAGAATTTCTTGACTTTCCGTATATAGAAGAAATCAAGTGTTGCTCACTAGTAGTTTGCATTATGATAGACATCATAATAAGATGGTGGATGAATGAATACAAATTACCTGGCATATAAAACACATGAATGGATACAATTACGTAGCATATAAAACATACCATTTTAGGACTCATTCTCTTCGCCTTATATAACTTATCTTTGACAAGTTAGTTAAGTTAAATAAGGCGAAGAGAATGAAACCTTAGTCCTTGAACTATGGCACTCAACCCATTTGGTGCCTAAGCTCCAAAACCAGGTTTACTTGGTCCCCCAAATATCCAAACATGGCACAAATGGTCCTTGGACCAGCCAAATGGTGGTATTGACCGGTCAAAGGTTTGACCAAAGTGTTACGTGTATTTTTACATAAGAATTTTTTATGCAGTCCAAAATTTTACCGTCTTGTCTCATTTTTTTATTTTTCTTTCTTGCATTTTATAGTAGTCTTAAAACAGGACAAAACGCTAAACAAATTTCGAAATGTCAGCAAATTATGTGAAAAATTTCTATGATATTACGAGGAACTAGAATGTAAAATTTAAGGTTTTGCTCTTTTCAGCATAACTTAACGGCGTAATAGCTTAATGGCTTATCTACGTTTTGAAAAGACATATGCTTTGGGTTTTTTGAGTCTGTTTTTCTGTTGTTTCGAAGATGGGTCCTAACGCTTTAAAAAGCAAGTCAAACGAAATGGGTCCGAATCTCCAGACTACCTCGAGAAGCTCTCGAAATTCAGTCATTTTAGCCGTTTAGCAGTTCAACTATCCAAATCAGCTCAAAAGAACATAAGCTAAGTTGGATTTTGTAAAAAATATTGTTATGAAAAATAAATGTAACAATTCGATCAACAATATTTGACCAATCAAAACCATCGTGACTCGGTCAAGGGGCCATTTGTTTATGTGTTCAGTGACCAAAATGAGCGAGGGAAAGGACCAAAAAGGCGTACTAACCAAAACATTGTTGAGGTACTAGATCCCTATTCTAGTAGTCTGATACAAAACTACACAATTATGATGTAACAGCTAAGAAAATTCTGACATTATTAGAGTCTAACTGCACAATCTAGCACGCAGCTAGTTGCTCAGCCACTGAAGGCTTGTTTTCCCATCAGCATGGTATAACTAGTCTGTGATTTGTGTAGGTTGATTTCTATATTTTGACGTACTTCAAAACTAAGAAATAAGAATAAGAAAGAATATTTCTTGCAGTGCCGCCTTCAAGCAGTTCAATTACCCATCTGATCCTATATTCAAATGCTGGATGGTCGAACATCATTAACCTATACTTGATAAAAGCTATAAAGTTCAGTGCCAAATTGGCAGCTAGTTCAGCCCTTAAAGGGTTTGCTTGAGCTTTACATATATATACTCCTGGGTTAACAAAGTCATCTAGTTGAAAGAAAAAGCTGCTGTTTTAATGGAGTGCCTTCAATTGGTATGACACTTTGACTCCTCATCGATCCAACAAACTGACCAAGCTATTGCAACCACTCATTCTAGTTCAATCCCATGGTTCCCCTAGGTGGTGACCTAGGCGGCTAGCCCATGTTGGTGGTCCTAGACAATGACTAGGCAGTGCAAGATGGCCCTAGAGGGTGTCTAGATGATCATTAACTGGTTTTAGATGACAATTAACACTAATACCATGATTATTCAAAATTTTCTTTTAAAAATATAATTTATCCTCAACATATTAAATATAGCATATAAGTTTGGACGCCTAGGCGGCACCTAGAGCCTCGCCTAGGCTGCCTAGGTGCTAGACGGTCCCTCTCCGTCTGTCCTAACGCCTAGCACTTCGGATAACCTTGTTCAATCCAAGATCAGAACTCAGGATAAGCAAATTGAAACAAGACCGTCTTCTCCCAATAACTGGGGTAACCCCAAGTATGCACTGACAAGCACACAACCTACATTCAACTACCATCAGTTGAAATGGGTAAAAAAAAGCTATATCCTCGTGTTAGTATGTATAGAACTATTTTAGTGAGAATGTGAGACAATTTATTTTCATTTGATATCCTCCCAGAGTAGCTCGTATAATAGTCAGAAGATTTTGGATGAATGAATCATGAGAAACAACCAGCAAAGGAAATAAGACGCATACTTTTGGGTTGACACAAAGTTGATTTTCCATCTCCCGACTTTGCCTGAACCTTGCTGAGATGCAGTTCTAGCTGGTGAATATATTACAACCTGCAATTTCAAAAGGTAATGTGACCATTTGTGAGAAAAAAAAAGAGAGTAAAAGTTTGCAAGTAACTACTCATGGATATCTTAAAAGAGCAAACACCATACATCCACATAGTTTACATTTGCTGCACTTTAGCCCTTTGAAACTTAAACAAAAACAGTATCAATTATAAGTATGCATGTTGTGTGATTTTCTAATTGATGGAATTTTAAATGTATATAATTTAAGTTGTAGTTCTATAAGATCAATTTAGGAATTTATGTCCAATTACAGAAAGAACAATAGAATTTTCAGGGTTTAACAAATACAAAAGCCAGTTCTAATAATTTAATTTCATATAGCTACAGTAAGAATAATAAATTCACCAGAGTTTATTGTTAATGCTTACAAAAATTCATTCTAATTCATTTTAACATGGCTTAGCAAGAATAATAAATTTATTAGACTTTACTATTTACAAAAGCCATTTCTAATTAATCTGGGTCCGGTTCACGCTGTTTAACCTACTTGGCCCATAAAAAACCCTAGACCTACTCAACACATCCCCGACCATAACCAGCTGAGCCACTACTCATCTGGTGCTGCCAAAGCCAGCCACTCACCAACCCACCTACCAGCGCCACCATAGCCTCCTGTCACCCTCCCCTCCATTCTGCTTCCCTCCCAATCTCCCCCCACTGTCGCCGCCTCCAATCCCCCTCCTACAACTCCTGTCTCGATAGTTAATATACTATATGTATCCTTATCCCTAAAGGCTAGAGGCATAGATTGTGTATTAGTCTCACTTTCTAAAATAGAACTGGAAATCTTATTGATGTTCAGACACTTTTCCACAGTTCATCACAGGACATGCACTCTCCATAGGATACATCAAAGGTTAGGCAATATAACGATTGTTGTAACAGGAGAAACTATTATATTCTGCTGAAATGTGGAGGCCTAACAACTCAACATGCTGACTAAACCATATCATGGAGCATGAGAAAGAATAAGGCCATACAGAACTTGTTCACCCTCTGTAACAAAGAAAGAGATAATAGGATAAACATCAAGGGAAGAACTAGTCATCAAAGAAAGGAATAAGCCCATCTTACAGACCCAAACTGCTTAACCCTCCAAACTATGAAATGAACCACTTTGCATACCTCAACTATGAAACACAGAGAGAATAACCCCCAAGGTGGTTTTGCAATTGTAATTTGAATAATCTATCTTACACCCTCAAATTATTGACGAAGTTCAACAAACCCCGAAACTGCAAAAGAATAATAAAAATTATTCAATTTTTATTAGCAACTTGAATGAAAAATATAGCCATTTTAATATTTTACCACTGACAGGACTTTTAATAAATATTTAAATTCTTATGAAAATATACGAAAACATGTCCATCACTCCATCTCAAAAAAAAACCTGAAACTTTTACTACTCAATAAATCCCTAAACAATAGAATTTGAAACGATATATTTTTTTTGTGTAATGTGTTGAAGAAATTGAGTTGTTTAATAGTTTAGGAGGTTCATTGGACTTTTTGAAAAATTTAAGGGTGTAAAATAGGCTTTTTAAAATTATATATGGTAAAACGACCTTTGAAACCACCCTAGGGATTATTTGCTCAAGTTTTCGGTTTTTTATAGTTGAGGTATGTAAAATGGAATGTTTCATAGCTTGAGGGGTTAAGTGGTTTTTCTCGATAATTCAAGTGTGTAGATGAACTTATTCTTTTTAAAAATAAACTATCAGTAGCTCACTGTGGATCGTGGGAGGCAAACACAAATAATTAGACCTAGGAATCAGAGATACGAAAAGAACACTGTTTTTTAATCCAACAAGATCTGAATTAAATTCAAACTAAGCATTGCCATTAGCTTCGCCTTTTTTTACTAGTAGAAAATTTACCAAAGATATATTCTTCAGCGTTGAGATAAACTATCGTTATCAGATACTGATATGTGAATTTCAAGTATGCTTTTTTATTCAGGTGTCAGAACCTTCATGTATTATTGCAACCATACTTCATCAGTAGTTCAGCACATCCACTCAAAAGAGAGCCTAGATAACTATTATTAGTACTTCTCAAGATGAGAACAGTACATAGGTTTGTTGACTAAGGCACCATTTGGCCAAGCATGGCCTAGTTGTACAGACAGCAAAAAATCATTTTCCAACATAATCAAACCACGGATTCTGGTATTTTATCTCAACATTGATTTCACAAGTGTACATTTGTCATTTCGTCGTATATTAACATAACCAACATGGCAACACCGCAGCTCTTTACCACCTATCCTCCTCAAAATTGGACTAAAGGTATACATACAATATTCTTAGCTTTAAAAACATTTTCTATCCCAAACTATTAAGTTTCATTCAACACACTTTGGGAATCAAGGATATTGATACGAGTTGGCTCAGGGTGAGCCTCCTTGTACGCTTGGGTTCCCGGCCGATGGCCGGATCGCAAGCTGCTCGACGATGAACTCGTCGCGGCAGCGTGCACCTTGGGTAGGTTGGCTGTTTTTGCAGCATCAAAAGCATGCCATTTTCTCACTCTATTACTCCTTTTATTCGCTGCGTACAGCACTCACGCACACCACAGCCACATGTGGCCAACCACCCTCTCAACTCACGCACAACTCACTCCTTAATAATAGGATCACACCTAACTCCTAACAACTCCCTAACACACCCTGCATGGAGCTGCTTAACGCTGCTTATCCCATGCATCTCACCCTGCTGTGCGCGAGATGCGCGCGGCCGGTGTCTCTCTACGGCGACGCCGTACGTATACATGATCCAGTGCAGGCGTATCAGATATACACTCATGTACGGGCACATTGCACATAACGAACTTTCAGGGTACACATTATGGGCAACACAAACACGACCATGATCATTTAACCAAAGTTTCACCAAGGAACTTATGTTGCACTCTACTCTCTAATAAAATGTGCATCCAAACAACAAAAAGTGTTGAATTTGTTTGCTTCGCGATTCACATAATCATTGGTGTAAATTCATTTGCTTCACAATCCACATCATCATTGCTGCATTCTGTGGGGGGACCTAACCTCCCCCCACATTCCGCTTCACCAAAGCTCAAAAGAGTTGATAACCCCTGTTAAATTCGCACCTCTATCCACTCCAAGGCCCAACCTCCAACCACGGTCTAAGGCATTAACCCGGCGCATCCATCCCAAGCCACAGAACCAACAACTCGAACCCAAACAATCTCGGGGCATGCCCACGCAGATCCACGATAGCTAGCAATCTACCGCGACGAAACTGATCGGGGAAGGGCTGGTGAAGCGTTACCCTGCGGCGGAGGTGCTCTTCGGGGATTCCAGAGACCATGCCGATCTCGCCGGGCTTGATCTCGACGAGGGCGTCGGAGGCCTCCGCGGAGAGCATCCGCGCCGGTGCCCGCGAGAGGAGCGCACGGCCGAGGGAGGGGAGGCCCCGCCGGAGCGGCGCGGCGGCCATCGCCGTGGAGCCGTACGCCGGAGAGGTGTTGGCGAGTGGGGACGCGAGGAGAGGGGAGGGGAGCTCGTCTGCTCGGGAGAGGGCGGCCTGCGTGGATGCGATCCGGCTGGAACCCGTAGGCCGGCGTCGTTGCCTCGCTGGGAAGGGGATCTATCTCTAAAGACCGTGGGCTGGGCCTGTAAATGAAGGCCCGACAGGTCGTTGTTGTGAAGGCCTAGCTGCATTGGGCCGACTAGGCGAAAGACCGTCCATTTTTTGGGAGACGACTGAGTTGGGCTAATCACAGTTTGCGCTTGGGCTTGGATTGGGTTTGCGGGAAACGGTTTGTTACTTGCGAGCCATGCCGAAATTTGGTCGTGACATGCGGACATTAACAACGCATTAGCATTACCAAAGGAAAAAGGAAAAGGTTCGTTTAAAGGAAAAAGTCCATTTTGCCCCCTTCAACTATTGCAAAAGTTTAGTTTTGCCCCCTCAACTCTAAAACCGGACATCCAACCTCTCTCAACTATCAATTCCGGTTAAAATACCCCCTCCACCCAAAACCACTATGATTTTAGATGATATGGCATCCAATTTTTTTAAAAATAAATTCAAATAAATTGTAGAAAATCATAGAAATAGAATAAAAATAACTAACAATTTGGAAAACTAGATATCCAAATACTATAATTTTATGTGCATAATTATATGAAAAAATATATTTGTCCTATGATATATTTTATTTATTAAATAGTTTGAGCTTTTATGGAAAATAAGTCTGGCTTATAGGAAAAGGAGAAATTAGATAAATATAGGGACGTTAGCTTTACCTTTTAATTTACATTTTTAAATTAAAACTCAAAGTTAGTTTGACCTTTTAATTGTAATTTTAAGAATTAAATTCAACATTCAAAATAGCATACTTACCTTTTGATTTTTATTAATTTCTACAAACAAATTTTTCCTAAATTTTTTTAATCAATAAAAGATACTCTTCAACAAAAAAATGCATATAATTACATATACAAACATTGTAATTTTATTGAATATTTGGTTTCTACGTATTTTTCTAAATTTTTTTGGTATTTTTATATGATTTTATTGAGCTTCCTATAATTTTCTACAATTTATTAAATTTTGTGAAATTATTTTATAGAAAAATGCTGACTAGGATGACATGTCATCCAAAACCATGGTGGTTTTGTTTAAGGGGTTAATTTGACTGGGTTTGATAGTTGAGGGAGGTTGGATGCCCGGTTTTAGAGTTGAGGGGGCAAAACCAAACTTTTGCAATAGTTGAAGGGGGAAAATTGGACTTCTTCCTTGTTTAAACCCCCACAACTATCGCAAAAGTTTGATTTTGCTCCCTTAACTTCAAAACCGGACGCTCAACCTACCTCAACTATCAATACAGGACAAAACATACCCCCAACCCAAAATCATAGTGGTTTCGAATGCTATGGCATCCTAGTCAACATATTTTTTCATAAAATAAATTCAAAAAATCAAAAAATCCATTAAAAAACATAGGAAGTTCAAAAACAAAATAAAAATACCCAAAACTTTAGAAAAATGTGTGGAATCCAAATATGCAATACAATTATAATGTTTGTATATATATTTATATGCAAAATTGTTTTTGTTATAGTGTCTTTTATTGATTAAATAAATTAAGTATTTGGGAAATTTTTGCTTGTATTCTATAAAAAAAGTGAAAATTGATTTAGTTTTGAGAATGATGTACAGAATAATAAAAATGTAAGGATGCTATTTTGACCATTGAATTTGATCTTTTAAAATTCTAATTGAATGATCAAACTAACTTTATATTTGAATTTAGAAATACAGATTTCAAGGAAAAGCTACATCCCTCTATTTCTCTTAGTTTCTTCCAATTTTCCTATAAGCAAGATAAACATTATATTTTATTACATATATTTGGATTATACACATTTTCTAAATTTTTAGGTATTTTGTTTTATTTTTTGAGCTTCCTATGATTTTCTAAATTTTCAATTTATTTTCTAGAAAAATATGTTGACTAAGCTGTCATGTTCTCTAAAACTACATGATTTTGGGTTGGGGGAGTGTTTTGTCTAGTATTAATAGTTGAGTGAGGTTAGATGCCCAATTTTGAAGTTGAGAGAGCAAAACCAAACTTTTGTGATAGTTGAGGGGGACAAAGTGAATTGTGCTCGTCCGATTATGATTTATTAATTGCAAAACCATTCAGAGTTAGTTCTCAACTTGCCATATCGTTCGGAAATAATTTCCGAGTTTCGAAAACAGTGTTTTTGAATAGAGCTGAACTAGGTGACCCGCGAGTCAGCCGCCAACTTCGGTAAAAAAAAAATGCTTGATAAGAGATAAAAAAAAAAAAGATTTGGTATATTATAAGGGACCGACTACAATGCAGGCATCTACATTTTATGATTATTTTTTCAGTCCAAATATATAGAAATTTCACATACAAAAGATATTGAAAAAACAATACAAAGAAAGTGAAAAAAAACTAGACTATATAAGAAAAACATCATATTCAAATGCGGTTTGTCATAAATGTATGTACATCTTGTCATCAACCGATATATTCAATTAAAATACATTTTTGAATTTAAAAAATATTTTGTTCAGCAAAACAAAAGTGGCAATGCCGCACAGCACTACGTCTACGTGCATGCATGCGCAGCAAGCACTTGCAATGGCGCGCAAGATGCGAGCTCCATCGTGATTCTTTGTCTTGGCGGCAACTAGATGTGTGCAACACAGCAGCGTGGGCATGATTGACGCCACGCCAGGCAGCCGTGCATGCGGACGTCGGAAAAATCGCTTGCGTTACTTCGGCTTTCGCAAGCGCCTAGAATCAAGCAAAACCGGTATTGTAATTCAATTTTTTAGTGATCTCAAAACGATGCTCAAAAAAGAGAAAAAATAACTTATTTTTTAAAATACTTAGAGGAAATACTAAAAACTTAAAAGGGATGCAAAGTGCAAGGGATGCAAAGTGCTACAATATACATGTCATAGCTTTTAATATGATTTTATATTGTAAAGAACATGGAAGGGACCAAAATTAAGCTGAGATTGATAAGTTTATACGGCTCCAGCGATGTGGATAGCCACGCTCCGGACTGACCTGTCTGCTCTTCTTCCTGTACATATAACTTCTCTTTGAAATCGTGCGCTCCAAACATATATCCCTCTAATCATGAAAATCGGGACATCACCGTCTTTATTTTCCTCTTCTAGAAAGCCATAATTCTAAGCTTCTAATCGCAACAGCCGTTCGACAGCGACTACGCGACGCCCTTGTTTTATCCTAGAAAAAACCACCGCGACGACGACCTTGGCCTTCCGTTCTGTTTCAGGATGTGATTTTAGGACGTGATGATAGGCGATGGTACAATGGAAACCGTCAGGAAGAGACAGCGACCGCTCCATACTAAAATTCTGCGAACATGGCTATGGTGATCGCAATTCACATCACGTTAACATAAACATCTAGAAGGTTTGAAACCGAGAGCCTCTCCATTGCTATGACTTTGTTTCGGTTGTAACAAGGAGTCCAATAAACAAATTTGCTCAAAGGATTTTCTTTGGAGTTGGCATGCATCAATTCTTTGGCTCAAACTATAGCAAGTACGTGTCCACTGGCTCACTTTTGGTTTGACGCCGTGGCTCGCCGTGCCAACAATCGGCGTGCCATCAAAAATCGGCTCGCGTTTGGATCGACGCCGGCGGTTGGCGAGAATCCGCGAGCCATCACGTTTTCAACACGTTTTCTTCGCGCGAGCTAGCGTTGGCGCGGGTGAGCAAATCGGCCGCCCGCGCCAATCGTTGGCGTGCCAACGCGAGGGCTCACCATCCATCGGCAGGGCGCGTGAGGGGAGGGAACCAAACAGGCCCTTATTTCTTTGGCTTGGGCCATGAGCAAGTCAAGTCAGGATAGCTTGCTCGTGGCTCATTTATTTCAGGCCAAAGACCCATAGCCACCACTTACACCTAGGGCAAGGCCCATGCATGCTCGTGTTGCATCATCAAGGATACCAAATCAAACCTAGCATCACCATGCTTCATGTGGCCATGTGTAGGGCACCACGAATATATCAACATCGAGCGAATACTTCTCGTGGCCTCCATCTCTCAATCCCTATTCGTTCATCCTTAGATTTGTTTACACAATGTCTGTTGTGGATCCCCATCCCCCTCCCCCTCCCCCTCCACACACACACACAACACAAGGTTGTTTAGCTGGAGAGCGGCTTCTCTTAGGCTGAGCATGAACGAAAATATGTTCATACCCATTTTTCTCCACCTCGTCCTCTGCCCCTGTCGCCCTGTGAGCACTTATTAGTTGTATCGGACTTTCAACAAGCTCAACCCAAGACTTTTTTAAGCTTGCCAATCTGGTTGAGCCAACTTGGTTGGTTAACCAGACTAAGCCAAACCAGACCTGGCTCGCTTAAGCTCGGCAAGCCATTGCATATGCCTTGTTTTTTTCACTTCCGCGCAAAAGCATATAATTTTTTTACACGGTTTCCAACGTAGAACTTTGACCATCAATTTATTTCAGAAGATATCATGAACAAGACAATAACTACAAAATTAACATAATATGAAAGTATTTTTCAAGTATGAATCCAACTATATTTCACATGCATAACACTAAGCATATATGTTTCTACCTTAATTATTAGTCAAAAGTTACAAACGTTAACTATTTATAATACGTGCACGCTATTGTTCTTGAGAACCTCAGGTAGATAGTCTAATTAACTTTGAACTCTCTCCAATTCACAAAAACATAATGTTTTAGATTTATTCAAAGTTAAAATTTAAAAATTATCTATAAAAATCTCTCAAACTTTTTGGATTAGACACATATAAATCATATATATGTTCATCTTAAAAGTGATATTTTAAAATTTTTGAAATAAATTGTAATGGTAATTGATCACGATTAAAGTTAATTTTAAAAACCGTGTAAATCTTTAAAATGACAAGTTTTTTATATGTGAGAGGGAGTGGTATCCACTGAACCGATTGGGCATGAAACGCCACGTGCTGACTGTAATCCCTACCGCGTGCAAAATCTCGAGCATCTCGGCTCAAATCTCTTTTTCCCTGGAGTTATTAATCTCAAGATGTGCCGCCCTGGCACGGTCAAAACACGAGAATGCAACTGCAAGGAGTAAATCATACGCATGCAGCGCTACAGCCTACAGGCCGGCCGGCCGCCGCCGCCGTACGTCAGGCTCCCGATTTGTTTCCTGGTTTGACATGACACCAAACAGTATACTAGTGTATGAATGCAACTAGGAAAAATACCCGAAATAATCAACAGTTAAATAGAAATTAATAAAATAATTCACTGAAAAAAGAAATTACAAAAATAGCACTAGGTCCCGCCACCCGGCATGGCGAGCGCAGCGCTACCGCCACCGGGCGTGACAGCAGCAGAGCTGCCGTCACCCGGTGTGACCGGCGCAGAGCCGCCGCCATCCCGCGAGGCTGCAGCGCTGTTGCCGCCACTCCGCGTGCTAGCACTTCTGCCGCCGCCACCCCGCACGCTCCCAGCCGTTGCTCCGCTCACCGCCCACCTGCTGCCCTCGCCTCGCATGCAGCATGCACACACACGCACACGCAGCACGGCCACACACATGCACATGCAGCATGCATGCTCATGCACAGTACCCATTCTGCATACCAGGATTACACTATGGCTATATGCACTAGTTTCTTTAACGGAAGGTACCGCAATACTTTACTCGCCACCTTCGTCTATTTCTTTTCTCCACAACCGTCGACGATCTCAATAAATCTGGACTCCCCACAATGATCAAACACATTTTTTGTAGCCTCATTTTTGTAATACAATATGCAATGGTTCGGACAGTAATCTATTTTCTTGTAAGGCATTCCCAGACCAGTAAGCAGTTTTCTACACTCGTACCAACTTGGGGCATCATGTGTCCTTCTGGAAGGGCATCGCTTAAACATCCTAACAACCCATCAAAACAATTGATATATAAGTTATACTTGCATTTCAGAACCATTATCCGTGTTACCATAGAAAGCAGGGTCACGGTGGTTTGATCGTGTAAAGGCTGTTTGGAAGACTCTAACAGGGTTAAGAATTCGGTCATAGTAGTAGTTGCCTGCTCATCATCAAAATCATAGCCAAAGTCATCCATCATATCTTGCATTATGTCAATTTCATCAAATCCTTCATCAGAAGGAGTAGGGACGGCAAGGACGGCACGAGCACAACCACTCTCACCGTGATAAACCTAACGATGATAACCGGCCTTAAATCCATTTTTGCATAAATGCATTCCCATGTCATACCATGTTCTCTTTCTACAGTTTTCTCACTCCGTACAAGAACAATGAACATACGCCGTGTCAGGGTTTGGGGTCGCCTTGAAAGCATTATCGACAAATGCATTGGCCTTCTCATACCATTCATCTGAATGTTGTCCGTTCGATCTCCATCCATCTTACATCCACCTCCTCTCTTCATCCATCGCTCTTGACACGGGAAGCTACACGTTAGGGTTTCAAAATAGGCTTAGGAAGGCTTCTAAACCCACCCACGAATAGCCGCTTAGGCGTGTCCCGCTGTGGCGTCGGTAGGGACGAGACAAAATTTCGGCAGCATAACCCTATAGCTCTCCTAGTGCAAAGAACTATAGGATTATGCTGCCGAAATTTTGTATCGTCCCTACCGACGCCACAAATGACACGCCTAAGCAACTATTCGTGAGTCGTATCATCGACGCCACACATTGGCTGTCCACTGGACAATTCGGGGTCATTTTACACAAAGCTTAATAGAAATGAACGAATCACCGCCCAAATAGTTTACGCGTTGTGTTTTACCCGAACGGGTGACGTACGGCTAGGCTGCTGATTGGTTTGATGTAATATAAATCAATTACAAGAAATTAGGCAAAGCATATGGCAAAGCTAAAAATGCATCTAAAATTATATGGCAAAGCATTACAATTGCATTATCTATTTTCAGTATTTTCTAAATTTTGTAATTTTTTTAATTCTCACTACTTGCAAAATTAATTAATTCAATGTTATATTAAAATTTATATATAAATTGCACCTAAAATTAAATGGTAAAGGATAACAATTGCATTATCTATTTTTAAAATTTTCTAAATTTTTAATTTTTTTTAAATTATTACTAATTACACCACTAATTAAATTTTCGACGGTAAAGCCATCGAGACTACACAACAGTGATTTAAAAAAAGGACGCGAACAATCAACACATACCTCCGATGACGAGGCGGGGACGGTAGCTAGGGCTAGACGGACGCCGCCGGCGCTGGCAACAAGGAAGTCGGCGGCACGGCGCGACATGAGGCGTGGGGCGGTGGCGGGCCTTGAGCTCGAGGGCTGCTGCAGAGCAGCGCGCGGCGGCGCGGCCTTGCCAGCGGCCGGACGGCGGGACGACGACGCGGCAAGCGAGAGACGGCGGACGGGCGAGTGGGACTGAGGTGAAAATTGCCTAAGTCCCAGCGCGGTTTCATTATATAGATCATTCTCGACGGCCGCGAGCTGTCGAGATAGACTCTGGCCAGTCTATCTCCCAACCAAAGCATGCCACGTGTCACACGTGGTCTATCTCGACGGCCCAAAGCCGTCGAGATAACAGGACAGCACGCCCGACCGTTGGGTCATCGCTGTCTCGATGGCTTTAGTCCGTCGAGAGAGCTTCCACGGTCACCGCCCAGTCAACATAGCGCCACGTGTCAAATCGTGGCAAGCCGCACTCTATCTCGACGGCCGAAAGCCGTCAAGATAAACAGGATATGAACTGTCGCGAGTCATACGTAAAGCTGGGGAACTTGTCTCGACGGCTTTGGGCCGTCAAGATAAATCATAAGGATGACGTGGCCCAGCCGTGTGGGCTTTCTTGACGGCCACAGGCCGTCGATAGAGACCCTCTATCTGTCGGGTGCTGGCTAACACTATATCGACGGCTCATATTCTATGGCCGTCGAGAAAAACATATTTCGACGGTTTGCGTTGACTACCATCGTCAATTGTTACCTGTCTCGACGGCTTTTACATATGCCGTCGAGACTGATGTCTATCTCGACGGCTAGTACAGCCCCCCTTCGGTGGTCAACATAGCTTATTTAATTTTTAAAATATTTCTAAAAAATTCTTTGGTGCTTCGTAATGGCTAATATTGTTTACGACATGAAAATTTACCATCGAGAAAATTCGTATGCTCAAATTATGTACGCAAACGGAGTTGCCTATGTAAGGGGTTTTATCGGGCAGAGTATTAGTTAGCGTTCTATATAGTTTTATGAAATACGGGTAACAGGGATATTATAATTTTCACGTTTTCACCATTTAATCGGAAAACCATTGTACATAGATCATTGCATTGGAATGTAACATAATATTCCATTTTAAAAAATTTTATATACAATTTTTTAGTTTTAAATATATACATATATTATACGTAACATTAATTATAAATAAAAAATGTTTGAAAAATTAATATGCAACATGATAACATCTTGTACCATTATATATTTTTCCAAAAAATTGAGATAGTTTCATATTCTGTTTTTATGTTACATACATTTTCAATTAAATTGGTAAATAAACATGCATCTCTCCAAATTATGAAAAATTTTGTAAAAAATGAAAAAAATCTATGGGTTGGCCCATGAGACTATTCTCGACGGCTTGGTCCTAGCCGTCGAGATAGACAATTCCGGCCATCGCGAAAACAAAAAAATGAAAATTTTCACCGTTTGCCCAAAAAAATCGAAATTCCAAACATACCATCTATTTTTGCAATTATCCAAAAATACCCCCCGGCGCCAGAGCGGATGGCCCCTACCACCCTCCAGGCGCCACGGACCAAGGCGCCAACCTCCTAGGCGCTACGCACCACGGCGCCAACCCCTAGGCCCCACCGCCCACGGCGCCTACCCCCTAGGCGCCACCGCCCACGGCGCCTACCCCATTCTTCCCACCCATATATAAAGCGGCGGCCTCGCTCGGACCGAGCTCATTTGCTCCGGCAGCTCTAGCCTCCACCTGCGCACAGTAGAGAGAGGAGAGGGGTGAGGGGGGAGGGGAGGAGGCTGTGCAACGAAGTGCTACCGGTGAGTACTGTCGTTTTATTCTATTCTGTGACATTTTTTTGTTGTATAATTGAAAACCATGGTAGGCTAGTCATTTAGAATAGTGATATTAATATGTTTATTAGGAGTAGAGAGAGAGGTGGACTGTTATTTAGAAAATATAAATATGTTTATCATGAGTAATTTAGGTAATTTAGCATAGGGATATATATGTAATAGTAGTACATACTGTTGTAGCAGGAGATAATTAGGGTTACAGTGAAATATTTTTAAATGTTGGTAGTGATTTTATCAGCTTGATTTGCAGAGAAATGGTTGCGATGATGTTCATAATTTTTTATGGACATAGTAGTGTGATGGAAGGTCCAAATGGAGTAGACCTTAGTCAATTTGCTTCCATGAAACAGTTGTATCCATACGGGGATAATATAACACTAGATGGACTGTCTAATTGGATTTGTCAGATATTTGGGTGGTCGCTTGATTATCACATAATTTGGATACAAGCTTTATGGACAGCGTCTGTTGAAACTCCGTATTATAGGCTAATTAGTCTCAATACGGAGAATGGCCTGTCAAACTTTATACGGGGATGCCGGAGGAGAAACTGCTGGCCATTTATCCTGGTTTCGGCTACCATGAAGCCGATCGCCCCTATGACGGAAAATGTTGGCGAACCTGGGGAAGGAAGTGGGGCGGTAGCCCAGGAACCCCTGTATTCTCAATGCCACAGGAAGGAGGGGGTTCTGGACAAGAGCAAGGGGCGGAGAAAGGTGGTACGAACGATCAATATGTTGCTGACATGGGAGAAGTGAATGTGGTGATTGTGGAGGCTATGGAAAATGATGATGCACAAGCATTGCAGGAGGAAGAACTGGACATGGATGATGATTCCAGCGACGAGGAAGAGAGGGCTGTTCCGGAGGAATGGAATAGAAGCAACGTAAGTGACCTTCTTGTAGATGACGGTCATGGGTCATCTACAGCGATGGGGTAAGAGAGGTGCGTGCGGATCAAATATTTAGTTCAAAGGACGATGTGCAGCATGCTGTGAAGATGTGGTCAATGAGCATGCAACGTCAATTCAGGGTAGAGAAATCGGATAAGAGCAGGTACACAGTCCGATGCATGAAGGATGACTGTGAGTTTAGGGTACACACAAGCAAGTCCAAATTTGCTTTGAAGTGGAAGATTGCAAGCGTGGACCTACACATATGCACCCTGACCGGTATGCTGGTGGAACACCGGAACATGAGTTCTACCTGGATTGCTGGTGTTTTGAGAGATGAGATCATCCGGAAGCAGGACATAGCCGTCCAGTTCATAATGAATGCATGTGCAACGAGGTTTAAATACAAGGTAGACTACAGAAAAGCACGGAGGGCTAAACAAAAGGCTCTAGTGTCGCATTATGGAAGTTATGAAGCCTCGTATGACAACCTACCTAGGATGCTCGAGCTTTTGAAGTCAAGAAATCCTAGCATGTATTACAGCATTGAAGACTATCCAACAGATGATCATGACGGGTTAAAGGTCCTTCAGCGGGTATTTTTCGCATTTGGCTGTTGTGTTCAAGCTTTCGCGCATTGTCGCCCGGTGCTGTGTTGTGATGGCACATTTCTTACTGGGAAGTATAAGGGAACAATAATGACTGCTATCGGCATGGATGCTAATGATCAGTTGCTCCCTCTGGCCTTCGCTTTCGTGGAAGGTGAGAATTATGATAGCTGGTTGTGGTTTCTTACAGAGCTGAAGCGTGGGGTGGTGCAGGACCGACCAGACATATGTGTGATCCATGACCGACACAAAGGGCTTTGCAGTTCAATAAAGACCCTTCAGGAAGAAGTGGGATACCCGTACCATTGCCCGGACATGACGAATAGATGGTGCATGCGTCACCTTGTAGCCAATTTTCACAGGCAGTTTAGAAGTAAGAAGATGATGGACCTGTTCAAAGCGTTATGCAAGCAGAATGAACAACGTAAATTTGATGCAATTTGGTCCACTCTCGATGACCTGACTTGCAGCAGCATTGTTGACATGGCACGGCAAGCACCTGCTGGGACCACCGACGTGATTTAGCCCCTTTCTTCCCTGGCAGGGGTTGATGCACCAGGGGTAGTTCATCGTAGAGGAAAGAATATTAGGTGCTTCTCAGATTGGATTGAGAACGAGCCTAAGGAGAAGTGGGCCTTGTTGTATGACACTGATGGTGCTCGGTTCGGTGTTATGACAACTAACATGATCGAGGTGTACAATTGGGTGATCAAACGGCTACGTCCATTGCCGCTAGTTGCAATTGTGGAAGGAATAATGCATAATATAAGGGGATACTTCCATGAGAGGCATCAGAAGGCAGCATTGCACACAGTAAAGCCCAGAGTTGTTTATAGCTCCATGATGACGAGGTATTTGAAACATAAATGTGAGAGCGCAAGGGGGCATGTGCCAATGCCAACCGGCCATGAGAGGGGGAGGTACGAGGTGTGGGTAAAGTCGAAGGAGGGTATGGTGGATCAAACATGCGCGCTGCCCATGAGGTTTCTGCCGATGCAACCAACCTGGAGGATGTGTGCACATGTAACAAACCATTACTTCTGCGTACGCCTTGCTCGCATTTGATTGCCGTTTGCGCAGCCATGCGAAAGGATCTATCTCCATATGTGTCTGAATATTTTCGGAAGGAGAGAGTTGTTGCAACATGGACTGGCAATTGACGGCGTGTTCTCCGCTCAACCACTGCGGATCACACCCCTGGTCAGATTTTTACTCTGCTAGCCGACTCGATCAAGCTCGATTCGATTTGAGCGTCGGGCTCAACAAGGAACGACTCGCAGATTTACCCAGGTTCGGACCCCCTCGCGGGTAATAGTCCTACTCCTGCCGAGCCTTAGCTCTTTTCTGATTGTGGTTGAAAGGGAAAGTCTTTACAGAGTGCTCTCACGAACTGAGTGTTCGAATCCTACCCAACGTGCCCCCTTCCCTCTCTCTCCTCTCCTTTTATACGAGCCTCGAACCGACGGAGAGAGCCGAGGAGGAGGCGATCTGATGCCCTCAAGATAATCGACAAGACACGACGAAGAGACGCAACGTGCAGCTGCCCACGCTGCTTGCCGCCCTCGCGTGCTCGCAGTGGCCTCTCACCCGCACACCACACGGTGAGTCTGCGGGTGGGGCCTACGCTGCTCCTCCCGACGCGGGCGGCCTCTTCAAGCAAACCTCCTCTCTGCTCAATTCTTGGCGCCACAAAGTGATGTACCGCCAGACCGCAAGGGCCATCAGAAGCGTAATCATTTCTTCCGCTGTCTACTCGCGTGATGTCTCATTAAATGCGCTTCGTCCTTCATGGCGGGGGAGCCTTCGTCCCAAGACTCTTCGCAATACTCCCCCCACGCTGGCCCCGCCGACGCGGGGCCCTCACCGGTCTTCGAGGGGGCTCGCCACGCACCCGCCGGCGCGGGGCCCTCGCCTCACCATCGGAGGGCTCGCCCACACGCCCACTTTGGCGCGTGGGGCCCTCGACTTCGCCTCAAGGGCTCGCCACGCACCCACTGGGCGCTGGGCCTCCCGGCTGACGCGTGGGGCCCTCTCGGCCTTTCGAATGCTCTTTGTACCCCGGTATTTATTACACCGACAGCAATATAAATGGCTTTCGACGCTTCGGATCATTCGTCGAGGAGAGGGGCCCGGAGAGAGTGTGGATCCCCGACAGGGCTTTGTTCATAGCGGGGAAGAGGGGTCGCCGTCAAAGCCGTCGCATCTACAACGACATGGACGAGTCTCAGAGAGGAGTAAAACTGCGGCGATGTGGCATGTGTAATGAAGTTGGTCATAGGAGAGATAAATGCCCACAGCGGAATGTGTAATGTGTTCCTATGATAATGTATCTTCTCAACACACATGTAAATTACCTGTAGGTATGTGAGTGCGAATTTGGGTTTCACATGTAATGTACTTAAGCTGCAAGAATGCCATGTAATGATTTGCATTATTTTATTTTTCTTTGCATTTGTATGCACTAATTTATAGTGAATTTTTATATGGATAATGTCTTTTATTATCTGTCTCTCTGTCGTAAGACCTATGTGTTAATTAATGTTCGATTTGCAGGTATGGCTGAGGTGACTTCAGAGCTTCTCGATTCAGCGATAGATCATACGCACTGAGCATACAAGCGTGTGCATGATAGGGTTGCGATGAGCGTGTTGAGGTGTCGTCACTCGCATAGTGTTTGGGCACTTGACAGGAGGTGGATTGACAGGTACCGGTAATTTAACTTGGGTTTTTCAAATATATGAAAATTTATTATCGCCAAATTATGATAATATCTGTCATGTATTGCAGGCTCGCGATAGCTAGGCTTCTCCCTCTTTGTCGGATGATGCAGAAATCAGACGCGGACGAGGCTGGAGACGAGCTGGAGGACAAGGGCGGTGGTGCGGAGTTCTTACAGCACTCACCACGGTTCCCATTGAACAGGCACTTGCTGACCGCATTGGTCGACTGTTGGCGGCCGGAGACCCACACTTTCCACCTACCGTGCGGTGAGATGGCACTCACCTTGCAGGATGTGGCGATGTTGTTGGGTCTTCCGCTGCGAGGGAGGTCGTTGGTGCTGCACGACCTTCTAGTGGAGTACAACTGGGTGGAGGACCTGCAAGCACGGTTCCACAATGTAGTAGAGCCAGAGGAAGAAGCAGAAGAGCCGGCCATACATGAGAAGAAGAAACGGGGTCTGACGTTGCAATGGCTAGAGCAGTTCGAGGTATAATATGTCATGCAATGCTTTGCTTTCAAGTTATTTCTATTATTTTCGCAGTTGACCAGAGAGCTCGCGTGCTAGACACTTTGAGACGGGTGAGAGTTCTCAGATGGGCGGCGTTTTGCGGTCGACTGGCCCGCCTACTCCTGTTGTGACCGTCGCCGTGTCGATATACCCTCCGGACGTGTTGCCTCCCGGCGTGCAGACCACGTACATGGGGACCACCTTCCAGCCGAGCTTCAGCAGTGGACAGCACGAGTCGTGGCCGAGTTCCCACAGCTCCCACTCTCCGGTCGTCGGGTTCTCAAGTTGGTCGGGCAGGCCTACAGGCTTCCAGCAGGGAGGTCAGTCAGGTACGTTACTGAATTGAACGCTTCGATTGTGTTACATTGTACCATTTCGTAGACATGTTAACATCGTTGGCCGCTTTGACAGGTAGTACTTCGCAGTGGACCAGTACCCTTCAGCTTCCTACCTTGCCGAAAGGGCTCCACCTGCAGTCAGGAGCCTTCCAGCGACCCTTTGGTGGTCATCTGCACCCTGCACAATTCCAGCAAGTCTCGGGCCTTCAAGACCAAAATAGGTTCGAGCAGCAGCTCTCCGGCTTCAGAAGTTGCACTCTTCAAAGAAGACTCGCCGCCTTCACCACACTTGGTCTCAGACAAAGCGGCTCTCGGGACTCCAGCAGGAGGTGCCCGGCTTTGACCGCCCGACAGGTACATGCATATATTACATTTTGCAGATGATACTAAACAGCAACCAAATCGCTTCCATCTATTACCATTTGTACGTTGTCTTTCACAGGTTTGGCGCCACAGGTCTCGCTGCCCTTCAGTAGCCCCGACCTACTTCAGACACAGCACACGACCTTCCAGTCGTTGCTTGCTTCTGGAGGATGGCTCGGTGGGTCCTCACAGGAGGGAGATGACGGCACCCCAGAGGCTGAGCTGCCAGAAGTGGACGTCCATGACGGACGACCCCGTCGTGACACGCACCCCCCTCAGCGGTGGAGCCAGTCGGGTCGTAGGCAGCCTCCCGCCAATAAAAGGGGACAACATTAGTTTGCCTTTACTTTTCTTGTGTGACGGTATGTGTCTGTATTGAACTTGTTTAACTCACAACGTATGTTTTCCTTTCTGTACTTACTATGACATACGTACTTCTTATCTCTCACTCGTAGAACCAATACAACAAACACGTAGAACAAACACATCACAATTGAACTCATAGAACAAATACGTAACAAGTCGCATGAACACCAATCATACAACAATTGTAGCATAAGATCGTCACCCTTAAAATACCTATTATTTTACGTGCATGGCCATGGGTGTGTAAAAGGGTTGTGGCATTCGCATGAACACCACGTCGCTGAACATCGAGAAGTCGCTTCCCACTTCGTGTCAAAAAACTCTGGATATTGTTGCTGCATGACCGATCTTCGCCGGAGAACTTCTGCGTTCGGTGTGGTGGGGTAATGGCATCCAAAAAGGCATGAGGTGTCACTACAAACACGAGTTGGGATGTAGTGTTGATCAAAAACCATGCGGTTTGACGGCTCCGCGTTCACCGGCGGCTGTTGGCGACGTCTCTGAGGATGCTGCTGAATTGTTTGCTGTGCAGATGGCTGTAGTGCACGAAGCCTGCTCTTCAAGTGATCTATCTTTGCATGAAGGCTTGCAGTGTAAAAATATGCGGCGCTCGGGTAAGGGTCATCCATCCACATAGTCCATCTACAGGTAACATCTGGAATCTATGAGTTCAATTGATACACTTAGTGGAGCACGAGATCTATGACGGAAAATAAGAACGATACTTACGTTGTAGTCAGGGCACCGGTAGAATCTACGACCTGTGAAGCCTTCATGGACGTAGTCGAACCACTGCACAACGGCAGGGTTACCACACTGGCATTTCGGCCATAGCCAAATTGAAGCACAGCTTCGATCTCTCAGGAGGGCTGGGCCATCTCTCCAGTCGTCGTAGTCCAACACACGCATGTCTGATGCAGGCGGACGAGCATGCTCCCTAGGCCAAATGACTTCCACCAAGTATCAGGAATGAAAGGGCGTGAGGAAGGACCCCAGCATGCCATGGTGTCGTTCAGTTTCTACGGTTCGAACCTTACGGAGGCACGGTATTTATAGATGGAAGGGATACCACACTGGCACGGTTTAAAGCGATGAATGTTAAATAATTTTTACGAAAAGTAAAAAAAAATGCACGGTACAACAGTCCGGTGCCATACACAGTCCTGAGAGTGACCTTATCCTGCACAATACTGATAGTGACCTGACTCTGAGCCCGCTATACTTTTCTGCACCGCCTCCGACATAATCAACACATTGCATGCTGCATCTTCAAGACTCGTGCCAATAACGCCATCACGGAGAGCGCCTTCTGATGTCACCCCTTTCTCTCTCTGTCGGTGGGCACTGCAGCTGACGGAGACAAGACCCTACAACCACAGTCCTTATAGTAACTTCACCCTGCACCATCGAAATTAGTGGCAATGGCGCCATCAGCAAGAGCGCCTTCCGATGTCGGGGCCATTCTCTCTCCGTCGGTGGACACTGCCGCTGACATCTGCAATAACATGCATGCACAATGCTGATAGTGGCCTAACTCTGAGCCCGCTTTACTTTTCTGCATTCTCTCTCCGTCGGCGGACGCATGCATGCCTTTGGCAGAGGGAGGCGACAACCCTCTGGCGTAAAGCAATAATGCAGACCATGTACATTTCATAATTAACATAATGGGGCTCTCGGCCAGAGCGCCTTTCACTCCAACAGAGTCTATAAATACCACATCCTACCAAGAAGAAGCTACCAACTTCTCAAAGTTCCATGGTCTACCTGCGGACAAGGGGATCAGCGGGTTTGTAAATACAGATACATGTGTTGTAAACAATATTTACATTTATGAACCCGCTAATTCCCTTCGTCCCCAGCCTGCAATGCATCCTAGAGATACACATTGCTATTCGAGTTCGATGTACATCTGCGGACAAGGGACTCGGTGAGTTTGTCAATGTAGATACACATGTTATACATACAGTATCTACATTGATAAACCCACTGAATCCCTTCGTCCCCAGTTTGATTGCGTTCTAATTACACTTTGAAATACATTTTCTTTCCCACTTATTTCTAAACCCAGCTTTTAAAAAATATTACATTTAATCTCATGGCGCCGTGGGGGGTGGCGCCTAGCCCCATGGCGCCATGGGCCGTGGCGCCGTGGGCTAGGCGCCAAACGACAATGGCGCTTACAGGGCCTTGGCGCGATCCCCTCTGGCGCCAAGTGGCATTTTTTTGTTTTTCGTCAAAATGGATGGCATTTTTGGAATTCCAACTTTTTTTTGGGTAAACAGTGAAAAATTTCAAAAAATAAACCAAGCTCGCGGCTCTGGACGACCTTATCTCGACGGCTTTGTTCTGGCCGTCGAGATTTAGGCATCCTAATGGGCTGGCCCATGAGACTATTCTCGACGGCTTGGTCCTAGCCGTCGATATAGACAATATATTCCCGCAATCGCGAAAAACAAAAAAACCAAGTGCGTGGCTCTGGACGGCCTTATCTCGACGGCTTTGTTTTGGCCGTCGAGAATAACTTAATATAACGATGGTGTTAGCGTGGCCGTCGAGATTACTTAACCTATGTCGACGGTTCTATTGTGGCCATCGAGAATAATTTTGGCCGTCAAGATTTTGCGCAATTCCTGTAGTGTTTGAAAACAGTTTTCCACACAACTAAATCGAAACGATCTGTGAATCAAAGAGGATCCATGTGCTATACCTGCATGCAAGAATATTTCACAGCCTTTGATCCATTCGAGGACACGTATAGGTTCATGTGACACGACGATCATCACGGGCCGAGAAAAATTCAGAGTCACGGGGTTAATTGGCTTCCCTTGCCCAACAATCTGGTATTACCGCGGGGTCGATCCGGATCAGCGCTGCAGTTTGCAGACGCGACGTGCTAATCCAATCCAGAATGGGCATGCAAATGAGGTGAATTTGCATTCGAAATCATGAGGGCGACGTACGTTGAGTGATCCATCTCGTGCCGCTAGCTTGTGGAAGAAAAACGACGTAGCCGGCCAGTGGCCACTCAGGTATGGGTTGACAGGCAGGTTGCATGGAGTCAATATATCCACACGATGTTTTTTTTAAAAAAATAAATCCAACAAAAAAAATAGCTTTCTGCCATATTCGGTATTTTATGCTGCTCTAAGATCTATTAAATTCTCGCCTCAAACAAGATTGATTATTCTTTTACTCCGCACTCCATAATATGTACCTAGCTAGTAGGTATGACAATGGGTTCTAGTTTTTTTAAAAGATAAAAACGGCAAATCGTCTCCTCAAGGAGGGAGAGGAGGACACGTCCATATAGGAACTCAAAAATCTGTCCTAGCCTACCCCATCCGGTCCCCACCAAGCTCCTACATGGCCTAGATCTCTAAATGCATAGCAAAAAAATTCGTCTAGCTCAATTTCTCACCTCCCATTCTCCTAATCCAAAATTTGTATTCACTTAGTCTCCATGGTCTCTAGATGACAATGCCATCTCCCAGTCTCACCTCAATCCCTATGGGCATGTATAATGGTATTGTGCTTGTTTGATGTCCATTTGTTATGCCCAACACTATACTAGTATGGTAGAAATTAAAATATAAGAGAGACAAATATAGGAAGAAGCAGGGATAATGATTAAAAAGTTAATAAATAGTGATGGGATAGTCCCGAGATAGTTCATTAGACATGCCCTAACTCCTTAAGATGTTATGAATGTGGCCCGATGTTTCCCCATGATGCTAACCACCATTCTCACTTCCCTCTTTCTCCAAATCTGCATGAGACAATAGTAGTGCATGAAGCTCCAAGTAATGATAGTGTGTGCAACAACGATGGTCGAAGCAGCGACCAATGTCTCCAACAGCTAGCAGGCATGCCATAGCTAATGTAGGGAGCTTGATCTAATGATGGTACCTTTTCCCTGAGGTATAATGACCTTATATCCATTTGCCATATACTACCAACAATAGTGGGGAATTAGGGATGATTATGCCGGGATACACCTCATCACCCAAATAGAGATAGCAGAAGTCATCCCGAGAATGAGTATTAGGACTGGTAGGGCATGCGTGCAGGGAGTAGGTGTTGCCATCCCAGCTTGGTGGCCCCCACCTTCCCTCATGGGATGGGGCTAACCTATATTAATTTATGTGTGGAGTGAGTGTCCGTGCATTGTGATGGTCGGTGTCACTGCCCAAAAGAGGGGGAGGGAGGGGGTGATAGGAGGAAGAAAGAGAAGAGAGGGGGAGGGAGGGGTGATAGGAGGAAGAAAGAGAAGAGAAGAATCTCATCTCATGAGAATTTATTAGAAGCAAGGTGTTCTTAGTGGCCCCCGCCTTCCCTCATGAGATCGGGCTAACCTATATTAATTTATGTGTGGAGTGGTTGTCCGTGCGTTGTGATGGTCGGTGTCACTGCCCAAAAGAGGGGGAGGGAGGGGGTGATAGGAGGAAGAAAGAGAAGAGAAGAATCTCATCTCATGAGAATTTATTAGAAGCAAGGTGTTGCGTTGTGATTGTCGGTGTCACTGCCCAAGAGAGGGGGAGGGAAGGGGTGATAGGAGGAAGAAAGAGAAGAGAAGAATCTCATCTCATGAGAATTTATTAGAAGCAAGGTGTTGCCAAATAAAACGATAACATTACTAGGGAACTACCTTTAGTCCCGGTTGGCAAAATGGCTTTTTTAGTTTCGGTTGGCCCAAGACTCGAACCTGAAACCCGGTTGGCAACCAAGACTTGAAACCTGGAACCTCCTACCACCATAGGACTCCCCACTCACCCTTCTAACCAATCCACCCAGCCACGCGTATTTACTAGACTAGGATATGCATTCCTTTTGTTACGAACCGGGACTAAAGTGTGTCTGTGCTAGCTGACATGTATCCGTCTGCCAAAACGCTCTTTTGTCTCGGCGAATCAAGACTAATATGGACGAAAAATCGTGCTTTTATTCCAGTAGCTATGAATCGGGACTGATATCACTATCAGTCCGGATTCATGACTAACCGGAACTGATGTGCCAGGATAGAAGACCCTAAACCCTAGTAGTGTTAAGATAAACACATGAATTTTGAAGCAGCGTCCAACATGGCAAAATGGTTAGCATCGAGAAAACAATGCTTCTCTCACTGGTCTATCCATCGAGAAAACCGTTGAAATGATGCTTATAATGCACGACTCACCATGCCATATCACTAATGGTACGATTGGTTGGGCGTTGAGCCTATAGTTTAACGAAAAAACTGTAGGCCATTAGATTGGTACAGGACTCGAACGGTCGATGCTCGTCAGCTCGTACACACTCATAACTCGACGGACCCCCCAAAAAAAAAAAAATCGGGTCGTCTCGTCGCTCGCGGCGAATTCCTGCGGGTTAATTTAATTCTAGAAAAAAGCCGGTTAATTTAATCACCGGGTCAAACGTGGCAAGCAAGCCATGAGATTGAATAGTGTTTTGGGCACCCCCATACTTGACCGAGCACGCGACGCGACGCGCCGCCTTGCGGCCTTGGTATGATCAGGTCAGGTCGTCGCACCCCCACACAGGCACCCAAGAACGACTCGACGTGCGCAGCTGCACCTTGCTCGATCGATCGAGCGCTAATTGCCGTATATATATATAGCCCTTCTTCTTCTCGGCGCGGAAAGTCAGAAACGGTTTGCAAGAAGCGATGTTCTGCGGCACGGCGAGCTTCAAGGACGGCGGCGCCGACACGCGGGCGCCGGAGAGGAAGGAGCCGAAGGCGCCGGCCAAGGCGGGGAAGAAGAAGGGCGGAAGGAAGGAGAACCCGTACGCGTCGCGCGGCCTAGACAAGTTCTCCACCGTGATGGCCGAGCTGGAGTCCCAGCGGGAGAAGATCCTGCGCCGCGTCGGCCCTGCCGTCGACGGCGACCGCGTCCTGGTCCGCTTCGTGCAGTCCGAGGCCAAGGACTGGGTGCCCGTCGTCGTCAAGCTCCCGCCGGAGGAGCAGCCTGCGGCGGCGGGCTCCAAGAAGCGCAGGCCGGCGGCGACCCCGCCGGCGTCCAAGCCGTCGACGCCGGCGACGTCGGAGCCGACCAGTCCCAGGGAAGACGCCGCCAAGCCCGCCGCCGCGACGGCGGCGCCGGCGCCGGAGAAGAGGATCAAGGCCGCCGTGGAGAGCTGGTCGTGGGGGAAGAAGGTGAGGCCGTGCCACTACATGCCGTTCGTCGCGCTGCTGCTGCTGCTCAGCCTGGTGGCGTTCGGCCGGGTGTTCGCCATCTGCTGCGCCTCCGTCTGGTGGTACCTCGTGCCGGTCTTGAGCGGCGCCGACGGCGGCGATGAATGCCGCAGCGTGACGACGAGAGCCATGGGAATGATCGCCAAGGATCTTGGGCGGAAGTGCAGCGACAAGAAGGTCGGCGAGAAGCTCGCCGTGGCGGCGGCGCCATTGCTGCCTTCACATGGCAAGAAGAGCAGCTCAGGTGACCATGAGGTTATCTCGCCTAGAAGGCATGCTGCACACAGGAACAAAGGATAAGTCATGGATTGACCACACTGAGAAGAACAGGTCGTGTACTCGTGTTGTAGAATTTGTATAGTAGGGTGGCCAGAAAGATCAGGTTTTACGGGTTATCTTTCCTCCCTTTTTTATTTTTTGAATCGATTTGTTCTTTTTTTCCAAAAAGAACTGAATGCAGTTGTAGCGTTCATGTACACTACTACATCAGCCCCTCCATGTGTGGCTACCCAAAATGTTCATAAAGGTTCATATATTACCCAAAATGTTCATAATGGTTCAGCAAATTCTGACAATTAACTCTTGTTCGTGGTGTACAGTGTACCCGCAGGTTCATAGTAATTTATTGTGATCTCATCCTCTTCATGACAAATTATGGTAAATTTCGGGGGAGTGACATTCCGCATGTACGTTGCAGTCGCAGAGGAGAATGAAACGAAAGTCATCGTGTGTACTTCTAGAAGTTTGAAAACCTACTTGTTTTGAGTGTTTGACAATCTAGGAGAATAACCATTGAAAAATTGACTTACGCACATCTGTCCTGCTTACTTCACAAAATCGGAATAACCACTGTACCCAGTTCTGGATGGCACATGCAGGCTTAACAATCCAAATTCTCACTCCGAAAAATTAAAAATTTTGGACGTAACACATCCAACGATAAGCCGTAAATGCAGATTTTAAAAACTAAATGAAACAGTAAATTTGTGATCGATCAAATCAGCATATGTCGGTTTGCCATGGTGAAATTCTTTCGTAAGCAAGGCTAATTTGTTATGCTCTGTATCGAGGAGGATACCCGCTGATAGTAATAATAACTACAAGTCAGTAGCTAACCAAGAATGAATTTGCTGTTAGACTAACTAGAACTAACAGGAGGAAACTTGGAATCTGAAAAGGAAAATCACAATGTTACAACAATACAAACATTTCCCTCTCTCCTTGTAAAATGTAGTATTACGATCATATCATGCCCTTGTGCCATCATTCCTGGATCCCAATGGAAAGAATAAATGTTAGAAAATGTAAAGAAGAGCATAATAAGGCAGAAAAGGATTGCACCATACAGGGCGAACAGGAACAAATGGACACAATTGACAAGTTAAAAATTAGGAATAAGAATTCGGAAGTAAATTATGGACAATTCATGGAACAAAATAGTATCCTGTAATCATGAAAAGTTTGATGGTTGCAGGGATGGCAGTTTACTTGAACCCATGATTAACTCCAGAGATTCATTCTAACAGGGAAAGGTATATGATCCCAGATAGCTAAATAGGGATGTATTAGATATTGCACACCATGCTCCAGCCCCGTTGAATCCCATCAAGATATATGTATGCATGTGAATTGAAGTAAATTGTGTAACGAATACCTGTATATCCCAAATGTATCTAATATGAAGCCCACCCATGCAGAGGATTAAAAAAAACGATTTTGTGGTAATAGATTGGAAGGTAGCATGGAGGAATGTTCCAATGGAGTATGAAGTTGTACGCACGCCACATCAAATACTTTAAAACTTTTTGTACAAGACTTGACATAGCAATAGCAGCCTACCCTAAATCTCTTCCTATGATCTGACTCATTTTGTGACATGTAATGTTTCTTTCTTCCATGGACCAGTGTATCTCTTTCTTCTAAATTGTTGTGCACACTAGCAGGGATATTTTGTGCATTACGAAAGAAACCTTCACGATCCCAAGTCACTTCATAATCTACTTTCAATCGTGATCCTTCCTACAAAAGCAAAATAAATGAGTCAGCTTTCATTATGTTTTCTGAAATATAAAATACATATAGATATTCAATTATTATACATTAAAATGGAATTCCTTCTGTCACAGAAAGTATTGTATATCCGTGTGTCTATCCATGTGTAAACAGTTTTCTGTAGTTACCACTTCCAGAGCTTGACAACTTGTTATGGTGTGCAAACAAATCCTATGATTGGTCAAGGTTCCAATCATAAAGTTCTGTGCTTCTAACATATTGTTATAACCATAAATGTATTTATGCTTATGTGTTATTCGCGGTTCATTTGGTAATGATATTTGCACTCTATTCAGTACATTTCAAATGTAGCCCAATTGGTGCTCAGTTCTTGCACTACAAGAATATACACTATAGACCATGAAATATCAGCAGATGAGATAGTAACCAGACAATCTATGTAAGAAAGTAAAAGAGCTAGACATTTTTAGCACTCTTCAATAAAAAGATGTCACGCACAAGAAGTGTACATGAAGGATATATGCCACGAAACATCCATACACAATCACTGCTAGTAAGTATTACTAAAACAAAAGCTGCATGGCTGTAAATATAGTAGAAAAGTAAAGGATTAAATGTTGTTGTGTTATTGTGTAACACGTACTACTGCCGTTGAAGGCTTACGAAACAACAGGCCACTGAATATGCAAATCTTACCTTTTCTAATGAACGTCCGCATAATACCTTCATTGCATTGTAGAAGTCATCATAGCTCTCGAATTGCACCCAAACCTTGCAATTGAGTCCAGATATGACCCCTTTACTAATCCCAACTTCTGCTGTGTCTAATTTATCATCACTAGAAATATTTAGGTTCCTGCCAATTTGATAGAAGAACGTTAGAGAGAAGGATTGAAAAAGAATAAGTTTCGACATTAAAAAAAAGGGCAGTGCAGAACCAAGCATCAAAATAGCACAAATGTTCGTATCACTTTAAAAACTATCAAGAATTGTCTAAAGTGACATGGATGCAAGTAAAAGATGAATAAAAGAATTCGTGGATCACAATTCTAGTGGAGAAATTTCACTGTACATCAACTGAAAATTGTGAATGTGGTCCAAGTAAAATTAACAGCATGAAATTCTAAAGAAAACAATTAGAAAATAATATCCATGCTAATATATAATGCACCATTCGTTAATGTAGATTTGAATTTTTACCCAAAGACCAAAATAACAACAAAGAAACAATAGCAATCATTGATATCTCACCATATTGTGATATTTTATATGTATATTGAATAGTGACATAGACACCCAACCCAGATCCAGAGGTTGGGATTGTTCGGATTCACTCGTCATGTTAAGCCAAAGCCACATATTCGACAATTCAGTTCATGAAAAAAATAATATAAAGACCATCTATCTCCTCTCCATTCACTGACAATCATTTGCAACTATTGTAATGTTTTTCTTCTCTTTTTTCTTAAAAAACATACAAATTTATGATTTCTGTCAGATATAGTCACCTGATGCACAATAGCTAGGACTGATAAAGAGAGTTTCACATGATCTATTTTTTAATCTTTTTTTGGCATTTTAACTCTCAAGGTTTTTTATTATTTTCCGAACAAAGGTTTATTTATTATGAACTCAGCTACCAGGGATGTAATCACCAGCATAAGAAACCAGCTGAACTGATTACTGGTTTTAGGTTAATCTGCAGATTTGGATCAACTGATTACTGGTTTTAGTTTAATTGATAGCCTGCATATTAGGATCACATTTTATAACAAACAGAAAAAATGTGGGAAAAGGAACATATGCCTGAAAGGAGACATACTAAGAAACAAGGGACTGTCTATTCAACAGTCGACTGTTTTTTTTTTTACCCATCAGTCGATTTTCTGGGCCGTTGGATCTAAATCCAACGGCCCAGATCAGCCTCGCATCCCCTACTCTCTCTCTTACTTTCCCCTTTTCCCCTCACCTCCACAACCCCCCGAGCCCGACGGCCCGACCCCTGCTCTGCGCTCTCCTACCTCCCCATCGCCTCCGCTGCTGCCCTTGGCCGGCGCTTAGCCGCCTGCCTCCCGCCGCCGCTGCCTCGCCCAACCGAACCTGGCCGTCGCTTTCACCCCGCCACCACCGCCTAACCGCCTTCCTCCCCGGCTCGTGCCTGCTGCCGCCCTCCGCCGCCTCACTCCATCCCCAACCAACCGCCGAGCCGCTGCCTCCCCCAGCCATCCCTCTAAGCCCGGTGGTGCCCCAAACCCGAACCCCACTGAAACCCTAACCCATCCATGGCGGCGCGGCGGCGGGAGAGGAGGTCGCCGGAGGGGAGGAAGACGGCGGGCGGCGAGCGGGTAAGTGAGAAGTCGACTGAAATCCCCCAGATTTCAGTCGACTGATGATTAGCAATTCCCAAGAAACAAATATTGAGGAACATTCTGGCGATACTAATTTCTTTGCTGCAGATCTTCAGCTCTTGCTGCATGCCTACCCATGCAGTTCAGGAAGGGAAGGTGCATGAGAAGTTGGGAACAAGCATGACTCTACAAACAACCAGAAACCACCAAGATGAACACGGTCGAATCAAACAATGGTGTTCTGGGTTCTATTGGCTATAGAGTTATAGACCATTGGTGCAAGAGCATCTACTTAAATGAAGTGATGAACCAAATAAACACCATGCGCAGTTGAGCACTAGAATGCACCTTATTTTACCAAGCACCGAGAAGATAGTGTGTGTGACCAGCATGGACGCCTTCGACGATATCCTAGTTTCTGCAAACCACCTGGACGGCACACCCCAGATAACAACTGTATCTGGCCTTTTTGCTATCTTCCTCACAGGATTCCCTGAAACCAGCAAGCATCAATCCAGACTCCACCTAGAAGAGAATCCAACCAAGAACAATCAATACAGGAACCAGTCCATACTGGTACTAAGGAGCTCAGAGGCGTAGAAGTCCTCCCATGACTTCTTCATCGCCCTGAAGTCATCGGAGGGCGGGATCTGTACGCTCATCCGGAACTTAACCCCCTCGAGGTTAAGTTCGATCCCGGCGAGCTTCTCCACCATGGAGCTCCGCCACTGGGCGAACTGCTCCTCCTCCTTATCCGGGGTCATCTCCTCGGCCTCCTTATCGCCCTTGTTGCGGGGGCGGAGGAAGGAGAAGTCGCGGACATGGAGAACGCCGGAGGCGACGGGCTCGCCGCGGTGGCGCTTCTGCAGGTCGGGGAGGCGGCTGACGAAGAGGTCGGACTCGGTGAGGAGGGTCAGGGACAGGGGCGGGTCGCGGAGGAAGGCGAGGAGCGCGAACTTGAGCTGCCAATCGTCGATGGGGCGGACGGCGTGGTCGGCGCGGAAGAAGGTGAGGAGCAGCTTGAGGCGAGGCGCAAGGGAGAGGCCGCTCGAGAGGGGGAACGGCTCGGTAGGCCGGAGCACCGCCGCAGCGTCGGCGGCGGACATGGCGGCGCGGTGTGGTCGCGGCGGCGCTGAGCTTTGTGTAGAGGCCAGAGAGCGAGAGACGGGAGTGGAGAAGCAAGAATCCGATTGGAGGAGGGTTCTCAAATCAACGGTCGCGATTAGCCCGACCCAAAACGGCTTAGAGCATCGTCCCTAAAATACTACTCTATTGCATATCGAGCCAATATATAAAAATCCAATAGAGTCTATTTATTACTTCCGAAATTCTCTATTTATTGGGACAGACAATATCTCACCCCAAGAAGGGTTGATTTTGAGGATGATCAATTTAGAGGATATGCTCGCCTTCTTCCTTCTCATCCTTTTAGGGCAGTGGAAAGTCTTTTTCTTTTTGTTTTAGAATTTTGGTTTGGGAGCATTTCAACAAAGGGGATGCTTCACGGGTCAAACGATACCTAAGACTTAATCTAAAAGAGATTACTAGATTGAATCTATTTGCGTTAAAAAAAATTGCAATAAAAAACCGATAAAAAAGAGCGAGCGAAGTAAATCGAAGAGAGAGCCTCTAAATATAGAGACTCAATTTAGAGAATCTTCTGTAGAGGATGAAAATATAGAAAACAAATAGTAATTTAGAGAAGGGATATAGAGAACGAAATATGAAGATCCTGCTAGCAATGCTCTTAGCTCTTAGTCGCTCAGGCCGGAAGAATCGCATCTATACCCAAAGTTGTCATTTTGCGATTTTAACATTACGATACATGCAATATTCATTATATCATTATTTAGACCAATTTATTGCATCTATATCATTACGGAGGGTTTTTTACGCGTACCAACCTAAAATATAGTCTAGTATAAAACTATGGTACAGGTGACTCCCACATATCGTACTTTTCTCTTCTTATTCTTCCTCGCTATCTTCCCCAACTCTAAGCTAGGGGCTGTCGGATGGAGCGGCGAGCCCTTCTCCTAGCAGCGGCAAAGCTCAAGACAACAGCACTCTCTGGCAGTGCCGACAGCACAACGAGTCCTTCTCCTCAGTAGTGATGAGCGCAAGAGGAGTTCGAGGCAATGGCGCCGCCGGCGGAGCGGTAAGTCGAGGTGGTGGCGCACGACGATAGAAGAGAAGGTCGAGGCGACCAACGGCGAGCCTAGGACGAGCTAGACCGATGGAAAGAGTGAGAGGAAGATAGATGAGGGAAGGAGGAAGAAGAAGAGGAGGGAAGAAGAAAGAAATCTGGTATGGTAGGTCAGATCCATCGTGTGAATGTTCAGATTTTTAGCTTGTGTTGAATCAACACAAATATATATGGCAAATGTTTCGCTTAACCTATTGAAAACATGCACAAACAACATGCAAAACATCGACAAAGTACTGATGAAACATCATGGAACATAATCAAAATTTATGTTTCACAAAAGCAATCGAGGAGTTTCACGGGCATAGACACTATATTTCAATGGAATAATCCAATGTTTCACAAACAAATAAAGTGTTCCATCAAATAAACTACATATTTCATCAAACAAAACCCAATGCTTCATGCATCTACAAGGCTAATGTTTCAGTAAAAAAAACCTTATTATTCAACCTCCAACACCCCCAAATTCAACTATCTTCTTTTTTAGAGCCAGTGAGTCCCCATGTCATGCTCGTTGAATTCGACGAATTCGCACAACGACAAGTTCGTAGGCGAGGAGGCTGGGACGCTGCTCGCCGCCGTCGTGGCGAGCAGCTAGCTTGTTGCCACCGTGGTCGTTCATCATCTCTTTGTGGCCCTCTACTCCTCCTCGATGCCATCGTGTTCGATGGGGACCTGCTTTTTGCAACCCACAAAGATGGTTGGGAGCAGCGTGTGTGTGAGTGGTGGATGAGTTTGTACGTATATTTCTTGTACCTTTTCAAAATAGATGGTTGGGAGCATCAAATGAGATGAGAAGACGTCGAGGTTCACCAACCATGTGAAGAAGAAAGGCGACAAGGTTCATATGGGGAGGAGGTGGTGGTAGGGGTTTCCTTAAGGTCAGGCCAGCTAAGCTACGGCTTGTTGTGCCACACGTCGCTTGGTTCGAGAATGGATTTCCCTAAGTTAGCTCAGGTTTCAGTCATCTTTACGCCCACATGATATGCGTGCTTCGGCTCCACCTAACCCCCAAAAGTATTTTTACAGAAATGCCCCTACACTTTTTATAAAAAAGTGATCGGGTCCTTCCTCCTCTCTCTCCATCTTTATCCACCCAAGTTGCTAGCCACTCGGCCTTGCCGTTGCTGGGGACGACCTGCCGGCGCCGACGCACAACCACATCGGCAGGGCATGGGTGAGACCGCCACGCGTGGGAGTGTCTCAAGCAAGGGCGCAGGGCGTGCACGACGGCCTGCTGAGGAGGTGGTCGGCGACGGCGGCACGATTGAGTGGTGGCCGGCTCGAGTGGGAGGAGGGAGAGAGGAGGAAGAACATGGACCCAATCACTTGAAATCTAGAGGTTGAGGGGTTTTTATGCAAAAATATTATGTGAAGACTGGTTTGGTCGAGCAAAAATCTTGATGTGGATCTGATGGTCGCGAAGGTAAATAGAACCCAACTATCCTGAGAGATTCTTTACCACTTGGTTGAAATATTTTAATCTCAATCAATACTCTAAAGGATATTCTTCATTGTTCATACTCTGAAGTAGTTTGGAATGAGGCTCTCAATCAATATCCTCAAACGCCTAGATGGACAAACAACATGAGTTTCTACGATCGGTGGATCGCGGCCTCTTCAGCCGGCAAAGCGGCCAAAAGCGTCCTAAATGGTCTCATAGTATACATTATTTGAAATATTTGGAAGGAAAGGAATAAACATATTTTTTAACATAAGAATCTTTCTTTTAGGATGCTGGTTGATAGAATCTTGGAGGAGGCGAGGGGGTAAAGCATGGAGCTCCTCGCTACTTCGATGTAATTTCTTTCTATTTTCCTAGCCGTGGCTGGGTTCTTGTACAGTTCTTTTCTTCTTAATGAAATGGCAGAGCGTCTGCCCCATTTGTTTTAAAAAAATAATCTTGCTCAAATTTAACCTGATTTTTTATATGCGATTTAAATAGACATACATTTTCGCAAATAAATAGTCCAAGGCGAATTATTGCTGATGTCTCCTCCCAAGGACGCCCAACACGAGCATTTCCGTTGTTAGTGTCATCGCTATAACTTATTAAGATTGTAGCAACCTTGTTAACGTTGTTGTCGATGTGAATATGTGATGTATCTCTAACAATTATAGGGAAAAAACTTATTGTGCAAATTATCATTTTTTAGTTGCACGACTTGAACTTATTGGTTTTGCTCACTGTTTATTAAGCAGTAACGCACATTGCCACACAGGCACAGGAGAAGCGCTTGCTTTTTTTCCTCGGCCTCGTTGCATCGTCCCAATTTGTACGCATATACAAATTGGAACCGGAAAATCAAGCACCCACAAGTACAACAGAACGAAGCCATGCACACAACACCTGCGCATCGCGCCATTACGGAGCGTGCGATGGCGCCAAATTTAAAACCCTTCATGCTGCGTTATAGCTAGCCTCTCAGACCCATTCCCCTTACGACAAGACGAAGCAGGGCACATATATACCTTAGCTTAAGCACGCGCCTCCATTGATGTACAGTACACTATAAAGCAAGCAGCATCGCCATCAGCAGCGGCACAGCCAGCCAGATGAACGGCGCCGGCGCGCCGGCGGTTCACTGCGCCTTGCTGCGGCAGGCCTGCCTCAGAGGCACCGGCGGGTCGGAGAGCGCGCCGCCGGCGATCTGCTCGAACACGAACTTGTTCGCCGCCTGGCTGAAGTGGACGCCGTCCCAGCTCACCCTCTTGGCCGGGTCGTCGCAGGATCGCCCCACCACCAACCACGTCCCGTTCACCTCGACCTTCCCGCCGCAGCCGACCTTCTCGTCGAAGTTGAACCGTCCGCCGCCGTGCCCGCAGCAGGTCAGCATTGGGTCGTCGAATCCTGCAGACAAATGGCATGCAAAACCAGCTCTCTCCAAGTCAGGTGATCATGGCATCATGGGGAGATCGGTTGATCGTTCATCAGACAGGACTGCACCCTACCGAGCTTCTTGGCTTCGGTGATCAGCCTGTACTTGGCCGAGTAGACGTCGACATAGGTGAAGGCAGCGTCAGGGTGGGTTTTCCGGAGACGTGCCACGGTTTCTCTCAGCCTTTGGTTGAACAGCTGAGCCGCCTTGTTGTAGGCGACGGAGCAGCCGGCATTGTCCGTGGGAGCGGCGATGTCGGGGCGGTGTACCAGAGCGTAGGGCAGGCAGCCGATGGGCCCCGTGTTGTGGATCCAGAAGTTCCTTCCTCCGAGCCCGTGCACATTCTGCAGATTTGCAGTCGAGTTACTTCAACTGTAAACATCATTCTGATCTGGTGCTGCTTTCTCTTGCGATGCAACTACTAGTGCTGTATGAGCATTACATGGATTATGGATGTTAGCCTCTCCATTAGATCAGGGATCCATGCCATGACTTGTTCTGTGCTCAAATTAGCGAAGTAGCCTGTGGTAATGTCGTTTTGGCCGATATCGAAGGTGTAAAGCGCCTGGGAGAAGTATTCAGCCTTTGGTAGGATCTCCCTGTAGATACCACCTACATTAGGAAATAGTTAATTAAGAACACATGTATAATGTATTATGGAAGAGGCAAGATAGATGGATTTGGTTCAGATGTTACCTATGTTGTTATAGACGAACTGGCTTCTGTTGATGAACTGTTCAAATTCCCAGGACTGCACGTCCAAGGAGATGGGGCTGAAACCAGAGAGGAACAGAGATGTATTCTGCCGTCTGATTGACGAACCGGCTGTTGCAAAATTGGCTCCTTGTGTGAAGTTGCTTCCTACTGAGTTGAGATACGCACTGAGGTAAGGTAGTCCCAGGCTTTCAGCTGCAGTATTAGGGGGAAAAGAGATGAACATATCACACCACATATGAATGTTGAAACAGCAGCAGTGATACTTGAAGGCAAGATGGCAGAGACCCTGAAGCCTTGTTGTAACAAATAGTTGAAAGTACAAGTAACCAAAGTTACGACGCACATGGCATAATATTGCTATCCAGTAAAGGTTATGGTAAGCTATGTGCTAGTAGTGATACGACAGTATAAGACGACAATATAGATATATCTGCAGGTAAATAACTAAAAGAAAATTAGTCATGTGCGGTATCGTCATGAAGCAAAAGGGAAACACTAAACTATGCTCACAATCTCAAAATAATATTCATGGCGGATTCTGTGATATCTTATTAAACTATGCTCACGCCTCACGATCTCTTCTTTTTCTTGCTAAGTACCAAGTACCAACTAGTGTTTCACTTTGTCCCTCAGCTCCCGTCAGAATTTTCAAAGAAAAACACCCGTGCTCTGGCACTGCAACCCAGATCATTTCCGTGATTATGGGCATGTATGATATGATCAGCCTGCAGCACATGTTTGTATGTCTCCCTGTTTTCTTATTCAGGCTGAGTGCTGAAAAGCGACTTCGAGAAGAACTTCTGGTTCAATGAAGTGAATTTTTATACAAAAGCAAGAAATAGGTAAAGCAAGCTGCTATCACCCTTAGAACCTGTTTGGCATCAAAGTTCATAGAAAACTCTGTTTTACAAAGGCATAGTTTCTATAACGTGTGCATGCAAAACCATAGTTTGAACTAACACCATCTAAACCAGGTTTTTTTTTAAACTACAAGCTGTTTGTTTGCATCTTTTATGGAAGTAAAACTTTAACCAAATATAATAAAAAAGTGCAATCACATCACTAGCCAATGGTTAAAGTTAGGAAAAAAAGAGTATAGAGTAGAGTTACAAACACTCAATAAAACATGGTTTCCACCAAAATAGAGTTTTAAAACCATGCTTAAACTTTGTATCAAACACCCTGCAGTTTTTTAAATCATGCTATTTTCAGAAATCATAATTTTATCTTGAAACTATGAAATACTAACTACGATGTTTGTCTAGAGACTGGTGACACGCCAAACTACTACTACTACCTTGATTAAGCTACTGTTTTTGTCACCTCTCAAACTAATCAGCATCCCAAAAGCTAGAAGAGTATCTTAATTATATTCTCCAGCTGCACTCTGTACGTAGTGCCGCCCAGCACAAAATCTCTATTGTATCACCCGGTGACACTCGCGTGATAGTGGGATCTTGTCCAAATATGCTCTGCGCAAGTTACTGGCCTTTTTGTCAGATTGCGGGAGAATCAATCGAGATCGTGTCGGAGGCACGGCCGCCCGGACGGAGCCAGTACGTCCTTCCGTCCATGCTACCGTCCATGCTACCCCGGCACGGCGGCACGTGGTTGGAAGCTGGCGAGCTGGCTGGTTCTAGCCGAGCCAACCGGCCGGCCGACCGGTCGGAGCACCGCTTCACCGGCGTCCGGCGGCGTTGAAACGGCATCCCGGACATTCCGAAGGCATCATCAATGGGCCAAGTTATACTGGCCTAAACACTATAGGAGATCGTAAACATAAAATATAAAATATGAAAGAAAAATAAAGAAATAGAGATGTAAATAGTAGATGAACAGTGAGCCAGTGACTAGTCCGGCATATGTTGGGCACAGTTGTTGAATCAACGAGCCTTTTCTGCATGGTTTCATTTTTGTTTGTTTCTTATATATAGTTCCGGTACGGCTCAATGATGGAGCTGAGATGCTGAACTTGGCTCAAAAATTTGGAATGTTTCACTCTACTGAACTTCAGGAGCTTTAGAGGGTGTTATGTGGTGGTGAAATTATTTAATTAATTATGTACTGAAATTAAACTCGAACTGCTTGATTAGCGGGTTCAAAATCCTGAAATCGATACTTCAAACCAGATATGGGATTATTTATCTCGTGATACCGAGACAGTCGAGAATCAAAAAATTATTCCCATACCATTAAATTCATATGTGTTGTTAAAAAAAAATTCATATGTCAATTCCTATCTTAGTATGACACGTGGAATCATCTGAGTCGTTGAACATGAGTCGTTGAACGTGGATCCAAGTGACACGAGAGTAAATGCGAATTTTAAAAAGTGGTATGGGAGAATCGAGAATGGACATAAAAAAGTCAAAGCACAAAGATGATGAAATAATTTAAACAAAAAAATACATAACAAAAAAAGTCCCCTAGTAAGATATTGAAAGCGCAGGTCGTAACTCGTAAATCGAGCTGAACCGGGTGCAGCCGTGCAGGTCGTCGGGTTTCCACAATCTGCACAGTACGGACACGGTGACATACTCACATGGACGGCCACTGGCAGTCGTCGACTCGTCGCCGTCGTCGCAAAAAGAAGTGGCATCGTATGTGCGAGTGTGCGACAGCCGAGACTACTGGTGAGGGTGTGTGGTACTGCCTTTTAACCCTTCTTGGCACTAGCATTGAAGCTCCTGCCGTGCAACTGTGAAGTATGCGCAAGTGCTTGTATAGAGGTTGGTACATTTCATTTTTCAGATGAGAAAAGATTGACATATCTCTTTTTGGGAACTCCCAATTTACTAGCTACTTGTAGATGTACGCGAGCTTGTTCTTCAACAAATCATCTCTCTTTCGCGGCAGCACCAAAACACGGAGCGAATTAAACCTCTACATTTATGGGTCTGGCCCTGCGGTAGGTTTCGGCTGCTTGTGCAGTCGTGCGAGGACGAAGAGGAAGGTGAAAAGTAAAAAAAGAAAGAGAAGAACCGTAAAAATCGACGCCGCTGGTGGCTGCAATGGCCAGCGAGCGAGCGATGCACGTACGTACGTACCGATGAAGTCGATGACCAGGCGGCCGTCGCAGTAGCGGCCGGCGGGCCGGCCGAAGAAGGTCCGGCCGTTGGGCGGCGGCGCGGCGCCGAAGGTGGCCGACAGCCCGCCCGTGTCGGAGTTGGAGTCGCCGAAGTTGAACACCGCCGGGAAGTGGCAGTCGGCGCCCGCGCCCGCGCCCGCGGAGGTCTGCAGCAGCGCCGCCGCCGCCACGACGGAGAGCAGCGCGGCCCTGGCCGCGGCGCGGCGGCGCGGGGGCGACATTCCTCCACCTCGAGCCGGCGGCGCGGGTGGCGGCAGTGTGGAAGCGAGCGAGGCGAGCGGGGGGCGTCGGGGTCGCGGCGGTGGTGGGGGGCCTGGGGGCTTTGAGGCGGACGCGCGGATGGAGATGGATCAGATGAGCGGCGCGAGTGCGTCAGTGCGGCCGGCGTGGATGGATCCAGTGCAGGGCGCGGTGCGGGGCCGTGTGGTGGGCTGGTGGCCGATAGCGATAAGCGCGGGGCGGTGCGAACTGCGATGCGCGAGGAAGCCGAATAGCCGATCGATGAGACGGCAGTGCGGGTGTAGACGAAACAAAAAACAGAAATATTAGAGGGATGTCCGTCCAGACGGTTTGCGACGGACGTCCTCCTCTCACATTTCACTGCTCGGGATCATCCTCAGTCTCACTCTCTCTCTCTCCCCCCAAATACCTAACTCCCCTAATTTTTCCCCTCTTCCTCCCCTGCTCACTCCCCTCTCTCTCTCTCTCTCTCTCTCTCTCTCTTTGTGCGGTAGCGGCATGGGACGGCACGGCGGCCTAGGGCGGCGCACGGCCGTGGTCTGGCGGCGCGACGGCCGCGTGGGTGGGGTGGCGGCGTGGTAACGGCATGGGGGATGCGCTGGCGACCCTAGTATGGCGCTTAGGGGCGGCGTGGCCCACAAGGTGGCCCGTGCCCAGCAGCTCCCGGCCAAGAAGGCGGCGTGGTAGTCCTTGTCAGTAGCGGCTCCGCATGAGCGGTGATGGTAACGGCTAGGGCGGCGGCCGAGCCCGAGCCCGAGGTTGCTTAGCCCACGGTGGCGGCGGTTTCGGCTACTAATTTCTCCCTCTCTCTTCTCATTCCCTACCTCCCTTCCCAGGTCTATTTCCTATGCTCGCACAGCAGAAATTTAAGGTGGCTCGTTTACTTATCTTCCCATGCTAGCTGCTGTTGGACCGAGCTCTACTACCGGCAACAACATGGCCTTGGATTGATGGTTTTGGCCATGGTTGTGGATGAGGTGGCTTTGTTAAGCTTCTGCCTCATCCCTACGGTTTGCATCAACTTTGGTCCCCTTGCCTCCTAACCCTAGCTCTGGATCTTTCCATTTCCTATTAATTCTGAGTAATTATAGGCTGACGATGATTTGATATAAGTTCATGTTGCCTACGTGCTGTGTGATAATTTTCTGAGATGCTTGAGCTAGAAAATTCAGTTATGTTCATGGAAAATTCAGGTTGGTTCAGGTAGTTTCATAGAAAATTCATATGGGTTCAGGCTTTTTTATGATAAAAAAGTAGATAGCTTTATGGGAAATTTATCTTGTTTCAGGTCGTTTAAGCTAGTTAGTAAAGAAATTTAGGTTGGTTTAGGATGTATAAGCTAGTTTCATGGGAAATTCATATTGGTTTATGATGTTTCAGCTAGTTTTATAGGAAACCATGTTAATTCAAGTTGTTTCCGGTAAAAAAAACAGCTAGGTTCAGGGCAAATTCAGATTGGTTCAGATATTTTCATAGAAAATTCATGTTGGTTCAGAATTTTTCTGGTAAAAAGGTTGATAGTTTCATAGGAAATTCGGTTTGGCTCAGATTGGTTCATATAGGTTCAGGTTGGTTCAGTTTGGTTCGTAAAGTTCAGCTGGGTTCAGGTTGGTCATGTAGGTTCAGGTTGGTTCAAGTTGTTTTAACTAGTTTCATTAGAAATTCAGATAGGTTCATGTTGGTTCATATTGTTTTAGGTGAAAAAAATAGGTAGGTTCATGTGAAACTCAGGTTGGTTCATATAGTTTCATAGAAATTTCTTGTTGCTTCAGGATTTTTCTCATAAAAAAGTAGAAAACTTCATGATGTTTCAGCTAGTTTTATAGGAAACCATGTTAGTTCAGGTTGTTTCTGGTAAAAAAACAGATAGGTCCAGGGCAAATTCAGATTGGTTCAGATATTTTTCATAGAAAATTCATGTTGGTTCAAAATTTTTCTGGTAAAAAGGTTGATAGTTTCATAGGAAATTCGGTTTGGTTCAGGTTGGTTCATATAGGTTCAGGTTGGCTCATATAGATTCAGTTTGGTTCAGGTTGGTTCATGTAGGTTTAGATTGGTTCAGGTTGGTTCATGATGACGTCACATATTTTGTCTTTTAGCTCATCCGTCCAAATCCTCCTGGACGGAGCACCGTGCTGTATGGGCTCCCAACAAAAAAACACCAAACAGATTACCAATACACGCGTGCGTGCATAAGTTTTCTCCGTGCCTGAACCTAGTAGGTATTTTTCACCCAACGGGTTACTCGTACCCGTCGTCACGACACCACCGATTTTTCTCCATTTGATTATTATACCAAACTCGTACCATAATAGTGTAAATATCTATCGGGTATCGGGTTTTAGGTACCCATTGCCACCCCTATGCGGGTGATGGTTTGGATTTAGAGGGTTATTGTGTGTGTGGTGGCGTGGGCACCTCGCCGTGTGCGCACCCACGTTGATAGGGGCTTAAAAGCATCGCAAACAGCCTTTTTATATTTCCTCACTAAAATATCATTGATGTCTCATCTATCGCTCCAAAATTCATTTAAAATTTGTATTACATTTGTTTAAAATCATTTATTCACTTCATCAACTTCTTTATTTCTGTTAGAGTACTGCAGAGGACAAAAGAAAAACAAATTCCTTTCCTCTAATTGTCCCTCTATATCTACTGAAGTATTATAAAAGACATGCTAAAGATGATCTTAACTGTCTAGGCGATCATCATTTTCTTCATCCATTTCCCCTGTTGTTCTCTTATTCTCTCTCGTCGGCTCTCTCTCCAGCTGCTGCTCATTCCCATTTAGGCATTACTGAAGAAGTTCATTTCATCTAATTCTAAGAACATGCAAGAAATTTAATGAACCAAGCAGAAGATGCAAATCCTTGTTATCTCACTCTTGATTCAAAAAAAAATAAAGTAACCATGTCTAGGCCAGGGCCGGGCTCTAGGCCTAGGCGGGAGGGGCGACTGCCTAAGGCCCATGTCAGAGGGGGGCCCACGACCAGCAAGGCCGGCACTGCAACTGCTGAGATGCAAAGGCTGCTCGTCGCGTGAGGGCACGACACTAACACCGCCCGCGAGGCCGTGAGGCAATCAGGCGATCGATGTCTCAGCAATCAGGGTTCAGGTGATTCCCATGGTCTCGGCGTCCCACGACTGCCGTGCCACTGCCATCTAGGAGTCTAGCACTCTAGCTTCTCACGCTCGTCGTCGTCGATTCGTCATCCGTCAGAAAGGTCCATCCATCATCGTCCATGACCATCAGACCATGATCGAACAATCATCAATTAGTCCATTGCTAGTTTTATTTTGCTTGCTCTTTTACTTTATAGTATTAACATTGTTTTTCAAGAATTAAGTACATGTTAATTAGTATGTTGCTAGTATTATCATTTGCTTTATCAATTATTATATTACAAATGAAAAGAATATTTTGTTCAATGGCTCAAAGCTAAAGAGCCAATAGTCTTCTGTTCGTCCTAAGGCCCTTGAAACCCTAGAGCCGGCTCTGGTCGAGGCCAACCATACAAACATAGCGATGTACAAGACCATGTATTTAGAGCCGGCTCTGGTCGAGGCCAACCATACAAACATCGCTATGTACAAGACCATGTATTTATATAGGCCTATTGAACCGACGTCCTCAATTATCAGCCAGTGAGTAATAAATAACTAGGTAAACTTATCAACCAAGTCAAGATTTAAAACCAACAGCCAGGAGCCCAGGACGTGCGAGGAGTCCCTCGTCGGCGCGCACGCGGCGGCGCTGCTCGCCTGCTCGCCGTGGGATCCCTCGAGCCAGCGCCTCGCCATTGTGTGTCCGCAATCGTCACGCGCGCAAGCGGCCGATGGCGAGGACGCCGACATGACGCCGTGGTAGCAGAGCGGGCCAATGCTGAGTGGCGGCGAGGCCATGGGAGAGGATGGCGACGTTGAGCTCGACGAGGAAACCGTGGTGGAGGACGGTGTAACACCCTAGCCTCCAAAAGGCCCAAGATGCTACCAACTTCCTAAATTCTAAATTTTAGCATAACTTTCCCTACAATTAGGACATTCAAACAGAGCAGTTCATAGCAGAAGTATAATACAAATCAACATACATCAATCGGTAAAGAACCGGCCAGGCCACCGCTTGTAAAAAAATCATCACCACATTCAACAAGAGACAACCATGCATCCCGATTCAAAGAGCATGAACCACCCAATTTAGCAAACCTTCAGCTAGGTTAATATACACTATTAGACTAAATACAAGCTCTAAGATAGTTCATCACTTTAATTAGGTATTAGGTTGACTGGCTCGAGTGATGAGTAAACGTGTGAATTTCACCTTTTCCGCAGGCGCTGCTTCAACCATCACCTAATAAATAACAAAAGAACAAGTGTGAGTTCAAAACTCGGCAAAGTACATAATAGTGAGGTTTAGACATAAACATAATTATCAATCACCGCTTCAATATAACAACACATTAATATATGCAATGCGATGCGATGCGATGCATCATGATCTTTGACATACGCGCACTGGTATATCTGAGCGTACACCTGTTGATGTATTGTTCTAACTCTATCCCGTGGAGGTGCTCACCGAAGTGAGTCTTCTCCGCCATCCCGTGGCGGGTGCCTACCTCTGTAGGTCTTATCAAGAGCACGCCGGATTAGTCATATAGCTTTTCCATCGATCGGGGCCGTGGCTCACCGATCTATCTAGCTATATGACTTTCTCACCGCACTGGCTCGTATGCATGCTTTCATGAATGTATGCAACATAAATAGGGTTAACCATCATGTCTCATCATCATTCCATAATTTCCCATCATCATTCCTCATCCATTCTTTCATTTCTATCCCATCCATATATTTGCTAATCCATCGTTGCTATCCATTCATTCAACTCTATCATAACATCATTAATAAAAACAAAGCACAATCAGCATCAAGCTACCATCACCATCCTCACAACCATTCATCAACACATTTAGTATTTAAATCAAACACAAATACCACATATCATTCAAGCTCACGCTATCATACTCATGACATTATGTACTTGCCTTGGTTACCAGGCGGAGTGGACGGACAAGACGTCGGTACCGTCCCCAAAGCATCACCTAGACATTCAAGCATGACAATCAATCGTTTTAATACACTTATTAAGAAATATACATATCTAGTATTCCATCTAGCCCTTACCCTTTCGAACCCCTATAACACTAGCTGAACAATTATGCCATCACCTTAACAAACCTCGTCACAGCCTTCCCTAGCAGCGCTCCGAAGGCCATAGCTCCTAAACCGTTAGGCCAAATTACGTGTTCTTGAGCTCATTGGAAAGCTAGAAAGATAGGCTACAATTTCCTTAATATGGCTGAGCCCTAATTCCTGGCCAAAACACCTCGATTTTTGCTGACCAAGTTGCTGCACACTCGTTCCACCATCTAACCTCCAAGTTTCAAGTCTAGGGTTTACATATCTTCCCAAAGCCCATCCTAAATGACACATACAAAAGCAAAATTGCAGAAGTTACCCCAACTTCCCTCCACTCCATTAGGGTTTGGGTGAAACCCTACTTCCTCTTCCTCTCCACTTCTCATCCTTTCTCCTTTCTCACTAGATTAGCATTCTCCTCCTTCCTTTACTTCCCCTTCCCTACCACCCCCTCCTCCCACCTTGCTCCCTTTGCTGCCTCCCACGAGCAGGCCTTGGAGAGCAGCAACAAGAAAGGGGGACGAGTAGCAGTAGCAAGGCGGTGTCGTGAGGCGGCTGCTGACGACGGGTAGCGGGGCGACAACTGCTGGCGACTAGCGGCGATGGAAGGAGCAGGGCAACGGGGGAAAGAGAGAGCAGGAAGCAAAGAGCACAGAGAGAGGTGTGAGGGACAGGGGAGATGTGAGGGAGATAGCTGCTTCTCTCTGCCTTATCTATAGTCAAGGACTCAAGGTCGGTGGTGGGCTGGCTTGGACCACCGGCCCAATTAACTTCTCTCCTTTTCATTTATTTATGGCGGCATAACAAACAGTGCTGTCAGAGAGGAGGGAGTTCATAGAGAGGCTGGGTGATCGGGAAGGGAAGGCCGATGAGAGAGAGAGATAATGAGGGAGAGGGAAAAATGAACGAAGGAAACCGCTGGACATAGTGCGACTGTAATTACCGAAAATCTCAATTAACTCCAGACTTATATGCGTTGCCGTCTTTCTCCCCTCCAGTGCAGCCGTCCCTTCTTCCGTCATCGTTGTCCGATGAGGTTCGGGTTAGAGTTGGGGTTGAGATTCACGGAAGGGGTGTTCTTGAGTTTAGAGAGAGGTTTGGGGAAGGTGGCGGATCGGCAGCGGAGAAAGGATCATGGCCCGTGGGACGGCGAGACACTGGAGTCGCGGCCTCGCAGGAATGGTCGAAGACGGTTGGATGGTAGCGGAGGAAGTATCGGCGCAGGCAGTGGGAGTTAGAGTGAGCAGGACCACGAAGTGGAGGGAGAATGGTGAGTAGAGCAGCGAGGTAGCGGCGACATTGCCAATCGCTGCTAGTAGGTGAACCAACGCGAGCGGGGGAGACGGGGGACGCAGAGCAATGGGGGCAAGAGGAGAAGGGCGAGGGAGGAGGAACGACGCCGGTGGGATTGGAGCATAGATTTGTCTTTCGTTTTAAAAAAACTAAGTGAGGACTAAAAAAATTGATTGTATCGAAAATTAGAAAAAAAAAAAAGAGTTGAATTTCAGTATTTTTTATTTCGAATTTTAACCAATTTAAATCGTTGGTACAAAACAAAAAAAAAAGGTGAAAAGGGCAGTGGCATCACTCGGACCTGCAACCTGCAAGCTAGCTAATGAAGAGGCTACTCAGCAAGTTCAACGCAATTATTGGTTAGCAAATATTAAATCTACTTTGCTCGCTCGCACGCTCGCAGATGACTGCGCGTCTCGCCGCGCGCTTGCAGTAGCCATGCAGTCACTCCCATATTAAATAATCTTTTATGTAAAGCTTAAAATTTATACAATATTCATCAGAACCGGAATTTTTAGACCGATTTAAAAAGACTTGGGTGTCCGAACAAAACCGATTTTCACCGATTTTTGGTTTTCTCGGACCGTGAAACAAATTGTAGATTGGAGGCTACATGCGGGAGGGGATTGGGAACCGGAGAGTGACTCAGGCAAAAGTCTGCTACCTAGTAAGCAGGGGTGGGAACGAGCCTGAGCCTGAGCGAGCCAGGGTTGTTTAGGCTCGGCTCGTTTTCGCGAGCGAGCCAGCTCGGCTCGGCTTGACTCGGCTCGGATGACCGAGCTGAAAGCCTGGCTCGGCTCGGGCTGGGTAAAGCTCGCGAGCAGCTTGTGAGCGTTCGCGAGCTCGTTTGCAAAATCTAAAAATATTGTTTGCAATTAAGGTTCTATTTTTTTTTAGTTTCTAGCCATCTTTTAGCCTCAGAAGTCAGAAGCTCAAACCAGTTTTTGGAACCCCCTTCAAAGAAGCCAAAAGCCACCGAAAACCCAATTTATACTGTGATCTGAGCTTTTTCTAGAAGCTAGTTTTTTATAGCTTTTCCCAGAAGCAACTTTTAGAGAAGCTGCAGCTCAAACAAACAGGACCTAAGTAGGGAGTGAGGTATTAGGGAGTACCGGAGTAGCTAGCTAGGTATTGCCTAACGCCTATAAATTTCATACATAAATTAATAATAGCATCAAGTTCATAACAATATTAGCTTACAATTTACAATAAATTAACAATGGCATCAAATATGTACATAATGACACAATCTGTAAGAGCTACGAGCGAGCTATGAGAGCCAGGCCTGGCTCGGCTCGTGCTCGTTTTTGGACCGAGCTAAAAAACGTGTTCGGCTCGTGCTCGTTTGTAAACGAGCCGAACCCGAGCCCGAGCTTTTTCCGAGCTGAGTCTGAGCTGCTCGCGAGCCACGAGCTAAAGTTCCAGCCCTACTAGTAAGGGTGGAAGAGAGAGATCCGACTGAGCTTTACATAAAAAGTAGTTGACAGAGAGCTGGTCGCCCCCAAAAAGAAAATACTCCCTATGGTCACGAAAAGAAGTCAACTTTAACTTTTGTAGACATCTTTCACCATTCGTCTTATTCAAAAAAGCTATGTAAATATTATTTATTTTGGTGTGATTTAGTTTAGGCGAGCGCCAGGAGTCGGACTTCCGCCGGAGGCCTTCATGGGATCAGCCCCGGCCGTCCGATCGGATCAAGCGCCAATCCTACGCCACGACTTGCGCCCGCCCCTCAAGTTCCCAAAGCGAGTTGTTAATCGTGCAGTTGATCATTTTTCCAATTAAACTTCTGATTTTTGTATAAAATTCAAACATTGTTCAAAATGTGTGGAATAAATTTTATAATTCTTCTAAAATCGAGACCAACCCATTTTAAATACTTTTTTAATTTTTTAATTTTTTTAATTTTTTCATTTTTTATGTGAATCTGGGAGAATGCACTTATGAAACTTACACATATAGTAGCGAAACTTAGCTGTGTGTTGATGAAACTTGGCCGTGTGCTGATGAAATCTGATGAAACTTGGATGAAACTTCGATGTAACCTAATGAAACTTGGATGAAACCTATTGAAACTTGAATTGATCTGATGAAACTTGAAGAAATTTGTATGAGACCTGTTGAAACTTGATGAAACTTGCATTAAACCTGATGAAACTTGACAGTTTGGCAAGTTTAACGAATATGAAACCCAAGTTTCAGTAGGCGAAACATAAGTTTCAGTAGGCGAAAACCCAAGTTTCACCAGGTGAGTTTGAAGAGTTATATGGGAACATACATCTTGTTTTGTTCGTAAAAATACGAGGAACGCGTTGGTGCTAACGGTTTGTAAATTAGAGCACCAAGTCAAAATTTATGGCCACCGAAAGAAAAATACAAAAACATAATCTTGCTGATGTCAGCTTGCGTCATTGATTTTTTTCCACCCGCTGCTGATTTTTCCAATGTCACACCAGATGCATGCGCCACTGGCCTTGCTCTCGGCCCACTTAGCTCATGCAGCGTCCGGACGAAATGGACAAATGAGCTCAAGTGTTTTCATTTAGTTTATTGTTAAATATATTTTAAGTATGACTTATATTTTTATATATTTATAAAAAAATTTGAATAAGACGAATGGTCAAAGTCATGTGCAAAAGTCAACGGCGATTTCTTTTCGTGACCGGAGGGAGTAATATTTAGGCTCCATCTTAAATCTAAATCTAAACTACTCTATAATTGAGCAGTTGGCCTAGATCCAACTACAGATCACATCCGTCTATTCCCATTCATCCCTTATCCAACGGCCATAATTTTTCAACAGTTTGATATCCACTCGATACGTAGAGACCATAGACTATTGACTCGATACGTATAGACCACGGACTCTTGACTTGACACGTATAGACCATACTCTTGCGCATAACTCGATACGTATAGACCACGGACTCTTACCCATCTATACATATATCATCCAACGTCCATAATTTTTCAGGAGTTTGCTATCAACTCGATACGTAGAGACCACGGACTCTTGACTCGATACGTATAGACCACAGACCCTTGCCCATAACTCGATACGTACAGACCACAGACTCTTGCCCATATATACATATACATGGGAATAATGTTTATCCTCCCATTATAAATCTTCCTAATTCTTCCTAGACTAGAACTAACGGACTAGCACCCGTAGAGATCACGGACTCTTACCCATATATATACACGGGATTAATTTTTATTCTCCCGTTATAAATCTTTCTAATAATTTTTCCTAATTCTTCCTATACTAGAACTAACAGACTAGCACAGTAACACTATAAATAGGGTGGGGGTAGGCACGTATGCCCCAATCATACATAATCATACATACGAAACGTCTGACCGGACCGCACGGTGGAATAAATTTAGGAGTCTGTATAGAAGTAGGAGTATTAGGTAGCTCTGTTAAGAATACGCTCCAATATCCTCCCCTCCATATTAATGCGTGCGAATGTATACAACCTGTTAATTAAGCTTGCAGCGCAGCAAATAACAATCGTGATGCACATATATAATTATAATTTACAATCTGACCAGCCCATCGAGAAAACGCATCGCTACTTTTAATTAAACGAGTAAGTGTCACGCGTATTTATGCATACATCCATGTACAAGATTGGTCTGTTAATAAAAAGCAATTATTTGCATGTTATTGTACCCGTTAATTAATCTATAACTATATCTTGATTATCTGTTATTTAATTTTGCTTGTTCAGATGTTTCATGAGATGATCCACGTCAATATCAACCGAATGAGACAACCAATACAAAAAGGAATACTCCTACACCTGCTCCGACAAATATAAAAACTTGCATGTGTCCTAAATGATACTTATTTTCTACAAAATGTTGATATCAGCATTGCTCCAACGTGCTTTGCGTGTGCACACTTGCTAGTAAATAATAAAACAAAAGATAATGCTACATATATCCGGCAAAAAAAATCATTTTTTTGGCCATGTATGGAGCGATCGGTTGGTCTCGTCGCCGAACCGCAGTGCACAACTGTTTTAGACCTGCACCTACCATTAGACCTGCTCATGGGTAGTCCACTCCGATGTATCCGACCCGACCCGACCCAAAAAAACCCGACCCTACCCGACCAGTGCATCGGGTCGGGTTGGGCCTCGATTTGAAGCTCGACCGTCGGGTCGGGTAGGATCGGGTTCAGGGCCAAAAATTGCAAAATCAGCTGTGCGGGTTTGGGTTTTTGGGTTTTTGTCGGGGATAAAATCATGGCCCATTGCCATGGCCCACTCCCTGACGGCCCAATCGAACAGTCTGCCAGGGCCCAGTTCCCTGGAAGGTTCTCTAAGGCCCATGTGCATCGTGCCGAACAGCCTCTTGGTCGGTACGATTGCGTGGCGCCCAAGACTTCGTGTTTGAGTCCGACTCGAACAAGAGTTCTGCACGGCTACGTGAAGACCTGGACGTTGGTTTCCCGGATTGGAGCAGACGTCGTGATCCCCAAGACTAGGAGTATGACTTATCTGCCTCGGGATATATTTGGCATGTCGAGTTCGTTACGATCTCGTAGTTAGCCCGGCCCGATATTCCCTCGGTAGGTCGGTTTACTCTGCACTATATAAACAGGACCCCTACGGCGTGCAGAGGGGACGAGTTTACGACCCTGGCCAAGAGTTTTCGCATCTTAGCGCTTCGTAGGCACCTGATCTTTGCATTATCGCATACTACTCACCTGCACACCCAGAATCTCGTCGAGACTTGTTCGTCTCGCTGAGTTCCACCTTGTAATACTCTTTGATATAAAGAAAGGCTGGACGTAGGACTATTATCTCTCCTGAGAGGTCTGAACCAGGATAAAAACCCTTGTCTCCCTGTTCGTCGCTGGTTGCTGTTCGTGTTGTTCGGCGTGTCTCCTATCTCTCCTTCTCAAGAACCTTTAATCGACTTGAGATCGATATCTCAACCGTCGACAGTTGGCGCCGTCCGTGGGGATACGCAGATCGAGCATGTCGAACTCCATCAGCGATACGAAGATTCTCCCTAAGGACTACGACTCAGAAGGGCAGGATGTCTCTTCCCCTGCCAGCTCTAATCGATCTTATCGACCTAGATCGATGTCTGTATCTGAGACAGAGCCTTCTGGATACGTTCCGGAAGTGGTCTCGAGTCGGACTCCCGTCATCGACGACGAGTACGGAACCGACGATCTTTACGCTGGTTTAGATCTATCGGATTCCATGGCAATGTTGGTTGATTCCTCCTGTGGCGACACAGTGATGACACCGTCTAGCGCAGCAATGTACGGCCACCGTGGCGTCAACATGGCCGGTGTAGGAACCTCCGGGGATCCGGCACGGGTCACGGCGGCCGAAGAGCTCGAGCGGGTCAATTCTGCTCGACATCAAGTTGGAGCCGCACAATTTGCTTGCGAGCAAGATATAGTTCGCCGCACTTTCGATGAATCCATCAACCAAACCTTGGCGCAGATCCGCGATCAGCACAAGCGTCAGCGACGCGATCCGCCTCGCGCACCTACGCCAAGACCCCCGGCAGAAGTTCAGCCTGCCCGGGCGGAATCCCCGCGTGCCCAGACTCCAATCGGGCAAGACGCGGATGCCTCAGGGATCCTAGGACCAATTGAGCAGAGCCGGGAACGGCTCCAGGCCCTGGCAACCGTAATCAGATCCGCTCACCAGGACAATCTCGTCCTTGTGGGCGATGCTATGGCTACTCACCTCGAGAAACCGGCAGAGGGCCTTAAATCTATAGGTGAAGCTTCGTCCGGGCAGCGCGGTGAGCCTGTCCGGGTGGATTCGGACAGCGAGCGATCCGATCGATCGCGTAACCGCCGTCACCGTCGGAGGATCACTGTCCACGAGCAAGCTGCCCGTGGTCGCCGCCGCTCACCAAGTCCCCGTAGTCATCGCGACCACAGGGGCAAGCGTGCGCGCCGACGATCACGGACGATCCCCTCGCGAGGAGCACGTTGTCGCGACCACAAGGAAGGAGCGTGGGGGCTTATCACGGAGAGAGTTCCTCCAGGCAGAAACCTTCCGCTCAGCTAGAGTTCCCCCAACCAACAGGACCAACGTCTTTTCAAGGCTAGGTTCTGCTGGGAAAGGTGGCCGGTCTTACGCCTTGGGCTGCAGGGCTTTCTCTGACGAGCTTCACTCTGTCCGGTGGACCTCAAAGTTCAAGCTCGGACACATGGAGAGATACAATGGGACCCAGAACCCAGAGGAGTTCCTTTCCATCTACGCTACGGCCATCATGGCGGCCGGGGGTGATGATCTTGTCATGATAAATTACCTCTCGACTGTCCTTGAGGGCGCTGCTCGGACGTGGCTGTTCAATCAGCAAGAGGGTTCCATCAGCTCTTGGAACCAATTTTGTGACTCTCTGATCGCTAATTTTCAGAGCTGTTACGTGCGTCTGGGCAAGGAGGATGATCCGTACCAGATGATCCAAATGAACGGGGAGATCCTCCGCAACTTCGTGAAGCGTTTCATCAAGATCCGCAACACGATCCCAAACATCTCGGACGAATCTGTTGTCCGCGCCTTTAAAAACGGAGTCAGCGACGAGCGGCTCACCCAGGATCTCGAGATCAATGAGACCTAGACCGCCAACGACCTGTTCAAGGCGGCTGATCGCTATGCCAATGCAGCAGAACGCGTTCAGTATAAAAAGGCGTTCGACAAGAGTGAGCTGCCCGCCCAGCCTGATGTGGAAGAAATGAAGAAGAGCAGCAACAACCCTGGTGACAAGAAGTCCCAGAAGAAAAAGAAGGGTGATGCGAACAACACCGTCGCCGGTATCGATCGCACACCTCCTCCCAAGGATGGGCAGAAAAAGCCCAACAATAACTATAAGGGCAAGAAACCCGCCCAGGGAGGCAACCAAGGCAAGAAAGGTCCAAGTGACCGATATTGCAAGTTTCACCAGAACTACGGACATGATACACGCCATTGTAGGACCTGGGCTGCAAAGCTCAAGGATTTTTACAATGGCAAAGGCCCAATGCCCACCCTGCCCGAAAAAGGTGAAGCCGGTAAGGCCAAACGCCAAACCGATGATGGTGATCGGGACGACGACAATGAGTATCAAGAGCCCGTGAACCATATTGCCGTCATCTTTGGCGGCTCCTCGGCTTATCCCTCTCGGCGCAGCCTGAAGGAAGCTGCTCGGGAGGTCCACAACGTTGAGAAGGGCAAACCTCAGCCCGAATCGATGAAGTGGACCGAGGTACCCATCTCCTTCTCTCAGGAGGATTGCCCCACTAGGATGACCAAGCCTCAGCGCCTCCCACTTGTGGTCGCCCCGACCATCAGCAACACCAGAGTTGGCCGTGTCTTGATCGACGGCGGGAGCGCTTTGGACTTGTTTTCTGCTAAAGTCTTGGACGAGATACAGATTCCTCGTTCCAAACTTAAAGAGGTCGCGATGCCTTTCTACGGCATTGTTCCGGGTGAAGCTGTTCGGCCGTTGGGGCAGATTATCCTGCCTGTTACCTTCGGCAGTCCAAGCAACTTCCGGACAGAGTTGATCACGTTTGATGTGGTCGACTTTCCATCCGCCTACAACGCGATCTTAGGCCGACCATCTCTTGGCAAGTTCATGGCCGTGTCCCACCACGCATACCATTGCTTGAAGATACCGGGTCCTAACGGTATGATTACTGTCAAGGGCAACTACAAAGCTGCTCTGGATTGCGACGAGCAGTCCCTTGCCCTGGTCGACCAGCTTCCGCCGCGTGGTCCCGAAGTTCCGCAGACCAAGTCTGCACGCCCTAGGATTTTCCTTCAGTCAGGAGGAGAGACCAAGGAGGTTCCGCTGTCTTTGGATGACTCTTCCAAGACAGTTCATTTGGGAGCCAATCTGGACCCCAAATAGGAAATCGAGCTCATCGCCTTCCTCCGAGCTAATGCAGACGTGTTTGCCTAGGAGCCGTCTGACTTGCCCGGAGCCCCAAGGGAGGTTATCGAGCATAAACTGGCAGTCCGACCGGACAAGAAGCCTGTTCGCCAGAAGCTTCGACACTTTTCGGACTTCAAGCAGGGAATCATCAAGGATCAGCTTGGCAAGCTGCTCGCTGCTGGTTTCATCCGCGAGGTTGATCACACCGAGTGGCTGGCCAACCCTGTCATTGTAAAGAAGAAAGGCGGCAAGTGGAGGATGTGTGTCGATCACATAGATCTGAACGCTGCTTGCCCTAAGGACAACTTCCCGCTGCCTTGCATAGACCAGCTGATCGACGCGACTGCGGATGCCCAGCTCTTGAGTTTTTTGGATGCTTACTTCGGTTATCACCAAATAAGCATCTCCCCTGAGGATGAAGAGAAGACTGCCTTCATCACCCCCTTCGGCACTTTCTGCTAGACGACCATGTCTTTCGGTCTGCGCAATGCTGGTGCCACGTTCCAGCGCTTAATGGAGAAGACTTTCTCGTAGCAAATGAAGAAACTCAAGGTCTATGTCGATTTACATAGTTATAAAGAGCAAGTATGCTCGGATCATGTAAAAGACACGCCGAGACCTTTCAAAATCTCAACAGGCATCGAATAAAGTTAAATCCAGAGAAGTGTACCTTTGGTGTTCGATCCGGAATGTTGCTCGGTTATGTAATTGGTTCGCAAGAAATTTCTGCTAACCCCGAAAAAATCGAGGCCATTGAAAACATGCGTGCTCCAACTACCGTCAAGGAAGTTCGAGCCTCACCGACGGATGGTCGCCTTGAGCGGTTTATTTCCGTCGTAGGCGAACACGGCTGCCCTTCTTTAAGGCCTGCGCAAGCACAATGGTTTCGAGGGCGGAGGAGGTCGATCGATCTTTCCAAGATCTAAAGCAATACCTGTCCAACCCACCTGTCTTGACTACCCCGCGCCACGGCGAGCAGCCTTTGCTGTACCTTGGCTGCATGCCGCAAGCGGTGAGCGCAGTCTTGACGGTGGAAAGGGAAGGCATCCAGCAACCAATCTATTACGTGAGCGAGGTACTTCACGGATCAAAGGAGCGTTACCCTGAGGTCCAGAAGCTGATTTACGCCTTGCTCATGTCCTCCAGGAAGCTTCGGCATTACTTCCAGGCGCATCAAATACTGGTCCCAACAAAGTTCCCTCTTGGAGAAATCCTAAGGAACAAGGAAGCTGGTGGACGTATAGCTAAATGGGCAATGGAACCGCGAATTCGATATTACATCGCTTGTCGCCGAACTGCTATTAAGTCCCAGGTTTTAGCTGACTTTGTCGTTGAATGGACCTACCCGCCCAAATCCCAGGAAGCTCCCGAGCAACCTGATGACCCCCCTGGACCATATTTTTTGATGGCTCGCGCACTGGAAACTCGGGGGCTGGTTTTGTTCTCATTTTCCCTCAAGGAGAGCAAATCCAGTATTCTATCCAACTACACTTTGCAGCGACTAACAACGCCGCGGAGTACGAGGCCCTCCTCACGGGACTAAGAGCGTGCAAGTCGCTCGGCGTCCAACGGCTGTCTGTGAAGGGAGATTCACAGCTAGTCATCAATCAGGTAAACAAGGAGTATCAGTGCTGCGATGACTCAATAGCGCGATACCTGGTTGAAGTGAGGAAGTTGGAGCGGCACTTTCGATTTTTCGAGGTGCTCTTCGTGCCCAGGAAGGACATCTTCTTGGCCGAGCAACTGTCCAAGTATGGATCCTCACGTGAACCTGCTTCGGCAGGGGTGCTCGTTGAGCACCTTTACAAGCCCTCAATCACGTCTCCGGACGAGGCAGCAGAGACAGGTGGTGCTGTCTCCGTCATCGAGCAGGCTGCGGACTAGACAACGCCATTTGTCCGGTACCTTGCAGATGGGACCCTGCCCGAAGACGAAGCCGAGCGCTCCCGGCTTATAAGGCGTGCTAGTCCATACAAGCTTGTGGACGACATCCTTTACCATCAAGGTGCTGTAGGAGTCCTCTCCAGGTGCATCTCTCAACAGGAGGGTGTGTTCCTTCTTAGGGACATACACGGGAAGTTCAACAACCACACCTCCTTCAGAACTCTGATCGGCAAAGCGTTTCGCATGGGCTATTATTGGCCTACAGCGTTACAAGATGCCCGGGACATAGTGACTAAGTGCAAAGCCTGCCAATTTCACGCCCGGAAGGCACATAAGCCCGCCCAAGAGCTCCAAACGATCCCCCCATCTTGGCCTTTCTCCACATGGGGCCTAGATCTGCTCGGCCCATTCCCCAAGGGGTACAAGGGCTACACACACTTGCTCGTCGCCATTGACACTTTTACAAAGTGGATTGAGGCAGAGCCTGTGTTGTCTCTTCACGCCAAAACGACTGTGCGTTTCCTCAAGAGCAACGTGATCACGCGCTTCGGCATTCCCCACAAGCTGATCACGGATAACGGTACCCGCTTGAGCGAGCTATTCCGTGAATATGCGAATACCGGGCACCAAGGTCTGTTTCACCTCTGTGGCACATCCACAGAGCAATGGAGCAGTCGAGCGAGCTAACGGACAAATCGTCTAGGGTATCAAGGGCGCGTGTTCGCGGCACTCCGCGAGCACAACAAGGCTTGGGTTGACGAACTTCCTTCCGTCCTCTGGGCAGTTCGCACTACGGCCAGCTGGGCAACCGGGGAAACTCTTTTCTAATTGGTCTATGGTGCAGAAGCCATCCTGCTCGCCGAAATAGTACTCGGCTCGCCTCGCACGAGCTCGGTCAACTTGATTGACGACGAGCAAGAGCGCTTACTTGATCTCGATCTCCTCGAAGGCACACGCGAACGGGCACAAGTCGAATGGCGCTACCACCGGAAGCTCTTCACGCAAGACGCCGCCAAGTCGGTTTGACCAAGGGCTTTGAAGGCGGGCGACCTCGTTCTGCGCCGTGTCCAGAACCTGTCCAATGCCAACAAGCTAACTCCCCGTTGGGAGGGCCCATACACGGTCGTTTAAATCGCCGCCCGGGCCGCTCGCCGGCAATGGAGGACGGGAGAGAGCTGACCAGTACTTGGAACATCGACCAGCTTTGTAAGTTCTTTGTGTAGGTCCTTCGTGTGTTTACTTAGCTTCGCGCTTTTTGTCAAACTTCGCGCCTTCGTTTGTCCAAGTCTTTCGGGCTGCCATATAAAGTTCAAACCAATAAACAGTGAATTTTCGCGGCCCTCTGCGGCCTTTTTTACTTCTTGTCTTCTCAGACTATATCCTCTCTGGTAACACTTGATGGCTGCCCGGTCTTGCGAACCTTTGGCTCTACGATCTTCAGGGTTTTCCCTGTCCGTGTCTAGTTTCAACAAGTTCTTAAACTCAGGGTTGCGTAAAACGGCTTTTCGCCTCGCGGCTAAGTCTGCTCTTGTAAGCCCTCCGTGGCAGAGACACTTACTGTTCACGGCACAACCACTTGGCAAAGCCTGCTTTTGTAAGCCCCCCGCGGCAGAGGCAGTTTCCTTGTTCGGTTAACCTATGAATCGCCTAACTTACGTCGCCGAGCAGTTCTTGGAATAAGTCGATCAGGATACGGGTGTCGCTCTAACTCTCTACGCACGTGCTCGAATTAGCAAACTTAGATTTTCGAGCACTGTCCGTACCGGGGGCTAGGGTGTCGCTCTTTCTCTTATGCACCTGTTCGAGTTCGCAAACTCAGGTTTTCAAACAGCTGCACAACGGGGGCTCGGACTTAGGCTAAAGCGTTCTACCGGTTTTTCTTAAAACATTCTAGCGTTGTTGTGCCTTTGCTCTTAGTTTCCTGTTCGTCCCTTTTTGCTGCTTTTTTTTGCAGGAAAAAAAGTAAGTCTTATCGTGCAAAAGGTAAATCTTTATTGCGCATTAATAAAAGTTTCAGGTACAAGGCCCTTTCGGGTTACAGCCGCGATGCTACTTAGGAGCAAGTTGCTCCTTTAACTCCTCGACCTCTAACTTGAGGCGCACGACTTCACCTTGAGCCTTGATTCCTTCTCGGGCTTCAGCTCGGAGACGTTCGATTTCCTCCTTGCTTCGCTTGGCCTGCTCCGCGGCCTCTGCCCGAATGGCTTCGACCTCTTCGGTCTTGGCCTGCTCGCTGGCTTGGCTGCGCTTGGCTTCTGCCCGGAGGGCTTCGACCTCCACGGTCAGAGCGCGCAAGTCCTCGGTCAAACTTACCCTCTGACTGAGGCGTTTCTCGGCCACCTTGAGCTGCTCGGCCAGCTCTCTGGCCCGTTCTTCCACGGCACGCCCCCCTCGCAGCCTGCTCGCGAAGTCCCTCAGCCTCTCTTTGGGGGAGCCGCTGAGATGATTGCCCCTCCTCAGCTAGTTGGGCCTTGAGCTTCTTCACCTTCGCCTTTAGCCTGCTCCGGCTCTTGGCTGGTGCAGAGGGCTCCCCCGCGAGTCCCCTCGTTCGGAGATGCTCCTAGAAGCCCGCTATGACAACACAAGGCCGACAAAGGACGCCTCCACGAGGTCCTCCATGGTGCCTTCCACGAACCGAAAGAGAGAAGAACAAGTCAAGCCTTGGGCACTGTGAGTCTGAAAGCATAAAGTTTCGGTTTTGAGGATTACCTTTCCAAGCCGTCGCTCCAGACTCCGGCGCAGGCGATCTTCAAGACCATGGGTCACAAAGCCTCGCTAGTGCGGGATAAGGCCTGCGCGGCGACCTTTCCGCTTTGTCCTTCCCGTGTGGGCGCGCGCCCGCCTTGGGGCAGTTGTGGCAGGCGAGCTATCGCCCTCGCGCTCCTGCCTCTCCTCTTGCTCCTCTGCCCGTTCGCCTTCGGGCAGGATCGGCGCCTCTCTGCGTGGAGACGCCGGTGGGGTAACAGACGGGGTGGCTTGAGCTCCCTGTCCGCGATCCTCTTCTTGCTCCCGGTGGCGAGATTTCTCCTGCCATGGAGGTTGCTGCCGCCACGAGGATGGTCTTCCCCTGCGACGAGGTGTCCAGCGAGGCCGCCTGCTCGGCCCCGCCTTGGGCAGTGGGCAGAACCGAACCCTCGGCTCCGCTCTTCGTAGAGCCGTGATCCGCCTCTTGGGCCTCCAGCCAGTTGATCACGCCCTTCAATGCATCGATTCGGTCGCTGGAGTAGCCTGGGACCAAGGCCCACGCCACCAGCTTGTCGCTTCAGATTTAGCGATTCGTCGCTTCATGAGGCACCGTGTAGGTGCTCGGGCAACAAGGATCGCTCGACCGCCGCATGCACGTAGTCCGCGGCGACATCTTCTTGGATAGCTGATGAAAAAGGAGTAAGTTGAATCCTACACTGCTCAGTAAAGTGTGGAGTCGAAAGGTCTAGCACTACATACCCGCCGTGGAGGGCTTGATCTTCTTCTTCGTCGCCAAAACTTTTCGCCTTTTCCTCTGGGGCTCCTTGGATTCTTGTCCGCCTTGGCCTCCGGATGCTGACGGCGATAAGCTCAACTCCCTGCTGAGCTGGGCGCTCTTCTCGCGCAACGCAAGAAGCTTTTCCTTGCGCGCGACTTCTTCAAGCCTCCTCTGCTCGGCGACCTGTTGCAGTCGTTCCATGCGGCCCGGGTGAGCCTGCGTATAAAGTTTAAGCCAGAGGGTCATGATCCTAACCTCTTCGTCGCTTTGCTCGGCGAGGAGGGAGGGGCTTGATCGTCGCCCACTTGGCTGGCCGTGCTTGCGCTTGGCTTGTTCGGTGCGCTTCGTTGCCGCGGGGGGCTTCTTCGAGGGCTGGCGGCCACCATGGCGCGGCGAGCTCCGCGTCGGCTCTGCCGCCACCTTGGGCTTCGTGGCCACCTTGGCCTTGCCCTTTCTCGCTTTCTCTTTTTCGGATCCGGAGAGTTCCTCCACGATCGCTCCAAGGATCAGTTGATCCTCCTGTGCATTTGAGAAGCGAATGTTAGCATGTTCAACAGTACAAGTCTAGCAACATAGGCTGGGTTTAAGTGACTTACCTCGTCTGTGCGGACGAGTACGTTGCGTGGGCAGGTGAATGCCACCTCGCCGGTGACTTCGCCGTTCTTCTTCGCTGCCTTCAGCACGGAGTCTACCTGTTCGGTCACCCATGCGTCGGTTGGCATCACTGCCCGAGCAGGAGAATCCGTTAGTCCCTGTTCGGATGAATCGTCAAAGAAAGGTCGAGTCTTAAAGGCACTTACCTGTGCTCTCCCTGGAGATGTCTTCCCATCCCTCTATTTTATAGAAGGGATAGGGTCTTCTCCGTAGCAGACAGATCTTGTTCGCTATGTAGTCGTGGATGATCTCCCTGCCCGTGAGCCCGAGGCCCACGAGGGAGGCGATCTTCCTTGTCAGGTACCAGTCCTCGGCGGACATTTCCGGCCGAGGCATTGGGGTTCCCTTCGCCGGCGCCTTCCCGGTGAAGATGAGCTTGCTGTCGCCGCTCCACTTGGTGTAGAACCACCTCGTCCACCACGCGCCCATCGAGTCGAGCAGCGGTGGACGGGGGTACGGCGCGTCGTCGGCGGTGGCCCGGAGCTTGAGGTAATAGCACCCAAGCGCCGAAGCGGCGGAGCTACTCCTCGTTACTGTGTAGTAATGGAGGAACAGCCCCACCGGCGGGTCGATTCCCAGATAGCCCTCGCACAAGTGTGCAAAGACGGTCATCTGGAGGATGGAGTTCGGATTGAGGTTCGTCACCTCTAATCCACTGATGTTGAAGAAGGCCTCCACGAAGTCGCTCTCGGGAGACCTCAACCCGAACAGTGCGAACTGTTCGAAGTTGATGAACTCGCCCTCGAGTGGCTCCAGAGTTTTCTCCTCCCCGGGCAGCCTCCAGCTGCCGGCGTCGATGTGGCCTTCCTCCTCCCAGACCTTCAAGTCCTCCTCGGTTATGCTAGTGCCTGCGAACTTGGCCATAACAGTTCCCAGGGCTGGACGAACAGGATTGAGAGTGGAGTTTGGCTCTTTGATGCTGAGTGCGGTTGGAATTAGGGCTTGGGAAGGAAAGGCGTGAGAGCAGAAGTGGCTAGCCGCGGGCGGCTTGGGTGCTTTTTTAGGTCCAAATGAGCAGCCTTGCAACGGATTTTTGCCACAAAACGGCTAGTTTTTACCGCAACGGCTAAGTAAAAACGGTCATCTGTTTTCACTGCGCAGCGCAAGTTACCGTTGAGATCTGCCAACGGCTACTTTTTTCAGCGTCATGCTGAGGGTCGGGTGCTCGCTAGGGCGATGCGATTTCTGTTGGGCCTTATGAGTTGCTCGTCTTGATCGATCAGGTTTGCTCGGTCCCGAACAAGTCTTGTTCGGGAGAAGCTTAACCTGCTCGGTTATTTGTTGTTCGTCTTCGTGACAGCAAAAAAGTTCCCTCTTCGTGACTTGGAGTCTCAAGAGGAAGACCCCACTCTAGTGAGTCCTTCCACTTGAGTCTCGGGGCTAGCTGTCGGGATAAAATCACGCCCATTGCCATGGCCCACTCGACGGCCCAATTGAATACTGTCGGGCCCGGTTCCTGAAAGGTTCTCTAAGGCCCATGTGCATCGTGTCAAAACGACCTCTGGTCGATGCGATTGCGTGGCGCCTAAGACTTCGTGTTTGAGTCGACTCGAACAAGAGTTCTCAAGACGGCTACGTGAAGACCGGACGTTGGTTTCCCGGATTGGAGCAGACGTCGTGATCCCCAAGACTAGGAGTATGACTTATCTGCCTCGGGATATATTTGGCATGTCGAGTTCGTTACGATCTCGTAGTTAGCCCGGCCCGATATTCCCTAGGTAGGTCGGTTTGCTCTGCACTATATAAACAGGGCCCCTACGGCGTGTAGAGGGGACGAGTTTACGACCCTGGCTAAGAGTTTTCGCATCTTAGCGCTTCATAGGCACCTGATCTTTGCATTATCGCATACTACTCACCTGTACACCCAGAATGTCGTCGAGACCTGTTCGTCTCGCTGAGTTCCACCTTGTAATACTGTTTGATATAAAGAAAGGCTGGACGTAGGGCTATTATCTCTCCTGAGAGGCCTGAACCAGGATAAAAACCCTTGTCTCCCTGTTCGTCGCTGGTTGCTGTTCGTGTTGTTCGGCGTGTCTCCTATCTCTCCTTCTCAAGAACCTTAATCGACTTGAGATCGATATCTCAACCGTCGACAGTTTTGGGTTGGGTTTGGGCCTGGATTTGTGACCCGACGGGTTCGGGCCGGCTAATTTTTTGTCAGATTTCGGTAGACCCGACCCGAACTTGTCCGAACCTGAGAGATGATCAAGTCTACCTGCCATGAAATCAAAATCTAACTTTATATATAGAAATACCTGGTTTTGGACTTTATGCATCTAGGCGAGACAACTTCATGTACCTTCAATGCAACTTACTGTTTCGAAAAGCCTAGAGCATTTAGCTTGTAAGGCTGGCGACAGAGACTAGAGGGGTGAATAGGAGTTTCGAAGGAATTATTCAAACCAGTGCTCCTCAAATCCACCTCCCACTCAAAATTTGAACACTTAACAACTGTGTGCGCCTCTAAGTTGCATGGATAAAATCCAATTACAGATGTGAGGATTTTTAGTCACAATCTTGATTGTTTAGTGTCCAAACAAGAATGAATTAATTAAAAATTAGCTTTAAAAAAAGAGAAAAAGTTAAATAACTAAATTTTCTTTGGAATAAGAAAAAGAGATTCCTCAAAAAAATTGTGTTTGTTCACTACACTGTTTCACGACTTTATTTGGCTCCAAAAACTATGGGAAATTCTCTCCTTGTGTGTACATGAGTCATGTAGCCTCCGTCCAAATTTCGGATCAAAACTCCTCACATTAAAACCATGAAAATTCTTGATTCACAAACTAGAAAAGAAAGTTTTGGGTTCGGTATTCATTTCATAGCATTCAAACGGTGCATCCAATAGACTCTATTTTTTTTTTTATCACAAGTAGATATGTGAGTTACGCATCTTCTCCAACTGGAATCACCCGAAAAGATTTTTTTTATATTGCTAAAAATCAAACTTGATTGCTACGTGAGAGTGGATAGATCTGTATCTCGTTGAAAAACTTGATCTCTAACTTATCCTAAGTTGCAAGAAGGGTCTCAAATCATGTGGGCAACCTCAAGGCATCATAAATGAGCAACAAGAAGGAGCAGGGACAAGTAAACTAGCTACAACAAAACATCCAAAGAAATAGGATCAAAACGCAAGAACTATGGAAGAACAAAAATGAACTTTTGGTTTTTTATTACTTGATTTGGGGTAATTACAAACACCACCACATGGCAGCCAAATCACTTCAAATGCAGCACAACACACCCAAATCTCAACTACAAGGAGCTAGTTGGGAGGCTCCCCTCCCCTCCTTTTATAATCGCACAACCCCTAAGCATCTTGCTTTAGCATAAAGCATATTCTAAAACACCTATGCTTTATTCAAAACATGTTTCAGTTAGCCCACTCACCTAAGAATATCCCTTATTCCCATTTCCCTAGGACGATCCTCTTACAAAACCCACCCACACTTGGCCTACACACACCGGTTGCAACTGATTCAATGCACCCGGTCCGGTCACAACTGGTTCGACTCGACCACCAAGTTTCCATCGCCTTCGGGCGTCTTCCGAACCATCAATCGTCAAGCCGGTCCAAGCCCGTTATCCACGCCATCCTTATGATCCCAAGTCTTCAGTCCAATTGTCTCAAGCGACTTCCTTGTCATCCTATACTCTCGATCCTACAAATCACGTCCCGACACATTGTCGACCACAGTCCACCAGAACCTATACCACAAAGATCGAACTATTTTCAATATAACCAAACCATGATCTTACCTTGATCACCAATGTACAAGCTCCCGCTCCGATCTCTTGTCCATCTGGTTGCAACCACCTTTTGGCCTCACCCGTCTTCAACACATACCTCACCACCGTCTAACCCTAGAATCCGCACTTCTTGGCCTCACCCGTCTTCGTCTTATTGCCTCACCACAGCCTAGCCTCGGAGTCCACCACCTATGTGTTCCACCCGCCTAGCCTTAAAGTCATCTAACCGATACGAACAAGCAAACCGTCACGTATCTCCGCACAACACACCGTATCATGTATGATAGATATGCAATGGATGCAAAAGAATGGTAAGGACACATGTCAAAATGGCTCTCATGCCACAACTCTCAAGGCAACAAGGGATAAATAACACAAAGTCCAAGAAAACCAACGTCACGTATGCTCACCACACACATGGGAGGACCTCCACATGGCCTCACATAGTTTAACTTGTTTTTCCTAGAGCTTAAAATTTAAGGTAAAGTGTTTGATTTAGAGAAAGAGGATTGTAGTGCTGCCCTTGTGACGAGAAATTAAAGGATTTGCTCATAATTATCATATGATTTTTCAAAGATAAAAAGAATTTGTTGATTTTTTCATGTCGAATAATGCCAAATAGAATACAAGATGACAAAGTTTTTGCAAAAGTGGCCTTACTCTCAAATGAAAAGGAAGGAAGGAAGAATGGTAGCTTTGACATGGGAAGACAGAATTGGAGTGCCCACTCAGGCACTCACTTGTAGGGCTGGACCAAAAGATCGGGCTTGACGAGCTACTCGAGCTCGGATCGAGCTCGGATCGAGCTCGAATGCTAAACGAGCCGATCTCGAGCCTGGTCCCGAGCTCGAGTCTATTCTAGCCGAGCTCGAGCTCGATCTCGAGCCTTAACCGAGCCCAACCGAGCCTGAATAATTATCATTGCATAGCATATTTCTCACTTTAAATCTAAATTTTCAACCAATTCGAGCCGAGCTCGAGCTTGAAATCGAGCCCAACCGAGCTCATATGGTCTATCGTCCCCTTAAAACAGCACAAACCCCTTCATTCGAGCTCAACCGAGCCGATCTCGAGCCTAACCGAGCTTTTATCGAGCTCGATCTCGAGCCTAACCCTAAGCTCGATGTAATTCGAGCCGAGCCCGAGCCGAGCTCAAGCCTAACCGATCTCGAGCTTTGACAGCCTAAGCTCGCTCAGGATCGGCTCGAATCCACCCCTACTCACTTGCTGTCGCCACCATGTGTGACATCAATCATAGTTTGCGCAATAGAAAACGGGTAGCATGATTGCACGTGGAGTATATATTTGGTATTTTTGGGTGAAGTGGACTGTTTCACTGCGACTGAATTGAATCAGCAGTGGTGGTGGTACTTTGATGTGTCAACTGTCGGTCACGAGGCCTGATAATCGATCGTGCGTAATTTGGATCATAGGGCTGTATAAAAATGAATAGAAAAATCTTAAAAGTTAACTTTGATAGCTCTCGAGGCAAGCCATCACGGTAAAGGATAGCAAACTTGACGGTCCAAACCATCAAGATCGAAATAAAAATCGTCGAAAAAGTTAGTCTCAACGACCCAAACCATCAAGCATCGTGGCTTCGTTTAAGGAGATGAGTTGAATGGGGAAGTTCGTTGAATTGAAGTGAGTTAAATGTTAAGCTAGACTTTAAAAGACTTTTTTTAAAACCAACTTCAAAAAGGTCCTTGAATCTATTTTTTGAAATTGGTCCACCTCGTTTATGTTCAATGCGTTGCAACTGGAAAAATAAAAATCCTTTCACACCCCTAGCCCAAAAACTTGGCCCAAATACCTAGCCCCTTATAAATTACCAAAGATGCTCGTCGTTGCAACGGGAGAAATAAAAATCCTCGCACGTCCCTAGCACCGTAAGCAAGGCCCAAAGACCTAGCTCCATAAGCATGGTTCCAATTTAATTGAGAATAAAAATGATGAAACATATAATCATTATTAGCAAACAAGGGCATCCATTTAGTATTTTAGGTATCTACAAAGATATGTTCAAAATATTCATATACACACGTTGAGATGAATGTATGTGTCTCCTTGTACAATTTCAGCCAAATGCATATGAGGCTGAGCCTCCCATCAAGCGCAAAAAAAACTAAATAATTGGATGAAACAGTAAATTTCTCATCTCACTACAGTATAAATGGACTTAACAAAAGAACTGAAAATTACATTTCAGTTAGAGACAAAATGAACAGTGTTTGCATACCTCTTCAACAAAAGCAGCTAATGATTTAATGAATGTCTGGATTTTGTTGGAAGATGATATGGAGTGGTCGTAGCAACGCTAGGATTTCTTGATCATCATTCAGTACACAAGAACGCAGAAAGTGAAGTTTGCAAACTTCCATGTAATGAATGGTTGTGTTGCGGCCTTTTTTATGAACAAAGTACATAGTAAATGATCAATTAGAAGAAGAAAAATTTAACCATTTTATCTCCAAAAGATAGCTCCACAATTCTAATGTTCAGCCGCAATTTAATCTGAATTTCTAATATTTTCTTTTAATCTAAGCCGCATAAATCTTTATTTTTTTTTGATTTATGTAAGAATTTCTTTGTGCTGTTATAATTTGGTTCCACACTTGATCGGATGACTAAAATAATTATATTATATCATCTTTAGTATTTAATCATAATTTTTAATATTTTTCTTTAATCTAATCCATTATACTCCGGCCCCACAAAAATCAGCGGCACCTCAAGAGCATTGGCAACCGAAAAAAAATGTGTTCCAACACACTAATAAAATACAGGATGTTACAGTTTTCCATTGGCCTGCACACAATGTTGATGTATGATACCTCAAAGTTAATAATCCATCTATTTACAAAATGAATCATTCTAGCTATTGACATAAGAACTAATACAGGGTGCGATGAAAGATACTTACTGCAGAGGTATTGGCACAAGTGAAAACACTAATGTTTTAATTGTTATTAGACAAAACAATAGCCTGAAAAAAACATGATTAAACAGAATTAAGTTGTTTCATAGCACTACTACCAGATGAAAATGTTGGCCTGATTTCAGGAACTTACTTGCACAATGACAACTCGCCTGGCAGATCTTATGTCAATTCTTTACAAAAATTGAATGGTAAAACACAAAGAGCTACAATACATCAAATACTGAGTGAAGACATTTATCCAACAGTACCAAATTTGAAAACACAGGGCATGCGTTTTATCAATTCTCAAGTCGTTCAATGCAAATGGAAACATGTGGGGCAAATCACAGTGCAATTCTATTCTAATGCAAAAGAAGAAATACGTTATGCCATAATTTCATCAATGTTGGGCATCTTTTATTCTCCAATTAAAGCTCTGCACTCAATTTTCTTACTGAAATCTGGGGCTACACCTGATTTGGGGAAAAAATATGCAGGTTAAGAAATAATTACCTCCAACAATGTATTTGACATTGCCCTTGACAGCCAACTCATCGTACCTGCAAAAAAAACCGCATTGTCTAGTAAGAGCTTACAAAACATGAGAATGGTAAATGTCTTCTAAACAATTGAACGGTGACAGTGTGCTTTAAAAATATCATTGTAAAACACATGCATAATAATGATATCAGGATATTCCAGGGTGGTTATTTCCAGGGGCGGATCCAAAAAAATAAGTCACGGGGGTCGTCGGGGTCATTTTAAGCCTAATTCACTAGTTTTTAGCTTTAAAATATAGGTTTATATGTATATATATTAGTGAGGTAGCACTAGACAACAAGGGAATATGCGAAATGCACCGGTGTCGCATGACATCGGTCATTACACTGTAGATCCACCCCTGGTTATTTCTAGCAGCTAGACATGAGCTTGCAAAATCCAAAACACAAATATCTGTACATATACCTAGCACCAGGACCTACAGCGAGTCCGTGCACAAACTGTTAAAAATCAGATTTATTTGTAAAACACCTATGGTATAGGACAAATTACTCACAGTTTCAATCTAAAATTTCTCAATCCAATGAGCAAAAACACTTGAGCCATCCTTCTCGATTGAAACAAGGTAGCCATCAATGCAATCCTTCCTCTTGATAGTCACATTTGGTTCCTTTTCTAACCACTCTAGAGCTGCACATTGTCAATTCACCATTATCATGTACTACCTGGAAACAATATTTTGTTGTTATTATTCCCTGTATAATCAGGGGACATGAAAAATGGAAGACCACAATAGAGTAGGAAATAATAGATCATATTAACATAATTTGATAAAGAAAGATGAACAAGTAATATAACAAGATAAGGAGTTGTGCAGATTTGGATGAATAGTGAATAGGATGTGTGAATAGTGGCTAGGGTGTCCTAAGTTAAGACACCGGTGATGGCTTAGAATGCGCACACATAATTATATGATATTCCAAGTACAAATATACTTATTCTGATGTTTCTCCGCAAACTAAAGTTAAATGCCAAATGAATAGTTCACCTATATGATTGATTGTGCATGTCCTGCTAAGCTGAAATTTCCACGTAAGAGAGCAAACGCCCATGATATGTCATCACTGAATTCCAAAGTGTCCAGTGATTTAAGCACAAACATGATGTTAAGGACAGGACATGTACTTTCTCTTTTATTAATAATCCAGCTCAAAAGAGCACAAGTTGGAGTTTTCTTAAGCAGAGATTAAAAGAGGAGGACAAAATTAAGGCTTCCCCACATGATAGTATGATCGTTAGTATCACTGCAATTTAAGCTTCGCTTATTGCAGAAGGGCACAATGCAGAAAGGAAAAATCAAGAGGAGAACTTCCTTGCGTATTTGTGCAATGAACTGGGTTGCATGCCAAATACCTTTATACTTATAGGCCATCTAAACTATAGAAATTCTACAGTAGAATGGAGTGCGCATGTCCTAAATTGAAATCTCCACGGGGATAGAACACAAGGAAGGGCAAGAAGTATGATTGTATGATAATTGTTGTCATCGTGTTCTGGACAAACTGACCTGCTTAGCGAGCTCGAGCTCCTATCATCCACCGAAAAGCAAAAGCTTGTAGCATTACATCTACCGAAAAAAAAGTGACGGGCCTCAAATTTGCATACCTTTGAAACTCGTCCTGTGAAACTGCACTAGTGCCTCGCATACATAGCTAGATCATTACACCAAACGGAATATATTATAAGCCGGAGGTGATAACCATGTTTTGGTACTTATTACAACCATCAGTCCTACTGACGTTTACGATACAGCAAAAACATTTCTTTTTGGTGGAAGTTACACCCTGATTATAGATGAGAATCCTAGCCTATGTATGTAATCCCCGGACTGCAGGAGAGCCTAAGTTTGGCAGGGATCTTTGAACACCGGATCACCTTCCTCGTGGCACGCGTAGTCTTCATCGTCAGGGTGTCCATAATCTAAAAGAGTGAGTGGGTGCGAGGATAAGTGCGCAATCAAACCGCACTTGCAAGTTTAACACCGTCCTTAATGCATAATAGTGATAAAGGCTATATAGTGTAGTTATGGTTATTTTCTTTGCAGAGAAGCCAATTTTTTAATTAACGTATATAAAAGCCTATACCTAACCGTTTTTGAAAGGACATCTCCAAAAAGATGTCGAGGAATGATTATATCAAATGTTCGTAAATTCATAACTCAAGCCACACTGGCACCCTCTACGTAATTAACCCGCATCCCAACTTCTTTCTCCCACCATCATCCGAGTCGGCAACCCCCATTGTGAACCACTATCTTTCCCGAGTACCGCGAACTAGTGACTCAACCTACGTCGCTGATTGCCATTCAACGGATGGCATTGGCCCCTTTAGTTCACCCCGGTAGATATGGTCAGATCTCTACACAAGAGACATCATAATCCACCTTCCCCTTAGGATTGGTTGTAGGCTACACAAGCCTTTTAGGTTACACGAACCTACTTTTGGTTACACAAACCACCAATCCTGCGCATCTACGCGATGGCCACGCGTTGTGGTGTTAGGGACCATAACTTACACAAAAACTATGGTCGATGGTTTTTTGCTGTGCTCAACACATGATGCACCCTACCAGACAAGCCCAAACTCCATCTGAGTTCCACCTTCACATTATTTTTACCTCTTTCATAGGTACATATCACACAGATATTTCTTCTGGGTCCACCCTGCCCATCTCCCTTCTCTTCCATCATTCCCATCCCCATTTCCTGTTATCTCATCTCTCCATACCATCACTCATAGATCAACACTTCACACATGCAACATAAAGCTCATCATGATCAAGGAGTATAATGTTATCATGTCCACTTGTGAGTTTTGGCTCACCGGTGCGGGATTGGTTACCCGATTAAATTATTAAGACCTAAGCGAATCTAAGCAGATTTTACTCAAGACTAAGAAGTCTAAATGTTTTTCTTTAATATGTGGACAGACAAACAAACATGATGTCAAGGAATCATGTATGGTAAATACATACTCATCAAGGACAGGCATGATCTTATCATGATTAACAAGCAGGCATTTTCAAAACATATCAAGCATGCACTTTATATATTTGAAACAAGATAATTTAGTAAAACATGGATGGAAAGAAATGAGCTAGGGTATTAACTCGCCTTGAGGATCCGTAGAATGTACTTGGCTAGCTTCTGGATAATCCTCTTTCGGAACCAAATCTTCTATAAGAGATCCCGAATTAATAGATATTCTAAACAACTTAGGTATGCAAATGTAGGTCTAGGTATGGCTCGCAGGCGAAAATGCTAAGTGTATGTTCTGGAATGGATACGGGTGAAATTACAAAAAATACCCCTAGAATAATCCTATTGGAAAAATGTGAATATACTTACATTTATACCTTCCTTAATATATTCAGAGCCTCTTTTCTATTCCAAAATTTAATTCACAATTTTCCCAGCGTGTGGAGAGTTTCTAGTATTTTCTGTAATTTTCTAGGAATTTTTGGAGTTATTCTACTATTTTTAATAAATGGGAAGGCATTTCTGGTATTTTCTAAATAGTTGATTCGCTGGAAAATCTTTTTGGAACAGTACTAGGCCGAGCCCAGCACTGTGCGTGGCGCGGTGGAGGCGGCGCGGCCCAGCCAGTAGAGCAGCGCGCCGGCCGGCACAGCCCATTTGGCCGAAGGCGTAATTCATCAAGTGCGGCCCAGTCGTCAGCGACCCATGATCTTATGGCACAGTGACCGATGACGTCATCGTCGCCTACCTCCCGCCGGCTTGCAAACTCGAAGGAAAAATCCACGCTCGCCGGCGCTACGGGCTATAGCTTAGACTGTAGATGTTACCTACGGGCTCAAGACGTCTACGCGCATCTTCTAGTGCACACGACATGATCTGCAGTGGTCGGACACGGCGGCGCCATTGCCGCTCGGCCATGAAAGGCGGCGGCGCTACCGAACAATTTAGGCCAAATTGAAGGACGCATTAGCATCAGGAGAGCAAGAACATGATTACCGGGGCCTTGGCGAGGTCGGAAGGCGACTGAATCGACTCGGCGGCGAACGATCCCGAAACGACCCGAGCAGAGCAACGGCGGCGAGGTAGCTCCGGCAACACACTAGTGAAATTGACCGAGGGAAACAATCGTGAGATGGCAAGGAAGCTATGGACGAGAGGAATTAGACAGAACCGTACCGTAGTTGGAGAAATCGGTGGAGACGGCTTCGGCACGGACTAGCTCTTGTGAGCAATTCCGGCGAATGGGCTTGCTCCGGCGGCACGTGAGTTGGCCAGCGAGCTTCGGGAGGCTCAGAGATGACCGAGTGCACACGGCAATGCTCGTGAGCGAAATAAATGGGGGAGGAAAGAGAGAAACCGAGATGGAGCCGGTGTTTTATACCGGGAGGAGGAGATGCCGAGGTCGACGGCGCCAGCACGACGAGGCCAAGCGGTGGAGTGGGCATGTGTCGACCATAGCATACACCTAATCCATGCACAACACTGCTGGCCGACAGCGATGTGGAGAGAGAGAGAGAGCGGTGAACGGCGGGCGGCGTCGGGCAGGAGAGGTGAGCGGCGGAGGAGAGAGGGTGAGTGGGCTGGGCCCAAGGACAACCCAAGAACAGCCCAAACAAAGCCCAACCCGTGAATCACTTGGGAGTTTTGAATTTTTCACCTAATTTTCTTAGGGAGCTACTACTGTTCGGACGTCCGAACAAAACTTTTTCCGTCGGACGCTGCAGTCCAAGGCCCAACTAAAACGCGCAGCAACTCTTTCCAAGTTTGCATGTTACAGCGCACATGCATGCTAAGTACACATACACGGAGGTTTACATGCACTGACGTAAGCACGACGTCAGCAAAGATTCCATTTTCGTTTTTCTTTAAACGGTCATATTTTTTGATTGGGAGTTCCAATCCACAAACAGTTTTCACCAACGTGTTCCTCGCATTTTTTCGAACAAAACAAGACCCATGTTGCTATATAAATTTTTACTGGAACAATTTATCTATACTAATGGAACAATTAATTTGTAATATTGGAACAATACGTCTAATACGATGGAACAACTTGGTATTTGGCCTGCTGGAACAATAGGCTAAGCCCAATTGGAACAATGCATTTGGTCTGATGGAACAACTTGTATACCTATTGGAACAATTTATTTGGTCTGTTGGAACAATGAGTCTAGCCTTTCGGAACAATATATCTTGTCTGCTGGAACAATGAGTCTAGCGTTCCGAAACAATGAGTCTTACCTGCTGGAACAACTTATATACCTATTGAAACAATGTATTTGGCCTGCTGAAACAATAGGCTAAACCCAATTGGAACAATGTATTTGGTCTGATGGAACAATAATTTTTTCCTACTGGAACAACAAGGTTTGTCTACTGCAACAATAATTTTTGCCTACTGGAAAAACAAGGCTTGTCTACTGAAACAATAATTTTTATCTACTGGAAAACAGCAAGGTTTACCTATTGGAACAATAATTTTTGCCTGCTGGAACAGCAAGGTTTGCCTGCTGGAACAATAAAGTTCCCTAATGGGAGAATAAGGTTTGTCCTACTGGAACAGTTGAACTTTGTCTATCGGAACAATAACTTTTGTCTTCTGAAACAAAACTTTTGCCTTCTGGAACAAATAAAGGTTTTACCTACTAGAATAATAAAGCTTGCCTACTGGAACAATAAAGTTTGCCCTAACGGAACAGTTGAGCTTGCCTACAGGAACAATAACTTTTGCCTTCTGGAACAATAGCTTTTGTCTTATGGAACAAATAAGGTTTTGCCTACTAGAACAACAAGGTTTGCCTACTGGAACAATAATTTTTGCCTACTGGAACAACAAGGTTTGTCTACTGGAACAATAATTTTTGCCTACTGAAAAACAGCAAGGTTTACCTACTGGAACAATAATTTTTGCCTGCTAGAACAGCAAGGTTTGTCTGCTGGAACAATAAAAGTTGCCTAATGGAAGAATAAGGTTTATTCTACTAGAACAGTTGAACTTTGCCTACTGGAACAATAACTTTTGCCTTCTGAAACAATAATTTTTGCCTTCTGAAATAAATAAAGGTTTTGCCTATTAGAACAATAAAGCTTGCCTACTGGAACAATAAAGTTTGCCCTAACGGAACAGTTGAGCTTGCCTACAGAAACAATAACTTTTGCCTTCTGGAACAATAGCTTTTGCCTTCTGTAACAAATAAGGTTTTGCCTACTGGAACAATAAAGTTTGCCTACTGGAACAATGAAGATTGCCTATTGGAACAATGAGTTTATCCTCTTGAAACAATCTATCCTGCCTGCTGAACAATGAGTCTAGCCTCTCGGCATAATCAATCTTGTCTGCTGGAACAACTTTTATACCTGTTGAAACAATGTATTTGGTCTGCTGGAACAATAGGCTGATCCATTTGGAACAATATATCTAGTTTGATGAACCATAATTTGTATACCTACTGGAACAATCTATCTTACTTACTAGAACAATAAGTCTAGCCTTCCGGAACAATCTATCTTGTCTGATGGAACAATTGTACCAATAAAAAACAAAAAAATAGAAAAGTATTTAAAATGAGTTCAAACGGAATTTAGATGAATTATAAAATTTGTACTACGCGATTTGAACTCCAAATGAAAAAGATACAAAAATGAGAAATCGAAAAAGGATATAAATGAAACGCACATTCTATGTTCGTTGGCTGCAAGCTAACTAGCTAGTGTTGGCCGCAAGCTAGCTAGCGTACGTAGCCTGTACGCGCACGCGCGGGAATTCAAAAAATGAAAAAATGAAAAGTATTTAAAATGGGTTTATTGTGATTTTAGATGAATTATGAAATTTATTCTATGCATTTTGGACTCAACATGAAATGAATACAAAAATGAGAAATTAAAATGAAACATAATCAAATGCTCATTTTCCTTCCTAGCAGAGAAACATGCAGTGCATCGGTCACACGCATAAGGGCGTGGTTGGTCGAGCTCAGAGCATCGAGCACGCCGCAGGACGTGGTTGGCCGGAAGCTGTGCATTGGTCACGCGCATGGGCCGCTGTGCACAGGCCCAGAACAAAAGCCCAACACGTGCGCCGTCCGATGCTCGGACGCTCGATTGTGAGCATTTCCGATTTTCTTAAGGATTTTGAATTCTAGTGGTTTGTGATCAATTTTTGGATGTTACAAGGAGAGAAGGCAGGGAGGGGTTACGTGAAGTAGAGCGGGTAGTTGGAGAAGGGGGGAAGCTTGAAATCCCTCAACGCCTGCATCTCCGTTGTAGCGCTCGCTCAGAAGATCCATTAGAGGTGCCGCCCTGCAACGTGGAGAGGCCGGAAGATGGACGGCCGTGCGGCGAAGATGTGGCGAACGATAATGGGGACCGGATGGGTGAGGAGAGGAACGGGACGGGGGAGGAGGCGCTCGGTGAGGTCCTTCCATGGTGGCGCCGACGGATTCACATGGCGAGTGGGGACTGCGTAGATAGGGTTTAGGGAGGGGGAGAAGATAGGCAAGATGGAGGAGGCGGGGCGAGAGAGAGATCAAAGGGTGAGGAGAGGAAAGGCGTGGGGAGGATCTCTGGCGATGGGTCTCCGTGGCGGCGTGAGGTCTTGAGGGTTCTTTGGAGATGGGGAGGGAGAGGCGTGGGGAGGGAGAGAGAGACGTGACTAGGGTGGGCTAGGGTTTGGGTGCAATCTGTGCGCGTTGATGGAGAGATGAACGGCCGAGATCAGAGCGGTGGCATTCGTGGGTAATTTTAGCGAAATGACGGACGAAGGAAGAAAGGAGAAGAAACTCTATTATCGATTAATAGTTTTTTGAGATGTTTTCATTAATAGAAAATTTGGATTAAATAAATCAAATTAGTTTTTTACACAATAAGTAGAAACCACTTTGAACATTCTCTTATTATCTACTCTCTTTCATTTCGCTATATTTGTCCGTGGTACTGGGAGTATCACTTCAAATTGTTTGTTTATTTTGATAACCAAAATGTTTTATGATATATTTTAATGATTAAGATGATCTATTTTAAATGTATGCATCCAACCAAATTTATTAATTAGGGATATCATAATCATCTCAATACACTTTTTACACTGGAGTTCGTGTTTTGCAACAGTGATCGAAGTACACAACGGAGATCGGAGAAATGAACCGATTAAGGACTAGGTCCTGGTCTATGTCAAAAAGCCGGAAAGGTCAAACAGTTTGTTGGTGTCACGCCGTCACCCCACGAGAGAGAAACGAGGCGAGCTGCGCGGCGCTCCCAGCGCGCACACTGCACAGCCCACGCTCCCACCAACAGCAAGAGCAACCCCTCAATTTCCACGACGCTTCCTTTGCGGAGGGCGGAGCGACGCGACCCGCTCGCCCGCCTGCCTCTCCCCATCAAAGCCCTCCTCTTCTTCCCCCTCTCCCCCAAATCGCTCTCCCCCAAATTCCCATCCCCTCTCCCCCCAAAACCCTCGCCGCCTCCCGCTCTCCCGCGCTCCCATGGCCGCCGCCGCGGAGGAGGCCGTCAAGGTGAGCCGCCCGTCTCCTGCGCTTCCCGCCCCGCTCCGCCGCGGCGGGGTTCCGCCGGCCCGTGCGGTTTTTCTTTTTTGTTTTTTTCTAGGTTGAATTTTGGTTGATTCGGCTGCTTTTTGTTCTGTCCGTCGCGCGCGCAGGCGGCGAAGGTGCTGATGGTCGGCGCGGGAGGCATAGGTTGCGAGCTGCTCAAGACGCTCGCGCTCTCCGGCTTCGCCGACATCCACATCGTGAGTCTGTCCTGGCTGTTCGCTTCCCCTCACCCTTTGCTTGCATCGCCCCGAGGTTTGTAGCAGTGTCGCTCGACTCGAGCTTGTGCGTTAACTACGTGAATAGCAGCGCGGTGGATGGCTGGTTGCCCCTCGAGATAGTACTGGGATCTATGATAGGGATAGTGTTGACTTGGAGCTGAAAAGTGGTTGGGTGAACTGTGCTAGATCATGAGATAGCTATTTGCTTCTGTATTTAAGGTTTTCCCGCAGGCTGCTTTTACTTGCAAGTTACAACTAATGCTTGTTAAGGATTGTATTGATTTTTATGATGCTTGTTGTTGGAACTGTGCATAAGGTCTTGTACTTGATAGGTGATCTTTTGTGCTGCCACTCATGTTTGTTTCGCTGTTGGTGTGAAATGTTTCCTCTTTATGCTTATTCATCAAGCTTGAACTCAAAGTGGTCTGTGAATTGACTCGGTGTAGTTCTTGTTGGGCTGACCAAAGCTATGCAATGTGCTTCAGATGCCTGCGATATTCATGTTTGTTTCGCTGTTGGTGTGAAATGTTTCTTCTTTACGGTAATTCATTAAGCCTGAACTGAAAGTGGTCTGTGAATTGACTTTGACTTAGCATAGTTCTTGTTAGTGACCAAAGCTATGCTAATCAATGTTCTCGAGATGCCTGCAATGCCATTGGTTGCTGTTCGTGAGCTGCTTGCTACATCATTATTGATGCCTATTATGTTTTTGTTGGTTGGCCAAATTGGTTATTGCATGTACACATAAAAAACCAAGTCATAGGAAACAAACTTTCTAACCACATTTTGGCAATTTGCCATGCATGGCATGGAAATAAATAATTCCTCATTAATTCTTTCTGTGTTTGTTTTTCATTAATTTTCCTTCTTTCATTTGCTTTGTAGTCTAATCTTGATCTGTGACATATTTGTAGTCTAATCTTGATCTGTGACATGCTTATGACTTAAGTTCGTATACATTTGTCAAGGATCATTTTCCCTGTAGCACTAATGGAACTCATGAAAAATATGCGGATTTTTTTAGAAAAGTTTGTACCCATGGATTTTGGTCATTTTCTCTGCAGATTGACCTGGACACAATTGAGGTCAGCAATCTGAACAGGCAGTTTTTATTCCGGAAGTGTCATGTTGGACAGTCAAAAGCCCATGTAAGTACAGTATCTATATGTATACGCAACGAGTATAGTTACAGTATCTATATGTATATGCAACGAGTATGGTTAACTAAGTGCATTTCTTATGCATTGTTACTTATGCTCTACATTCATCTTGTCAGGTTGCTCGGGATGCTGTTCTGAAATTTAGACCAAATATTAATATAACATCTTATCATGCAAACGTGAAGGAATCTCAGTTCAATGTTGAATTCTTCAAGCAGTTTAATGTAGTTCTGAATGGTCTTGATAACTTGGATGCTAGACGGCATGTAAATCGCCTCTGCCTCGCTGCTGAAGTTCCTTTGGTTGAAAGTGGGACAACTGGATTTTTGGGACAGGTGAGGTCTGAGGTGATCGAATACTGCAGTTGCACTGTTGTAGACTCAGCTACTTTTTACTAATATGCATGGAGGACTGAGCTGATTTTCTTATTGGCTTAAAATAAACTTCGATAGCTTCCCGATGCAGCTAGGAAATTCTGGCCTGCTTTATTTGACTTGTTTTTGAGAGCTTTATTCGAGTTTCTTAAAAAGGCAAAAAGTACCAACACATTTGACTTTTCAAGCCATACACATAAACCCTGGAGAACATGCCTATATTCATGGTGCTAAACTTCTATTTAGTATTTCGTATTGTTTGTTTATAGCTTTTTGTGCTCTCTATATTTATGAAGTATTAAGTATTGTAAAGTATTTCTATCGTTACTGATGGCTGTGGGTACTGGTATGTCGGTCTTACCTACTTAACTGGTAGTGCATCTATTATAGGTGTCTCACGGTTACCAAATTGTCTACCAGTAGCCCAATATGCAGACCCATATACTCTCTCTTAAGTAATTAAGGAAACCCTTGGTGATTTTTTTCTTTTTTGTTAGCAACTTAACAAGAGTATTTACCATAGGCTTGCAGCTTTCTGTTTGAGTATCTACTGTACACCGGTCGTTTTTTAGTTGGGTCTTTTGTAAGTGCTGAAAAGTTAATTGGATCGCAGAAATTTTTAAAATAAACAAAGCATTTTGAAATTTTGCGGAGTTTATTTTCAATTATTCTTCCGATACAACAAGCTACTCCTGGTTGTAGCTACTCTTAGTTTTGTGTGCATTTCATATAGGCTACACGTATTTTTAAAAAATATTCTGGCACATTGCATACAACACATACATTCCCTTTGGTAATGTGCAGAGTTTGTAATGTGAGTATGAAACATACTATTGTTTTCAAGTGATGCATGGTTGCTTGTCAAAATTTAAGAGTTCTTATGTATATCTTGATTAGGATTGTGTAAAATTTCATACATGTCTTATCAGGGATACTTACAAGTGATATTTTGTGTTGCGAACCTTGTGACACTGTTCTTCTTTCAACCATCTTTGTTGATTTGATAGTGTACTGGAGTACCAGTGAACTGTACTGTAAGATAAGTCCCTAAACTGAAATACCATGTTTGATTTGTCCTCCAACTATCAAAACCGGACCAAATTGGTCCTTTGACCGGTCAAACCTAGGTTTTGGGGTGGTTTTCAATGACATGGGTAGAGAGAGGTGAAAGTTTGAGAGAGCACGTGGCAACCACGTCAATGCCATGTGGCAGCTATGTCAGTGAAACCAAGCCACGCCAACGACAAATCTTCAAAACAGTTTAATTAACCAGTCAAAAGAGCCAATTTGGTTTGGTTTTGATAGTTTGAGGACCGGTTGAACCCGGTATTTTTGTTGGGACCAATTTAGTCTTGTGGGCATAGTTCAAGGACCAATTTGATACCTTTTTCCTGCTAAATAGTTCAAGTTGATATTATTTTTTTAGGGACCGATTTGGTTTGGTGGGCATAGTTCAGGGACCAATTTTAACCTTTTCCCCTGCTAAATAGTTCAAGTTGATTTTGCTAAAATATGTTATTCTGTATTATGTAGGTTACTGTTCATGTCAAGGGTAAAACAGAGTGCTATGAATGTCAACCAAAGCCTGTCCCTAAATCATATCCTGTCTGCACAATTACAAGTACTCCATCGAAGGTTCCTTTTGTCACCCTTCCTCACTTTCCTTTTTTGCCTTTCTCCCTTATTCTCTTTGTTTAACGCTGCATTTCTTATCATCTTTTTTTTTTGTCTCTGTTGTATTTTGCCAAGTCTAATTTTCTACTAATGTAACCTTTCATTAGTTTGGACTATTTGTAAGATGCAGAAATACCCATAAATAAGGGAGATTTTGTAAGTAGTTTACTTGTATTATTTTTGTATTCATGGCTTTGTGCCATATAAGAAAGCATGCTTATTTTGTTTCTTGAGAAATCTGGCTGGAATCTGCCAATAAATTTTAATCCAACTGATTCTATTGGTCTTAGTTATATTGACATGCCTGATATGTGGTATTAATTTTCAAATTCTCTGGATGCGGGTTCCAATTGCATGCAGAAGTGTTTATTCTTCTACAAGCATTAGCCCACTTGTCTTTTGCAATTCTGATGTACTACAAGTGTAAAATTTGAAACATCAACATGTTAGCTACTTAGCTTGCTAGTTTTAGTAATACTATTTTGAACTCACAATCTTGTAATACCTGATCAGTTTTTAATGCTAACATTAACGGTTGATTTCATTTCTCTTTGCAGTTTGTACACTGTATTGTTTGGGCAAAGGAACTGCTGTTTGCAAAGCTATTTGGTGATAAAAACCAGGATAATGATCTTAATGTGCATCCAAAAGATGGTAGCATTTCAAAATCAAATGTATTTGAAAAGCATGTAGATGAAGATCTTGAGCAATATGCTCGGAGGATCTATGATCATGTATTTGGTTACAACATTGAAGTTGCCTTAGAAAATGAGGAAAACTGGAAAAATCGAAAAAGGCCAAATCCAATATATATCAGAGACACTCTACCTGAAGAAGCTGTTCAGCAAAATGGTAGTGCACGCAACTGCAATAATGAGCAGCAGGAAGAGCCATCTGCTATGGTATCTCTAGGTTTTACAAATCCACAAGAGATATGGTCACTTGCTGATAATTCAAGAGTTTTTTTGGAGGCTTTAAAATTATTTTTTGAAAAAAGAGATAAGGTTTGTATGGATTCTGTTCTGAGTTGTGTAGCCTCTTTTGAAGAAAAATCCCTTATACATGGCTGGTTTTCAGGAAATCGGGAACTTGATTTTTGACAAGGATGACCAGCTGGCTGTTGAGTTTGTAACTGCTGCAGCTAATATCAGAGCTTCCTCTTTTGGAATACCACTGCATAGTCTTTTTGAAGCCAAAGGTGTTGCTGGGAACATAGTACATGCTGTGGCTACAACAAATGCTATAATAGCTGGTCTAATTGTTATTGAAGCAATTAAAGTGCTCCAGGGTGATTATCAGAAATATAGGTGAGTACATTCTCAACTTGTGACATGGCATTATTTTTGCTATTTTTAATACAACATACTACAGTTTAGTCTAAATACGTGCTTATAAATATGTGTTTTCTGGATTTGCTACTTTCCAAAGAGTCGTCTTGATGCTTTATTTACACTTTAATGACGTTTGCTACTTATTTTTCTTCCTACTGTATATTATCCATGTTTTGCTTTACTCCTTCAGTAACATGAAAACATTGTAACTTAATTGGTTCACATTTGCACAGAATGACATATTGTCTTGAACATCCTACAAGGAAGATGCTGTTGATGCCTGTAGAACCTTTTGAACCTAATAAATCATGTTATGTCTGCTCTGAGGTATTTTGCACATGTCTAGAATATGACATTCTGATATTTTACCGCTCTGTTTTGGTTCTGACCTTAAGCTAAAACTGAATGCATCAGACCCCTCTACTCCTGGAAGTTAACACCAAGACAACAAAGCTTAAGGAGGTCATCGATAAGATTATAAAAAGCAAACTTGGAATGAACCTTCCTTTGGTAATGATTGGCAACACACTTGTTTTCGAGGATGGTGATGGTTTAGAGGAAGAGGAGAGGGCGGCCTATGCTTTAAACCTTGAGAAGGTATTACCATTCTACAGTGTTCCCTGTTGAGCTGCATTTTGTTACATATTATTTAAATATTGACAGCTTAGTGTTGATCAATCGTTACAGGTCTTGGCTGAACTTCCTGTTCCAGTTATCAATGGTAAAAATCTTACTGTCGAGGATTTTCAGCAGGAATTATCATGTAGCATTAACATCAAACACAGGTTCATATCCATTGTTTTCGCTATCCTGCTATTTTTTAAAAAGATCTTGCGTATTGCCTCTCTTTATCAGAAATGTCTTTTTATGTGGTACCACAGCTGTATGCTTGCATATAATATACATTTTTCAGGTTGCCATTAATTGCTGTGGTGCAATTGAGTCATAGTTGGATGCAGATATCAGACAAATACTAGTGTATATGCATGGAGTGCATATATCCCACACGCTTTCACTAAATAAAAGTTAGCAAGTGATGGTCACAGAGTATTATGGTGCCAAACTATTGTTTTATACAATATTGTAGTATATAAATTGGCTTAGACATAGGAATTATCACATGAAAACCAAAATTGCTTCTTTTCTAGGCTAAATACAAATGGAAGCTGTAATTCTGTAGCAGTTTACGGCTTTACGAATACAATTGCTATTCTTTCAAGGGTTAGATCTTGATTTTTTCAGTATTTGTGCAATGCAGGGAAGAGTTTGATGGGGAAAAAGAGCCCGATGGAATGGTCCTGTTTGGGAAGTCTGCTCCAGTGGAGAAACAAGTTACCAGTAATGGAGAGAGCAAATCGGTTGCTTCTTCATCCCATGCACATGACAGTGATGATGTTGCTGAGGATATATCCACCAAACCTGGAATGAAGCGCAAGCTGGATGAAGTATTAGAAACAAAGGAAAATTGTGATGCTTCCAGCAGTGCTCAAGTTGTTGAAGACGATGATGATGATCTTGTTATGCTGGGTGAGGACCCAAACTTGGGCAAGAAACAGAGATTGCAATAGCAACCGGCTGCGGTTCCAGAGATAGCACAGCTGTTGACTACCGTTGTCATGGCTAACACATTGTTCCAACATAACACTTTTGTAACTTATCTATGTGGTAATTATAGGCTGATGATGTTGAGCTACTGTAACTGTACCCAGGGGACACTTTTTGGGCTTAAATACCGTGCTGTAGGAATGTAATTTGTAGTTTTTAGGGATTGGAGTAGCTAATGCCCTGTTGACAGTCAGCTGTAAGGTTGCATTTGTGTTTTTCATGATTTGGGCTAGGCAATGGTGATGATTTTTTGGCCTTTTTTGGGGCTGTAACTATCCTGGAATGCCTTTTTAAGTTAAAGACCAAACTGCGTTTGCCTGGCAATTGGTAGTACTTACTCTGTTATGAAACAGTAGTTGTGACGGCGTGCTCTCCGCTCAACCACTGCGGATCACACCCCTATCAGATTTCTATCTTGCTAGACGATCAGTTTGAGCTCAGTTCGATTCGAGCGTAGAACGCGGCAAGCAGCGACGCGCAGAGTTTATCCAGGTTCGGACTTCTCACGGGTAACAGTCCTACTCCTGCCGAGTCTTAACTCTTTTCGTGTTGTGGTTGTGTGAATTGTGATTACAGAATGTTTTTCGAACCCCCCTCTCTCCTCTCTCCTCCTCTTTTATACAAGCCTTGAACTGGCGGAGAGAGCGGGGGTAAGCGACAAGACGCTTAGTACTGCGATAAGACGTGAGGGGCGGACGAGAGAGAAAACGTCTTTGCTCTCAGTGTCGAGAGGCGTCGCCCACGCAAACCCGCAAGTGGCCTCAGACTCGTGCGAACACGCCGGTGAGAGAACGAGTGGGACCCTGCTTGCTCCTCCTGACACGGGCGGCTATCCTGACGACGGTGAACTCTCTCTCTACCGGTCAATTCCGCTGCGCCACAGTGACAGTTGATCAGACCTGCAGGGGTCACTGTGGCGATAATCATCTCTTCATCTGTCTATCCGCGCGTAATGTCGCATTGAATGCGCCCGTCCTTTGCAGCAGGGGGAGCCTTCGCTCAGAAGACTCCTTTCGGAACACTCCCTGCCACGCGGGCCCCGTTTGACAGAGGGGGGCCTTACGCGCGTCGAGGGGCTCACCCACGCGCTGGGGCCTGGTCGCCCGCCTGACGCATGGGGCTCTCGCCCGACGCTCTGAAGGGCTCGCCCACGCGCTGAGGCCTGGTCGCCCTCCTGACGCATGGGGCCCGCCTGATGCGCTAAGGGGCTCGCCCACGCGCTGGGGCCTGGTCGCCCGCCTGACGCGTGGGGCCCGCCTGATGCACTCTTGGCCTTCCTTAGGACTCTTCATACCCCGGTATTTATTGTACCGACAAGTTGTTTTAGATTTGTTTCAAGTTATAGTTTTAAAATGTTATCCATAGAAACTTTTAAACTATTTAGATTGAGAACATAAAAATTATATAGATAGATTTGTCTTGAAAAAAACTTTTATAATATCATAATTTTGATGCATTATAATTTTTTTTAACAATTTTTTTAACAAATCATTTTGAAGACCTTGTCAGCGTTCAAAATATTCACTATTTTATAACGGAGGCAGTAATTGGTAGTACTTCCTCTGTTACGAAACGGTAGTTGTTTTAGATTTATTTTAAGTTATAGTTTTAAAATGTTATCCATAGAAACTTTTAAACTAGATTGAGAGCATAAAAATTGTATAGATAGATTTGTCTTGAAAAAAAACTTTCATAATATCATAATTTTGATGCATTATAATTTTTTAACAAATTATTTTGAAGACCTTGTCAGCGTTCAAAATATTCACTATTTTATAACGGAGGCAGCAGTAGTTTATGGCTAGGGTGGAGCGTAACATTAATACCATGAGTCCATGATCGAGGGTATTGAGTTTTTTTTTTTTTTTCTAAAATCGAATGAAGGACGTAGTTTTTTTAGTTCCAAAAGAGAACCTACTCTATGACTCCAAGGAAAAAATTTTTTCATATGGTTTTGAATGGAGAGCTTATGGAAAAAAATTCCGTCAAAAATTTCAAAAGCGGTGTCTCTTACAGTCTTGCTCCCTTAGTCGTATGGATGAATTTTTGAAGTTTTGAAGTTTCTATTCCTGTGTGCTAAATATCGTATTTAATAGAATTCATACATTTTGTAATACGTTGTTTTGCATAACCATTCTTTCCATTTTTACAATTTTTTTCTAATCGCAGATTCGCAAGTTTTCTCTCCGGCATTATAAACATGCCTAAAGACCTGACTAGGATTTTGACATCAGGCAGACCGGTGCACCCTAGAGACCTGATGGCTGACGCACACAATCGAAAAAATAAAGAAACCTGAAGCACCATCCACCGAAACTCGGAAAGGGGCGAAGATGAAAGTAGTCCTCTTCATGGGCAGCCCAACCCAGCTACGGCTGGAAAAATAGCTCGTGACTTGCAGCTCGGCTCGGGCTCGAACAAATTTGGCTCGGCTCGGGCTCGGCTTGAACATCTAAATGGCTCGAGCCAAGCCTAGTTTTGGGGCTCATTAAAATAGCGAGCCGGCTCGGACTCGGCTCGTTTCTGACCTGCCTCGGCTCGGTTCGGCTCGTTTACATATTTTAAACGCAAAAACTCATATGGCTTGTGGTTCGGCTCGGGCTCGGACGAATTTGGCTCGGCTCGGACCTCTAAACGGCTCGAGCCAAGTCTACTTTTGAGGCTCGTTAAAATAGCGAGCCGGCTCGGGCTCGACTCGTTTTTGACCGAGCTCGGACGAGCTCGGCTCGGCTTGGCCCGGCTCGGCTCGTTTGCACCCCTAAACCCAGCCCGACCTAGGAATGGCAGAAAAAAATCTATGGGTATGAGTACCCATAGGTATCCGACTCGATGGGCATAGATATGGGTCACAACCTATACTCATGGGTTTTTCAGATTTGTGTATCCAAATGGGTCGGGTTTGAGTATGGGTTCGATTTTATACTTATGGGTAACCTATGAGTAACCCAAATTCTGACAGGTGGGCCACGTATATGTGTATGTCACTACTCAGTGTCTCCAGTTTTCCACTCCACTGTCACACGGCCCACGCGGCACAACACCACTGCGCCAGCCCACCACCCTTTTTGGCTTTGTCCTCCTCCCCAGTCCCCACATGCCCCGAATCCCCGAAACCCTAATTCCCCTCCCAGGTTCCCGCAGTCCCGCTCTCCCCCATCACACGACAGCCGCCGCCATCGTCTCACCGGCCGCCGCCAATGACTGCGTGAGCTTCTCTCTCCCTCCCCTCTCTCTCGGTCTCTCCCTCTCCCCCTCCCTCGGCTCTCCGCCTCACCCTCCCTCAGGCAGCCGGCCGCTGCCGAGCTGGCCTCCTGCCACCGTCGCGATGCCGCCGCAGCATCGGGTGGGGCCGCTACCAAGCCATCCCCCCACCGCGTGTCCCCTCTGTCCCCTTCCTTCGTTCTCCCCCTTCCTCGGGCCGTCGCCGCTGTAGCCGCCCTAGCCCCCTGCCGCCAGGCCCGCCGCCCTGGCCGTTGGTGAGTTGGCCCCCTAGCCACCGCCGAGCCCCCCTCTCTCTCCCTTCCCGCCCCCTCCTCTCTTCTCCCCTCCAGCAATCGGGTATGGATACCCATCGGGTATTGAGTACCTGTCAGGTTTGGGTATGGGTGCGGGCTTGTACTTGCTGGTGTTTGCGGGTTCGGGTATGGGCGGTGTTTTCGTGTTTCAGGTTCGGGTATGATAGAGGTGTACCCGAATATACCCGTCCGATTGCCATCCCTAGCCCGACTGGTGCGCCGGGCCGAAAAACAAGCTTTAAAAACTCTTAAAGACATGTCTAAAAACTTATCTTAAAAACGTGTCTAAAAACTCTAAAAACAAGTCAAATAATAGGGACCCGGTTCTCTAAGTTCACGTTGAAAAGCTCTCGAAGTTAAAAGATAAGTTAAATAAGTAAATAAGTCAAAGATAAGTCATAAAAAACTGAGTCTAGTTAAGGACAGATTTTATCGTAGTTAGAATTGAGTCAATCTCATTATGGTGAAATATGCCACCAGTTCTTTTTTTACTAGATGTTCGATGAAGGGACAATTCTATTCCTTTCCTCAAACTACACCGGTGACTGGTCACAATACACCATCATGTTCCTCAAACATGTCACGAATTTTTGGTGAAATGCCACCTGCTCTTATTTTGTAAGATATGTTATATGAAGTGACAATTACACATGTGATTGGTTAATGGTTATAATACACCATCATTTTCCTCAAACATGTCACGAATTTTGGTGAAACTTAACAATTTCTCATCTCGTACTAGATGTTAGATCAGGTGATAATTCCATTTCTAAAAGTCCAAAACTAAACAAGCGATTGGTTACATAATTCACTATCAAATTCCAGAAATCAAACATGCAGTTTTAACAACAAATACATTGCGATTTCCAGCTTTTGTTCTCTCCCAACAAAATCGTCTCTATTCAAAGAATCAAATTTTTTTTTTTGCTCTCTTCTTCTTGAATGATATGGCAGTGCTCCTGCCCTTTGCGTTCAAAAAAAAAGAAAAAGAATCAATTTTACAAACTCGACTAGCCCAATCAGACAAAAAAAAGTTCACACCAAGAACCACGAGGAAAATGATAACAGCAACAAACATAGCCGAATAGCAATGTTATCGAGAAGAACAATGCACCATCTCACGTTCATGCCCACCCAATTCCCGTCCTAAGCAATGCAACTCAAGATGCCGAACAACGAAGAAATCAATCAATGTAGCAAAATCCGCACTAATTTCCGGCCGCCGCCCGTCACCCTGAGGCCGTCCAAGAAAGCCGCGCCCCTCAGATGGCAGACGAGCGCGCAGAACGCGATCCCGAGCAAGAAGGCCGCGAGCCTCCGGAGCCCCCCGCTCCTCCTCCTCCGCCTCCCTCTCCTCCACACAGCCGCCCAAATGGCGAGCGCCTGGCCCAGGACCAACGCGTTCCAGGAATCCGCGAGGCCGGCGAGCTCGCCGCCGAGCACCAGGGAGAGAAGGAGCGCCGCGACCTCCTCGGCCGGCGCCTTCCCCCTACCCCCTCCCCGGCTGAACCATCCGCTGCCGGCGGGGCGGCGTGGGAGGAGGAGGCGGAGGGAGGAAGAGACCAGGCGGCGGAGCGGCGGAGGGGGGAATGCCAAGGGCTTGCGCCTCGGTCGGCGGCGGCGGCGGCGGCGGCGGTCGCTGGCGGCGCCGCCGCTGCAAGTGATGGCGGCGCAGGTGGGGGTGGGGCTGAGGGCGAGGAGAGAGAGGCACCCCGGTTTGGGGAGTTGGGGCGAGAGGAGCATCGTGCGGTCGTGCCGTGCGTGGAGCGGAGGCGTTCGTGTTCCCTCCCTCGGAAGCGGATTTTGGATTTTTAGAGGCTCGGAAGTCGGAATCTCGGATGCGTGTGGCGCAACCGGCGCACGCACCTGCCCTACAGCCTGCCAGAGGTGGGCAACGGGCCGGCCCGGCTCGGGCCCATTTGATTCGTTTACTGTGCAAACCGGGCCACTGGGCCTGGGTCTCGGCCCAGGTTCGGTTCGCACAGTAACCAAACCGAACCGGGCCAGTCGGTTTTATATGGGTTGGTTTATTTTAATTAAAAAAATCTAAATAAATTAAGAAAAACCACTATATTTTACAAATATACACCACAAATTGCGTAAATACACTATATATCATTAGAAATATATATACAAATGAATATATTTAATTAAATAAATATGCTACAGTGATTTAACCGAATCAACCAAAAACCGAATCCAAGCCACTGGTCACTATCTGACTAACGAAAAGTCCGGCAAACAGGCCAAGGCCTTGGCCCGAGTTCGATTTGGTGAATAGTCTTGGTAGGCCGTTCGACCTTGTTGGCTTTGGCTCGTTTGGCCACCTCTACAGCCTGCAGGGTATTCGACTAAACTGTACACAATAATTATTTCGGTTAGTTCGATTAACCAGACCAACCGGGCTAACGGGCTACGGTCTCGGTCTAGGTTCGGTCGTAGAATATGTGATGGCGATTAACTTTAGGCGTTCCTTACAATCTCATCCTCCATCACTTATCCTGGCAACCGTTTTACTCATTCCTAACGCTGGCCAATGAGAATCATCTCGGCATAATATAGTACCGTCGTTCGTGGAAAATCATGGGTCTGCTCACCTTGGGTATGCTCACCCACCCCTCATAATTATTTATTTACCCAATGTGGAGAATGTAACCACTGCATAGATAACCTTCTCTGACCGCTGCACGAGACCAAGGTCGATTCGGTTTTTAATACGGCTTAGTACGCGAGTGATAGATAAGTGTCCTTATATACTAGACTTCTCATGGAAACCCTACCGACCGGCAGACGGTTACATCGGGCCGGCCTCGGTCGGTTCAAAACGTGATCGGTCGGCAGGATTCGCCGAATTGTTGCCGGCCGGGTGCGGCCGAACTTCAAGAGACTTCAGACCAGGCTCGACTCGAGCCAGCTTCGAGCCTGACGCCGGTAAGGCTCGGCTCTCCTGCCTGGTTTTTCGACCAAGACTTTTCAGTTCCGGCTTCCGACCGACCGGCGTTTGAACAGGTCTATTATATACTACCATGTGAAGGGCCCCCGCTTGACCTCTGCACCTTGCCAAGGCACTCTTCACCCACCATAATAATTCTAGCAACTCGATCGCTCCATCGATCAAGTCACCACTCCCTTTATCCTCTAAGCAATTTATTTTTAAGTAAAACTTTAAATTTGACATGCTAAATGTGTATATGCAAATGTAATTAAAAATAATGCTTATAGATGAAATACACTATTTAATATCAAAGGAATGCTTAAAGAAAGATGATTCACTTCTTTGATATGGTGGAGCAAACCCCATGCTATGGTCAAATATGATTCACTTCTTTGCCTAAACATCAAATGTAGCATGGAATCAGTGGAGGAATGTACGATGCTCTTCGAAGTTCAGCCTTACTTGGCCCGTTACATGAAGAATGAACAGTGTTCAGAGGTTCATCACAAATCCATTATGTATTTCTAAAGTCCATCGAAAACTGTTTCACATTTTCTCACACTATCCCAAAGCTTTAATATACAACCAATATGAATAACGAATCTATCTGAAGTTGTCTATTACAACATACAACTGGGTTATACAATGAAAGAATCCCTTTTTATTCAATCGATGGTGGAGGGGCGCTGCACGATCTCTGACCTTTATGCAATGCACATCTCTTCCTCCCAGCAACAGGTTGATTCTTACAAGGCATGCCATCTGATGCTCGAGCACCACAGATAGATGGCCATCCTGAGCTTCGCGAAAATGGTACAGATGAAGCATCAGTGACCTTTATTCCTTTGAGCTCCTCACATCTTTTTCCTCCTGCCAGTGGTACCATTTTGCAGTATCCGTTATCCATTACTACTCCGCAGATATTTGCTACATCATCTGTTACTCTTGTCTGATATCCTGTACCTCTTGATGACAGTAAGCTTGCAGACTTCTGTGATTTGAGCAGCTCAAACCACACTCTTCCAGATGGCTGCTTCCCCTGGGACTGGGACTCGGCATGAGAAATTTTTTCTCTACAAAGTTGGTCATTTGTCTCGCTGTTGCTGTGTAGCTTAACATCGTTTTGGAGAGAATGAATGAGTCCAGATGAAACAAATTGTGATTCTTTCAAACCATCATGCAGCTGGCTCCTTTTGCTTCCTAACATTACCTTGTCATTGCAAACAGGACTATCAATTATTTTTACTCCACAGGCATCAGCATCCACAGAGGTTCCATACGTTATATCTTCTGTAGGAGCTTCTCCAATTTTCACCTCCTTGGCTCCACAGCTATTCCTTTGCCTTGATGATTCCTTCATGGTTGCGCTCAGATTTTCGGACAGAATTATAACAATTTGCTGTACTTGATCCTTCTCTGACTTGCTTGCATCTTCAGTTATTCTTGGTATGGGTTCAGCAGTTGGAATTTCAACTTTGCAAGTGTAGCTAGAAGAGGAGACAGGATTGCCTGCCACTCTTTTACCTTTGTGTAGCTCACACCTTTTCCTTCCATGCACAGGAGGCTCCAGACACAAAGAACCACCTTCCAGCATTACTCCACAAACAGAGTTAGAATCTCGAATCAACACAGTCCTTTGTTTGGTAACATCAATCTTTTTGACTTTGTATCCTTTAGACATTCTTCCATGTGCTCGTTTATCAACACAAGTATTACCCTCAGATGTGTTTTTCCTGTGAATATCAATCCCCTCGTCTACACTGTCACCAAAATTAACTAACCGAGGTCTGAATCCAACAAATGCACGAACTCTTGGAAGCATATCTTTCATAATGCCAGCGTTGCCAGATGAGATATCAACAGATCCACTTCTGGTTATCTTTATACCAGCTCTCTCTAGAAATATTTTCTGTTTGAAGTGCTGAACTCTTTTAAGCAGAGATGATCCATGTTCTAATTTGAGCAATATTTCTTCACGGCGGCAAGCACCATTCTGAAGCTTGTTCCATGCATAATCAAATACTCTCAGCAGCTGAACCTCAGTCCTCTCAGCTTCTTCTTTGTTACCCATCTGTTTGATTATATATTAGCAAAGCCACATTAGAATGGAATGACGGCATACTCAACAGAATAGCATCATTATGATGCTATTTGCTAAAATATTAAATTTGGGACCATAAGATTTCAATTCAACCTTTTTATTTCTGTAAATGCTACTAAATAAAAATGCAGGGATTTCCCTTCATCCATCAGGACTGATCAAAGAGGCAACATTTTGACCTTAAATCACTAGTAATGAAATGCAGCAGGACAAAAAAATTGGCTTCCAAACATTTCCACGAACACTGTCTAACTAAACACTTTACACGTTGTAGAGTATTTGGAAAGAGAGAAACGGTCACATTTTTTTCACAAGTATGGCTCAGTTAGGGGGACTCTGTACAAACACAGTGAACCATAGAGATTCTAAGGTTCATCGAGGTTGCTTGAGTAGTCAAGGAGGTGCTTGCCCCAAGCCATTCTCGGCGTTTGGTTCTTTATGTTTGTATTCTGTAATCATTAACCCTGTCTTCTGTTTCTATCTAATGAATTAGGCAAGGCTGTCTTCTATTTTGAAAAAAATTAGACAGCCGTTCATAAACAACCACATCATAGTCCCAATTCCAGTTTCGATGTGGTGCTGAAGTTAATACTGCAGGAAACAGTGAAAGGCAAGAGTAGAAACGTCTCTGGGAACTGTTGTTATTTGTAATTCTTTACCGCTTAAATCATGGACTATTGTATAACTAGAAAATTTAGTAAAAACTCAAGGAAAACGTATATTTAGTAAGAAATATTTCACAATTAAGTGACCACAAATAACCAGTCACTATAGAACATGTAAATCAGCAAATGTCCACAGCATGGGCAGATGAACTTGAACAAACTACATGAAAAATTCTTTAACACAATAGAAACAGAGCACTGTGTAATTATGCTTTATAAGAGATTGTGTAGCTGTTCTTGACTTCTAAATTCTAATGTGTAGGCGTGCTTGTATTTCTGTACACTTCAGACTTGATTGACATTCACTAAGAACTCTCCTATAGGCCATGACATCCCTCAAGATTTTATATGTCTCTGCACCTACAAATTCTTTAGTTCACTCTAAAACTTGTTACTCCCGCCGTTTCACTATGTTTGTGCATAGCACACCATAAAAAAGTAGTAGTTCCAAAAAAAAATATGCAAAGACCATCATACCTCTATTTAATAGTTTGTTATATCTTTTTGCTAATCATTTAATCGGGAGGTAAAGAGTAGAAACAGTACAATAATTACACTCTTAATATTCTTAATGGATAAATATTTTGAAACGTGCTTTCCTGAGACCGTTGAAAAATATAGTGAAACGGAGGGAATAATTCTTATAGAGTGGCGTGTCATTCAGATATGACACACCAATGGTGTGTCGATGTATCAATGATTTAGTCAGTGTACAAAAGTACAACACAGTTCAGTAACCCCTTCTCATCATCTGAAGAAGGAAAACGAGCATGATGAAGAACACTCACCAGCGCGCATCGGAACATCAGGGAGTAACCTCTGGAGAACACTTCTCTGAACAGTCCAGGACCCGCCGCGCCCGTGAGCGCGTTCGCCTCGGCTTTACCGGCAGAAGCCAATGGATTCCCGGTGTCCAGGTGCGACCCTGTCCGGCCGTACTGCTGCAGCCTCGCCCTGACATTATCAGCCTGCCCGAGGTACACGACGACGACGACGCCCAGACCATGCCTCCGAGCCCTGACGCCTTCGTCAGAAGCCCTCGCAACGCCCAGCTCGTAGAGACCAGGGAAGTTCTCCGGCAAGTTGAGTGTCCGGTACCTCTGGACCCCCTCCTTGCCGGCGGAGTGGTCCTCCCAGTCCGACGGCCCGATAAGGACCTGAAAATTCGGAGGGTTCGAGAGCAGATCAGGCAAATTCGACGCCGCCATTCGAGGCGCAAGGTGGCCATCGAGGAGTCCGATTGGGACGCCACGAGGCAAATCTCGTCAAAATCTGCTCCAATTTATGGCAAGGAGGAGACGGGGAGTAAGGCGAGCAAGCACGCACCGACGCACGCACCTTCCATGGCGAGAAGAGGGAGTCGTGCTTGGTGCGGGGCCAGTCCTCCCGCTTCAGCCTGCCGGCGGCGGATGCGGACGCCAAAGGCATCGCTCGCACGGCGCTGCCCGATGGGCTCTCGCAGATCTAGAGAGAGGCAGAGAGGAGGGCTCAGCGCCGCCAGCGCAGCCGCCGCTCCGGCCGCATCGCCGACCAGCGGGTTCGACGTATTTTTGAAAATCTCGGCTTCGTTGGACCGGATGGTGGTGGGCCGAGCGCCCGTGCGCGGCCGGTTCGACCCGACCTGGTCTTTAACCCGCGACCGATTTTTTACCTTGAAAACAGCTCGCCACGTGCGCATGCCGTAATGCTATTGGTGGCCACATCTGGCCCCAAATCTTGGAGACTTGAACTGATAATTGTTTTTACCGAATGACGTTGTCCGAATCAACTCAAATAGTGATTTGTATGATATTACAAATATTAAAAATTTTTGGTACAAATGCAATACATATACAAATAAAATTCGACGTATATTTTTCGATCTTTTCTTGTATAATATTTAATTTAATGGATACTATCTTATCTATCTACATCTACATCTAAATCTAAATCTAAATCTAAATCTAATCTAAACTACTCTATAATTGAGCATTTAGCCTAGATCCAACTACATATCACATCGTCTATTCCCTTCATCCATGATAAAACAACCATAATTTTTCAAGAGTTTGCTATCAGCTCGATAATTAAGCAGTTGGCCTAGATTCAACTATAGATCACATCCATCTATTCTCTTCATCCATTATTCAGCAGTCATAATTTTTCAGGAGTTTGCTATCAACTCGATACATAGAGACCACATACTCTTAACTCAATACGCAGAGACCACAGACTCTTGACTCGATAAGTATAAACTACGAACTCTTGCCCATAACTCGATGCTCGTAGACCGGACTCTTGCCCCATATATACATATACACACGATTGATTTTTATTCTCATATTATAAATCTTCTTAATTTTTACTAATTCTTTCTAAACTAGAACTAACGGACTAGCACCCGTAGATAACACGGACTCTTGCCCATATATACATGGGATTAATTTTTATTCTCCAGCTATAAATCTTCCTAATAATTTTCCCAATTCTTCCTGGACTAGAACTAACAGACTAGCACAGTAACACTATAAATAGGGTGGGGGCAGGCACGCACGCCCCAATCATACATACTCATACATACGAAATGTCTGCCCGAGCTGAACGATGGAATAAATTTAGGACTCCGTATAAAAATAGGAAAATTACGTAGCTCTGTTAAGAATACACTCCAATATTCTCCCCTCCATGTCAATGCATGCGGATGTATATAACTTGTTAATTAAGCTTGCAATGCATTAAATAATAATCGTGATGCACATATATAATTACAATTTACAACTTGACTGGCCCATCAAGAGAACACATCGCTACTTTTAATTAAATGAGTGTCACACGTATTTATGCATACATCCATGTACATAATTGATCTGTTAATAAAAAACAATTATTTGCATGTTACTGCACCCGTTAATTAATCTATATCTATATCTACATCTATATCTGATTATCTGTTATTTAATTTTGTTTGTTCAGATGTTTCATGAGATGACCCACGTCAATACCAACCGAATGAGACAATTAATGAAATAAGGAATGCTCCTACATCTGCTTCATACAGATATAGACAAATAGAAAAAATTGCACGTGTCCTAAATGTCACTTTTTTATACAAATTGTTGACTCCAACCTGCTTTTCACGTGCACGCTTGCTAGTATAGTAAAAGTAAAAGTCCATATATAGACCATCTCCATTGTACTCATACACCTATCTCGACTCATCCTCTTTAGAAACCTTTCATGTCTCATATAATTTACATATATAGTTACTACCCCGTATTAATAATAAATATGTTAGGATAACTGAACATCACACGACAAGATGCATATGATTTTGTAAATCTCTTTTTCTTTGTTGAGGACTCGTACTTAGATATATACTTACATACCACCATGACTACGAGTCATGAAGTTGACACACAAGAAATAAGAACTAATTATGCTTTTATATGATTATTTCTCTAATATGTGTTTTCACGTATTATCTGACAATGAGTATTCATATTCGAACTCCCAGTACGGGAAACAATTGTAGACTCGAGTACTCATGGACCTCCCGACAGCCACCAGAAACCATTGAGTGAATTGGAGTACCAAACCGTCTAGTCCGTCTTCTCGTCAACAATTCTCTCTCTCTTGATCGTCTTCTCGTCGGCCATCGAGAGAATGTCTTGACGGTCAAACCGTCGAGACTGACTTCTTCCGAAGGCTTTCATTTTAATCTCAATGGCTCTAGCCGTCGTCTTTGTTGTCACTTCTTCGTCTTTGTTATTGTTTCCCGTAGTGTCTATTCATGCCCAATATATTTGTATCTGTATTCGTATCCGATATTATCCGTTTTCAACAAAAGAAATGAATACATATATAATATAAGTTATTTTCGATCCGTATCTAATCCGTTTCATTTCTATCTATTGTTGTTGCAGTATGATTGGAGTAAAATATAAGAGTGAAATACAGGGATTGTGTAGGCCAATAGAATAATTATAGAAAAGTGGACGAACAACATTGGAATGAGGTTAGGATGAAGCTAGCATTATACATGCCGATAAACGATGATTTGGATGAAGCACACTCAGGAGGATATGGGGTCGTTTCTTGCCGAGTTAATTTTTGGTCATGTCAATGTAAACCTCTCGGGTTTATAGAAATACCATTAAATAGTTTTTCATAAGGTTAACATGTAAAATTGAAAAGCTAAACGCATTAACTTTTTAATCTACTTTGTTTTTTTACAATGAAACCATCCGTACGTAAACCGTATCTAGGGAACACTTCAAATTCTTCCTCTATTAACACTGTTTCCAACCCACTATCCATTATTTAAAATTCCTATACACTTCTAGTACACTAGATTCCTTCTTTCGAGCGGCTTCTCTATCATGGAAGTCAAATGCACAATATTTTCCAGCTGCTGCCGAAAGCTCTTAGAATTAAGCAGTCCAACTTCGAGAAGAAAATCCAAAAATCTCTCAAAATCCATTTTAACATTCAGTACAATTTTGTCGGTACAAGGGGAAAAAAAACTTACAAGGAGCAACAAAATTTAGTTTTACAGTGAGCGAAGGATATGGGCTTTTGCATAGACGGACCAATCCAAGCATCCAGATAGTGAGTCATGTTTTATCTTGATTCGGTTCTCCCATTTTGAGATAATAACCCTACGTACAGTACCTTATTTCCTTAAACCGAAGGTGGCTGAAGGACTTTACAAGGATGGCATTACTACATGAGTTTGGATGCTACTTGTGAATCTCAATGGGTTTGTGAATATCTAAGCTATGAACTATTATGCTACTAGATGGTCTTGCCGATGCCCCCTTCTTCGTGCTCTTGGATCTCTTTATGTAGGAACATATCTGTGCAATCAAGGTTACAGTGCAATCATCGTGCAACTGAACTATTAAAAGTTGTTAAAAAAATTGAATAAATTTATATAGATGTACTTTACTCTATGTATGTATGAAGTTTCAAAGCAAAATTCATTTTATATTAAAAGTTATAAAAAAGGAAAAAACCGATAACTTTGACGAGTTCAAAATTGATAGAATTTTATCTTTTTTGTAACTATCAATATAGGATGAATTTGAACCTAAAATTTATATAGAGGTAGAATAGGTTGAAGAATATATGTACAAAAAATTTATAATTTTTTACTATTTTTTATAGTTTGGTTGTACGATGGTTACACCATAAGCTTAATTACACGGGATATATTGTCTTTTATATAGGTTCCAGTGAGAAGGTCATCTCCTAGATCATCTTCTAGTTCGGGGTCTTCGAAAGATCGCCTCATTGCTTTGTTTACTTCTCTAACCGTGGAGAAATGACCATGTTTTTTAACCTTTTGTGGTTACACGTCTTGTCATTCTGTTTTGTTTTTCGCTTTGCTTAGTGAAATGTCGTTAGTTATTTCGACATAGCTGATGAGTCACTATGCCTTTCTTCTGCCATGTGTCCAAGTTAGGGGTATTATCTGACGCGTTTTTCCCTAGGAGAAACAATATTATACCTTCTTACCCATGTGTAAAGTTTTTTTTTGAAAGAAGCATCGGGAATTATTCACCATCAAATTCATCTAATTTATTCCTTCAACTTAATCACTCACTTCACTCCCCACAAATATTGAGTGGCATTCTTCATGAATATAAACCATTTTAATTAGTCTTACACATTTTAGGACCAAAATTCCCTTACTCCCCTTCTTCGACCTTTATTTCCCTCGTCGCTCTCTCTTCTACTATGTGCTACTACAGGGCATTAAGGAGAGACAAGAGGGAGATTGTGTTGCTCTAGGCCTAATGATGGTGGTTCGCCATTACCCCCGCATGTGCGCGCACGCGTATGCACACACTTACGTAGCTAAGTAGAAGCAAGGGGTGGGGCGTTACTCAAGGGCGATGATTGTCCATGACATTATCTAAATCACTGTCCGATTAGATTCGGATGGTCGACAATTATTTGCATAATTTTTATTCCTATTTACAATACTTAACTGATTTCGCAGTCTGGCATCATCTCATCAAGCCTTTTATCTTTCTATTCGATGTACATCACTCTCTTCTTTTATTAATTTTGACATAATCAAAAGTTAGTCCAATCCAAAGCCAATCATCAAAGTTTTGAATTTTATTATTTGCCCTTCCTTCCTTATTTGCCCTTTTTTATTTTCTTTCTTGTTAAATCGGTTGTGAAATGTCCTCTTTTATCTTTCCCTTTTTAATACATTACAAAATAGAAAACTTCATTAAATAGTAGAACGCTTGTAAAACTATATGAAAATTTTCTACAAATTCATAAAATTGTGCATACTCAAATTTGAAGGTGGATTTTGAAAATTTTGGGGCCAAATTTTTAAAATAACTTAATGGTACCTACCATGTCTCATAAAAAAGATAGAAATTAGAGAAAATTATGAAATTTGAATGGCTAGTAGAGCATGATTTTATATAAACCTAGAAATTGATTTACTCAATTTGGAGTAATATAGGGAATGAATTTTTAAAGTTCTAAATTTTAAAAATATACAAAATCATTTTTGGGATTTCTAATGGTTGAGTCTAACAGAGTTGATAGAAGTGTCAAACAGAGAATAAAGTTCATGTGATAGGGCAAATAGTTGAGTTTGAAAAGGTTGATGGAATATTGTGAATTGGTCTAACTTTTGATTGGAAAATATGGAATCCTCTAATATTTTAAATTAGCTTTTGTATGGGCCCTAAAAAAAATTGCTGATCTAAAATATTTTTTAGAAAAAAATAGAAAATTTAATCAAAAGGTAAAGAGATCTATAAATGTGTTCTTTTTGTAGGATTTGTAAAAGAAGTTTTTTTTTTTGAGAATCTGAAGAGGAATTTCATAGGATATGATTTTACATAAGTTTTGGATGACTTCTAATCAATCAACAATTTATTTATTTTTAACCAAAAGGTAGGAGCTCTACCGATTAGAAAAAAATACAAGACAAAAATAAAAAGGGCAACATGATACAAAATGTCGAACCACACTGCAGTAAAAATTGCCAACCATCAAAGGTCGAACCTTACCACAGTTCAAAGCTGCCACCTGGGGATCAACACCCACACATAGCCGCACCACCGACGAACAACGACAACCACATTGCAATGCTGCCAACACGACCTACCTAGGACCACCACACAAGTGACAACGAATGACTGAGCTAACCATAAACGCTTTAGAGAAGCCACAAAAAGCATGAGAGGACCACCAAAACACCTTCAACAAAGGAGCAACGACAAGGTCGCGACTATTAACCGTCTACGAGGTTTTCATCCGAGGTCGAGGAAGCACCTACGACTATGCCGCCAGGATGGGGAATAGCATCAGAAGGTGTCGTCTTCGTCGGCCCAAGTGTAAGGTAGGAAGAGCTTTCGCCAGGCACATCCTCATTCCGAAACCGTGCTGCAAATGGAACTAGAACGAATCCTTAAAGAACGAAGTCATCGACCGCCGCCACACGGCTCCTAATGCCCTTGGCCCCTAGAAGGAGGAGGGAGATAAGGAGCAAGAACGACATAAAACTGAAGGGATGGAGACGATGTCAACATCGCCGAGCCGCCCAAGCGACGAACATGGGAGGGAAAACTTGATTATAGGAGCAAGGCTAAGCCCTACTACCAGCACTAGCTGCGCTGCATCAACGAACACCTTCAAGTTGCCGCCCAACCGCAGCATGGCTACCTCGACACCATGAAGGTTTCCGCAAAGGAGGTGGGAGGGGAATCCAAGCATGGAGAGGTAGCCTAGGAGATGACAGTGACAATGGGGCACAGAGGGCCGGGAGAGGGACATTGACGGAGACCACCGTGTGGAGAGCTGCAGGGAGAAAACGCCGAAGCCACCCACGACCGAATCCAGCCAGACTAGTCCACCGCCACCATCGAGCGCCGCTGGACGAACACTGTCGTATTAATCCCACGCCTTCCTATTTTTAGAACCATGCAAATGAATAGCTAGAAGGTTTGACCAATGATAATTCACACTGCCAGCTACGAACTTCCGATATTGCAAAACAGCCAAGATTATCTCATGTTTTTTTAGTATGTACATGTGATTTCTGCCTAATTTCAAAACACAATTATCACACACGCTGTGCGAGCGAGAGAAGAGGATGACCCAGTCACATCAGCATCTCGTCGACTAGGCAGCAGCAGCACAGCGCGGTGAAGCTGCATCAGGCAAGAAATTAACCGCCATGAGAGCATATCAAACCCCCTCTATTAACCTCTTGCCAGCTAGAGATCGGCTGGAAACGAACTGAATTACGCTGGAAAATGAAAAGACAATATACGTACATGTACACCAACGACCGCTAAATGTTTTTAATATTCTAATATATATTTTTGCTTAGACTCACTAACCCATGTGCTCATTTTACAACTTAAAACTTTTTTTAGAAAATAAATGGGTTTTCTTCTTTCTCCTTTCTCTTCTCTCACCTCCATGAGCTCGCCACCAATGACCACCACCCGGACCACACTCAGCCACTATGGTGTGTGGCATGATAACCTGTGTGGTGGCTCAGGCGCACTCCGGCGTGGTCAAGTTGGGTGGGACAGTGGTCATCGGCTTGGCCAGGATGCAGAGAATCAAGAGGGATTTGATTGCTTAGAAATCAAAAAATGCAATATTTATTTACAAAGAATGTGTGTGGCGTGGATGAATCTGATATAAATCTTACTCACTCCGTTTCAAATTGTATTTCACTGTTGACTTTTGGATATTCTGTTTGACCATTCGTCTTATTTTAAAAATATATGTAAATATTATTTATTTTGTTGTGATTTGTTTTATCATTAAATATATTTTAAACATGACTTATATTTTTGAATGTTTGCACTAATTTTTTGAATAAAACGAGTGGTCAAAAGGCGTATTCAAAAGTTAACAGTGAACTACAATTTGGAATCAAGGAAGTAGAATGCATCGGACGCTTCTGGAGTGGATGAATGTGATATAAATCTTAGAATGCACCTGGCGCGCGCTCCTGGACAGACATATATACGTGGGGGAAACGAACAACTGGCAGTAAAAAACAAGCTAGATCGTGTCTTACAATCCCGCTACGAAGCCGCATCTGGGCATGGGCGGAGCAGGCGGGTCGTGCATCGGCGGCGGCATCGCCGGCGGCGGCGGCGTCATCGGCGCAGGAGGAGGCCCTGAGATATGCATGATGCAACAAGATCAACGGGAAGAAAGCAACAACGAACGACATGGCGCTTCTTCTGGCGGCAGAAGGACAGAGCGCGACGGCGAAAACGAATCGCGGATGCGCATAGCCATATATATACGTCGTACGTACACGTACACGTACGTACCTTGTGCCCCATCGTCGTGATGGAAAGTGTTCCGATGCTGCATCCCCGATGACTACTTATCACGAGCGGATGGCAATCGGCACCGAGGAAAAGAGAGACGGATGGGCTCGGGGTTTCCTCCAAGCCGGAGCGCTTTCCTTGACGAAGAGGCCTATTTGTTGAGAGCTAGCAGCAGAGAAGAAACGCCAAAAATGGCAATGCCGTACTCGCCGTGAACGAGAACGGAGCTGGAGCTGGTAGGTCCCGGCTGGCGGCTAGCTAGCCACAACGTACGTCTCTTCACTGTCATGAGCTGGTTTTCACTCCGAAGCCTATTTCTGGCGGCTAGCTAGTGTGCCGGTGGCAGGACATTCCAAACATAGACACCAGGAGGAAGGGATTGCAAACCTATGTAAAAAGCTGCATCACAGCATCAGTCAAGAAATTAACCGCCATCAGAGAATACCAGAACCCCTCTGTTAACCTCTTGCCAGCGAGAGATCGGCTGGAAACGAACTGAATTACGCAGGAAAATAAAAGACAATACACGTACATGCACACCCGCGACCACTAAATGTTTTTAGTGTTCTAATTTTTTTTGCACACCCGCGACCACTAAATGTTTTTGGTGTTCTAATTTTTTTGCTTGGACTCACTAACCCCACGTGCTCTTTTTGCAACTTAAAACTTTTTTTTTAAAAAAATTAATTGGTCTTTCTTTTTTCTCCTTTCTCTCACCTCCATCACGTCTGAGCTAGCCACCACCTAAGGGCTCGTTTGGGAGACCGGGGTAAAAAAACCCTGTGAAAATAACCCCGGCCGTGCCTGGGCTGGCCCGAACAAGCCCGGCCCGTTTGCCCAGCACTACACTTAGCGCGTGATCACACACTTGTCCATGTACAGCCACATGCATGACGCACATTGGCCAAGCATCCTAGTGTCATGATACTCGTCAGTAGTATCATGATGTTGCCCCTATGCAATGTCCAGTTGTATCGATCATTTAACGCTCCGGTAGTCTCGCCATGTCTAGTGGTTAGTTTGATCGCGAGCGCTAAAGCCCCTGTCTTCGTTAGCCATGTTATCAGCCCAATCACCACGCATGGTCAATCCCTGCCAATGGTAACCCATCAAACAGTCTATACCATTTGATCAGAGTGTTCGTCTCCACCGATCGATTTGTCAATCACCTACATGCTCCACCTTGCGTCGATTCTGACATTTTCTCTCGGCACCGTGTGCTTGTATAATCGCCACGCCTCCACCTAGATCATTTGCATTGCCTAATCTCATATTTGATACTACTTGTTAAAAAATTGATGCAATGCAATGTGAAAACAACACCAGACACTACAGGAATTAGCTGGAGAGTCGACTGCCAGTTACCGTCTCAACGGCCAAAACAACGCCGTCGATATACATACATTAGTCTCGACGGCCACACAATAACCGTCGATACAGATGGGAACTCTCGACGGCTGAACAATCAGCTGTCGATAGAGCTTGGACTTTCATGAGGCCCTTGACGGCGTCTACGTTGTTTCGACGGCCAGACGTCAAGCCGTCGAGACTAAGAGCCCCATTAAGACAGTGTCGACGGCTACAATGTGGCCGTCGATACAACTATTACTGGAAAAAATTTTAATTCCTATTTTTTTGAAATTTTTTATGTGATTTAAAGTTCATTTCAAAATTTTGAGGTTTTTATGATATCTAGTTAAATGATGTGAATGTCGTGATGATGAAATGTATGTTGCTATGTTTATTGATATGTTACAATCGAATATATACGTCGACGTAGCCTTTAAATAATGTTTGAATTTCAATATTTAATTTTGAAAAGCTAAAAGTTGAAATTTTAATCGGATGAGGTTATCAATTAGTGTACTTAGCCATACATAATTGTACCCCAATTAATTAAAATAAATTAAATTCAAACGCATGTTTATTGACCATGGAAACGCATGGAATAGTAAACATTTACCTCAAATTCTCCGGAAAGCTTTGATTTACACAGGAGTCACCGCACGATAAGCTTTAAAAATTTTGATTTTTTTCTATACTTGTAATTTTATGTAGAAAACAGTATGGAGTGGTCTAATTATTTAAAATATTTTAAAAAAAATTTAAAAAATTGAAATAGAGTCGTTTGACCGATTAAGCCATTGGGGGGAGCTGCCTAGCTACATCGACGGTAGTCAATAGATGCCCTTGGCAGAGCTAGTCTCGACGGCTTTTCACCTGGCCGTCGATACAATCACCCACGACGACAGTGCCGACGATTGGGTTCTATATATGCCGTCGATACAGGCCAGGATTAGTATCGACACTATATATGTGCTTGTGGAGATGTGGTCATGTTTAATATGTGTATTTTGTGGTTTGGTTGTGTGGTTTGGATGAATTGTGGTCGCATATATGCGACGAGGTGTATATATATGAATTGCCGGGTATTTTGGGTTTGCAGGTGCGGCTGTCGCTGCTGCTGGGGCAGCGGCGGCAGCCGCATAAATTTGTGATTTTTTTAAAATATACAAAAAATATTTTTTTCTGCTCTTCCTCTGTCTCGACGGCCAGTACAGGGCCGTCGATACTGCCTTGTAGGGGAGGCTATCTCGACGGCCCCACTATAGCCGTCGACACTGCTTCGCCGGGAAGTTACCGACGGCCTAATAATAACCGTCGAGACTGCCGCCTCCGTCCACGTCACCTGGACCTAGCCGCAGTGGGGCCCATTAGCACTAGTGTCGACGGCCCAGTAATGACCGTCGATACAGAGCCCACCATGCCAGTAACGGCGTCCGGGGGGTCTGTCTTGACGGGCTATTCTTTAGCCGTCGATACTATTAGTGTCGACGCTACGTGTTTCTCTCGACGACCTTCACTCCATGGCCTTGTCTCGACGGCTAGTCGTCGAGACTAAGTATACCCGACGGTTGTACGATTTTTATCGATGGCTTTGGCCGTCGAGACTGTTGCCGCCTCCTGTAGTGAGAGACACAATGTTTGGTAACACAGTACGATTCTCGCCTATATTTGAGGTGCTATAATTTTGAACACTCCTCCCCAAGATAGTTATATACCATCTGTGACCCTCCTATGTGCATACGTTGTCATTGTAGGTTCCAATAGACGTGCCTCCCTTCCTTTCTTTATATAAGAACCATTTACCAGAGATACGAGCCTAACCCTAATTGTTTTCTCCTTGCATATTATAACTTAGAGTCTAATTATAACCCACCTACATATATTTGCCACCAACATTGAAATACTTTGCCATGAAACTATACATTATTGTTTCGATTTGCTCCATGGCAGTCGCCTGGGTCGCATGCAGTTCACCCCCCTAGACAACTGCCCCATTCTTCTACATTGCAGGCGATTTGGAGGGGGATGAGGCACGGAGTGGGAGCACATGTACATGTGGGCCACCGTCTTCTTTGTCTCCGGAGACAGTCGCTGCCGCCGCCCAGTTTAGGGTTTAGGGTTGATAGATTGCGGAATTGATGTATTGCATTAATCAAGGGTGGAATATATATAGAGAGTACAGGAGATGGGCCTCGACCCAAGGCCCATATACTCTAACACTCCCCCGCAGTCTGAACGACACTAAGCGGTCTAGACTGATACAAAGCAAACACACACTCCCCCGCAGTCAAAACAAAGTGTCCATCAAACAAAGTGTCCATCACTCCCCCGCAGTCGGAACGGCAATAGCACGGACGTTTAGGCTGGACCGAAATTCGGTGAAGACCGAAGTGGGCAGCCCCTTGGTGAAGATGTCAGCGTATTGCGATGACGTCGGGACATGGAGAACACGGACTTGACCAAGAGCCACCCGCTCTCGGACGAAGTGTAGGTCGATCTCGACATGCTTGGTGCGCTGGTGCTGCACTGGGTTGGTGGAGAGGTAGACCGCGCTGACATTGTCGCAGTATACGATGGTAGCCCGACGAAGGGGACTGTGAAGCTCCTGGAGAAGCTGCCATAGCCAGCACGCCTCAGCCACACCATTGGCAACGGCGCGATATTCTGCCTCAGCGCTAGAGCGGGAGACAGTGTGCTGGCGCTTAGAGGACCAGGAGACCAAGTTGGCGCCGAGGAACACGCCGTAGCCTGAGGTGGACTTACGAGCTTCAGGACAACCTGCCCAGTCAGCATCTGAGTAGACAGTGAGATCAACAGTCTCGGTGCGATGCAGGAACAGTCCAAGCGCAAGTGTGCCCTAAAGGTAGAGAAGGATGTGCTTCAGGGCAGCAAAGTGAGGCTCCCGGGGATCATGCATGAAGAGGCAGACCTGCTGGACAGTATAAGTGATATCTTGCCGGATGAATGTGAGATACTGAAGAGCACCTGCTAAACTGCGGTAGAGGGTCGCGTCAGAGACAGGAGCTCTATCAGCAGAGAGCTTAGACTGAGTGTCTACCGGAGTGTTACAGGGCTTGCAATTTGACATGCCGGCACGGTCCAGAATATCTAGAATGTACTGTCGCTGTGAGAGATGCATGCCATCAGACTGTGATTGAACTGAGACTCCCAAGAAGTGATGCAGGGGCCCTAGATCCTTAAGAGAGAACTCGCGCTGAAGGGCAGCAACGGTCCTGTCCAGAAGTGCAGTCGAGGAAGCGGTCAGGACAATGTCATCCACATAGAGCAGAAGATAGACAGTGTCGACGCCACGGTGAAAGACAAACAGTGAGATGTCGGCCTTTGCTTCAACAAAGCCCAGAGAGAGCAGATGAGAAGCAATCCTACTGTACCATGCTCGGGGTGCCTGCTTCAGACCATATAATGACTTGTTGAGTCGACACACATGATCTGGGAGGGATGAATCGACAAAACCGGATGATTGAACACAATACACTGTCTCTGTAAGGGTGCCATGTAAGAAAGCATTGTTGACATCCAATTGACGGATAGACCAGCCGCGAGAGAGAGCCAGTGTGAGAACAGTCCTGATTGTGGCCGGCTTGACAACTGGGCTGAAGGTCTCGTCGAAGTCAACACCAGGGCGCTGGGTGAACCCGTGAAGAACCCAACGAGCCTTGTACCGATCGAGAGAACCATCTGCATGTAGCTTGTGCTTGAAGATCCACTTGCCGGTGACAACATTGGCGCCAGGGGGACGTGGTACAAGGTCCCACGTGCGGTTGGCCTGGAGAGCATCGAATTCCTGGCTCATAGCGTCGTGCCAATTGGGATCTGACAGCGCGCCACGGTATGTCTTCGGGACAGGAGACAATACGGTGGCGTGAAGGTTGAGACGCTCCCGGGGCCGAACAGAAAGTCCGGCCTTCCGACGTGTGACCATATGATGAGCATTGGTCACTGCGGGAGGGGGCACATCACTGGCAACAGCCTGTGGTGCAAGTCCAACAGGGGCAGTGATATGCAGGGGTGACGAGGGAGCTATGGGCACCCCAGCGGTGACCGGAGAGGACGTCGAGGAGGCCCTGCTGGCAACAATCTGGGGCGTAAAGCCAACAGGGGCGGGTCCGCTGGAAACAACCCATGGCGGGATACCAACGGGGGCAGCGGGAGGCGACGGGATGGCCGGAGGGGGGACACCGCTGGCAACCACCTGTGGCGGGGAACCGACAGGGGCAGCGGGAACCGACCAAGTGGCACCGCTGGCAACAACCTGTGGAGGGGATCAAGCAGGGGCAGCGGTGACGGCTGGTAGTCGTGCTGACGCAGCAGCAGTGGTCGACGTGACCACTGGTGGGGCAGAGACAACCGTCGTCGCAGGAGTGGCCGACGTGACCACTGGCGGGGCAGAAGTACCTGCAGAGGAGGTCGAGCGCAAAGGAGGAGGGCCGTTGAGTTCTAGGAGAAAGTCGAGATCAGAAGGGGTGGACGGGGTGGAGGTGCCAGAGGCGAGGGGGAAGCTCGACTCGTCAAAAGTCATATGTCGAGAAATGATGATGCGGTTGGACGAGAGATCCATGCAGCGCCAACCTTTGTGATCGGATGGATAACCGAGGAAGACACAAAGGGTAGAGCGAGGGGCGAGTTTGTGCAGGGCAGTGCTAGAGAGGTTAGGGTAGCATGCACAGCCAAACACGCGTAGGTCGTCGTAAGAGGGGTGGATGTGGTAAAGGGCGAAGTGAGGAGTGGGGTGGGATAAGGTGGAAGTGGGATGAATATTGATGAGGTAGGTGGCGGCGTGGAGGGCCTCGACCTAGAAGGAAGGGGGAAGGCTCGCCTGGAACATAAGGGAACGCATCACATCATTAGTGGTGCGAATGGCGCGTTCAGCCTTACCGTTCTGAGGAGAAGTGTAGGGCCAGGACATGCGGAAGACAACGCCGTTGGTGAGAAAGAAGGAGCGAGAAGCGAAGTTGTCAAACTCGCGACCGTTATCAGATTGGACACACTTGACGGTGGTGCCAAACTGAGTCCGAACATGGGCAAAGAAATGGGAGATGGTGGGGAAGGTGTCAGACTTCAAGCGGAGGGGAAAGGTCCACATGTAATGAGAGCAGTCATCGACAATGATAAGATAATACTTGTAACCGGAGACACTAAGAACGGGAGATGTCCACAGGTCACAATGGATTAAATCAAAATTGTGAGTAGCTCGAGAGGTGGAAGAGACAAAGGAAGATTTAACATGACCAAGTCATCGGGCATGATGAGGTGGTCGGGAGGATCCTTAGGGCAGGGGATAGCAGATGAGCTAGCTAAACGGGAGAGAGTCGCATGGCCTGGGTGACCAAGACGACGATGCCAGAGAGATGTGGTGGAGGTGCTGGTAATAAACGCCTAGGAAGGAGGGGTGGAGGGGTGGAAGGAGTAAAGGTCCCCGGAGCTATTGCACCTAAGAATGATACGTCCGGTACGAAGATCCTTGACAGACAGGCCTACCGGGTCGAACTCAATAGAGCACTGGTTATCTATGGTGAACTGACGAACAGAAATGAGGTTTTTTATTATGTGAGGGGTGACAAGTATATTACGAAGAGTGAGATCCCTATCACCTAGGGAAAAAGAAAGATGACCAGTGGAGGTGACCGGTAGGCGAGACCTGTTGCCAACAATGATGTTGGTCGGTGAAGGAGGGTAGGGTGGATGGGAAGAAGCGAGGTTACCCACATCGGCATTCATGTGCGAGGTCGCCCCGGAGTCCATGTACCACTCCGCACGGACAGGGGCCTGCGAAGGTGCAGGAGCGGTGGATGCGATTAGAGCGAAGGCTGACGACGCTGTGGTGCCGATGTGTCCGTCAAGGCGGGACGCCGCGGCCAGAGGAGAAGGCACGGGGCATGCGACGCTGTGGTGCCGATGTGTCCGTCAAGGCGGACGCCTTGTGACGAGAGGAGAAGGCACGGGCATCTGATCGTTGGAGGACGGCGACATCGCAGTAGCAAGTACGGGCGCTGCGCCGAGCATGCCCTCAAGGCACTTGCAGGCGAGGCCGTGGCCGACCTTTGGAGAAGTGCGTGCCCTCGATCATCATAGCGGAGGAGACACTGGAGCGGACGACACACAATGGCATTGGGGTCGCTCCCCCAAAAATAGGGGAACAAGAGGAGCCGAGCGAGGCCACGCTCGGGAGGGCGATGGCCTGCTTATGAAGTGCAGCAACTGGCTCAGGGTCTTCAGCGGGTGCTCCGACATAGGTGCTAGAGGGGTAGCCACCCACGTCTGGTATGGCGACGAGAGGACCGGGCTGAGCAGTAAAAGGGGGCGGCCCATTCGAGCCAAAGGGCCCGAAAGGGACGAGAGAGGGGCCACCACCTAAGCCAGCCAAGCCAGGAGCGAGCTGAGCCGAGCCAGCCACCGGGCCAAGAGGGAGCTGAGCCAAGCCAGCAGAGCCAGGGAACTGAGCCGAGCCGACCCCCACCTGAGCCGAGCCACCGGCTGTGGCCCAAGCCGGCCCAACTCCCGCAAGCGGTCGGGTCAGGGGGGAGAGGAACTAGGGTTCCTTCCCCGATGGCGGCGCCGAGCGGCCCTGCCAGGTTTCGTCGTCTTGCGGCGCGGCGAAGCGGGTGAAGGCCGTGGCGTCGGCGAGTGAGGGCCGTGCCGAGCCGGATGGGCGGTGGTGGCGGCACCGGGCGTCGGGTGGCTGATCTTGAGCCAAAGCGGCGGCGTCGGCAAGACCGTGGGGAGAAAGGAGACGCTGTGGATGGCCCTTACGCAGCGGCGAGAGAGGAGACGACCGATCCAGGCGTGGCAACACCACTCGATCCAGGTACGTCGGAGTTGGGAGGATCCGCCGTGGTCGCTGTGTGTACGCCGGGAAGAACGAGGCCGGCGGCGAGAATCTGTTCGACGGCGGCGTCCGCGAGCTAAGTGACGGTTGACGGGGTAGGGAATGTCGACTCCGTGGAGGGAGGAATCGACACTGAAGATGAGGGGATCGACATCACCGTTGTGGTGATGGTCAATGTGGAGAGATCGGCCATGGCTGACGTCAAAGGAGAGAATGACGCCGGCGGCGGTGGGTGGTGGAATTAGGGTTTAGGCTCTGATACCATGATAGATTGCGGAATTGATGTATTGTATTGATCAAGGGTGGAATATATATAGAGTACAGGAGATGGGCCTCGACCCAAGGCCCATATACTCTAACAAGGGTTTGAGGGTTCAGGGGCCCAAGTGCTCTCTGGGCTTAGATTGGGGGTTGGGGGGAGGTGGCGGTCGGGCGGTTGGCTGGATTCATGAGGACGCCGGCGACCGGGCTAGGCGATGGAGGGCAGATCTCGGGGTCGCCATCGTCGTGGTTAGGGTGGGCGGGCCCAGCCAGCGGTGGGTGGGTAGGATGCGGAGCGGCCATTAACGAGGGCATCGTCGACCGGAGGCGGTAGAAGTGGAGGCGGAGGCGTCGGGGAGCAGCGGCGGTGACGATATGAAGGGGGATCGAGTAGAGGAGGAGTGTGGACTATATGGGCCCCGGGTATCCTCTAGAAGGCCCATAAGGGAGCAGATAGGGGGTGACCCGAGTCACCCGGTCGAGGATAGAGACCACTCGGGCTACGTACGGCTTGAGCCGAAAGGAAGTTCCCGAGGATGTAATCTATCTCCATGTAATTAGCAGATAGACACATGCATTCCATGTAACTGCATAACAGAATTAGTTACCAGAGTTCCCGAGATATCCTGTAACTCTATCTCCCCCTACACTATATAAAGGGAGGGGGTAGAGGTCATCGGCATAGAGACAGATACGCACAGCTTCATCTTGCATCTCGCATTTTGATCCACCATATAATCCCAGAACACAGGAAGTAGGGTATTACCTCCTCCGTTGAGGGCTGAACACAGATAACCTGTCTTGTGTTACCCATCTGGCTTAGTTCTTGATTAGCGTCCCCTCGTACAAATTCATTGCCGGCGGTGACCCCCCAGCTTAGTCACCGTCGGCGGTTAAGCGCGCCGGTAGGGCGGCGTCAAGATCATCTCTCAAGTTAGATGGCTTTCCCAAGATCGCCGTACGTCGCCATGAGGCTAGGAGAGTCTCATCGCTTCGGCAGCCTGGACTTCATCGCCGATGGCATCGGCAATCTGCACCTCTCTCCCCCCGGAGAGATTCCTTCGCAAGGGGGCGCGCGCGATCAATGTGACCCATTGCCTTACGGTTTGGAGAATCTAGCAAGCGCCTTCTACGGATTGACCCCCTCGCTGTTCGCCTTCGCGCCTCCCCTGGAGGCCGACGAAAAAGAACTCGGCGGGCTCGACCGCTCGGGCGTGAATTCTATTTCGCCCAACGAACCTTCTGCCTCGACTGGATTTCCCTCCGGACTCGAGAATTCCATCGCGACTCTCGCACTGGGTTCCTCGGTTATTCGGATAGGAGATAACCAGTCGGCGAGCGCGTCAGATCCACTCGGATCAGATCCATCTATGTTCGTGGGTGTCATCAATGGTGGCCAACCCATCGGACAGAGCGAGCAAGTCAACCTCTCCGCCTCTGACACGGAGTCCGACGGGAGCGCTGAAATTCGAAACTACCGAGAGGTTTTCGTCCTAGGCGCGGATGATCACCACTCCGTCTCCCCGATCGTCGCGTACGAAGAAACCGACGCCGGTGCGATTCCGGACCCTCGTCCGTGGAAAACGAGAGCGCCAGACAAGAACTTAGCGGCGCGCCGCGATGTCGTAATGAGCTTCGCGCGGTGAAGCTGAGGGATCAGGAGGTCTACAACACTCCCCAGGCTAATGTCATCGCGTCAAAGACTCTTCTTGAGACTATCGCGCCACAACTTCCTGAAGGCAGCCCCCTCGTCCAGACCCTCGCTCGAGCGACGGCCATGGTCGAGATGGCCGCCATACAACAGAACGAGGCAATGCCCGCTCCGACCACTTCGGCATGCAGTCGATCTACTCGTGATCGGAACCGGGCTCGCGCCTCAGCGGCCGGTGACTCCCACCAGTCACCTGCCCATGATCTTCGCCAAGATATCGAAGCCAAACGGTGGGAGCGCAGTCACGGCGAGCGGAGTTCTCGAGGCCGTCAAAGTCACCGCGACAACGACCCAGCCGAGAGCACCGCCAGTCGGCACGACCACCGCCAAGAGCAGCGTCAAGGCCAGCGGCCGACGCCGCAGAGATCCTCAGCATGAGGCGGCCACGCCCATCGGAAGGGATTCGCCTTCACCTCGACCTTCGCCGAGTGGTTCGGCCGGATGGTTTCAACCTCAAAGGCATCGACAAGTTCGATGGCGAGAGAGATCCAAAGAATTGGCTGCAGTCTCACGCCTTAGCGATCGGTAAGGCGAGAGGAGATCAGAACGTCACGGTAAATTACTTGCCGGTCGCTTTGACCCCAACCGCCTGCACTGGCTAACAAGACTCCCGAAGAACTCTATCGAGTCTTGGGACGACCTCGAGAGCGCTTCATCGCCAATTTCCAAGGGACCTACGAAAGGCCCGCGGGGAGATGGGAGATTGGATAGCTACACCGGCGCAAGAATGAGACTCTTCGCGAGTTCATCAAGCGCTTCACCAAGAAGAAGAACGAGATCCGGACGCTTTGAGCAAACGAAATATCGACGCTTCTTTGCGGATGCCAATCCGAGGAACCGATCAGGCAGATGACCCGGGACCCCACGCGTAGTCTCAAAGCCATGTTCACGATGGCGGACCAGGAGGCCGAAGCTGAAGAAGCCATCGCAAATCATCGCGGTGGCAACGACGGAGACCCCAAGAAGAAGCCTCACGACGAGCAAGGCAAGCCCAAAGATAAGAAACGGAAGGGGGACGAGATGGTCGCCAACATGGAGCGCAACCGGCCTAAGCCCCCCAACAACAATGATTACAAGAAAGTGATGGATTCGGTATGTCCCTTCCATCCCAAAGGAAAACATTCCGCTAAAGATTGCCTCATTCTGCAGAAGTTCGCCGACAGCGCGAACCAGTCGGCTAAGGGCAGTCAAGGCAAGAAACCTGATGGTGACTACCAAGACGCCGAGCGCGAGATCAACTACATCTTTGGGGGCTCTGATGCGTATGAGTCCAAGCGGAAGCAAAAGCTTACCACTTGGGAGATCAACGCTATCATGCCCGCGACACCAAAATACTTGCGCTGGTCCGAGGTGCCCATCACCTTCGACCGATCGGACCACCCGGACCGACGCTTTCCCCGGAGGTACCCACTGCATCGATCCGTCGTGCGAGGAAGCAAGCTTAAAAGAGTCCTGGTTGATGGCGGGAGCGGGATCAACGTCCTTTTCGTCAAGACCCTGGACCAAATGAATATTCCCCGTTCCGAGCTACTCAGGGATCATCTCCCTTCCACGGGGTAATCCCCGGGACGTCCGCAGTACCACTCGGACAAATCTCTCTGCCGGTCACGTTCGGAACCAAGGATAACTATCGGACCGAGAGTCTGAGCTTCGAAGTGGCCGATTTCGAGACGGCATATCATGCCATCTTGGGAAGGCCGGGGATTGCCAAATTCATGGCGGTTCCCAACTACACTTACCTCGTCTTAAAAATGCCAGGTCCCAACGGTGTAATCACCCTCCCTGGTGACGTTAAACAGTCCCTGCTCTGCGACAGCGAGAGCTGCGAAATGGCGCAGGCATTGGACTCATCCGCCGAGATGGAGAAGATCCGACTGGAGGTCGCAAACCTTCAAGAGGAAGGGGATGTCCCCGCCAAGAAGCAGGCCAAAACCTCCATCCAAGCAGCCGAAGAAACAAAGAAGATCCTGTTGGACCCGTCTGATCCGGCCAAAACGGCCGTGATTGGGACAGGGCTCGACAGCAAATAGGAAGACGTGCTCGTCACTTTCCTCCGGGCCAACCGGGATGTGTTCGCTTGAAAACCTTCGGACATGCCCGGTGTTCCGAGGGAGGTGATCGAGCACTCTCTCCACGTCAAGCAACGCCTACGAAGATTCGCCCCGGATCGGAAGGACGCCATAAGAAGTGAGATCAGCAAATTGTTGGCCGCTCGGTTCATCAAAGAGGTGTATCACCCTGAATGGCTCGCTAATCCGGTCCTGGTCCAGAAGAAGAACAAGACATGGCGTATGTGTGTCGACTACACCGACGTCAACAAGGCGTGTCCCAAGGATCCCTTTGGACTCCCCCGCATCGACCAAGTGGTGGACTCCACCGCCGGGTGCGAGCTCTCGAGTTTTTCGGGCGCCTACTCAAAGCTATCATCGATCGATCAAGGAAGAGGATTGCATCAAAACACCGTTTATTACACCCTTTGGTGCTTTTTGCTATATCACAATGCCATTCGGGTTGAAAAACGCTGGTGCGACTTATCAGCGCACGATACAACGGTGTTTTCACACTCAACTCGGACGCAACGTGGAGGCATATGTCGACGACGTCGTCATAAAAACCAAGTCCAGATGGGATCTCATAACAGATCTAACCGAGACATTCGAGAGCCTAAGAGTGTTGCGGATGAAGCTGAATCCCGAGAAGTGCGTTTTTGGGGTTCCGTCTGGCAAACTACTCGGATTCATCATCTCCAATCGGGGGATCGAGGCAAATCCAGAGAAGGTCGGTGCCATCCTTGAGATGAAGCCCCCGGCCAACCAGAAGGACGTGCAGAAGCTCACTGGATGTATCGTGGCACTCAGCCGATTCGTTTCCCGACTTGAGGAGCGAGGCATGCCTTTCTTTAAGCTCTTACGCCGACAAGACGATTTTCAGTGGACAACAGAAGCACAACAAGCCTTTGAAGATCTAAATAGGTTCCTCACCACTCCGCCTGTGTTGGTCCCTCCCATGCCCCAGGAGCCCCTCTTACTCTACATTGGTGCAACGACCCACGTCATCAGCAGCAGATACCCTCAAGTTCAAAAGCTTCTGTATGCTGTGTTACTCACATCGCGGAAGCTTAAGCATTATTTTCAAGAGCATGAGATTTCGGTGGTCACTTCTTTCCCGCTTGGAGACATACTCCACAATCGGGAGGCCACTGGGAGGATTGCCAAGTGGGCAGTTGAGCTTGGAGCATTTGAAATAAAGTTCAGGCCTCGACTAGCCATTAAATCCCAAACGTTGGCCGACTTCGTCGCCGAGTGGACCGAAGCTCAAACCCCAGCAGCAAAGGAGAATCTCGAGTACTGGACAATGTACTTTGATGGTTCCCTCATGCTCAGCGGCGCGGGGGCTAGGATTTTGCTCATATCACCGACTGGAAAGAAGCTACGCTACGTCCTCCAGATATTGTTTCCCGTCAGCAACAACGCCGCTGAGTACGAAGCACTCATCCACGGGCTCCGCGTTGCCATATCGCTCGGCGTTAAGCGGTTAATAGTACGCGGCGACTCTCAACTCGTGGTCAACCAAGTCCAGAAAGAGTGGTCTTGTATCGGCGACAATATGGCAGCTTACTGTCAGGAGGTACGCAAATTGGAAGACAAGTTCGACGGACTAGAGCTTACTCACGTGCTCGCCGCGTGACAACGGCGCGCGAGCGAGCTAGCACGGATGGGATCCACTCGCCCAGTCCCGAGTGGTGTTTTCGTCCAAGAGCTACGCGCGCCATCAATCAAATTACCATCCGCACCGGGGGAAGATCAAGAAGAGCAGTCATAACCCGACGCAGAGGTACTATCACCACTCCGGGTGGACTCAAATTTTACTTAGATTATCTTCTCCGTGATGAGTCGCTGAAGATCGAAGCTTGGCGAGTGCATCACACGCCAAGCAAAAGCTACAAGGTAGTCGGGGCGAGCTTTTCGAAGCGCCCGAGTACTAAAGGCGTCAGATATCCTAACAAGAAGGCGAGGATCTACTCAAATAAATCCACTCGGAGAGTGCGGGCATCACGCAGCAGTTAAGCACCCTCGGTAGGCAGGCCTATCGGCAGGATTTTTCGCCAACCGCAATCACGGATCGCGAAAATACAATCTGCAGATGTGACGGGTGTCGGTTTTCACCGCAAATCCACATGCCGCGCAAGATCTCTGAGCGATTCCGATCTCCGGTCCTTCCCGTGCCGAATCTGGATATGGTGGGCCCCCTCAAACGAGCGCAAGGCGGATTCACTCATCTCTTCGTCGCCATCGACAAGTTTACCAAGTGGATTGAAGCCAATGCTGTTGCGCCATTACGGCGCCAAAGCACGCGAGTTCTTCCGGACATCGTTGCGCGTTTTGGCATCTAATCGCATCATCACCGACAATGGCGTTCAATTCAAGAGCAGCGAATTTCAAGATTGGTGCGAGGAGCTAGGCATCAAGATCTGCTACGCCTCGGTGGCCCACCCAAGGAGCAACGGACAGGTTGAACACACCAATGGTGAAGGAGTTGCCTTCGGTGCTTTGGGGGCTCAGAACGACCCCAAGTCAAGCAACCGGACAGACACCCTTTTTCCTAGTTTACGGCTCAGAGGCATTCCTCCCGACTGAATTGAAGTTCCGGTCCCCTCGGGTTGCCGGCTACGACGATAATCAGTCGAATGAAGCAAGGTACGAAGACCTCGACCGGCTCGAGGAAGCGTGGAAGCAAAGAATGATCCAATCGGCCAAGTACCAACAGACTGCATCGCTATCATCGCATAACATACGGGCCGTCGTTTACAAGGAGATCTGGTCCTCCGCAGGAATCAGAAGCACGAGCATAAACTCTCCCCACTCTGGGAAGGCCCCTACTTGGCCGCTGAAGTGACCCACCCGGGGGCTTACCGGCTGCAACGTGAAGACGGATCTGATGTGCCTAACACCTGGAACATCGAGCGACTCGTCGTGCTTCTATTCTTAGAATTCTGTATTCAAGCAGCATGTAATTAGTTCCCTTTCTTTTGACTTGCTACTTGGCCGTAAACGACCAAGCAGTAAGTCGGGGGCTACACTAAATAGTGTGCCGAGTCAACCGCACCCTATCCTTTTTAATAAAGTTGTTTTCTCTCTACATGTGCTGATCGCATTCGAGTACTATGAAAATTCTTGAGTAATGGCGCGTTTATATCCTTTCGACAATGTTTAGCTACTTCGCGGTTGCATAGGAAGAAAGCCAAGTGCTGCTTCCTAGCACTTTCGAAATTTGACCGATCGGCGAATGCGTCTCATGAAAAAGGATAAAACATATTATTCGGATAAGTTTGATCACCAAGATCGGGATCAACCAAGTTTTTATTACGAACCACGATTCTGAGTCCAACTGATCCACTATTTGGACAGCAGTCGGATGAACCTCCTCTAACAGAGCTACGGCCTTCTCTTCCGAGCAAGCAAACCCATCCTTGTCGGCCCCGCAGTCTAGGCGAGGATAGTTTGACTTCGCGATGGCGAGGCCTTGGCTGGTGCACGTTATTGCGGCCTCCCGAGTGAAGACCTCGATCCGCTTGGGAATGGCTTCAAGATGAGCCACCACTTCATCCGGATAGAGGCATTCAATTATTGGGGCAATCCCCGTCGAGGTTCGGCGGCGAAGCTCTGCACAACCAGTCGGATGAGATATCAGTCGAGTGTCAATGAGGTTGAGCCAGGGAGAGCTAGTTGAGAAAAGTTACCTTCCAACTCTTTAGCCGACCCCTCGGCTCGAACGTTGGCTTGGCGGATTCCTCTTCTAGAGCCTTCTGCCTCGCCTCCAGAGCTGCACTCGACAGCAAATATTGGAGACCATCACCTACGAAATATCCTTCTTAGAGATTTAGCATGGGTTGGGGTTTATACCTCGGTTTGTGTTGGACTCCTCCACGGCGGAATCGAAGCTCGGTAACCCGGGTGGAGCTCTTGATCCGCCACGAAATTGTCGCTGCATACTGGTAGCGTTATCAAACTCATCGCGCGTCTTTAGCTCACCCACCGTTTTCTCCATGCACCGGGTCTTCTGCTTCGATCTCTCCTTCATGCGCTGCGTGAAGGATAGATGGTCGTTAGTGGGATCCCCCCCGTGCAGAGCAAGGATTCGTAGAGAAGAAGTTACCTTGTACATCTCGGCTTGGATGGCGGTCACTTGTTCCAACACTTCCCATTCTTCGGCTTCCTGCCCGTCGTCGACCTCGTAGCCCTCCATCTCTTTCCGCCATTTCAGTCGGAAGGGTGGAGTGGGAGCTTTGGCGGAGGGGCGAGGAATCTCCTCGACTTCGGGCTCTTAGCTTTCTGGAGCCGGAGCTGGGATCTTCCCCTTCGCTGACGAGGATTGATGGCTTGTGGCAGACGGGCCTGAGTCTGGACGATGAGAAGCGGGCCGAGCCGAGCCTCCGGAAGGCTGAGGCTGTTCGTCATCGTCATCCACCGGTTTTCTGCAAGCATTTGGAGTTCTTTCAAGATATACATCTCTACAAATTATGGAATCATGGCGTTACGAAAAAGTACCTGTGTGACGGGACGTATTTCATCTTGAATTTCATGCCCGAACCACTCGGACCCGAGCCGGGCGGTTCCTTCGCCCTAGACGCGGCGTTTGGGCCGGCAGACTGATGTGGCGGAGGGCTCTATGGCTGCGCGGCCTGGGCTGGTGGCGACTTCGCCGCTGGACGACGGCGGCGGAAAAGAAGCGGGACGGTGTCGTCGTCCTCATCCTCTTCATCCGAGTCCCTTGGAGCATCCCCCTGCCCTTTTTGGCCGAAGGAGCGCTCTTTGAGCCTTCGACAGGACGCTTGCGAGGTGCCCCCTTGGGGAGCGGAGCCTCTGGGACCGGGGGAGCCGAGAAGAAGGCCTCACGCCCCTGCGACATATCGTATCATATTAATTCTGACTCTACAATCGACAAATCGCGGTTGAGTTGAGAAGGGTCTTCTCTTTACCGCTGGAGGCAAGTATCCCAAACTATACGGAGCCGGGCAATCCACTGGAGCTATCTCCGTGCCCGGAGCAAAAAGTTCAACCACTCGGTTGATGACCTCCTTCTGCGTGAGGTTTTCATGGGTTTTCCGAGTGGTGTCTTCGGTCCCCGAGTACTCGAAGGCGAGATGGACCCTCTCCTTGAGGGGCTGGATATGGCGTTGGGTATAGTTCCACACTACCCCAACTCCGGTCAACCCGTCAGACTTGGCTCTGCGGAGAATAACAAGAAGTTCCTTCACCTGGCTCAACTCGTCGTCGGCGAGGAGGGAAGTCCAGGAGGGACGGACTGTGGGGCACTCGTGGGAAAAGGAAGGAGGGCCGAGGTGAGTTGGTACAATAGAACCACTCCGAGTGCCGACCCTTGTTGGAGGTTTTAAGCGAAGATCAGTAAAACTTTTGACCCCTTCCATAATGGATTCCAAGCGCCACCGCTGCCTTGGGATTGTCCTTGCTGGGGTAGGGTTTGAGAAGGAAGAGGAATCTGAAGAGGTCGAAATGAGAAGCGATCCCCAAATAAGCCTCATGAGACATGGGCAAAGATCGCGATATGGAAAATGGAATTGGGGTTCAAATGCGAAACCTCAATCCCGTAAAAATGAAGCAAACCCCGGAAGAAGGAAGAGCAAGGAAGGCCGAAGCCGCGGAGGAAGAACGACTCAAAGACCACTATCTCGTCCGGACGAGGGGGCAGATTCCGGCAAGCAAAGAAGACACGAACCCTTCCGAGGGGAGCACGCCAAGGAGACCGACCAGAGCCTCCGCTCCGTCGTGATGGACTTCATCCATTTCTTCGCCTTCTCACCGCCTCGATGGCGGTGGGGAGGTGGAGCCATTGCGATTGGAGGCGGGTGGCGGCGGAGGTGACGGCGAGAAGAACCCTAGTGGCGGAGTGTCTTGGAGAAGCTAAGCGACCGGGCGCGAAAAGTGAGCAAGGCAAACTACTTTCGTTCCCTGTTCCTAATTTATCGCAAGCGGGCATAGTTTAGCCTTTTGGGCCGGGCCTTAGTCTAGCGCCGGATGCGCCTTTCATGCAGGGGCCCAATAATCACTCGGCCGCCGAGTGGTTCTCTCGAGGTTCTGCTGAAGCGCCATTGCTAGCTAGGAGCGGACGGCGTAACTACTCGGATGAGGCGATGTTGCTGATTCGAGATCAAGTCGAGGAAAAGTGGCATTGCAGATTCAAAATTGAAGCAAAGACGCAAAAGATTATGTATATCTAAAGGATCTTCATTAAAAGGGCTCTTAAGGCCTGATTACATATTTTCCGCGGCACAGCACATCAAGCTAGGGCTCGTCGCTGGCTCGCGGAGGAACAAAAGGAAAAAAACCCCCGCGGGAGAGCCTCAGTTGTACCCCTCGTGCACGAGGAGGGCTGCAACTAGTGCGTCCTTCAGAGGGAGGCGCACCTTAAAGAGTTACGGAAACCCGCCGATCAGAACCCTGAGGGATTCTTCTGCAGTGATTTCCGCCCTCATCTGAGCAAACTGCCGCTAGAGCTCATCTTCGCGAGCTTGGGCGGCGGCTCTGACGGCGGCTTCTTCTTCTTCCCTTGCAAGGGCCGCATCGATCCATCCCAGGATCATCTCCATGATGTTTGCCATTGCTCTCGAAGCGGGGCGGGGTGGAGATTTTTGAGAGTCGCCGAGGAAAAAGAAAAACTCAGCAAACTAAAGGCTGGTGGTGAAGCGATATTCCGCCCCTGGGGTTTCTTTTATACACAAAGAAATTCAAGGGTCGCGCCTTGGAATCCGTTTCAAACACAGTAAAACCATCATGGCGGTGGAACGGAAGTGGGTGCGAAAACGGTCTCCGACCAAAACACGCGTCCCTCCGGCTGTGTGAGAAAAGGGCGCGAAAACGCTTCGCCTTCCCCTAATTGGGCTTGGGCTAAAATTGGAAAGGGCAACCCCCTTAACAGGCTTTCTTAACACGCCGCTAGCGGTGGCAATGTGCTAAAATCGAGCCTAATTCGGCCTCGGTACACCCTGGAGGGTATATGACCGGCAGAGCCAAAATTAAAAACGTTTCACGGCATACCCCATGTTGGGTCGATAGCCAGCTTCGCATGCTCGAGATTGGGTGTTGGTGAAACTTGGGTTCAATTTCTTGAGGTATGTCTTCTATAAGGTCGCCTGTTGTACACCGCTCCCCGGGTACAAATACCTCTCGGTAAAATTGCATCCAGTCAGTACGCCCCGAGGGGCCTATGCTGATCCTTCCTCCGGTTGGGACAGGTACCATCCGGCTGAAAAGTGTGCCCCATGATGGGCCAAGTGCTAACTCTTACAAGTTAAGGCTAGGCGCCTGATGTCGATATCCCTCGCAACGTTAAACTACAACATGCTGCAAGATAGAAGTTGTGGAGACGTGGCTTAAGGCACGCCCATGATGGGCCAATCGCCGCTCTGCATTGCGAGTGGGTGTCAAGCAGCCAAATCATCTGTTGTGGTGATGTGCCCAATGGGCGAGTAAGCCGGAGTTCGGTGTTGCCAACCTGCATCGTTTCACATAAAAACTTAAGATTTCTTGAGTTCTTTACAATCTCTTTTCAGATTCAGGAGGTATTGGTGAAACCGATCGGCGGACATCGACTCGATCGTAAAAGCACTCGGGGACTCTTCAGGGCTATATGGGCCCCGGGTATCCACTAGAAGGCCCATAAGGGAGCAGATAGGGGGCGACCCGAGTCACCCGGTCGAGGATAAAGACCACTCGGGCTACGTACGGCTTGAGCCGAAAGGAAGTTCCCGAGGATGTAATCTATCTACATGTAATTAGCAGATCGACACATACATTCCATGTAACTGCATAACAGAATTAGTTACCAGGGTTCCCGAGATATCCTGTAACTCTATCTCCCCCTATACTATATAAAGGGAGGGGGTAGAGGTCATCGGCATAGAGACAGATACGCACAGCTTTATCTTGCATCTCGCATCTTGATCCACCATATAATCCCAGAACACAGGAAGTAGGGTATTACCTCCTCTGTTGAGGGTCTGAACCTGTATAACCCTGTCTTGTGTTATCCATCTGGTTTAGTTCTTGATTAGCGTCCCCTCGTACAAATTCATTGCCGGCGGTGACCTCCCAGTTAGTCACCTGTCGACAAGGAGAGAAAGAGAGACGCAGGGAAAGAGGGTGGGGAAGAAAAAGAGGAAGAAAATTCTGAGACGTTGGATCTCAATTCAACGACCCAGAAAATCGTTTGGGCTGCCCTATTGGAACCTGTTGGCTCAATCCCTTATTGTTTGGTTTTCTCCATTTGAAACGTGCGTGCCGCGTGGGCGCGCGCTCTCGTGGATGGCAGCACCGACCACGCGGCGGCACCTCACGGGCCACGGCCGGTTGCTTCGCTTCGCCGTGCTTCTCCACTCTCCAGTGTGCAAAGCTGCTCTTCCTTTCCGCCGTACTTTCCTTTCGCTCCCTCTCCGCGTGTGCGTTGCATGTGACCCATGCACGCAACAGCAACACAACTTGGTGGCCAGATAAACTTCCTTTTTGTATTTTAATTAAAGTCACTCGGCAAGTAATAAGTGTGATGCACACATTGCTCACCGACAGAATCAGTGTGTTTATCTCAGGGTTTTTGACGAGCTGCGTGCAAGGCCGTTCCTTAGTTTTTCGGGGCCTGGGGTGAAATCATAGATGGAGGTCTCTAACATAAGTATTAATTTTTTTTATAATACTATATATCAACTAAAAAAACAACATTCAATGTATTGTACAAATTATACCGATAAATAAAAGTAAAAGTACAAGTAAGATTTTTTACCTCAAATAATTGTGGAGGACATCTTAGAAATGTCTTCTAACATTTCTAGATGTGTGTGGACGTGTGGTAAATAATCTAAAATAGAGATGTAGAGTAGCAGACCCGAGGTAGATCGGATCTACCGTGACCAATAAGGTTGTGTACCTAGGGTTGATGAGATCATGAGAAATCAATAGACAATAAAAACTATGAGATTGGACGAAACACAAACCATGAAACGAACCGTGCGGCGGCGGCGGCGCTAGTTCGACTTTGGAATTGCACACAGGCCACAGCCATCAGGCATCGGCGGTGTGGCAGCGAGTATGGGAAGAGGCCTGCAACCTGAAGGCCGAACCGCCGAAGCCCTCGAACCTACAGAAGGATGTAACGCGGCATCAGGCATCGGCCGGCCATCAGACTGCCACGGTGACCTGTGACCATATGGCCCCAATTGGGCCTTTCCCTTTCAATCGGTAGTAGGCAGCGGGATTGAGAAGGGATTAATTAATCACTTAATCCCATGTAGGCAGCGGGTGGCCGGGTGGGGCCCCTGTCCATGGCGGGCCCGGGGCGGTGGCCCCGCTCGACCCCCCCCCCCCGGAACGGCCCTGGCTGTGTGCAGTTGCAGGTTTTTCTTCTCCGCGAATCTATACGGGTTATAGACTTGCAGTTTTATGCTTCTACATTTTTTTTTTGGTGCGGTTGATTGTAAACATTTGCGTGGCGATTTTTTCTGGTGCTGGTTTGGCTTAAAAACTGCTACGGTCCAAGTTGAGATAGGTGTGAGCTAAGTATAAACTGCTGAAGTATAAGTGAATTGCCCTCCTTTTCCTATCAGCTTAGGCTTTTAGGTAAACTGGTTAGGACATGCAGCTCAATATGGTATTAGAGTCCTGGCCGGCGCAATTAAATAAGTCGCCCACTCTATTCCACGTTTGAGGTCTGGGAGAGCCTCCACGTGCGGGGGAGTGTTGAAGTATAAGTGATGAGGTCTGGGAGAGCCTCCACGTGCGGAGGAGTGTTGAAGTATAAGTGAATTGCCCTTCTTTCCCTATCAGCTTAGGCTTTTAGGTGAACTGGTTAGAGCATGCAGCTTAATATAAACTTTTAATACCGTCCCTGAGTATTGGTTCTGAAATCGTAAATCAATTCAAATGTTAAGAGTTGTTTAGTTGTAACATAGAATTCAACTGATAATTCCAAATTCAATCCCAAGAATAACTATAAAATTAGAACCACTCTAGTTAAACCTATTACTTTTGTCCGGAAATCACACGGCGTAATTTCATAAAGCTCGTCTTTACCCATGTAATTTTCACGAAACCAATTTTTTTTAGGGGAATTCATGAAATCAATTGAAATTTGTTGTACATAATTTATTAGAGAATTATTCCGGAGAAGTTTACATGTTAATCTATACATGGGCCTAGCAATCCCGTGTGAATTGATTTCATAGAACTTTTATACTTAAAATTTAAACCTCACGTTTACACTACAAAGTTCCATAAAATCAATTGAAATTTTTAGAGATGATTTAACATGCATAGTAACAACTTTTTTGTACAGTAGCTACGCTATGTGCCAAGAAAAACATATCTGAGAGGACGGGAGGCAACACCGGGGGTGGGGGGAGGAGGGAAGGGCGACGATTGTGTCTAACACCTTCATTGTTGGCGTCTTCCTCGGCATTAGAGGTACCTAGGGTCAGCTGGAGACCTCTTGGTTTCTTTCGTTTTTGTGTTTTTCTTTGTCAAAGAGTTTAGATCTCGGGTCTAAGGTTAGAGCCGGTGTTGGGTTTTCGATCCCGACGCATCTCGGCCTTCGGTTTACCACTAAGAGATCTTTCGTGTCATCGTCGACGTGGATGACATGAGGAAGGTGGAGAACCTCGGCACTGGATCAACTCTAAACGACAATGACATTGTGCGGTCGAGATCCCATCATTGGAAAGCAGTTAGTATTAGTTTAGTCCTTGAAAGGAGCAAATTTAGGACGAGTTAAGGTGATTTCAAGAGCTGTCAACCTCGACGACGATGGCGGCGATGTTCAACAACGACTTCTTAGTTTCGTCTTCTTCGATAGCAGTCGTGAAGGTATGTGTGCTACCACTATTGTGGCTAATTTTTGTACCCCTGTGTGGGAGGTGCTGGGGACGACATCGGATGGAGTGCAGTGGCCTTCGGCAGGGAGAAGGGGGAAGCGAAGGGGCAAAGAGGAAAGAAGAAGGGGGAGGAGGAGGGGCATTACCGCATTAGCTAGGAAAGAGATAGGGAGGGTGGTGCGTCGGCTAGGAAGGAGATGGGGAGGAGGTGGGGATTGGGAGATAAGGGGATTAGGAAGTTAAGGAGGATATAAAAGAGTGCATTGCAATGGATTTACCGAAAGGTGTCGATCATATTTTTTTTCATGACTAGTCAGGTCTTTCTGAATAGTGCTGGTAGTTTAGTTTTTTTTTGGTTAGCCATATAAGTTTAGGCAGAATTTGGGCAATTAGGCAAATCGATGAACAGTGATAACTCTCTAAATTCACAATTAACGGAGCGAACCGATTAACATGTACAAAGCAAGCATGCAGGCAATCTATACTAGCTAGGCCGTGCATCCTCCTGTCAGATGCTTATTTGCACCATTGAATTGAATTTCACAAGCTGGTTGATAGGCATAATATGTATCGCGTAAGTACAGTTCTTGTTCAGCGCGTCAAGGAATCAAAGTCATGGCGGATCGGTGATCAGCTCCCGGTCTCACAACCTCCTGCTGCTCTCGAGCCTCGTGTAGCCTAGTATGCAGTTGGCGTAGGCGACGTGCTTGAGCGCCTTGCCGTGCCACCTGCCGACGGCGGCGGCGCCGGTGCGGAGCGTCTTGAGCAGGCAGTCGGCCGTCCTGACGACGTTCCGGAACCCCACGGGCAGCGAGAGGTAGGGCGCGTTGAAGAGGTGGAACTCGAGGGCCGCCGCCGCCGCCGCCGCCTGCTGCTGCGACTGCGACGATGGCCGCGGTGGCGCCGCCATGAGCATCCTGGCGACCTGCTGCGCGAAGCCGGCGCCGAGGGAGTGGCCGCAGAGGCAGACGTTCTCGGAGCCGAAGCGGTCGATGGTGGCGCGCAGCGCCCGGAGCGCGCCGGCGAGCCGCGCCGACCCGCGTAGGCTGTTGCGCGCGAGCAGGCGGAGCTCGTCCTCCACGTCCCGGCGGATGGTCGGCCCGCGCAGCAGCGTGCCCCGGAACGCGATCACCGCGCTCGGCGCGCCGCTCGGCCGCTCGCCGCCAGCGACGAGGTGGTGGCCGTGGTCCCACTCGAAGATCGCCCCGAACACGGAGCCGTCCCTCTCGTCCACCAGCTCGTGCGCCAGCCGGTAGCTGAACGGCTTCCACCACCTCTGCGCCACCTCCGCCGCGTCCCGCCGCTCCTGCCTCTCCAGCTCCAGCAGGTACACCGCCTCAATCAGGTACGCCATTACCATCCTCCTGTAGTCATCGTCCCTCCTGCAACCAACCAACCATCACCCACACTCACTCAATCTCTCTCGAATTCTTGAAGCTCGAAACCAAGGTTGAAGAAGAAGCTGATTAGTGCTTACCAGCTAGTGTAGGTGAGCTCTCGCCAGGTAGACGAGCACGACAAGCTCGCATGCGACGCCATTGCCATGGCTAGCTAGCTAGCTAATTAAACTAATCTGCAAGCTCTGAACCTTGTGCAGTGCAGTGGAGCTGTGGAGGTGGACGGCGTAGGGGAGGTGTGTCGGGGGAGGCCGCGAATTTATATGGGGATGGATGGGGGTGCATAATTAGCACCAGGATTAAGACGAATTTGCCGGGCAAGTTGATCAAATCTTTCCCTAAGCTTTTCCTAATGGCGGGAATAAAGGCACCGGAGACAGCGACCGATCGATTGATGGAGAGGAGGAGGGCTAGCTAGCTGCCTCAGTGCCTCGACCTCGCTCCCTTTCCAGCGCCTACGACCTGACTGCATCCATCCATCCGTTGATGGATCGACGTACGGATGGATGGCAGCGTGCTGCGCATGCTTGGTTGCGTCCAGCCCTAAAGGCGAGCTCCCTCGGACGGACTCCGTCGATCGCAAGCTTTAGGGGCGCATCGATTCCCCGCAGCTAAACTTGGACCATGGCAGCAGCTTGGATATATAATTATGGACCGAATCTCACTGTCAATTCTCTCTCTCTCTCTCTCTCTTAATATCTCTCTGTCACAGGCGAGCAATCTTTTTCTTTTTCAGGGGAAAGGATGCTGGATTGCTGGCTGGCTGGTTGATTAGGGGCGAAGGTTAGGGGTCATTTGGCCACGTTTTGCACTAATTACTAATTAGTTCATCCGGGGGAATCTGTTCGCACTCGGGCTCGCTATAGCTAATTAATCCGGTCAGGCACAGTCGGTGCCTTCACACTTTCACAGTTCACACTGATGCTGCTCGGGGTAGAGCTGAGCTGAGGCTGAGCTGAGCGAGGGCAGGTCACCCACGCTTGGGTGGTCGGGGTTGCTGGAAAGCTTGGACCTTTCTTTCTTTGGGTGTTTCGTGTTGGTTTTGGGGCAGGGGGTGCGATTTGATGCGAGACGGTCAGACGGCCCGCGTGCTGGAGACGCGCTAGGGTTCGGCTCCAGCTGCCAGGGCTCGGCTCGCGCGGCTGTTGGCTGGCTGACGAAGACGCGGGAGTTTCACGCCAGCCGAGGTGTGTGTTCCAGAAGTAGAAACTGGAAAGTGTGTTTCCGAGAGGCTTAGCCCCCGGTTCTTTTCAGCATAACAGCTTAACGGTTTAATAGCTTAACGACTTATCTATATTTTAAAAAGACATATATTTTAAGTTTTTTGAGTCCGTTTTTTCGCTATTTTGAAGGTGGGTCCTAACGTTTAAAAATCAAGTCAAACGAAATGGATCCGAATCTTGAAACTACCTTAAAAAGCGCTTGAAATTCAGTCATTTCAGTCGTTCAGCTATTAAGCCGTTAAGATCAGCTCAAAAGAACAGGGCCTAAGTGACGAATTCACGGAGTTGGATATTTTTTTAAAGCTAAAAGACAGAAGCTCTGTCATTTCATTAAGTAGAAGATAAAAACAATGTACAAGAGATGAAATGAGATATCTCTTGCCTCAGGCATGTTAAAATGGCATACTAATTAAATGGTAGTATTGCCTTCTTTTTTTATTCGATGCTTTTAACTTTTATACACGCCTTTAACCATTCGTCTTATTTAAAAATTTAGTGCAAACATACAAAATATAAGTCATGTTTAAAGTATCTTTAATGATAAAACAAAACACAATAAAATAAATGATATTTACATAGTTTTTTTAATAAGACGAATTGTCAAAAACTTGTCCAAAAGTCAAAGGAGTCAAATAAAAAGAACAGAAGGAGTATTCAACTTATGGTAAACCTAGCATTTAGCAAATGAAATAGAAGGGAGAAAAAAGCAGATAAACAACATTGAATAGTGCAAGTTCACCCTAAGTTGGACATTCTATGAGTGAGGCAGTCGGTTGCTCTATGCATGCATAGTCCCCTATTTTCAATTACAAAAAGAGATTATTGATTTGTTCTCTCAACTTTCTCTAGAAAAATATTGATGTGCTCTCTCAATTTGCACCTTTGTCCCATTTTGATCATGGTACTACATAATTGGGTTAGGTCGGTCCTTTGGTCTCTTTGACTAGTCAACACAAGGTTTTGGCCTTTTGGGTTGGTTTCTTGCATGACATCCATGTATCCACATGCAAGAGAGGGGAGAGAGAGGGGTGAAAAAGGAGGATGGGCAGTGTGGTTCAAGGAGGTGACGACACTAGGGAAAGAGGGTGATGTTGAGGGGGAGGAGGGGCATCATAGGTAGGAAGGGGTGGTGTCGATAGTGAAGAGACCTGTGTAGTTTGGAAAGGGCTCCAATTTTGGTGGGGAAAGGAAGACGATCTTGTCAGGTAAGAGGGTGATGCTGTGGGAGGAGGTGCAACGCCAGACGCCAGTCAAGGTGGGGATGGTACGTGCGCCGATGGCGGAGGGGGAGAGAGAGGGGAATCCACATCACCACATGTATGAAACATTAATGTATGGCTGCCGGTCAAAAATCAAATTCGTGAGGAGGTGCAACGCCAGACGCCAGTCAAGGTGAGGATGGTAGGTGCGCCGATGGTGGAGGAGGAGAGAGAGGGAATCCACATCACCACATGTATGAAACATCAATGTATGGCTGCTGATCAAAAATCAAATTCGTTCAAATTTTATAAATTTAGGACTAATGTAAGCCAGTTTTGAAGTTCAAGAACCAAAATGAGGCAAACACGAAAATTCACAGACCTAATATGTACTTTTTTTCTTAATTTTATTTCTTAGATTGTTATTCTAACTACAACGGAAATCTATTATATGTACAAGTCCGAACAGGCGTCTCGCCGGGGCGCCACGTGGTTGGCCTGCCCGCCCGGCACCGCCACAGCCGTCCGAGATCGCGCGAGCCAGACAGATCCGACCGTCCGTTCTGCTTTAGCGTATAAAGCGATTTTTTCCGCACACATTCCAGGCGTGCGGGCAGTTCGGCCGGTTGGTTAGCGCGTCCAGTTCGTTTCCTGGGAGGCGCGCGTTTGAATCCCGCTGGCTCTGAGCTGCGCATTTTTCCGTCGCAGGCTGGCGCGTTGTCCTCTGCGTGCGTGCGCATGCGCGTTCTTGCCGCCCGCGCAGCCGCATTTTGCTGCGCGCGTGCGCGCCATGGGCGCGCTGTGCAACTAGTGAAGTTAATATCTGAGTTGCCACTTGTCAGGAGTACACTCGTTTACTGTGGAAGGTTATATATTTATCCAGCACTCCTTGGATCCACCAAGTGTGAAGGTTATAGATTCATCGTGAGGTCTACGTGTTACAACAAGTAGGCGTAAAAAGAACTTATCCATTCTAATAAGTGTAAAATTACTCCCAAGTCCTAACACTCACAGGTAGGGGGCTGTTAACTGATCTTTTCCTAGATTTCCGATGTACACAGCTCAAATCCATTTTTTATTGTACTTTTTTTGTTCATTGAGAAGTTAGTGGATCCTAGAATAGATTACTTCAAACGGCAATTTACCACCCCACATCCCCGAAACAGGTCTCACACAAGATTAATTTGGGTCCTGGTTTGGTATTACCTCTCTACCCTACTCTACTCAAAGCGCTAATCTAGGATTTTTTTGCATGGACAACTTGTGATGATATCCTCTAGTATGGAATGTGGGCATTAAATATCATGATCACGAATCCAATAATTGCGATCTGGACCAAACGCAAACCCTAATATACAACATTATCAAGCTGTTCATTTCGAGGGCTGGCTCAGGTTCGCTAATCGCGAGTGGGAAGTGTTATATAGCAGCTAGCCCTCACTGAAGCCCAATTTCTTAACCCGATAAACTGAAAAAGAGCTTAATATCCTGTCGATCCGATGCCTCTGCTCGATTCGCAATTGGGCGATCAGGAAGAATCGGTCTGATCGAATGTGTGGCACAGTTCCATCGACCTTGACCCCTGAGACGATCGGCTCCCCCTAATCAGGGGGACACTGGCTGCGACATGGCCGTCAAAGGCGAGCTGCGAAAGGCGAGCTCGACCGTGACGTGTGCTCGAGAAGAATATGTGTATTGAGCAGACGCGATCGCAGCCAAGCACGGCAGAATTAAGCTGCAGGGATCTGGTAGGTGCGCGATCTAGGACTAATCAGGAGCAGAATCGAGCTACGCCTACGAAGTGATCGAGGCGCTGGAAAGATCAAAGCGAGATCAGGATCAGTGTAAAGACGTGGTAATTGTTCCTGTTTATCTTGGGGTTTAGGGGGCAATCATTAGTATCTGGCTGCATGTGTGAGGAATAAAGGGGGGGGTTTTTTTTTTCGACGATGCTTAATTTGATCGAGGATGCATGCGATTGGATGGCCTCGTTTCGATGGAGGAGACCCTGGGGTTGAGTCCTGAGGAATGAGTAGCCCATGGCTCGATGGGAGACATGGAGACTGGAATCCGAACCCTATACCTGCGTGCACCATTGGCGCCATGGTCATGTACAGCCACAGCGCCGCTGGTTTGAAGGGCAGTGGGGACGACGTGCTCCCGGAGGCCGGAGCAGTGTTTGCTAGTATACCTTGCATTCTGCAGTACTACTGCTCAGCTCCATCTCCATCTATAAGCTCATGGTGGTGACTGTTAGTTAGATTGTTAGTTGGACACTGGCGCGGGTGTCCACAGGCACGTACTGGCACCCGCGTGGGGTGTCTGATTTGATTTTTTTAAAAAATGAACGCGTTAAATACCGCTAGGAATTGTACATAATTTAAGCTAGATGAGAAAGCGTTGGAATACGATATAACTGTGTGGGTGTTCGACTTAAAAAAAAAAGATGGGTTTACAAGTAGTACGGGTGATTGCGTCAGATTATACTCCGCATAGCCATCGCTGTTGCATAGGATTACATATCATATAGTGAAAAAGTTCTAACCTCTGTATCGAAGATGTATATGACTCCTGCAAATAAGATACTGAGAACAAGTTTTAAAACCAAATGACTAAAATAGGCTTAACAAGCACAAGCCTAAAATCTGTTCATCCGATTCCTCCGGCCTTTCTTTGTGAAGAATGATAGTGTCGTTATTTCCAAAAAATGGCAAGTCGTATATTGGTTCCTTCAGGATCATCATCCTTATGTAGCGACGCCCAATGGGGCAACTAGTAGACCCCCTGAAGGCAACCTATATAAAATATGTATCTTTGTATTTGTCAAAAGCAATATTGTTTCAATAAAACCAAATACCAAATAAGAGGTGGTACCTCGCCGTGGACCGTCGATCATAAAAGGGCATTTAGAGAAGTGGAAAATTTGTAACGAGTGGTAGTTGGGTAATTACTTGAGGATTAGTGGGTAATCCGATCTGATTATCTCTCCCGTGACTTATCTCTCCCAAATTGATTCGGTTTTAACTCAAAACCTTCGTCGTGTTCTTGGCGTTGATTCACCGAATAGAATCGAATTTCTTTAAAAGGCGCGACCTTTCTTCTTGAAAGTTTTGTGGGATTCGGCCGCGTACGCGGGTGTTCTAGCCTGTTCTTGCACAGACGACCACGCAAGAAAGACCGTGGATGTGTCTCTGTGCAGGTGGCAAAGACGGTCAAGAAGGCGTCGGCGTCGGCACCGGCGGCCATGGCCATGGACACGTCGCCTCCGGCACACGGGAGCTTCATGTACGGCGTGCCGCCAGCAGTGCCGGTGCCGTACGTATGGGGCTCGTGGCTACCGGGGTATGAGCACGGGGACGCCCCAGCACCGCTCTGCCTGTCGCCACCCCCGCCGGCCCCGCCCTGCGCGTGGTACTACCCCGTCGTCACCGACCCCCGCGGCTCGCCGACGTCGTACCCGCAGCCATTCCAAGACCGCCGCCGCCGCCAGCCAGGCCGCCCGCCGTGGAGGACACCGAAGACGACCCACCTTTCGTGACGCGGCAATCGGCGTTGACGAGTGAAGGCGCGCCGTCCATCTCCGGCGCCGGCGCGACGGCGCCGCAAGGCACGCCGAGCGACAGGGAGAAGGCGGCTTTGCCCCTAATTAATTTGATGTGAAATGACCTGGTTACCCTCCGTACCTGTGTACCTCCGTCGGTACCTTTGTACCTTTGCCTTCGTACCTATTACCGTGCATCGTCTGATCCGAATGGATGGACGGTCCATATTATTCTCAAGCACCAGAGAAGTTTCCCCAAAATAAAGCTGCCACCTCAACTAAAATAATTTACTTTGTTTAATAGTCATTTCATAAGGCCAATCACCCAACGAATGAACCAGCTATTTAGAGCTTCACAATTCACTGATGCTGAGTACAAAGTGAGGCTTACAGTACCTAAGATTAATTGAAGTAAATTGAGATCCATTTTTTTCGAAACATTGTGCTCGGTTTTTTGAAAAGGGAAAACCGACCAAACTGAAAATCCCCGTTGCCCCGCAGGCTGGCGGCCGAATTGCCAACGGGCCGAAGGGGCAAATCCCAACTCGCACAAATCACGTCCTAAGTCCTAACATAGCAACATGTGGGCAACTCCGGACTACCGATATGCATTTCCTTTCACAGTCGAAACTAAGAGCATATATTTAAAGTGGTTGAAATAAATGAATAACCTCGTTGAGCTGAATTGAATGTTAAGTTAAAATTTGAGTGGTCTTTATTCTGTTTCTCAAAGATGGAATGCTATAGTTACATTACTTTTAATTTTTAAATATTTTAGAGGTGGTTCACCATAATGAAAAAATTGTACAGTATAATCAAATTGTTTTTCTTCTAAGCCACTTGGAACATTCTCTAAAGATTTGATGTAGCAGTTTTTATAAAAAAAAAAAAAGAAAATTGGTAAAGAGGAGAAAAGGGGAGTTGCATCCGATTTCAACTCAAAAAATCGCATGCTTTTCGGAAACACAAACATTAATGAACTATTAAAACAACGCTCAAGTACGGTGGAAACACGTTCGTATTTTCGTAAACGTGTGAACATTGGCTATTCAGGAATGTTTCAGCATGACTGATATTTCAAGTACGTGTGAAGGTTCGTTTTTTCATGAGGTGTTTCACAAAAGCTAACTCAATTTTCAAATGGCAAAAGAAAATGTTTCTAAGAGAAAACAAAACGTACCAGAACAAAAATCAAAATGCGAAAAAAAAATGCTTTACATGCTTTATAAAGATAGACAGCTCAAGAAATTGAAGAAACAACTTAAACGTTGCCTAGCCTAGCTTGTTGGTGGGTGTCAAAGCAGACCAGAGGCGTGCTCGACAGGGACGTATGATTAGGAAGAATATGAGCAAATGCAATGGAAGCCAAGCGTGGTACAGACCGCAAGGACCTGGCAGATAGCTGTGTAATATCTAGGACGACTAATCGGGAGCAGAGAATCATCTAGTCAGCCGAGCAACGAAGAGCTGGAAATAACGAGCTAGTGAAGCAAAGCGAGACCAGGATCAGTGTAGAAAAGTGGTAATTGTTCCCGTTTATCTCCGGGTTTAGGGAGAATACCTAGTTCTGCGAGGAATAAATGGGGAATTTTGAGGACGCTTGGTCGAGGATGCGAATTGGCTTGCTTCATTAGTTCATTTCAATGGAGGAGACCTGAGTAGTCCTGGGTCCTGAGTAGTCTATGACTCGATGGGAGACATGGAGACTGGAATCCGAATCCAATACCTGCGTGCACCATTGGCGCCATGACCAGGTGGATAAGCACAGCTACGTACAGTGTTGCAAACACGCCAACCCTGGACGACGTGCTCCCGGAGCAGTGTTGGACACTTGATAAATGACCAAGTGACGAAGTATATAATCTCTTTAGAGCAAGACGAACACCGGCAATGAACCATTCCGAGCCGGCAATGAAGTGGAGTCGTGTAATAGTGTCTATGTTGTATTGTCTCCATTGTGACATACTTCTTTGCGTTAATTACAATAGTTTCTTTAAATTCGATCTTCGTTATCTTCTTCAATAGTCATCGTTAGGGATGCAAGTGGGTTGCTTCGCGAATATCCGCAAACCCGCTTGCTTCACTAAAATACACTAAGCACTGTAAGATTTAGGCTATGTTTTTGAAATGATCCGAGCAATTTGAGCAATTTGAACAATGAAATGACTGAACTTCGAGAGCTTCTTGAGGTAGTCTCGAGATTCGGATCCATTTTCGTTTGACTTGTTTTTTAAAGTATTAGAACCTACCTTCAACTGAAATGACTGAACTTCGAGAGCTTCTCGAGGTAGTCTCGAGATTCAGATCCATTTTCGTTTGACTTATTTTTTAAAACATTAGAACGCACCTTCAAAACAACGAAAAAACGGACCACCATATGTCCTTTCAAAACGTAGATAAGTTGTTAAGCTATTAAGCCGTTAAGCTGAAAAGAACTGGGTCTTAGTGTACTTTAATTAAGCAAGCGGGTTCCCGGGTACCCGCGAAGCAGCCCACTTGTATCCCTGGTCATCGTCTATATACATCCACTTAAAAAGCAACGAAAGGAGAGGCCACCTCGAAGTGAAAAAAACTAGTTTAAGAGATGGGATGACTAAATATGGTACTCCCTCCGTTTCAAAATATAAGGCATATAATTTTTTGACGCGGTCTTTAATGCAGAACTTTGACCATTATTTGCTCTCACAATATATTATCAATAACTATAAAATTAACATCATATAAAAGTATTTTCAAATATGAATCCAACTATATGACATGCGCAACACTAAACATATATATATTTATCTTAATTTTTAGTCAAAATTTACAAACGTTGACTTTTCTAAATACATGCACGCCTTATATTTTGAAACGGAGGGAGTAGATCAGAACTCATCTCTGACCCCATCTCTGACCCCTGTAAAACCCTCTTTGATCTTTTGGAGGACTACTTTTCACCTTCATCCCCTAATTTTGATTTAGGGGAAGCTTTACAGGATGTATCGGACAAGCCTATCTGGTCTTTGTATGTATTTCTTTTTAGACTTCTTGTTCAACATTATTTTGTCTTATCCCTGTCCTAGATGTGTTCAAGCCACGGGTTCGACAGGCACGCACTATACAGCCAAGCGTAAGCCCATTCCGGCTTGGATTTTTCCCGTGAATTACAAGCCAAGCCCATCCCAAAGGCCCTAAATTGGGTTCATATTTCATATTGTAATTTTTGTAAGAGGAAACCCGGCTCAGTTTTTGTTTAAAACCTTGGAGCTTGGACCGAGCCTGACCTGACAAGCAAGCCCAACCCGGTCTGGCCCATAAAAGCGGTCCAGGCCGGTAGTTCGGCCTAGCTGTCCAACCACTCCAACGTGTTTCCCTAGACATAAGAGATTAATGTATATCATTGTTTCTAATATATATGGTCCAAATACCTGTTCGATTAAGTAAAATGAACAAACCGAAATAATATTTAACTATTCGAGTGCATTTTACATGGAAAAGGTACTTTTCCTTTTTTTTTCCTGAATTGCTAATTGTTTTTAGTCGTAAAATTCAATACCAAGTAAACAGAACCTCCCATTTGTGAAAATTAGTCGCTTGATTGACCGGTCAATGACAATATTGGGCATATCAACGTATGTAATTCAAACACAAAATCTCTTCGTGGTTAATCTTGCTCAATCAGTTGAAAATTTGGAGCATTCACCAAAAGGGTGTCACTTCAATACCGAAGAAACTGAAGAAACTGCAAAAAATATATAGAATCTTTTGAAGTTTTCGATTCTGTTAATATCACAAGATTGGCTTGCTATGATTAGAGCTTTCCACGAAGCTAACCTTGGATTCCGACTATTAATCAAGGAGCTCTTTTTCCTTGTTTGTTGGTATATTTGACTACGACGAAATGATAAGATTTTTCATTCAAATTTGCAACCCGCGCCATTCATAGCCTTCAAACTTCGCTCGTCGATACAATTTCTTTGTACGAGGGGGAGTGAATCTTTTGGAGTATTATTACTCAATGGCTTTGTACGTTGGAGCCTGACTAAATTTTTGTTGCTCGCTCTTTCTCGCTTCTTTCTTTTCCTTTGTTCTGGCTTATGCCAATTTATACATATCATTTTGAATAATATATGTTTATGGGTAGCCCCTGAGACTTTTTCTAAAGAAACAGACGTAACACCCTAGATTTTCACTAAAAAAGAATCACGTTGTGCAAAGTAAATTGTTTGTTCGATTTTCTCATAATTATTTTAGCTCATGGGGAATTTCTCCATATTTTTTATTTTTATGGAATTTTCTAGCATTTGATTTTCAGACTGCTTCGAAATGTTAGAAAATTTTAGAAACGTAGCAAGGCTATAAATTAGTACGATTTTTATGAGCTCATACAATTGTTAGGAAATCAAATATTATAGTTTACTTTGAATATATTATATATAATTAAAAAGACTCCAATGGACGCCCTTTGTTAATTATAAAATACTAGAATTTTTCACGTTAATCAAAAAAGAAAGTTCTATACCATCTATTGTTTTGGGCATGAATTATAACGGATTAGATTAAAAGAAAAACTTGGAATATACAATAAAAACATAGTCCAATGAAGGTCCGCGTACGTTAATCTAAAATGTTAGAAATTCTCATGTTAATCAAATAGAAAAGAAAAGATCTACATCGTCAATTATTGTGTGGGCAAACTATAACAGATTAGATTAAAAGTAATAATTTAGAATAAAAACAGAAATAAACGTGCATGCAAATTTTTAAAAGAGTCCATAGAATCTGCATAAAAAAGAGATAATAGAAATTTAGAATAACAAATAATAAAAATAAGAGTTCGTGTGAGATAAAAAGAAGCGAAGAGTTTGTGCCGAGTATCAACCATAATTTAAAAAATTGCATAACTGTAGAATAAAAAATAATAAAAATAAGGCGAATGCTTCGGCGTGGACGTCCGACGCGGTGGACGCCTGCCCAAGCCATGTCTTAAGAAGATTTGCAGTTCAAAGACGCGTCTCGGCGATGCATCATACGCTAGCAAAAAACGAGCGTTTCATTTTTTGTATTTAATTTTCTCATTTTTGTCTCTATTTCATATGGAGTCCAAGATGCATAAAACAAATTTCATGATTCATCTAAAATCCTAATAAACTCATTTTAAATACTTTTTTATTTTTATTTTTATTAGCCAAATTGTTTCAACAGTCTATACAGATTGTTTCAAATAGTCTAAACTAGTTATTTGAGCAGGCTAGACATATTGTTTCAATAGAAAAACTAATTGTTGCACTTGGCTAGACATATCGTTCCAGTAGGCTAAACTAATTGTTCCAACAGACCAAAAATATTGTTCTAATAGGCTAAACCAATTGTTTCAACAGACTAGATAGATTGTTCCAACAGGCTAAACTAATTGTTTCAACATGCCAAACATATTGTTTCAATAGGCTGTACAAATTATTTCATCAGGCTAGACAAATTGTTTCAATAGGCTAAACTAGTTGTTTTAGCAGGCTATATATATTGTTCTAATAGGCTAAACCAACTGTTTCACTTGGTTATACGTCCACTAGGCAAAAATAATTGTTTCAACAGGATAGCCATATTGTTTCAACAGGCTAAACTAAATGTTGCATTAGGACAACAAATTGTTTCAGTAACTTTTTATATAGCAACATTGGTATTGTTTTGTTTGTAAAAATGCAAGGAACGCAGCGGTGCAAACGGTTCGTGCATTGGAGCAACCAGTTAAAATCTATGGCCGTCGAAAGAGAAAACTGAAAGGAATCTTTTCGCTTACGTCATCGCTGACGTCATTGCATGTAAACAGAGAGAGAGATTCGCGAGCACGCTGCGGCAACCTTCGAAACAATGGTGGAAAAGTTTGTTTCGATGGGGGCTGTCGACAATTGGGATATCGGTCTCAAGTCAACTAAGGTTCTTGAGAAAGGGAGATAGAAGACCTGCCGAGCAAGACAAACAGCAATCAACAAGCAACAGGGAGACATAGGGGTTTTTATCCTGGTTCGGACCTTTCAAGGGAGATAATAACCCTACATCCAGCCTTTCTTTATATCAAAGAGGATTACAAGAGGGAACTCGGCGAGACAAACAGGTCTCGACGAGATTATGGGTGTACAAGTAGTAATATGCGATGATTCGCCTTCAGGTCGTCTGATCTTGGCGTACCTGCCCCTCTATACGCCGTAGGGGCCCTGTTTATATAGTGTTGAACAACCGACCTACCGAGGGATAATCGGGCCGGGCTAACTACGAACTCGTATGCATGCCAAATACACCCCGCGGTAGATAAGATATACTCCAATTCTTGGTGATCACGACATCTGCTCCAATCTGGGAAACTACGTCCTGGTCTTCACGTAGCCGTGCAGAACTCTTGTTCGAGTCGGACTCAAACACGAATCCTAGGCCATTACGCACCGTGCCAGCCATGAAGCTGTTCGGCAGGATGCATATGGGCCTAATAGAACCTTCCAGGGAGTCAGACTCTAGGAGGCTGTTCGATTGGGCCGTCAGGGAGTGAGACATGGCAATGGACCGTGATTTTATCCCCGACAGCTAGCCCCCGAGACTCAAGTGGAATATCTCACTAGAGTGGGGTCTTCCACTTGAGACTCCAAGTCACGAAGAGGAAAATTCGCTACTACAAAGACGTGCAACAAACGACCGACCAGGTTATTGTTCTCTCGAACAGGACTTGTCCGGATCGAACAAACATGATCAGTACTGAGCAACTCTGTTGCGTTGAACATGGAACATCTATCCGAGCAGAGTACCCAGCTTTCAGTGCAGACATTGGAAAAAATAGCCGTTGGCAGATTCTAATGGTAACTTACGCTACGCAGTGAAAACCGACGACCGTTTTTACATAGCCGTTGCAGTAAAAAAACTAGCCGTTTTGTGACAAAAAACCGTTGCAGAGCTGCTCGTTTAGGGCTATAAAAAGCTCCCAAGCCACCCGCGGCTTGCCACTTCTGCTCTTACGCCTTTCCTTCCCAAGCCCTATTCCAAGCGCGCTAAGCATCAAACAGCCACACTCCACTCCCAAACCTGTTCGTCCAACACTGAGGACTGCTATGACCAAATTCACCGGCACTAGCATGACTGAGGAGGACTTGAAGGCCTTAGAAGTTGAGGGGCACATCGACACCGGCAGTTGGAGGCTGCCCGGGGAGGAGAAAACGCCGAAGCCACGCGAAGATGGGTTCGTGAACTTTGAGCACTTCGCCCTGTTCGGGTTGAGGTCTCCCGAAAGTGACTTTGTGGAGGCTGTCAGGGATAAAATTACAGCCCATTGCCATGGCCCACTCCCTGACGGCTCAATCGAACAACCTACTGGGGCCCAGCTCCCTAGAAGGTTCTATCAGGCTCATGTGCATCCTGCCGAACAGCTTCCTGGCTAGCACGGTGCGTAATGGCCTAGGATTCCTGTTTGAGTCCAACTCGAACAAGAGTTCTGCACGGCTACGTGAAGACCCAGACGTGGTTTCTCGGATTGGAGCAGAAGTCGTGATCTCCAAGAATTGGAGTATACCTTATCTACCTCGGGATGTATTTGGCATGTATCGAGTTCGTTACGGTCTCGTGGTCAGCCCGGCCCAATTATCTCTTGGTAGGTCAGTTGCTCAACACTATATAAACAAGGCCCCTACGGCTTGTAGAGGGGGCCAGAAGATCGAAACTTAGCGCATCATCGCGTATTGCTTTTCTGTACACCCATAATATCGCTGAGACCTGTTCGTCTCGTCAAGTTCTCTCTTGTAATCCTCTTTGATATAAAGAAAGGCTGGACGTAGGGCTATTATCTCCCCTGAGAGGCCCGAACAAGGATAAAAACCCTGTGTCCCCCTGTTGCTTGTTGATCGTTGTTTGCCCTGCTCGGCAGGTCTTCTATCTCCCTTTCTCAAGAACCTTAGTTGACTTGGGTCCGATATCCCAACCGTCGACAGTCGATCCCCACGGCTATGAATCAGGTGAACAAGGAGTATCAGTGCTGCGATGACTCAATGGCGCGATACCTGGTTGATGTGAGGAAGTTGGAACGACACTTTCGATTTTTCGAGGTGCTCTTCGTGCCCAGGAAGGACAACTTCTTGGCCGATCATCTATGCAAGTATGGATCCTCACGCGAACCTGCTCCGGCAGGGGTACTCGTCGAGCACCTTTACAAGCCCTCTATCACGTCTCTGGATAAGGCAACAGAGACAGGTGGTGCTGTCTCTGTCATCGAGCAAGTTGCGGACTAGACAACGCCATTTGTCCGTTACCTTGCAGATGGTACTCTGCCCGACGACGAAGCCGAGCGTTCCCGGCTTATAAGGCGTGCTAGTCCATACAAGCTTGTGGATGGCATTATTTACCGTCAAGGTGCGCTAGGAGTTCTCTCCAGGTGCATCTCTCAACAAGAGGGTGTGTTCCTTCTTAGGGACATACACGAGGGTGTCTGTGGCAACCACGCCTCCTTCAGAACTCTGGTCGGCAAAGCGTTTCGCATGGGTTATTATTAGCCCACAGCGTTACAAGATGCCCGGGATGTAATGACTAAGTGCAAGGCATGCCAATTTTACGCTCGGAAGGCACATAAGCCCGCCCAAGAATTCCAAACGATCCCCCGATCATGGCCTTTCTCCACATGGGGTCTGGATCTGCTCGGCCCATTCCCCAAGGGGTACAAGGGCTACACACACTTGCTCGTCGCCATTGACACTTTCACAAAGCGGATTGAGGCAGAGCCTGTGTCATCTCTTCACGCCAAAACGGCTTTGCGCTTTTTCAAGAGCAACGTGATCACGCGCTTCGGGATTCCCCATAAGCTGATCACTGATAACGGTCCCCAGGTCAGAAGCGAGCTATTCTAGAAATACTGCGAACAGTTGGGAACCAAGGTCTGCTTCGCCTCTGTGGCACATCCACAGAGCAATGGAGCAGTCGAGCGAGCTAACGGACAGATAGTTCAGGGTATCAAACGGCCCGTGTTCGCGGCACTCCACGAACACAACAAAGCCTGGGTTGACGAAATTCCTTCCGTCCTCTAGACAGTTCGCACCACAGCCAGCCGGGCAACCGGGGAAACTCCTTTTCAATTGGTCTACGGTGCAGAAGCCATCTTGCCCGTCGAAGTAGTACTCGGCTCGCCTCGCACGAGCTCGGTCAACTTGGTTGACGACGAGCAAGGGCGCTTGCTCGAACTCGATCTCCTCGAAGGCACACGCAAACGGGCATAAGTCAGAATGGCGCGCTACCAGCAAAATCTTCGCCGGCACGCTGCCAAATCAGTTCGACTAAGGGCTTTGAAGGCGGGCGACCTCGTTCTGCGCCGTGTCCAGAACCTGTCCAATACCAACAAGTTAACTCCCCGTTCAAGGTCGTTTCTACTGCTCGCCCGGGGGCTGTTCGCCTGGCAATGGAGGACGGGAGAGAGCTGACCAGCACTTGGAACATCAACCAGCTTCGTAAGTTCTTTGTGTAGGTCTTTCGTTGTCTTTCTAGCTCCGCGCTTTTTGTCAAACTTCGCGTCTTAGTTCGTCCAAGTCTCTCGGGCTGCCATATAAAGTTCAATCCAATCAACAGTGAATGTTCGCGGCCCCTGCGGCCCCTTTTCACTTCTTGTCTTCTCAGACTACTTTCTCTCTGGCAACACTTGATGGCTGCCCAGCTTGTGAACTCTTGGCTCTCGCGATCTTTAGGGTTTCCCTGCCCGTATCTCGCTTCAACAAGTTCCTAAACTCAGAGTTGTGTGACACGGCTTCCAACCTTGTGGCTAAGCTTGCTCTCGTAAGCCCTCCGCGGCAGAGGCACTTACCACTTACGGCACAACCACTTGGCGGAGTCTGCTCTCGTAAGCCCCCCGGGGCAGAGGCACTTCCCTTGTTCAGTTACCATCGGAATCGCCTAACTTACGTTAATGAGCAGTTCCTGGAACAAGTCGATCAGGATATGGGTGTCGCTCTGTCTCTTTGCGCACGTGCTCGAATTCGCAATATTAGGTTTTCGAGCATCGTCCGTACCGGGAGCCAGGGTGTCGCTCTTTTCCTTGTGCACCTGTTCAAGTTCGCAAGCTCAGGTCCTCGAGCAGAAGCACAACGGGGGCTGGGAGTTAGGCTGGCGTGCTACCGTTTTTCCTAAAACTTTCTAGCGCTGTTTCGCCTCGCTCTTGGTTTCCTGTTCGTTATTATCTTTTTGCTGCTCTTTTTTGCATGGAAAAGGTAAGCCTTTATTTATATTAACAAAAGTTTGTAGGTACAAAGTCCCTTTCGGGTTACAGCCCTACCGCTACTTAGAAGCAAGCTGCTCCTTTAGCTCCACAACTACTAACTTGAGGAGCAGGACTTCCCCTTGGGCTTTGATTCCTTCTCAGGGTTCAGCGCGGAGATGCTCGGTTTCCTCCTTGCTTCGCTTGGCCTATTCCGTGGCCTCTGTCCGAAGGGCCTCGACCTCTTCGGTCTTGGCGCGCAGCTACTTGGTCAGATCCTCGCTCTGACTAGCGCGCTGCTCGGTGGTCTCGAGCTGCTCGGCTAGCTCCTTGACCCTTCTCCGCGGTTGAAAGAGGATCCTAAGGCCTAGAGGGGGGTGAATAGGCAATTTTAATTTTCTTTTGATTATTCTCAATTAAGCATCAAATTAATAGTGACCCAATCCTAGTGTCAATTGATACGCAAGCGGAAGCGATAAACAAGTCAACAAGCAACTAAGACATGGCATCACAATCAACACATTCAAAGCAACGGTAGTAAGTGCGGAAAGTAAATAAGAGGGCGACACGGTGTTTGTTTGACCGAAGTTCGAGCCGCAACTCCTACTCTCGCTGAGGCTACCCCTTGCGCAAGGACCGGCTCGCTCTCGAGCCTTACGCCTCACTTACTCCCGGTAGTCGTTCCGCCACTCCGGCGAGGTGGACTCACACCAGACACCGACTCAAGAGTAGCCACACGCCGAGGCCTACTCTCAAGCCCACGCCTCCACGAAGGATGTTTTCAAAAGTAACAAGCCCGAAACGCCCCGATCATGCCGGATCGAAGGACTTCCATGAAGCTCGGTATTGGGGTTTGATGGATTGTGGCTTTGGATGATCTTGTGGGTGGAGGAATGGCTCTAGAACACCTAATTGATGAGCTATGAATGTGGTAGGTGAAGTGGAGCAGCAAACCTCAAAATAGCCAGCCACTAGATAGGTATTTATAGCCCCTAGAGTAAAACTAGCCGTTGCCCCTCGGAAGAGGATAAAAAGACTAGCCGTTACACTCTACCGGACGCCGTCCGACGGGCTCCGGACGCCGTCCGACAGAGCGTACTGCTCAGCAAAAATAGGTTTACGGACGCCGTCCAGTCCCACGGACGCCGTCCGACAAGAAGAATCGCGCAGGCGCCGAAACCACCGGACGCCCCCCAGACGCCGTCCGGCAGCGAGAAAGCCCCGAAATTGAACCTTATCGGACGCCGTCCGGTAACTACCGGACGCCGTCCGACAGTGAGTATGCAAGGGACCGGACGGCCACCCAGACGCCGTCCGACAGAAAGTTCCTCGGATTAAAACCTTACCGGACGCCGTCCGATCCTCTTGGGCGCCGTCAAGCAGAGAAGAATTTTCGAGCTAAAATTTGTGGGGAATTTAGGTGGGTTTCTCTCTAGAAATCTCACAAGGATATATATGGGTATTTTTAGAAGTGGTGGACTACGGAAACCGAGTTTTCAAGAATTCAAAAGATCCGGCATAGTCCGAGATATTGAACCCTTTTGAAATCCGACGAAAAACAAGAAATAAACCTAACTACTCCTAATTTATCGTGACCTCCTCTCTCGCTTGGCCACGATTTGAAATCTTGGAGCAGCTCGAGAAAATTGTCGGCGCTTCAAATTAGGGTTTATAAAAATCGCCGAGTCTTCGCTAGGGTTCCGAGAAGTCCAAAAACCCCCTAACCCTTTATATTAATTAATTTTATCATCAATGCCACTAATAAAAATTAGGGCTCAACGATGCTCACAGCGGTGCTCGCCCTCACGGCCTGCCCGCGCATTTCCTCCGCCTCCTCTTGTGATACCCACAGGGTGGAGATCTCTGCTCGGAGTGCCGCGGAAGATTGCCTGTCCTCGGTCAGTTGGGCCTTAAGCTTTTTCACCTTCGCCTTTAGCCGGCTTCGGCTTTTGGCCGGTGTGACGCGCTCCCCTTCGAGCTCCCTCGCCCGGAACTCTTGGAAGGCACCTAGAATGACGCTGCATTCGAAGCCAACGCCTTTTTCGAAGTCTTCCATGGTGCCCCGCAAGACCTGAGTAAGAGAAGAACAATTTCATCACGTTCCGTTGCTCGTGACTTAGTGAGAACGAGTTTCGGTTTAAGGCATACCTCTTGAAGCCGATTCTTCAAGTTTTGGCGAAGGAGCTCTCCGAGGCCGTGGGTGGCGAATCCCCGGCTGTCCGGAGCGGTCGCAGCAAGCTGTCTTCTGCGCTGCGGCCTCTTCCTGCCAAAGGGCGCTCGCTTGGGGGCTCGCCCTCTCTCCCTTGTCCCTTCGGACCTAAGAGGGCTGGCGGCCACGCCCTCGTGGCGTCTGAGCTCCTGCGCCTCCTTCTCCTCCGTCCGAGCAGCCTCGGGCAAGACCAGCTCCTCTCCGCTTAGAGACGCCGGTGGGGCTGCGGGCAGCGAGACTTGCGCTCCCTGCTCGCGGCCTTCTTCCTGATCTCTGGCGGTGGGACTCTCTCCCTGCTTGCCAGAATGTGCCGTCGCTACAGGGACAATTTGACCCTGCGAGGCTGCGACGAAGTACCCAGGGCCGTCTGTTCGATCGGACCCCCGGCAGCCGGCAGGGCCAGCACCTTGGCCCCGCTCTTCATGGCTTCGTGCGCCGCCACCTCGGCTTCCAGCCTGTTGGTGATTGATAAACGACCCATCTTGAAGCAGGCCTTGGGCCGATTCTGTATCAGCCCACCACACGAACAAAGGACCAAGAAGGTTATTCCTGGCCGTACTAAAGGAGCCGCCTAACGCACCTGCGGCTGTCCCGGGCTTGACCAAGTCAAACCGTGCGGCACCATGTACCTCCCGGGCTATCCCTTAGCCCGGGAGAAGGTCCCTCGTGTGATCCGCTCACCCGTGGGCAGGTGGCGACAATTGCCATGGCCCACCATACTTTCTCCGGTCTTGACCGGAACGAACTGTGTCTCCCCAGAAACCCGCAGCCCGAGAAAGAGCGCGCGGACAGCTAATCTGGTCGTTTGCCTTCTTTGGCAGACAGCGGATGGTTGTTACGCTACGCGACGCCCCCAACGGGTGGCGCAGGGCTGGCTCGGTCCAGTCAAGGCTATATCAAGGATAAAGGGAAAGTGCTTTCTCCCTAAAGAGGCCTCTTCCCCGAATAGGTGCTTCGAGACAAACACGTGCCCGGTACTAATCTGACCAGCTTCTCCCTGCAGGCTCCGAGCCGGACAGAGCCCCGGAAAGAGACAAGAGCTCCGCCACTAAAGCAAAGACGGCCTTGGGGCCCCAAGACGGACAGACTCCTGTAGCCCTTGCACAAAAAGCGAAGACGGCCATCTGCAGGAAAGAGTTAGGGTTGAGGTTCGCAACCTCCAGCCCGCTGATGTTCAGGAAGGCATCCACAAGATCGCTTTCGAGAGACCTAAGCCCAAACAACACGAACTGCTCGAAGTTGACGAACTTGTCCTCGAGCGACTCCGGGATCTCGTCCTCTCCGGGCAGCCTCCAACTGCCGGTGTCGATGTGCCCCTCAGCTTCTAAAGCCTTCAAGTCCTCCTCGGTCATGCTAGAGCCTGAGAACTTGGCCATGGCAATCCCTAGGGTGGATGAGCAGCTTTGGAGTTGGGCGATGGCTGTTTGATGCTGTGCGCGGTTGGAATAGGGCTTGGGAAGGAAAGGCGTGCGAGAGCGGAAGTGGCGAGCCGCGGGCGGCTTGGTGCTTTTTATAGCCCGAAACGAGCAGCTCTTTAACGGTTCTTTGCCACAAAACGGCTAGTTTTTACTGCAATGGCTAGATAAAAACGGTCGCCCGTTTTCTCTGCGCAGCGATAGCTACCGTTGAGATCTGCCAACGGCTACTTTTTTCAGTGTCCGTACTGAAGGCTGGGTGCTCTGCTCGGACAGATGTTGTTCCCTGTTTGATGCAACAGAGTTGCTCGGTGCTGATCGGGTTTGCTCGGTTCCGGACAAGTCCTGTTCACAAGAACCATAACCTGCTCGGTCGTTTGTTGCACGTCTTTGAAGTCCCTCTTCGTGACTTGGAGTCTCAAGAGGAAGACCCCACTCTAGTGAGTCCTCCCACTTGAGTCTCGGGAGCTAGCTGTCGGGGATAAAATCACGGCCCATTGCCATGGCCCACTCCCTGACGGTCCAATCAAACAGCCTATTAGGGCCCAGCTCCCTGGAAGGTTCTATCAGGTCCATGTGCATCCTGCCGAACAGCTTCTTGGCCGGCACGGTGCATGACGGCCTAGGATTCATGTTTGAGTCCGACTCGAACAAGAGTTCTGCACGGCTACGTGAAGACACGGACGTGGTTTCCCGGATTGGAGCAAACGTCATGATCCTAAAGAATTGGAGTATACCTTATCTACCTCGGGATGTATTTGGTATGTATGAGTTCGTTACGATCTCGTAGTTAGCCCGGCCTGATTATCCCTTGGTAGGTCGGTTGTTCCACACTATATAAACAAGGCCTCTACGGCGTGTAGAGGGCACCGAAGATCGGCATGAGTTTACGGCCAAGAGGCTTCGCATTGTTGCGTATTGCTTCCCTGTACACCCATAATCTCGCCGAGACTTGTTCGCCTCGTCGAGCTTCCTCTTGTAATTATCTTTGATATAAAGAAAGGTTGGACGTAGGGCTATTATCTCTCTGAGAGGCCTGAACCAGGATAAAAACCCCTGTGTCTCCCTGCTGCTCGCTGATTGCTGTTCGCTCTGTTCAGCGTGTCTCCTATCTCCCCTTCTCAAGAACCTTAGTTGACTTGAGATCGATATCTCAACCGTCGATAGGCCTCGTACTCCTCGGCGTTGTTAGTCACCGCAAAGTGTAGTTGGATAGAATACTGGAGTTGCTCTCCTTGAGGGGAGATGAGAACAAAACCAGCCCCCGAGTTTCCAGTGCGCGAGCCATCAAAGAACATGGTCCAGGGGGTTTCTTCAGGTTGCTCGGGAGCCTCCTGGGATTTGGGCAGGCAAGTCCATTCAGCGACAAAGTCAGCCAGGACCTAAGATTTAATAGCAGTTCGGGCAGCAAACAGAATGTCGAACTCTGCTAGTTCCATTGCCCACTTAGCTATACGTCTGCCGGCTTCCTTGTTCCATAGGATTTCTCCCAGAGAGAACTTGGTCGGGACCATTATTTGATGCGCCTGGAAGTAGTGCCGAAGCTTCCTGAAGGACATGAGCAAGGCGTAGAGCAACTTCTGAACCTCATGGTAACGCTCATTTGATCTATGAAGCACCTCGCTTACGTAATAGATTGGCCGCTGGATGCCTTCCCTTTCCACCATCAAGACTGCGCTCATAGCTTGTGGCGTATAGCCAAGGTACAACAAAAGTTGTTCGCCATGTTGCGGGGTAGTCAAGACAGGTGGGTTGGACAGGTATTGCTTTAGATCTTGGAAAGATCTGTCAGCCTCCTCTGTCCACTCGAAACCAATGTGATTGCGCAGGGCCTTAAAGAAGGGTAGCCAGCGTTCGTCTTGACGAGAAATAAACCTGCTTAAAGCAGCCATCCGTCCCGTTAGGCTCTGAACTTCCTTGACGGTAGTCTGAGCTTGCATGTTTTCAATGGCCTCGATTTTTTCAGGGTTAGCAGAGATTCCTTGCGAACCGATAACGTAGCCGAGCAACATTCCAGATCGAACACCAAATGTACACTTCTCTGGATTTAACTTAATTTTATGCCTGGTGAGATTACGAAACGTCTCGGCCAGGTCTTTTACATGATCTGGCGCATACTTGCTCTTTACAACTATGTCGTCGACATAGACCTCCAGGTTCCTTCCGAGCTGTTCTGGAAAAATCTTCCCCATTAAGCGCTGGAAGGTGGCACCAGCATTGCGCAGACCAAAAGACATGATCGTATAGCAGAAAGTGCCGAAGGGGGTGATGAAGGCAGTCTTCTCTTCATCCTCGGGGGAGATGCTTATTTGGTGATAACCGGAGTAAGCATCCAAAAAACTCAAGAGCTGGACATCCGCAGTCGCGTCGACCAGCTGGTCTATGCGAGGCAGCGGGAGATTGTCCTTAGGACAAGCCGCGTTCAAATCTGTGTGATCGACACACATCCTCCACTTGCTGTCTTTCTTCTTTACGATCATAGTGCTGGCCAGCCACTCGGTGTGATCAACCTCGCGGATGAAACCAACAGCGAGCAGCTTGCCGAGCTAATCCTTGATGATCCTCTGCTTGAAATTCAAAAAGCGACGAAGCTTCTAGCGAACAAGCTTTTTGTCCGGCCGGACTGCCAGTTTGTGCTCAATAACCTCTCTTGGAACCCCAGGCATGTCAGACGGCTCCCAGACAAACACGTCTGCATTAGCTCGGAGGAAGGCAATGAGCTCGATTTCCTATTTGGGGTCCAGATTGGCCCCCAAATGAACTGTCTTGGAAGGTTCATCAAGAGACAGCGGAACTTCCTTGATCTCTCCCCCTGGCTAGACAGAAACCTTAGGACGGGCAGACTTGGTCTGCGGAACTTCGGGACCACGCGGTGGAAGCTGGTCTAAGATGGCGTTGTAGGCAGATGGGAAGTCAACCACGTCAAACGTGATCAACTCTGTCCGAAAGTTGTGTAAGGATTCTAGGCCGAGAGGGGGGGTGAATCGGCTCTTTTCAAATTTTTACTTCTCTCAATTCGCTTGATTAGTTAATCAAATTTGGAACACAAGCTATCGATTGATCTAGAGTCTAGTTGTGGAAGCGATCACAATGAGACACAAGCGACTACTAGGAGGCTCGATGGCGCTCACATGCAAACGATCAAATCGATATGAGGAAGTAAATGAGATAGACAAGAAAGCGCAAACCGAGTTGTTTCCCGAAGTTCGGTGCTCAACACATGAACACCTCGCCTCCGCTGAGGAAACTTCTCACACAGAGAAGTCGGGACTCTCTCGTCCCTAGCCCTCAATCCACTCGTGGTGGCTCTTCACCAACACATGGTAGGCGAGCCCCAAACCTTCACACAAGACGAGTTCTTCCACACGAGGAAGCTCCTTGCACCCGCGGTGCCGACACACTGCACACCAATTCCCACACACGGAGGATTTTGCACACAACCTTCAAGGATGAAGGCCACGCACTTCCGACACACGGAAGTGACCCCACACACGGAGGATTTCGCTGACGAGTCGTGCACGGTTGATGAAGCTCGTGGTGTGGTGACGATCTCTCCGGTCAAGTCCCAAGAGCACAAGATCGGAGACCGTCTCTCACCACTACCCCTTCTCTCCCACCATGGAAACTAGGGCAAGAACACCATGGGAGAAGGGGCAAACCTTGAGGATGGATGAGAGAAGGTAGGAGGCACCTTCTTCTTCCTCTTCCTCTCTTCTCCTCCCTCTCAATCTCTCAAGCACATGGAACCCTAGATGGAGGTGGGTGCCATGGGAGGAGCTCTCTTGGGTGGAAAGGGTAAGGGGTGGCTGCTAATGAGGCTCTCTCACTTTTCTCCCGTGCTCCAAGCCCCTATTTATAGGCACAAGTCTAAAACCTAGAAATGGACGGCTCAGATTAAATCGTGAGATTCAGATCGATCGATCGGACGCCGTCCGACAGAAAGTCAAGGCCATTTTTGTGCTTCGTCGGACGCCGTCCGGTGGATTATCGGACGCGTCCGACAGGGTGCTGGCGCGAGTGAACGGGGCCCCCGCCAGGTGTTAGGTCGCTTGCCTAGCCGTCATCGGACGCGGTCCGGTGCTGGTCGAACGCCGTCCGACAGTGAGGGTGGCCGCCGTCGGACGTTCGCCAGACGCCGTCCGAAGCTTCGTGCCCTCGATTTCTTCCTTCATCGGACGCCGTCCGGTCCGGATCGGACTCCGTCCGACAGGGACAGTGCGGTTTGGGACTTAGCCATTTTCGAGCTCATCCTCTGGGAATCCCGCGCTGTCGGACCCCGTCCGAAGAGCGTCGGACGCCGTCCGACAGTGGTGGTGTTTTCGGGACTTAGTCAAATTTTGGCTTTGGCTCACCAGACGTCGTCCGATGGCGATCGGACGCCGTCCGATGGGGCTGAGATTTTGCCCCCACTTGGATTTTGGCTCTACCGACTTTGCCCGACAACACACCTAGGGTTTTGGGCCTACCTTATCGACTTGTGGACCCGGCGAGAGGTTTAGATCACTATGGCGGGAAGTTTCGCGCTCTCAGGTATTTTGGTGACTTAGCGGCTACTGAAACCACGGACACCGGACCCGAACCTTCTCGACACCGGGATGTGTAATTGCTCTAGATGGTTCGCTCAAGATTAACATCCGCACTCTCGAACCCCATGGGACCCACGGTGATGTTTACGGACTGTGCTCGATGGGACCACGCAACCAGAGGGATGTAGTCGATCTGCTGAGTTGGGCCGAAGACGCACACAAGAAATTCAGAGAAACTAGGAAACAAAAGGTCCTTAACCTTGGCGTTCCAGCTGTACAGCCTAGTTGCCATCAATTACCAAAATCAATCAGCCTATGGGAGGCTTGTTCTTACAAGTTGCTTGGGCTACCGAAGGTAACGGGCAGGACGATTTGCCCCAACGGCCACACTGCTTCTCCAGGCACAATCCCATAGAAGGGTATCGCGACCTCTTTGAGCTTGGAGCGAGGGATCTGCATCTCGTCCAAGACTTTTGCTGAAAGCAAGTCTAGCGCACTCCCGCCGTTGATCAAGACACGGCCAACTCTAGCGTTGCTGATGGTCGAAGCAACCACCAGTGGGAGCCGTTGAGGCTTGGTCATCCCAGTGGGGCAATCCTCCTTAGAGAAGGAGATAGAAACCTCGGTCCACTTCATTGTCTCGGGCTGTGGTTTGCCCTTCTCAACGTTGTGGACCTCCCGAACAGCTTCCTAAAGGCTGCGTCGAGAGGGATAGGCCGAGGAGCCGCCAAAGATAACGGCTATATGGTTCACGGGCTCAGGATAGTCATCCTCATCGTCCCGATCACCATCATCGGCTTGGCGCTTGTCCTTGCCGACATCACCTTTTTCGGGCAGGGTGGGTATTGGGCCCTTGCCGTTGTAGAAATCCTCGAGCTTTGCAGCCCAGGTCCTGCAATGGCGTATATCGTGCCCGTAATTCTGGTGGAATTGACAATATCGGTCACTCGGACCTTTCTTGCCTTGATTGCCTCCCTAGACGGGCTTCTTACCCTTGTAGTTATTGTTGGGTTTCTTCTGCCCGTTTTTAGGAGGAGGTGCGCGATCTATACCGGTGACAGTGTTGTTCGCATCACCTTTGTTCTTCTTCTTCTGGGACTTCTTGTCACCAGGATTATTGCTGCTCTTCTTCTTCTCATCCACACCAGGCTGGGCTGGCAGCTCGTCCTTGTTGAACGCCTTCTTGTACTGAACACGCTCTACCGCATTGGCATAGCGGTCAGCCACCTTGAACAGGTTATTGACGGTCCAGGTCTCATTGATCTCGAGATCCTGGGTGAGCTGCTCGTCGCGGACTCCGTTTTTGAAAACGCGGACAACAGATTCATCTGAGATGTTCGGGATCGTGTTGCGGATCTTAATGAAATGCTTCACGAAGTTGCGGAGGGTGTCCCCGTTCATCTGGTGCAGATCATCCTTCTTGCCCAGACGCACGTAACAGCTCTGGAAATTGATGATCAGAGCGTCACAAAGTTGGTCCCAACCGCTGATGGAACCTTCAAGGGAGATAATAACCCTACGTCCAGACTTTCTTTATATCAAAGAGGATTACAAGAGGGAACTCGGCGAGACAAACAGATCTCGACGAGATTATGGGTGTACAAGTAGTAATATGCGATGATTCGCCTTCAGGTCGTCTGATCTTGGCGTATCTGCCCCTTTATACGCCGTAGGGGCCCTGTTTATATAGTGTTGAACAACCGACCTACCGAGGGATAATCAGGCCGGGCTAACTACGAACTCGTATGCATGCCAAATACACCCCGCGGTAGATAAGGTATACTCCAATTCTTGGAGATCACGACATCTGCTCCAATCCGGGAAACCACGTCCAGGTCTTTACGTAGCCGTGCAGAACTCTTGTTCGAGTCGGACTCAAACACGAATGCTAGGCCATTACACACCGTGCTAGCCATGAAGCTGTTCGGCAGGATGCATATGAGCCTGATAGAACCTTCCAGGGAGCCAGACCTAGGAGGCTGTTCGATTGGGCCGTTAAGGAGTGAGACATGGCAATGGGCCGTGATTTTATCCCCGACAGGGGCGTAGAGTTGTTTCCGCTGGTGGACGCGTCGTTGGTGAGCTGACTGGGCCGCGTGAGCGTACGACGGACGCGCGTAGGGTCGGACGTCCGTCCCAAGTCGCGCCCTAAAAATAATCATTCATTCCAGATTAAAGATATCAGGTTATAGATGGATACTAATCTAATTGAGCAACCAAGATGGGCCTTGGCAAAGGTGTAAGAAGTGAGCCCACATCCTGAGATGAGATGAACTAGAGTCCGCTCCTGAATTTTTTTTTTTCAGTACTGCACAGCTGCACAGTGCAGGTGATCACCACATCAATGACTCCAGTATGGTACAGGAACGACACATGCTATGTTCTTTTTGCTTCTCAACCTCTTCCTTCCTTCTCCCCAGTTCACTGTTCTAGGATCTTGTCTGCCTGCAAAGAGCATATGTATATAAAAAGTATAAAACTACCCGCGGCAGGTGGGACGGCAATAAACGTATATATATCAGTGCAAGCAACTGTATGCGTCCATATCGTGCATCTTGTCTTCGCACATGTGAGATGAGATGTGACGTCCAGTACAAAGGAAAGATCCATCTACATAAATTTGAGACCATTTCCACTCTATTGCCAAAAACAAGAGAGATCATTTTCAGTACAAACCAAAGAAGATCAGCACAGTTCAGACTTCAGAGCCGTTTGTTGAGTAACAAGATGATTGGATAGAAGGTCCTTGTTCATGCAATATTAAGTTGTATGCACTAACGGGTTCACTCAAAAGTCTAAACTAATGAGAAAGGGTGAACAATTCTCTTATTCTAACACCTCATCTCACATGAATGCTCCCTCAAGCTTTAGACGTGGAATAGGCGTGGATGACTTATTTAATTGCGTTGGCTTGGATTCAAAATCGTGACCTCAAGTTTTGATTATTACGTAGTATGCACCAATCAGTTCACCTAAAACCTAAATTGTTGATGAAGGGTGGACAATTCACTTATTCAAACACTCCCCCTCACATGGAGGAAGGGTGGCAGGACTCAACACGTAAAAAATAAATAGGAGTGGACGACAATTTTGTCTATTATAATTTGAACTTGAGATCTCTGCTTTGATACCATATTACTCCCTCCGTTCTATTCTTTAGGACATATAAATTTTTTGCAAAGACCAAGGAGAGCTGGCATGCGCTAATTAATTGCTGCTAACTAATTGTGCATTAACCCGCGCCTCAGCATGTGCTCATCTTCGCCTTCGCATGCGTTCACCTGCCCCGTCGTCTTTGCACTAGTGCGTCTTGAGAAAGGAAACAAAGCAGGAAATGAAAACACACCCTACAAATTGGAACAACACAAAAAAAAATTATATGTCTTATAAAATAGAACGGAGGGAGTAAGCTGAATGTATCAAACAGTTCACTCAAAAGTTTAAACTAACAGAGAAGTGTGGGTAATTCACTTGTTCCAATAAACTCCTTGCAGCTACCGTCCGAACTGTGATTCTTCCGTGATAAAATATTGTGATCATTTCACAACGTTTTTCCCCAATAAAACACAATCGTGGCCTTTTGAACGAGCACAGCTCTGGATAATTGCGGCATGCAGCACCCCCAGCATTCCAGCTAGCTCTGACGCCACCGCCCCGGCACCACACACCGGCCTGGCAAGCGAAAATGGCCAATGCCCGTAGCAACAGCGACGTCTCGCGCAGCATAATGGCGTGATCCATCGATCGATCTCGCGGGAGATTAGCTCGGCCAGCAAGCAACCAGTTTGCCGCGCATGCTCGCTCGCATGGGCGGCCACGCAGCGGCGAAGCTTCAAGCTTTGGTCTAGTAGGCATGGTCTGGTCGTCAGGGCGTGTGCCGTGTGGTAGCTGCAGCTGCAGCTGCAGCAGCAGTGGCCACTAGCCAGCGCGCATGAGTGCATGCAGATGCAGCTTTGAGCTGGCTCTCACTACATCGTGCTCCCCAAGTGTGGCTACACCCATGGCTTAGCTCGACATGCATATGGCCCGTCCCTCCCCCACCCTCCTCTTCGAGATCTTGGACCATGGCGGTGGCGCCATGGGGAGCAATCGGCACCATAAAAGGGAGGCGATCCTGCCCCAGTTTTGCTTCCTTGCAAGGACAGTTGAGGCCATCGTCTTCTTATCACAACCTGGGATAACTAGCTGTTTGATTAGATTGTAATTCTTTGTGATTAGACTGTAATGCTTAACACTGAACACTGCCACTGACTCTTATTTTCCCACGACGAGGTTGATCAAGGAGCTGCAGGCTCAGGCGATCGCGCATGCATGCGTAAGCTGACGGGAGGGTGATTGGTTGTCCCCTTCGATTGTTTGATAATGTGACCATGTACTCACGTACCATCCAAATCTCAGCCAGCAGCGTGAATGTGATAGTGCACGACTAATCACGGGGGCACCGTCACACCAGTCACAACACACCACAGCAAACTTTCTCATGCCATCACCTTTTTTTTTTCAGGGTGCCGCCCAATCAGGCACAGCATACGGAGATGGTACGGTCGCGGTTGGTTCAGGGAAGATGATATTACCTAACCTTAATCCAGCTAGATTGGTTAAACCTGTTTAATTTGTGTCTGATTATCAACCTAGTTAATTGCACTCTGAACTAGTGATGATTGTCTATCCTAGCCTCAAAACGAAAAACCCAAGAATTATAAAGGTGTAAATGACGCCCAAAGCCCCAAATGGTTTAGAAGATGGTTTTGGAACTATAGCATGTAAGGTGACTACCATGCGGTGACCGGCCCACATGTAAGTGTCTCATTAATTGTTTCATCTTCTTATATCTTCTATCCACATTTCTCTCTTTCTTTCGCACCCTCCCCTTGTAGGTAGCGTTCCTTGCAGGCTAGCTTAATTGCCCTCTCATGCTTGCTCGGCCAGTTACCCTCCCTCTCATGCCAATTTTCTCCTTTCTATTGACCAGTTCCTCATCTCATCAATTTAATCTCACCCTTGCTGACTACCTTATCCAAGTTGACATGTCCTTCCCCTATATATCCTCATGGGTGTTTCTCGAGCCTTGGTCTCTTGCACTTGACTATCATGCACGTGACATGACTTCCCTTCTACATTAATCTCCTTTCATGCTACGATCTTGTATATTGAGGGCAAATCGCTTTGGGTTGAGTTTTTTAGTTTCCATAATAACTTATTGCTACAAGGGACACAAGGGACATGCTGATCAATTAATTTCATATATATCGATTGTATAAAAAATTGTTCGTCCCTGCAAAGCTTCAAGCAGAATGCATGACTCTGTTGCTCAATATGGACATTGCTTGCATCATTCACCAAGGTACGCAGAAGAGAGTTATTTTGATGCTGCCAAACCTTCACACTTTTTTTTTTCTTTCTTATCTGCTTCTCTCATCTTACATTACTTTATGGGAGCCGCTCCGACCCAGTCACCTGGGTCACGCGCACACCTCGCTCGGGCCCAAACATCGGCGAGCGAGCGGCGCGGCCCAGGCAACTAGGTTTGAGAAAAACCATTACTTTATATAGGTCATGTGCTTACATGCAGCAGCCATCTCTTTGATTGCCCCTATAACGTCCTAACTATAGTAAACACCACAACTAACAGCTATCTTAACTAGACACTATATAGTAAACGCATGTCAACTATTGCTATTATTTCCCCTGGTAAACTTTAAAGATTATTTCAACAGATTTTATGCCGTCCTCGTCACCGAACGGTTAAGAGTTGATGAGAAAGCAACAAGGATCGATGGGACTAAAGCCTTGCGATCTCCTGTCCTTGGAAACATGGCCAGCGTACTGGAGATGCTAGCCGTGCAGGCCTTTCGCCCGTATGGCTGCGGGTCTACGGCCGGGCGGTGGGAAAGGGGAATGGATGGTGTCGTTGAACATCGGAGAACGAACGAGCGAGCGAGCGAGCGAGCGGAGGGCGAAGACAAAACACGGAAGAAGACACCCGCGCTGGCCATGGCAGCTAGCAGCAGCAGCATCGGTTTTTTTACCCTTCTCTTTTTTTCTTTCTTTCTTTCTTATATATATACGGGCATGCGTGATTGCTTTGAGCCATGGGACAGGGGCGTGATGATAGTGTCGCCGTACTTTGCATCGGATTGATTCAAACGGGGAAGAAGATAAAAGCAAGAAAACTAGGCCCTGCTTCCCGGCAGGCATGGCAGGCGGCCAAAGGGGAGGGCGTCGCGTCGGGCGTTTGGCCGGCCAACGCCATGCACCCGGGTGAATCCACCGCGGAGATTCTCTTCCATGATTGGGGGTGCAAAGCTCCATCGGTCTTCTCCAAGGAGGATTTATATGGGTGGACGTACGCAGCGCATCGTGCATTCGGTTCCATTGGGTTAGCGTGCCATCGATCTTCTGGTTGGCTTTCCCTCACTCGGCATTTGATTGGCTCCATAAACCCAGATTAGAGGGGATGGGTTAATAGGATAGTATATGTTGCTGTAGAGTTGTGAAATTTTAGATGCTTGTCGCTCTTTATTTCGACGATATATATATAGGTTTAAATCGTGCATATGATTGGCGAATGAGTAACAAATTTCTAAACTTTCAATTCTGCAGCGGCATGTGTCAATCTAAATTACCTAAAAAATAGAGGATTTAGACATCTCGACACGTGGCAGGGCTTGAGAGAAATTTTAACGTGGTCAAGTCGTTGAATGACAATGTCCATATGCAGTGAAATTAGACAGGGCCGTTGCTAGATTATCCAAGTTTGGAGGGGCCAAACAAACATAATATGTTCTAAATCCTCGTATATAGTGGAACCTAGCTAATTGCATATTATAAAAGAAAATAATTCTCGTAGAAAGGCCGAAGCCCATGCTAGCCCTGACGAAGCTCCGCTCCTACTATGACGAGCAAGTTAATTTAGTGAAAAAGGGTGGAAAAGGCAGTTGGCTCGATAAATTTTTATAGTACATTTGTGGTTGATAAAAAAAGTAATTGGATCCATTGCTAAGAGCATCCCCAGCAGGGGCATCAAATAGAACTGCATCGCTACAATGAATACCATTCTGAGAATTCCACGCAGTATCTTTTGCTCTTCACGCCGCTTCCCTCACCGGTTTGGTTCAAAAAATTTTGAAGTAGAGGCTCAAGTGATGAGGCTGGTGGGGATGCTCTAAAGACATTTATATGGAATATGAAAATTTAAGAGGCACCAATATCTCCGATATTATTATCAGTTTTATTAGCAGATGATCAAGTGATTTTTAAAATACAAATTTAAATCGAAAATGCAATTATATGGACGTCCAATTGGTATCAGACGCTCTGCCAATGGGCTAGCCCAACCGTGATCTATATATTTTGGGCCAATGGACTAGTGGAACACATATGCCTTCTCTCTCTCTATTTCACACAGCCAACACACATACAAGAGAGGAGAGGATGAACTAAACATCATCGACATTACCGGCACCACTTAGCCTCATATCCAACGGTGCCACCATGATCGTTTTGCCGCCCGTCGTCATCCTTATTATTTATTGGTAGCCGCGGAGGTGCTCACACTGCGACGACGTTAGCTAGGAGGATGTGCTTCGTCTAGCTAGGGCTCCTCGCTGGTGGTCACGGTGGCGCTTGCCACCATGACGAGGATGAGGAGCACCGGCACTATGAGGTAGGAGTTTGATGGCATGGATGGTTGTTGGTTTCTTCGAGTGTCTCTGCAAGTGAATGGTCTGGGCTATTAATTGATATGGTGCGTGGATTGAGAGATGGTTAGCTTCTACAATATCGAGACATGGCGACATTTTGATTTAAAAATACCGCAACATTTTGATCAAAGTATTGCAACAACGTTTGATTTTTAACTTTTGATTGAACATCCGATCCGTAGTCACTCCCAATTTAAATACGCTAAAAAAGCTAAAAAAACTCGTATTTCCGGGTTTGCTGGCCACTACGGAACAATGAATATTTGTTTTCCCGTCACTTTCTTCTCGCATTTTTACGATCCAGGAAGAGCTGGCATTCATTCTTACAAGCTTCCCGTCATCTTCCAATATGGCTTTCTCTGGCAATAATACAAAATGGCCGTGGAAGCTAGCTAGCCAGCGGGCCAGTCACCGAAAATTCTATTTGCTGGGCACACAGGGGCGCACAGTCGCACACTGGTGCATGCTTGCCATGTGCGGCCGGATTATCACGCCATACCGGCCGGGTGCAAAACGAAATCAGGCAAAAAAAAAAAAAAAAACTCGATCCGCCCACATGGCATCCATGCTCCAGCTGCGTGTGCCGGCTGCGACGGAAGCGTACGTACAAAGTATGAGAATTTTTGTCACTTTTGCGGCTAGCTCCATCGAAGGCGGCGTGCGTTAACCCATGTCGACTCCATGATCCGAGTATGGAGACAGGCACTGTTGCAGGCCTGCAGTGCGCGAGCAAGCTTGCTGTTGCTTTTCTTTTTTATAAGTTGTATTTAGCCCAGGAACAGTTGCTTTTCTTTTTTTAAGTGCCCACCTATATGAGCTATCATTAAAATTGTCTCCAAACCTTGCGTCTGTAAGCCGAAAGTAAACACCCTGTGAACCCATGGGGCCTTAATTATTCCACTTATTTCTAGATACATGCACCATCATTTTTTTTAGAAAAAGATGAGGTTACCCATAGACATATATATATATTACTCAAAAAGATATATCCAATGTACAAAACCATCCAATAATGGCACATCCAAAGAATTCACTCGCTCTCTGTTGTAGAAGGGGACACCCACCCTCTACGAATCAGCGAGAGAGGCGTGTCGGTGTAATGAATACCGGGGTACAAAGAGTCCTGAGAAGACAAGGCAGGCGAGGGCCCCACGCGCCAGGCGGGTGAGTGGGCGAGCCCCCTCTGAAGACCAGGCGAGGGCCCCACGCGCCAGCGGTGCGCGGGCGAGCCTCTCGAAGACCAGGCGAGGGTCCCACGCGTTAGGTGGGGCCCGTGGCGAGGAACGCTGCGCAGGAGTCTTCGTGACGGCGGCTCCCGCTGCGAAGGGACGAAGCGCATTTAACGCGACATCACGCGCGATAGACAACAAGAAATGATTATCGCTCTGATGACCCTTGCGTGTCCGAGCGGTTGTCACCGTGGGCGCAGAAGAATTGACCGGCAGAGAGAAGGTTTGCTTGAGGAGGCCGCCTGCCGAGGAGTAGTGGGGCCCCACCCGCAGCCTCACCAGTGGATCAGTCGGTGGGTGGCCATCGGGCGGCACGCGAGGGCGAGCCATGGGCGCGCGGCAGCGCAGCACGTTGCCTCTTCTGTCGTGTCTTGTCGATTACCGAGAGTATCAGATCGCTTACCCCTCGCTCTCTCCGCCAGCTCAAAGCTTGTATAAAAGGAGAGGAGAGAGAGGAAGAGAAAAGGTTGCACAAGCATAGGTTCTCAACACACGCAGCTCACAAGCACCTCAGAAACACATTCCCATTTCAACCACAATCGAAAAAGAGCTAAGGCTCAAGCAGAGTAGGACTATTACCCGCGAGGGGTCCGAACTCAGGTAAATCTGAAGTCGCTCTTCACAGTGCCGACGCCAAATCGAACCGAGCTTGATCGAGTTGGCTAGCGACTAAAAATCTGACCAGGTGTGATCCGCAGCGGTTGAGCGGAGAACACGCCGCCGAGCGCCGCTGTAGGTGCGCTAGCATCGGTTCAAACTCTTGACCCTTCTTCAGCGGCGATGGCGGAGCAAAGCAATCGCGATGGAGCAGAAGCGGCCGCTAGAGCCGCGCCACGAGTCGGCCGCGCGATGGCGGTGGATCACCCGGCGGTAGCCGCCGCTTAGGGTCGGAACCTCGGCGGAAGCGATCGCCCGGCCAAGTTAGGCGGCGCTGGCCTTGGAGGAGTGCACGCCAAAGACAAACCTCCATGCGGCGTGGCCTTGCCGAGAATCCATCGTTCCGGTGACTCGGACTCCCGGCGCCGCCGTGGTTGGCCAACCTTGCCCGCTTCGTCGATGCGCGCCAAGGCGGTGGTGCAGTTTTGGGGCGGGGAACCGTGTTTCCGCTTCCTCCGTTCTTTGTTGCCCTCGCCTCCTCTCGCAGATCTCCGGAGGGGAGGGCGGGCCAAGACGACAAGAGCGCGACCCTCACGGGGCTCGGCCGGGCAGCGTCGCAGTGGCCGTGATCTCCGGTCCCATCTCGAGGACCGCCACTTGTCGATGGAGAAGACTCGCGGACAAGCTCCGCAGGGTGCGACCGAAGCGCGATCACATTGCCGCCGCCGCACGCTGGGACCAGCAAGAGGGCTCCCGCAGAGCTGCCCGGCCAGCGAGGGTGGCGCTTCTTGGCCGCCCTAGGCGACGGGGCGGCGGGCGAGGACGCGTCCCAGAGCAGGAGGCTCCCGCGCCGGTGCCGCGCTTTTAGAAGGAGCTGCGCCAAGTCCAAAGACCGGAGGTTCCGGCCCACCCCCATCGAAAAGTATGACGGCTCCACCAACCCCGATAAGTTTTTGCAGATCTACACGACGGTGATGCAGCCGACAGAGGGTCGGGAAGGTTCTGCGAACTACTTCCCGCGTCCTCACCGGAGCCGGCTCGGGCTCATGAACCCGCCCCGAGTCCGTGGGGTCATGGAAGGAGCTTCTCGAGCTCTTCGTCACCAACTTCCAGGGCACCTTCGAGCAGCCCGGGGTAGAAGACGACCTCCACAATGTGGAGCAGAAGAAAGGAGAGTCGCTGCGCGACTATATTCGGCGCTTCAGTCAGGTCCGCAACACCATCCCTGACATCTCCATCGACGCCGTGGTCACGGCATTCAGGAGCGGCGCCCGAGACCCTAAGGTCAAGGAAAAGATGGCCACCCGCAAGATCAAAACGACAGAGGAGTTTTCACCTTGGCGCGACAAGTCGCCCTTCAGCGTGAGCTCGCGTCACCGGCCGCGCTGGCGGGGACAGCATGGGCGGCGAGGCCGACCTCGAGGAACCCCGCGGCAAGGACAAGAAGAAGCGCAAGGCGGCCGAGACCGACAGGTCATGGCCGCCGAAGCGATAACGACGACGACGACGACGGCGCCAGCCGCCAAGAATGGGCGCGCGGGCGAAAAGAGGAGGAGGTCGCGGCGCCGGCGGGTACGGTCCTCGTAGGGACGGCCGGGCGGCGGCTATGGCGATCGCCGTGTCGCGACGGCCCCAGCGCCGCGACGAGGGCGAGACCGTCGCCCGTGGAGTGGGACGGAAGGCCTTCTTCGTCCCATTCACCGCAATAACTCCCACGACTTGGCATATTGCCATGTCGTTAGCAAGATGGTGGACAAGCGAGTCCACGAGCAACAAAGCAGCAGCAGCAGCGTCCGGCGATGGCAAGGGCAAGGAGGCGGCTTCGCTTGGTTTTCAGCAAAGCGGAGCGCCGGTTGCCGCCATCCACGGGCGGTTCGCCACCTATCCGCCCCACGCCAGCTTTAAGCGTGCGATGAGGAAGTGTCGCCGCCGCTACGGCTTTGGGTCAGCAAGGCACCGGCGTGGTCGAAACGACCCGATCGCGCTCGATCAAAGCCAATCACCCACCAAGATCCGCCGCCTCGACATCTCCCGATCGTGGCTGCGCCCACGGTCCGGAATGTAAAGCTAGGGCGGTGCCGGTAGACGGAGGAGCTCCCTCAACCTCCTGTCCGCCCGGGTCGCCAAGGCGCTCCAGATCCAACAGCAGAGCTTCGCCCAACACTCCTGTTCTTGCATCGCGCCGGGCCGAGTCCGTTCATTGGGCGTCGATCCTCACGGCGACGCTTGAGGTTCGGCAACTTCCGCACCGAGATGCTCGAGTTCGAGGTGGCGGACTTCGACCTCCCCTACAACGCCATACTAGGTCGGCCGGCGCTGACCAAGTTCATGGCGGTTTGCCACTATGTGTACATGGTGGTGAAGATCCTGGGGCCAGCTGGCCCCATCGTCTTGAAAGTGGACCATCCGGAGACGCTCCGCTGCGACAAGGACGCTCTCGCTTTGGCGGGGGCGATCGGTGTCTAGAAGGCCGAGGCTTCGACTTTGGGAGCTCCTCCGGCGAAGACCCGTGCATCCCCCGGTTCGTCCGCGGAGGTTAAGGCGGTCTCCCTAAGCGAGTCAGACCCGGCGAAGACCGTTCGGGTGGGCGCCTCTCTCAGCGCCAAATAGGAAGGCGCGCTCGTCTTCTTCATCCAGTCTAACGTAGACATGTTTGCGTGGCAACCGTCCGACATGGCTGGGGTCCCCAGGGAGGTGATTGAGCACAAATTGGCGACGTTCCCGGCGCCGACCGGTCATGCGAAGGTCCGAAGCGCCGGTGGAGCGCCAGAAGTTATCCGCCAGAGGTGGACAAGCTCTTAAGGCGTGGTCGTCCGCAGTTGTCGCCCATCCTAGGTGGCTCGCAAACCCCGCCTCGCTAAGAAATCCAACGGCGTTGGAGGATGTGCGTGACTTCACCGACCTCAACAAGGCGTGTCCGGCGATCCAGACCAGCGCCCGCGCATCGATCTCATCGCCGACTCAATCTGCGGGTGCGAATAAACAGTGTTTTCGGATGCGCATTCGGTACCACCAGATTAGCATGGCCAAGAAGATGAAGACAAGATCGCCTTCGTGGCGCCCATGAGCGCTCATCGCTACACAAGAATGGCGTCGGATCAAGAATGCAGGCCCAACCTATTAGAGGGCCATGCATATCGCACACCGCCCCAAATAGGGCGAAAACCCGAGGTGTATGTCGATGATCCGTGGTGAAGTCCAAGAAGGCGGAGGAGTTGATCGGCGACCGAAAGAAACCTTCGCCAACCCGAGGAAGCATCAGATCGCTTAATCTCGAGAAATGTGTGTTCGCCGTTCCGCTGGGCAACCGCCGATTCCTCGCTCCCGTAGGGGGATTGAGGCGAACCTCGACAAGATCGCAGCGATCGAGAACATGAAGCCCCGACACGACTTCGCAGATGCAAGGTGCTTGGTGGGTCGCTTGACCTCCCCGGGCCGCTTTATAGCTCGCCTGGGGATAAAAGTCTCCCACCGCCAAGCTCCTAAAGAAGACCAACCAGCCGAGTGGACGGCGGAGGCGCAGGAGGCGCTCAACGGTTCAAGAAGTATCTCACTTCGCCTGTCTGGTCGCCCCAGACCGGCGAGCCACGATCCTCTACGCTACGGCAAACCCTCAGCGGTCAGCGGTGTGTCGGTGGCGGAAAGAGAAGGCGTTCAAGGCCCCATTTACTACGCCGGCAAGGTCCTCCACGACGCCAAACAAGGTATTCACAAGACCGAAGATGCTCTACGCCAGGCCGACGGCGTCCCGAAGCTACGCCACTACTTCCGGGGCGAAAGTCACGATCCCGACCAAGTATCTCTTGCAGAGATCCTTTCAACCGCGAGGCGACGGGTCGACGCTGCGGGCCATGGAGCCGCAGAGATTCGATCTCAAGTTCGCCCCGAACGGCCATCAAAGGGCAAGCTCGCGGAGTTCGTCAACAATGGACTCCGCGGACACAGAGCCGAAGACACCCCGCACCCTCGCCGTGGACTCTCTTCGACGGCTCATTCCGGCCGGAGGGGTCAATGGGCGTCGTCCCGGTGTCTCCCACCGGGCGATGTCGTCCGGCACTGGTGGTGCTGGACTTCCGCGCCACCAACAACGCCGCGAATATGAAGGACCGCTTGCCGGGCTTAGGTGGCTTTCACCTTTGGCATCCGGGCGGCTACAAGTAAAGGCGACTTTCTCCGGTCATCAACCAGCGAGGAAGGATTTCTCCCGCCGATCCCGCCATGGCGGCCTACCCGCGGAGGTGCGCCGTTGGAGTGGCACTTTGAGGGTTTGGGCTTGCACGCCCTCGCCGCGACAACTACATGGCGGATGAATCGCCCTGCATTGCCTCGCCGAGGGCACTGCTCCGCCGGGTCTTTGAAGAAAGACTTACGCGCCCGTCTGCCGCAGCCTCCACCTCGGCAGGACGACGCTTCGACGCAGCCCCACTTCGAGGAGACGCCACCAATCTCGCCGCAGCCCCGGCTGGAGGGAGGAGGCGAAGAACCGCCGAGGCGGTTGAGGCGAAATGCAAGGCCAGCGGAGTACGCCGCGATAATGTATGTAACGCCGCCACACTCGTCCGGGAAGGTCGCGGATGGATCCGATCTCAGCCTACCTACGGATGGAGTGATCTCGACGATGACGCGCTTACCGAGAAGATAGTGCGCAAGGCCAAGCGCCACGCCGGTAGGTGGGGACTCAGACGCTGTGGCGCAAACGGAGTTCTACCGGCGCGCCACTCGAAGCGGGAGTGAAATTCTCTCGAGATCCATGGAGGCATGTGCGGAGCCATTCGGGAGCCGGGCGTTGGTTGGAAAAGCTTTCGCCACGGCTTTATTGGCCTCATCGCCTCCGTGATGCCTTCGAATCGTGAGGAGATGCGGCGTGCCAATTCCATGCTAAGCAGATCCACCGACCGCCCAGCGCCGCAAACCATTCCGCTTCTCGCCGTCTCGCGTCCGGGGCCGATATCTGGCCTGCTTCGCTGGGCGACCGGAGGTTACACACATCCGTTCGCCGCCGCCGACAAGTTCACTAAGTGGGTTGAAGCTCGCCAGCCCGGCGATCACATCCGCAGCGGCTATCAAGTTTATGAAGAGCATCTTCGTCCGGTTCGTGTCGCCAATGTAATCATCATCGATAACGGCGCCGCTTCAAAGCGCTGATTTCAAGACTAGTGCGAAGAGTTGGGTACTGTTGCGTGCCGCCCGCTGCACATCCGAAGAGCAATGGGCAAGTGGAGCGGCGAACGCGAAGTACTCAAAGGACTCAAGACAAGGGCGCTTCGACGCTCGAGAAGCGTGGTGCGCTGGGTCAAGAAGTCCCCACTCGGTTGTGGGCGCCGCGACAACTTCCAACAGAGCCACCGGCGAGACCCCTTCTTCCCGTGTATGGCTCGAGGCGGTGTTCCCATCGAGCTCGCTTTGGGTCCCCAAGGGTGGCGGCGTTCAGCGAAGATAAAGACTCGACCGCGTCAGACGGCGTGAATCTCCGGAGGAGATCCGAGACAGGCGGCGTTCCGGCCGCCAAGTATCAACAGCATCGCGCCAAGCAAGCAAGGCGGTGTGTGAGAACACCGGCAATGGATTTACCTCGCTTCTGCGAAAATCCAAGCGCAGCGGGCGCAATAAACTGCCTCCCCCGTGGGAGGCCCTTCAAGGTGGTCTCGCCTCCCGCCCAGTTCGGCCAGCTCAGATTCGAGGATGGTCGCGAATTGGCGAATACTTGAACGCCGAGTACCGAGGAAGTTCTACCAGAGGTAGCAGCCCGAAGCCTTTTTTGGCCTTCCTTTGGAGCCGAGCGGCGAGGTCTTCTTCCTTCACCGCCACGGGGCAGATTGTACAAAGCCATCTTCAATAAGAGATAAGTTCGACCCTTGTGGGCATCTGCTTTTTTCGCCTCAAGTCCGTTAGAAAGCATTCATTGAAAGTCGGTAGCGAAAAAGTACTTAAGACAGATGGCCCCTTAGTTGCAAGGATTAACGCCACGACTCATGGTTACGAGGCGGGCGACGGAAGGCGGGTTCTAGCCCGGTGTGTCGGCTCGGTTCAGGCAATGCGCCAACAATGCACCGTCGACCAGACCACTTCCGAAGCTAAGTGCTCGCCACGCCGACGCCTAGGGTCGGTTCAAAAAGAGGCCATAAGGGTTGAAGTAACCAAATGCCCGAGGAAAAAGCGCCCACTTTCAACAGTAAAGCTCGCCTAAAGCTTTTTACGATCGCTGGCTTAGCCTTAAAAGGTCTCATAGAAAGCATTCACGAAAGTCGGTAGCGAAGTACTTATGGTCGATGGCTCCTTAGTTGCAAAGGCAAACGCTTATAACTTACGCTGGTGCGAGGCGGCGACGAAAGGCGGTTCTAGCCCGTGTGTCGATTCGGTTCAGGCAATGCGCCAACAAATGCACCGCGACTAGACCACTTCCGAAGCTAAGCGCCGCCACGTAATGTTTAAGCCGGTTGCGAGAGGCCATAAGGGTTGAAGTAACCAGATGCCTAAGGAAACAGCGCTCACTTGCGGCAGAACGTTCAGTCTAAAGCCTTTGGCGGTCAGGTGCCCCAGTTCAATTTCGCAAGCTAAAATTGTGCGAAGTTCAAGTGAGACTCACAACAAAAGAGCAAAAGTTTGTTTGCATTGATAGGCAACATTTACAAGGCAAAATAGACATGGGAGTTTCGCTACTCCTCCTCGTCTTCGTCTTCCGCTGGAGCGGCGCCGCCCATCGTGGATACGTGGCGGGCGGCGGTGTCAACCCGCTACCGCCGATCCGTCCAGCTTAGCGCTAAGGGCTCCCGATGGCGGCGCCGAGATCAAACGCGCGTCTCGAGCAAGGCGCTTGCTCAAGATGAACTGCGCTGCTTCAAGAGCGCTTTGGCGACCGTCTTCGACGCTTCAAGTCCGCAACGCCACCGGAAGACCGCGCAGGCTTCGGGCGGCTCGTCCCACGGGCGCCAACAGATCGCGTAATTGCCTCCTCCAGCCGGTAATACAAGGTAACGCCTTGATGGATGCGGCGCCCGGAAGCCGTGGTAGGCGGTGCCCAAGATGTCGGCGAGGGTTCGAGGCGCCGAAGTGTTCCAAGCGAGGTCTTCGATCCGCTTACGGCCGAGGCAAGCGGCGGCTTACGCCGCACTCGCGAATCATCGCCTTCGCTTGGGCGGTTTTTGGCCAAGGCCCGCCAGCAGCTCACCGGCGGATCGCCCGCCAAAGCAAGGGCTTCCTCCCGTTGCCCAGTGCGGGAGAGGGTGCGGCGCCTCGGGCGAGCGCCTTTACGCCGGGCGGTCACGGCCGAGATGGCGGCGGCGCCAGCCGACGCGGTGGCGAGGGTTCTCCGCCGCGGCGCCGCGAACTCTCCGCCGCCGCTGAAGCGCCCCGCCGAAGGAGCGGGCGGCGTGCTGAGTCTGGCGAAGTCGCGCGAGCGGAGCTCGATGCCCCGGCCGTCCGCCTGTTCCAAGAAGGACAAACAGGTTCGTATGCAAAAACATGTAGCATACTAACCCTAATGCGAAATGTGCGTAAGCGCAGGGAAAGCCAACCTGAAGTGGCGCGCCCTCAAAGCGAAAGCTGAAGGGGGGAGCGCCAAGTCGCTGATTGCGGAGGCGGTGGTGGCGCGTCGTGGTCACCGCCGGCAGCTACCGCGCGAGAGCTGCCGGTGGAGGGAGCACCAAGCCAGCGGGCGGAGGCCGGGCAGCGTCGAAGCGCCGCGCAGAAGCGCCGGCGTAGAAGGAGCGGAAGAAATCGCACAGCGGTGCGCTTCGAAGAGTCGCCGCTCACCCGTGGCGGAGCGGCGGCGGTAGCAGCAGGCCTGGCCGGAGGGGGCCGGTGGCGGCGAAGCTCAGATCGGAGGGCGAGTCCTCTTTGGGCTCGCCGCCTCCTCTTCGCTGCCGCCCACGGCGAGGATGAGGCGGCGCTTCCGGAAGCGCTGTCGAGTCGGCCGCCACGGCAGAGGTAGCGGCGGCCGCGAGGCTTGGGCGGTCGCCGAGGCGGATCGCGATCTGAGTGGCCCCGTGCCACTTGGACCGCAGGACCGAGACCTCCATGGGGGCAGCGACGCAAGTGTTGGTTGCGCCCCGTGATCCCGCCGCAGAGGGGAGGATGCTCGCAGCAGCGGGTGTCGGCGGTTGGTGGGGCGAGAGTCCCGCCACCATCCCGAGCACGCCGTCCGCAAGACGCCCCCGTGGTCGGGCGAAAGAAGAAAGGAAGCCGTAAGGTCGGCAAGCAAAAGATTCCAAGAAAGACAGAGACCCAAAAGACTAAAGAGCACTCACCGCCGAGGGCGACGCGACTCCATCGTTGTCGCCATAGTGCATCCAAAGCGGGCGAGTCTCGCGCGAGCGCGGCGTAGTCGGCCGCCGCAAAAATCCGCCGCGACGAGGGTTCCGTGAGCCCACGGCGGCGAAGATCGACGATCGCGCCAAGATCAACCCTCAGCCCGCTGAATCGTCGGCGTAGCCCCCGTTGGCGGTGGGCTCCGCGACCCTCGTGAAGAGAAAGATCGCCGCAGCTACCGGAGTCCTCCACGCATGACCATTGTCGGTGCCGATCCTTCCAGCTGGACTTGGACGCGACAGGATGAAGACGGCGGTTTCATGGAGCGTGAAGTAGCAGCCCCGAAGGCCCCGCGACGGGCGCGGCCTCGCGGCAAAGACGAAGAGCCGGCGCCAGAGTGGGAGGTTTGGCATCGCCCCCACGAACATCTCGCAGAGGTGGACGAAGATGGCCGCGGAATGATGGAGTTGGGGAAGGTGCACCGCCGGATCTCGTAAGGCGAGCACCCTCAAGAAAAATTCAGAATACGGCGGATGAGCCCGCCACGCCGCCAGACGAAGGTGATAATCTCCCGTCGCGAGGGCTCGGCGCCATGGTGCTGTGGCGAACCGGGCGGCGGTTGGCGGCACGAACACTTGAAGCCGCCTCCGCGTCTTCGGGCGGCAGAGGTGGGAAAACCTGCCCAGTAACGGCGCTTCTTCACGGCGATCCTTGCTGCGCTTGGGCGCCATTGGAAAGCGGTGGAGAAGTTGGCGAAGAGAAAGAAGGCTCGTGGTGGCGCGAAGGAGGCAATTGACGCTTTGTGAAGACTTAGCGTATGGAAGGATTAACCGCAGCGGTCGAGAGAAGTATTTATAGGCGTGGGGCGCGAGCACGACGGTTTGATTTCGCCTTCACGCGCTGCACCATCATTGCCCCCGCGCTTTTGGTTTCCCGCGGCGCGAGTTCCCAAGGAAGATCGTGTGCGAGATGGAGAATCAGCGACGGCGCGCAGGGTGGGCCCCCACGATTTGTCTCCGCCGCACTGTAAACGGAAAGTGTCCGCGCGACGGTTCGCGATCATGGTGGACCCGGCTACCGCGGTGTAATGAATACCGGGTACAAAGAGTCCTAAGAAGACAAGACGGCCCCACGCGCCAGCGGGTGCGTGGGCAGCCCCTCTCAAGACCAGCGAGGGCCTCACGCGCCCGGCGGGCGCGGGCGAGCCCCTCTCAAGACCAGCGAGGGTCCCACGCGTCGGGGGGCCCGCGCGCGGGAACGCGCAGAGGAGTTCAGACGGCGGCTGCCTCGCCGCGAAGGACGGCGCGCATTTAATGCGACATCACGCGCGGATAGACAAATGAAGAAATGATTATCGCTATGATGACCCTTGCGTGTCCGAGTGGCCGCCACCGTGGCGCGAAGAATTGACCGCAGAGAGAATGTTTGCTTGAGGAGGCCGCCTGCCGGGAGGAGCAGTGGGCCCCACCCGCAGCCTCACCGGTGTGATCAGGCGGGTGGGTGGCCACCGGGCGGCACGCTGAGCGAGCGCCATGCGGGCGTGAGGCAAATGCACGTTGCCTCTTCGTCGTGTCTTGTCGATGTATCGAGAGTATCAGATCGCTTACCCCCTCGGCTCTCTCCGCCAGTTCAAAGCTTGTATAAAAGGAGAGGAGAGAGAGGGAAGAGAAAAGGTTGCACAAGCATAGGTTCCGAACACACGCAGTTCACAAGCACCCTGTAAACACATTCCCATTTCAACCACAATCAGAAAAGAGCTAAGGCTCAGCAGGAGTAGGACTATTACCCGCGAGGGGGTCCGAACCTGGGTAAATCTGCGAGTCGCTCCTCGTTGTGCCAGACGCTCAAATCGATCCGAGCTTGATCGAGTTTGCTAGCAGACTAAAAATCTGACCAGGGGTGTGATCCGCAGTGGTTGAGCGAAGAACACGCCGTCAAGGTGAATGAGCTAGAAGAGAGCCAAGGAGGCGTCTATCCGGAGGAAGCCTCGCTCCTTCGGAGCGAAGCAACGGCGGATCAAGGAAGTGCAAGTCTAAGAGAAGCTTCGCTCCCTCGGAGCGGAGAAACGGCCGACCAACGGAGTGCATACCCTGAGGGAGCCTCGCAGTGTCCCTCGGGAGCGAGGCGAAGCGGGGCCGAGGCTGGTGCATTCAGGACCAGAAATGCCCAAGTCCAAATTGCGAAGCGGAGATAGTTGCGTGGAGGCCAAGAAGACCAGGGAACAGCAAGTACGGCCTGTTACAGTTGCCAGGAATCATATCATGTGTCAGGGGGATACGACAGCTGGCCGTAACAACCAGCATCGAATGGCAGAGAGATCATGATTCGTTGTAACAATAGGGTCCCCCTTGTAATCACCTTTCTATCCCTGCTTGAGATAGAAAAGTGAGGGCAATTGAGTCTAGGCCAGGATCCCGAAGGTGTTTTTCCTTCAATACCCTCAGGCATAGGGGGCAGGTTGAGATCTAGAAGGTCTTTTCCTAACAAAGTCTCTATTGCCCTTACTTTATTCCCTCAACGAAGGGTTGTATTGGATGATGTAAATTTGCCCCATACTATAAATAGGGCCCCCCACAATAATAAAGGATAACCTACAGTTCATTACAGGATAGCCACCTTGTGATTGCTCAGCTTTCCTAAGCTGCTTCGCGAAGTACGTCACGTTGCTTTGCGGGGTAACCTCTGACAAATCTGTTGTTTGGCTTGGGCCAACGACACTCTCGTACGAATAACCTGCATCCACGAGTGAATTTTGGACGCTATGAGTGACATGGATTGCAAATTTAAGCAAAAAAATATTGTCATTTTGTCGCAGTGAAATATGCCAACAAATAAGGGATAAGAGCTTCTTGAAGATTGATCGGACTCTAGGTTAGCTCCACGAAGCGCTCCAATCATAATAGACAATCTTGTGATATTACTAGAATCGAAAGCTTCAAAAGGGTCCATATATCTTTTGCAGCCGAACATTAAATGAAGAGATGAAATAAAGTTTCTTTCGAACTGAAGTGACAGAGAGCAGGCTACACACCCATTACGAATGCCGTTTCAACGGAGAAGGCTTCGAGTGTTCAACTGATTGAGTAAGATCAATCACAAAAAGATTTTATGTTTGAGTTAGATTGCTGCTCTTCCAGACAATGTTGTAAGTATTAAAAGGCAAGTTATTTGATGTGACATTCATATAAAACCTTTTGGTTGAATAATTATCATTTTTCAAAATATAACTCCATGAGTATCATGTTGATCAAAGGTTAGTTGTCAAATAGCGTGTAAGCGTGTAAAAGGTCTATAATTTTTGTAGGCCTTTGTTGCTTCATGATGTTGGCAACAAACCATCCTTTTGATTTATAACTATTGAAAAGAAAGAGACTATGGTTTTTTTTGTGGTTGCATGCAAAAAAATATATTGGGAAGTTGCTTGGCTAGGGGTGCACCAAGCGAGAGTCCACCCAAAATCAAGTTATTTCCCATCGCGCATAACAAAAGAACAATTGGCTAGAAATTTAGACATAAGTTTCAAGATGTCATGCCACCAAAGGCTTTTCTTGGGAACAACATTATGAGAGAGCAAGTAGGGGCAAAGAACATGTCATGTCCAATGCACCCATAGAATGTCAAAACGAGTGTTTGCGAAATAACATGAGAAGCAAACCATCATCTTGTGTAGCCAGGTTAATAATGCCTAGCCCTCTCTTGCCTTTTAGGCTTGGAAATGTTCTTCCAAACAAAAAGATTGCCACAAGGCTTATGAGATCTTTTACCATACCACGTTCTTTGGCAACTTAAGAAAGCGGAGGGCAAAGGTAGGAACTTGGAATGGATAATAGAACTGCATTAACAAGTACCAATATGCCCATAAAACTCAATAGCAAACTTGTCAACCCGCTAATATCTTATCTATGTGGTTCAAGAGGGGGCAAAATTCATCTCTTGACAAGCGATGTGTAGATAGAGGCAGAACCAAATATTCGATAGGAAATCATCCAACCTTGAAACCAAGGAAACTTGCCATGCAAAGTTAATTCATCATTTGCACAAATAAGCAAAATTACTGATTTGTCGTAATTGATTTGCAGACCTGAGAACCCTTCGAAGATGTGCAACATAGACTTCAAAAACATAGTGTTGAGCTGAGATGCCTTAATCAAAACAATAGTACCATCCACATATTGGAAAATAGGAAAGTCCACACCCAGTGGCATTAGCATAGGGGGTGCAGGAGACCTTTTGAATGAACATCATTGACAAGGTCTCGAAGGATGTCTGCTATGATGGCAAATAGCAGTGGAGACAGTGGATTCCCTTGTTGAAGCCCCCTCTTGCACATTATGTGATTGTATAGGACACCATTAAGACCGATGCGTTGGTGGATGTCTGAATAGATTGTACCCAAAAAGTCCATCTAGGGATAAAACCCTTTTCCAAAGAACCTCAAGGATAGCCTCATGGGAGATTACATAAAAGACCTTCGAGAATCCAACTTGAATAGAATTGCATCGCAAAATAAGAGGCATAATAAGCAATGAGTTGTGTAACAATGCACACAATCCTAAATCGGTTCTTTCTTTGATAAATCCAATTTGATTGGCATGAATAAGGAGTGGACACATAATTTTATCCTATTAGCCATAATATTAGCTATTAATTTTAAATAGCCATTGAGAAAAGAAATTTGTCAGCAGACATTCATCAAGAAGGCTTGCTGGCTCTTAGAAATAAGATCAATGTAGGCAATATTGAGTCTTTCAACATCTAGACATCAATTTGGAAAATGCCCATAAAGAGTGTGGTGATATTTTTTGATAATATCACAACAATTTCTTAGAAAATTATTATTAAAACCATCAGGTGCATGAGATTTACTAGAAGACTACTCCTTAATTACCTGGTCTATTTCTGTGTGGGTGAAGCTATCATATAGGGATTCTAGTGCCACTGAACTCCCCAGAATATCAAGTGGAAAGTGCATATCCAAGATGGTGAAGAATATCCCCTTCAAGCTTTGAAAGATATATAGAATATTCACCTTAGAATGGTGATATGAGGAGTGATCATCTTGGGACAGAGATGTGATAAAATTGCACCAATGATTTGAGCTAGCAACAACATGAAAATACATGCTATTCTCTTTACACAATTTTACCGAATTTTGTTTTTCCCACTGCCGTCAATAGTTTCTTTGCTGCATCAAAAGGTTTTGAAGTTTCTCTCGGACCAGTTTTCTAAATCTGAATTCTACAAGGAAAGGTCTTCGCTTAGCTTCTAGTTATTCAAGGAAGTTAAGCTTTAAGACCCTAATTTGAAACACCTATTTTTTTATATGCCTTCGAAACTTCTTTAACCGTAAAGTGATACGTTTATCTACATTAGTCTCATTAGGTAACAACCCAAACCCTAATAACTCTAAGAGCTCTATGGATCTTCGCCTCGACATGAGAACGATGCCCTCGCTAGCAAATCTTTCAACAATCGGCACACCCTAAATTGTTGGTTCTCCCCCAAATTGACCCCTATGAGACCAGGTGATGCTCTTGGGGGAGTCGGATTGTTGCGGGCCATGAGATGGCAAAATCGTAGTGAACTATAACAAGTGGTATGGAGCGTCAAATCTAAAACTCGGAGTGTCTCTAGGATCGCACGGTTGTCTGGCTGAATGGGTAACATTGTTAGATTTAGTCTCACATTGGTTATTAGGTGTGGGGAGCACAACTCAAAGGTGTGACGTCCATCACCTATGAGGCGTGGACCCAAAACCTTGATTGTGGCTTTGGTTGGGCTTGTAGATATAGCAGACCCAACGGAACTTGGGACTAAGACCATGAGTAGGTCTTAGGGGCAACTTAAATGCTATTGGCCATGAATTGGAATTGTTTTTTATGGGCTCTAACAAATCCCATATCTCATCCCCTAAATCTAGGAGAGTGTTCAATCCCCAAATTTAGTGATATATATCCAATCCCATCTCCTAATTTGGTTTTCACTTGCTTTCTAGTAGGAGCAATTAAGGGTTGGCTATTAAAGTAAAATATTAATAGGGTACTCGTGAATTTAATTTATGTGATAACATTTAAAGGGATCTCTTAGACTTATTTTAGTAATTAATTAAATTTGTGGTATAGCCAATAGTGCATAATGGTGCGCTCAACCCAATCCATCTATAAGACTAGCTGATGCATGCATAGCACCACTTTTGGTTTCCAGTCTCACTTCGTCCAAGAGGATTAACCTATATTCACTACAGGAAACGTAATCAGTATCGGCGGCCGGAAAATCAGTGTCGGCGGCCAAAATATTGACGACAATCCAATGTCGACGGTAAAAAATAATCCCGCCGATAAAAGTGTATGACGAACGGCTATGTCGGCAGCATAACTAACACCGCCGACAATACGCCCAATCCATATTGCGCGGTTCCGCAAATTTTGAATTTCCCAACCCGCCATACAGGTCTATGTTGACGGCTCACGAAGGCCGACCACATTGTTTCTCGCATTGACGGTAACCTAACGTCCCGAACAGTCGCTGTTAAGTTTAGTAGATAAGTCGGTGTGTCTGCCATGTGGGGCCAACAAGGGAGAACCCACGGGTTGGGCAGCTAGGACCTATGTGGTCGGCTTTCAGAAAAACCGCCGACACAGATGGTCTATTTAGGCGGCCTTCCGTAAACCTCCGACACTTCTTAGTGCTACTGACTTGTGGGCCTCCCTGATGGAAGCACAGATTACGTATTCTGTGTCGGCGGCTCAAACATTTGCCGACCACACAGACCCATTCCCTTTTCCATTCCGACCATCCCTCCGCTCGATCTGCGGCGTTGTTTTGTGCAACGTAAGGTTCTAAGGCATGCACAATCCATAACAAGTCATTCCATATGGTTGTCAAGCCCATTGTTGCACTTTCGACACACAGTCCCTTTGTAACGCTGAGGTTGTATTGGTTTAGTAACGGACCTGTTCGGGTCAGGAATGACCTTATACAGAAAGTGTACGGAAGGGCGGGAAAACCTTATGGATTGGTATATTTTGTGTTGGGTATGCAATAAACTCAAACTTTGCCCAAAGAAATTCTTCGGATCAAGCCGAGGGTGGGTCAGAAAGCGGCGGGTGCGCGGTGTCTACCGGATCTATGTGGTCGGCCAATGTTATCCCACCGACATAGGTACCTTTTGTGGTCGGCCTCTTTTATGCCGCCGACATAGCTCGTGCAACTATGTTTCACTGGCTTGTGGGCCCCACGTGTTTGGCTGACATGGTTTCATGCAGCAGTGTCGGCGGTATATATTTGCCGCCGACATAGGTTATTTTTGTGGTCGGCGAAATTTATTCCGCCGACATAGGTCGTCGAACTATGTGTCACTGGCTTGTGGCCCCACTCTGTTGGTTGACCTGGTTTGATGTATCAGTGTCGGCTGCCGTGCTTGCTGCCGACACTGATTATTTTTTACAAAAACAGATGGCCTGTGCGCTAAGTCCTTAGACCTAGCGCACAGGCCACAGATCGATTAAACCTCCCTCCTCCGCCTTCGCCGCCGTCGCGCCCGCTTTGCTCCGGCCCCAGCGTGTCGCCGGCGTTCGCCGCCGCTCCGCCTCGGCAACCGCGCCGCTGGCACACGCCCGGTCCCCAGCGCGCCGGGCTGCCGCCGCCCGCCCAAGACGCTGCCTCCTCTCGGCGCCGCTCTCCCCGGCCGCGCCGCCCCCGCCTCAGCTCCTCCAGCCTGCCCGCCTCCCCTCAGCACGCCGCCGCCGCCGCCCGCCGGTGCCGCTGCAACCGCTGCCCAGCCCGCTTCCACCTCTGCCGCCGCCTCCTCGCCGCCTTTGCTTCGCCACCACCGCCTCCACCACCCGCCGCCACCGTCTCCACCCTTCCTTTGCGGCCGCCCCACGCCGCCGACCGCCCAGCGCCGTCCCGTGCCGCCCGTCGCCGCCGCTTTTCCCCACCGTGTCGGCCACCATCACTACCCGGCCGTGCACCGCCGGCAGCCCTCCCGTGGTCGCCCACCCCGCCGCCCGGTGGTCGTCCACCCCGACCACTACTGCCGCCGCCCGGTGGCCGCCCACCTTGCCGCCTCACCACTACCCCGCCATAGTGCGGGTCACTACGTCCGCCGCCGCCGCGCTGCCTTTCGGTCGTTTAAATGCAACGTGTTCACACATCGTGGAGGTATGGTCTAACTGTTTTGACTATAGTATTTAATATGGTAACTACCTCGTTGGTATTTCTTTGTGGACGACATTAATAGTATTAATTAAATATGCTAGTACTGTTATTAGTAAGACGTTGATTAATGATTCTACCTTGTTATTATGTTGTATCCTAAACGCAGCCATATGAAACCCGTTCGGAAGCGCTCTATAATTTCATACGGAACTCTGGCGGTGATTCGTTGAGTTTCATTATGAAATTTTTTGTGCTTCCGAGCTGTCCACGTTTTGGACAGCCTACGGATGTGCGTTTGAGTACGGTGGTCGTGGGCATGAGGTGTACGAGTTGGAATTCCGGCAGAATAACCCTATCGTTCTCCTAGTGCATAACATAAGCGGTATCGCGCACCGCCGCTGCACCGGGAGGATCGCGGGTTATTCGCCGAATTTCAATTCGCACACCTTCGCGCTCACGACCACCGTACTCAAACGCACATCCGTAGGTGGGTAAGCCCTCCTATTTAGTTAGGCTTAAACCGTTAACCGTTTAAAACTGAACTAGTATACATGCATGAACGTTATATAGTAAACGATGGAAGATCGGCGGTGGATGTACGATAGATGGAAGAAGTCTGGTCGGCACACTGATGAGTGGTTCGACAAAGTTGAGACATTCGTGGAAGATGCTTTCGGAAGATTCTCCAACTCTAATACAGCGCTTGTTCGTTGTCCCTGCGCTGTCTGCTCTAATACCGAAAAGAGGACTAAGAGGGATATTAGCGAGCACCTCTGTAGGAATGGATTTAAACCAAACTATTTTAAATGGGTATATCATGGTGAGAGAAAACGTCCGGCGTCCAGCCCTGTGGATTTTGGAGAGGGTTTCGATGAAGTTGAGGTGGACAGATTGGACGAGCTCACGGTTGATGTGGGTAGGGCTTATGATCTCTCCCCCGAGGAGGAGTTCGTGCCACTTGCTCAACAATTCGAGAATCTTCTTGGTTCTACCAAGAAGCCGCTGCATGAGTATACCGATGTGACCGTGCTCTCGGCGGTGTCACGTCTAATGGCCGTGAAAACTAAATACAACCTCTCTGGCAATTGCTTCAACGATCTTTGCAAATTGGTTGATAGCCTACTTCGATCGGACACGTAATGACTCCAAATGCATGCGAGTCAAGAAACTTCTTAGTGTGTTAGGCATGCTGTGCGAAAGGATAGATTATTGCTCAAAATTCTGCATGCTTTACCGAAAGGATGATTCTGGACTGACTCATTGTAAGTATTGCGGTGAGAGTCGTTATGTGGAAGTTAAAGGAAGAGATGGTGTGATTAGACAGACGACGGTGGCTCATAAAACCTTTCTTTTTTTCCAATCTCTCAACGTCTGCAACGGTTGTACATGTCGAAGTCCACAGCTAGGCACATGAGGTGGCACAAAGAGAAAAAACGTAGAAAGGAGGGTGTAATGATCCATCCATCAGATGCACAAGCTTGGAGGCATTTTGACCATCTACACCCTGAGTTTGCAGCTGAGCCAAGAAATGTTCGCATCGGACTTTCCACAGACGGGTTCACGCCATTCAATATGACCTCACACCCGTACTCGTGTTGGCCGGTATTTGCTATCCCATACAATCTACCGCCGCAACTCTGTTTGAAAGGAGAGTATATGTTTCTTTGTGTTATCATATATAACCGACCTCCAGGAAGAAGACTACGAGTCTCAACGAGATATGGAGCCGTTTCAAGAACGAGAGTTGTCAGGAGAGCTGTACGTCGATATTAGTGATGTGATACAACAAACGGAAGATGAAGTAGAAGAAAACGAAGAGGAAGAGACCGCAGAAGAGGAGGATGTGGAGGAAGGGGAAGAATACGAGGAAGTAGAAGAGGAAGAGGTGGAGGAAGGGGAAGGGGAAGAAACCGAAGAGGAGGAAGAGAGAGAGGAAGATGAAGCGGAAGAATTTTAGGTTTCTATGACATATACATTTATTTTGTGTCATTTACTTTCATATTCACTTATTTTGTATTATTCAATTTTGTCATTTTTGTTTGATTTGTGCAGGATGACAGGACCATTGAACAGGTTAGCGGGAACGGCGCAGAAGCTCTTTAGTTGACGAGGCAGGAGGAGTCGGGAGCACAGCACATCGGACGAGGTGGCGGCCACTGACCATCGAGTGGGGTCTAGTGACGAGGAGTTGGCCCCCAACTCGCAGGTCGGGTCAGTGGATGAGGATGTGGAGAGAGGCGGAGGGGGGAGCTCGCGTCGGACGAGGTGTCGGCGGGTGTGCCGGAGGGCTATGAGGAGGAGTTCGACTCCGAGGAGAGCAACGATGAGGGGGAGGGGGAGGATGAGGACTGGAGGAATTTATTTTCTAATGCCCGGTTGGATGAGAGCGATGAGGATGAGGATGGGGATGATGAGTGGGAGCCGGCGCCCTCGTCCTCTGGAGCCGAGTCCTCGAGCTCCAAGAGACACTATGGGCGGAATAAAATGTCAAAAGCCCCCGCAGATCCATCTCAGAGGATAGAGATACAGGTTGCCCCTGGGGACAGGTATATGTGATAACCAAGAGTTTTTAATTCGATGTCTTAAATTTTCTAACCGTGTTTTTAATTCAATTGATAACTATACGTGCAGCGGTTTGGTTTGTCTCAGCAAGGGCCCGCAGGAGCCGTGAAAGCGCCTAGGGGTGCTTCTCGTGCGCTTCTACCCGGCGAGTGGGCGAGGGCCGTGGCAACAAACGCCCTGCACTGAGTTGGAGCGACTACTACCTCGTGCAGGACGGGGAGGGAGATACTGTGGCCGATGCCGTCATCGAAGAGTTCTGGGTATAATGTTGAATTTCTTACATGTATTTTTGTGATTATAAATTTGTGACTGCATGCATATGATCATTTATTTGTTTTGTTTTAGGCGAGGTATCAGCTATCCTCTGACGCGACGGCAGAGGACTACGAGTCCTGTCGCCATGTCCTCAACAGAATGGCGACAAAGAAGGTTAAAGACGCCTTAAGGCTGGCCCGCTTAGATGCGGTGATCAAGCACCATAAGAAGAAGGGCCGACAGATGTCGAGGGGAAGGACAGCACTGGAGTACCTCGACGCCAAGCAGTATATTGATTACCGTCCAGACTGGATGGACAAGTGCCCACGCGCCTGGAGGGATCTATGTCTGATGTGGGAATATCGGAGTGGATCGAGATGTCTAAACGAAACAGGAGCAATAGGGATGCCAACCCTGAAATCTGCTCCACCTACCTTGGAGGGCTCGGCATGGGTCACATCGCACGAGACATCGTAAGTACACTTATCTTTTCTATCTACAATAATACAACTTTAAGAATATCATTAGTAAATATATCACTATTTGATTTCATATAGGAGCACGAGACTGGACTTGAGCCCTCAGGGATCGCCGTGTGGAGGATTGCACACACGCCCCGTGTCCGGCCAGACGGCACACAACCACCGATGCCGCCGATTGCCCAGGAGAAGCTTGTAAGTGACTCTCGAATCGCTTCTGTACACCTAGTTTGAGCATTTTCGAAGTAATCCCCATGTATCTCATTTGTTCGCAGGATATCTATAATGCGGCAATGAGGGAAAAGCATAGTGCCGACTGTGACCCCAACAGCATGCCAGCCGACCCTGTGCTCATATACGATGAGTTTGGTGGGAGGGCTCACGGCAGATACGGCGTCATGAACGCCGTCGTGCCGCCTGACTCGTACAAGCCCGAGGTTAGGGCCCGTCGACAGTCTGCCTCGGCTTCCGCTCGTGCCCAGCTGGACGCCCAGAACAAACTTATCGCGGAGTTGAAACAACAGAGGGAGGAGGACGAGCAGCGGTGGAAGGCGGAGCAAGAGGAGAACAACCGGCGGATGCAGGCCATACAAGAACAGAATATGTACATGATGCAGTACATGCAAAGGGTAAATAAGATCGTATAGCTTGCTTTCTAGCTAGTCATTTTGGGTTTTACAAGTTAAGATATTATATTCGCAGGTGTTCTCGGGGGCGGGGTCCTCCAGTCAGGCACAGATGACTTCTACGCCGCCGCTTGCCTTCACGCCGACGTCAGGGGCCCCGACGACACAGGCTGGCACACTTCCTCCATTCGCGCCGCCGCATTGGTTCCCTATGGTACATTTTCCACATGCTCCCGCAGCTTCTCCAGGGGTAATGCATTTAAACCATTTTGCACAACATATTCATAACAATACAGAAATGCATAAAGTTTTTCAAATTTCACCGTTTTCTCAACTATTGCAGATGTCCGGTTCAGCTACGCCTACGCCTGCGATGATTGCACCGCAGGGAGGTGACGACAGTGCCACAAGGTCGACTCCACTAGAGCAATTCGTGACGGATTTGCTTAACCCAGATCCGGACCTAGGTGGCGGTTCACAAAACCCATAGAAGTGCTTTTGTGATTTTGTATGAAATTTGTGAACGTTGAGACGATATTGTTCTATAGTTTGTGAACGTTGAGACGACATTTGTCGGTATTTGTTTTGTTTGGTGGATGTGTTTGTGGTCGAAAATGTGATATTGCGTATCTAATTATGTTTGTATGTCATTGGGTGAATCGGGGGTATGAATCTGTGGGGTATATTGGGTTATTTTGCAGGTTGAAGATGAATTTTATTAACATTTACCAGAAATTTTTTTTTTGGAAAACTACCTATGTTGTCGGCCGTCACTAGAGCCGACCACACTGATATATCCAGGAGACCCCTCCCAGCCAGAACTAATGCCGTCGGTGTCAATATAGCCGCCGACATAAACCACAACCTATGTCGGCGGTCCAACGGAAGGCCGCCGACATAGATGCCCGCATTGCAGCCTCCTCCATTGCCATGTGTCAGCGGCATCTGACCAAACCGACCACAGAAAGGTGCCACGTGCCGTCCCGTCGTTCCAATGTGGGGTCCACTTGCCAGAGCGCCGTTTCCGTCAAGGGGACCTTGTGTGGTCGGCTAGTTTTGCCGCCGACACAGAGGTAACCCAGGTGGCTTGCCTTGCATGCATCTTTGTCGGCGAGGCCGCCGACAATTTTCATCTGTGTCGATGACGCAACGTCGGCGGAGCTGTGTCGGCGGCAGGCCGCAGACAAATAGCTATGTCGGCGGTATTCTTATATGTGTCGGCGGCTTTAGCCACCGACAGAAGTTTCGATTCCTGTAGTGATTGTGCTATGTTTGGATCCAACAACCATTATATACTACAACAACTCTATCTAGAGTAGCAAGGTGTATGTTACTATTCCATTGAAACCAATCGCATGGGTCATATGGATCTCACGTCTCAATGGACCGCGGAGTTACATCACTCACCCCTTTGATAGGCTGATGCCCACATCAGCGTGCCGTATTTTTTCGATAATGGAAATTAATCCAACCTCTACATCCGAAGATGTATACGGTAAACAAAAGTCACACAGCCCTCAACAAATGTATACGTCAGCGTGCCGTATACGTATGCCAAATGTTCGGTATCTCCCTTAGCATGCGACCGCGCGTGTCCAGTGCATGTATATATTGTTGTATTCCAGTGCAGGCATGACCCAAATTGCTGAAATAACAGTTCCTCGGTATTGTGACTGATAGGACAAGTTGAACCGTTAAACAAGCCCATGAGTCATGACCCATGCATGAGAGAGAGGGAGGGAGAGAGAGGGGGAGAGGAGAGAGTTTTGGAGCTATTTTCTGCGAGAAAGCGCCAAATGGCCGGGGTCAGATTATTCTCAGAGAAGTTACGTACCCTATCAAAGTTTTCTCTCATGTCGCCTCCAGTTCAGTGAACAGCAAGTCTGAAGCAAACCCAACATGGTCGATCGATATCAAAGTACCCCCTCATCCTCAAAACCCTCACCAACCGTAACCATGCACCAAAGTGCTGACTGCTGAGGTGCATGCCGCCGATGCCGACTACCACTCTTAAACACACAAATCTCTGGCTCAACTCAACTCAACACACACAGACACACACACCAAACACACCAGAATCTCTCTATGAGTCAGTACTTGCTCAATCAAACTTGACCTACCACAACCCTGCATTTCCATGGCCCCATCACTGAACTGCACAAACATATGATATTAGGTAAAGAGATAGACGTGAGGGCATGCAGCAGTAGCCAGCAGCTGGCACTAGCAACAGCTGCAGCAGCCTGCGATGCATGCAGGACGCTGTGGTCAGCTAGCACAGCACAAAGCAGACACAGCAAACATTACTCCTATCTTTTAGAGCTAATTAGCAGGCACTATAAGCAGCTGGTCTACAGCGCCGGCCGGCCAGCCACCGCGCTAATCAAACGAGGAGTCATGATCGACAGGGAGGCAGGCAGGCCCGTCTTTTCGGCCTTCCGAAAGGAGAGAGAGCGAGCAAAATCCAAGAGAATTGCAAGCCATGCATGATGTTATATCTAGCTTCGATTAGCTTTCTCTAATACCTAAAAGGAGACGCGAAAGAATGCGTGTCATACGGCAGGCAGGCCTTGGCGACGGCGACGACGACGAAGGCGAGGAAGACGATGATGGTGGCCACCGCACGCTGTGGCTGTGCTCCAGCTTTTGCTTCTTTTATTTCGCCCCAGCCGGTGGCATGCATGCATGCTCGATCTCTTTAGCTAGCCTTTCTCTCATGTGTCTCGTGCTGCATGTGTGGCTGTGAGTATGCGTGTGTGTGCGCTACTGCTGCATGATGAGTAGCACTGCTCCTGCGTAGAGGATGAGCAGGAGAAGAGTATAATTCCTCCAACCACGGCCTGAACCTGAAGCTAAGGCATGCAGATATGAAACGCGAGTTGAGCTAGCCAGGAATAGTTTTCTTTCTCTCTCTCTTCTCTCTCTCTTTTTTCTTGGCCTCAGCAGTGGATGCCTGACAAAAGGCTCTCCAAGGTTGCTGTCATTCCGACCCGAACGGTCATTTCAGATGCGCACTAGCAAGTCTCCTGGCCTGTTGCGTCCCAGGATTGCGTGGATGAGCATATGTGTACAATTCATTCGTATATGCATTACCTTCAATCTTATCCCAATTTGAAACGGCCAAAATGCAATGACGTTCATATTCGATTAATCAACACGTGATGTGTACGCGCACTCAAGAAAAGTACGTGTGCTTAAATTAACCGGCGAGTTATCCTTAAACTAATTAGCTAGCTTAGCTTAACCAGCTATTTTTGTTTGGCAACTAAGTAAGTTGATCTAGTTTTTTTTCTAGGTTAACATGGGTAGTAGAGAAATATGAAGTGTTCTATAAATCCGGATTATTCCCCGACTAATATTTAATCAGTAGTCCCCGCCTATTATGTATATATCAATTTGCATGCTGAGTTTTACAAACCTTTGGCTAGGTCTAGTTTCATCATGTTTAAATGTTTAATCCACGAATATCGTTTTTGGTGAGTCACTCCTTAATTAGCCTATACTCCCTCCGTTTTTTTATAAGACGTATTTTGTTTCATTAGGACAAGACTTTGACCAACAATTACTTCATTAATATGTCATTTATGTGATACAAAATCATATTCATATGTAAATAATTTTGAATACAAATTTACCAACATCAATCTTGTGTCATAAAAGTTATGTATTAATGAAGTAATTGTTGGTCAAATCTTTGTCTTAACGAAACAAAATACACCTTATAAAAAAACGGAGGGAGTACTAAACATAGCTTAATGATTTGCATTGAATTGCAAGAATTTTGTAATAAATTTACATAAAGAATTCAAATTCAACAGAAATTAAAAAGGAAACTACGCTTCGTATATAGTTCATATTAGCCACTTTAGATCAAAGGAATCACATAATAAAAAAGGATGGAATTTAATCCAAAGGAAAAAAAGCTTCCTATATGAATATGTTTGATTTGAAGTATTGCATCAAGGAAATTTCATAGGATAATAATTTTCTTTAATTTTTTGGAGGATTTATTTGAGAATTTAAAGTTTATAAAAGAAATTAATGGTCTCTTTTGCTTTGTCCATTCTCTAACTACCCAACTAATATTTAATGTTAAAAATCTCATCCTTTTCCTATGGTAATCAGACTACGCGCATGCTTGAACAAATCACGTGAGTTTTCAATCCCGCGGATTCAAAATACTTGGACATCCTAATCCTGTATTTTTTTTTATATTCATATGCTTTTTGAATCACGCGAAAGAAAGAGATCTATAATGTCTTAAACATGTTGTAGGAAAATAATACCTCGACCTAAGAAACCCTCACTAGTTCAACTTATGGTCGGTACTTAACTGGCATAATACACTACCAAGTAAGTTAGCATCATGTAATTAATTGCACCATCGCAAGCACCGTTACATATTGCTTGAAGTTAATTTTGTCTCTAGACTAGGATCCACGGCAGGTCTCTAAAGCCATCACCAATTAATCCTAAAATAAAAATCCTAGTTAAGTCATCCACTGTTCACGTCCCTTTTAACTATTTATCGATATTAATTTTGTTCTCTTATATTTTATTTGCTACAACCCTTAGAATCAACTACATCATCACCGATTATCGTCTTTATTGATGGGATTCAGTTAAAAAATCTATCGTTCAAAATTTTTGGTGCGTTTCAATTTAGAAAAGACGACATGATTCTAACTGAATCACCGCGAAACTAAAATCTCGATCCAAAAAATTCATCAAAAAATACTAAAAAAAACATAATACGATCATCAGCGGTTTTCACTTGTGCCGCTACCCTCTGGTAAAATTTTTGAAACAAAAAAAAATAGAGTATGTTCCCTCCTGCCACTACGGAGTATCTCGGTAGTGTATCTCTCCTCAACAAAAGGCAGAAAACGAAGACAACACTGGCAGAGTTTTACAGTCGGCCTAGCTACACCCCTGCGCTGTCAAAAAAACAAACAAAAAAAGAAGAGTAACAGTCTTGACGCCTGAGTTCGTTAGGCAAAGTAAAAAAAAAAAAAAAAAACTAAAGGCGAGGAGGAGAGGAGAGGAGCTGAGCAAGGTCGGCAGTGAGATCGAGACGGAGAAAGCAAAGGCAAAAGGCGCCCACACCCACCCACTACTGAGCCACGCACACCACTGCCTGCCGCTGCCGCCCCAGGCCAGTGGGTTGCAAAGAAGCCATTGATCCAATAAGAAGGCGGCATCACCGAATCATCGCCTCGCATCGCATCGCCTCGCCTCGCCCCCATCCCCTCTCCCTTCCCCCGCTCATCGATCCGGCCAAAAGCGCGGCAAATGTTGGCATCGATCTCACCAAAAGGGAACCGGAGCTGCGCGGGGAGGAGGCAGCAGCGAGGAAGAAAGCGAGAGCTTTTTCCCACTCAAAAGCATACACGCTTAGATTACTCGCGCTTCACGTAGCCCAGCTCCACCTAGCTCCTAGCTCAACCTCAGCTCAGCGCAGGGCAGGGCAGCGCAGCTTCCACCATTAAAATCCCTTGCTACCACCTCGCTGTGACGACGCCTTATGGTGCGGGTGCTTCTTCTTCCTCGTGGTCGTGGTAGCTGCTTAGATGGATACGCTGTTTAGGTTGGTGAGCCTGCAAGCCTCCGAGCAGCAACAGCAGTCGGCGTCGTACAACTCGAGGAGCACGACCTCGAGCAGCTCGAGGTCGTCGTCGCACCAAACCAACGCGTCGTACAACTACTACTACCACAGCAACAGCAGCGGCGGCGGCGGAGGCGGCGGCGGCGGGTATTACTATAGCCAGCAGCAGCAGCAGCCGTACTACTACCTGGAGCCGTACCAAGAAGAATGCGGCAACGCCAACCACCACCAGCAGCTCTACATGGATGAAGACTTCTCCTCCTCGTCGTCGTCGAGGCACTTCCACGGCGGCGCGGCGCCAGTGCAGCCGCCGTCGTCGTCCACGCCGACGCCGACGCCTCCACTGTCCACGTCGTCCACGGCTGGGGCGGCGGGGCACGCGCTGTTCGAGGCGGCCGAACTGTCGTTCCCGCCGGACCTCAACCTCGACTTCTCGTCCCCGGCGTCGTCGTCCGGCGGCGGCGGCGGCGGGGGGACGACCTCGTCGGCTGCGGGCGGCTCCGCCGGCGGGAGGTGGGCCGGCCAGCTGCTGCTGGAGTGCGCGCGCGCAGTGGCGTCCCGCGACAGCCAGCGCGTGCAGCAGCTCATGTGGATGCTCAACGAGCTCGCCTCCCCCTACGGCGACGTGGAGCAGAAGCTCTCCTCCTACTTCCTCCAGGGCCTCTTCGCGCGGCTGACGGCGTCCGGCCCCCGCACGTTGGCCACCCTCGCCGCCGCCTCCGACCGGAACACCTCCTTCGACTCGACGAGGCGGACGGCGCTCCGGTTCCAGGAGCTCAGCCCGTGGTCGTCGTTCGGGCACGTCGCCGCCAATGGCGCCATCCTCGAGTCCTTCCTGGAGGCGGCGGCGGCGGCGTCGCCAGCGCCGGCGAGGCTCCACATCCTCGACCTCAGCAACACCTTCTGCACGCAGTGGCCGACGCTGCTGGAGGCGCTTGCCACGCGCTCCGCCGACGACACGCCGCACCTCTCGATCACCACCGTCGTGTCGGCGGCACCGGCGGCGCCGACGGCGTCGGTGCAGCGCGTGATGCGGGAGATCGGGCAGCGCATGGAGAAGTTCGCGCGGTTGATGGGCGTGCCCTTCAGCTTCCGAGCCGTACACCACGCCGGCGACCTCGCCGAGCTCGACCTCGCCGCGCTCGACCTCCGCAACGGCGGCGCCGCCACCGCGCTTGCCGTCAACTGCGTCAACTCGCTGCGTGGCGTCGCCGCCAGCCGCCGCGGCGCCTTCGCCGCCTCCCTCAGCCGCCTCGACCCGCGCGTCATCACCGTCGTCGAGGAGGAGGCCGACCTGGTGGCGTCCGACCCCGACGCGCCCGACGACGGCGGGGACACGGATGCGGCGGCGTTCCTGAAGGTGTTCGGCGAGGGCTTGCGCTTCTTCTCCGCCTACATGGACTCCCTCGAGGAGAGCTTCCCCAAGACGAGCAACGAGAGGCTGGCGCTGGAGAGGGGCGCAGGGCGCGCCATTGTCGACCTCGTCTCCTGCCCGGCGGCGGAGTCGATGGAGCGGCGGGAGACGGCGGCGGCGTGGGCGCGGCGGATGAGGTCGGCCGGCTTTTCGCCGGTGGCGTTCAGCGAGGACGTCGCCGACGACGTGCGGTCGCTGCTGCGCCGCTACCGCGAGGGCTGGTCGATGCGCGACGCCGGCGCCGACGACTCGCCGGCGGCGGCCTGCGCCGGCGTATTCCTCGCGTGGAAGGAGCAGCCTCTCGTGTGGGCGAGCGCGTGGAGGCCATGATCGATCGGCCGACGTCGAGGTTGAGCTCACCAATGCAAACGCGAGGATGGACGCATCCATGCATTGGGCCATCGCTCGCTCGCTCGCCCGCACGTACGCACGTTAGTAACGTTACTACGTACGTGTGTATGCCTAGCTCTTGACTCCTGAAACCAATGGCTCACACACACATGTAGGGTTTTGAAGCAGCGTAAGCGTAGGATCAAGCTTCAGGAATGGCTCACGTACATCGATCGCATTGCACCAAGGCGATCGACAACGGCGAGGATGAGGAGGAGGAGGAGAAGGAGGTGATCATAGTTTTAGTTTTTAGACTTGCATGTCTATTTATTTTTAATCATCGGTCGTCACAAGTTCTTGGCCTGATGATTTTGATTTGCTTGTTTCCTCTTTCTCATTTGATTTTTTTTACCCTTCCGTCCGTGTTTCTTCTTGTAAGGTTAACAAATTAAATTTTCTTCGTTTTGGAGAAATTTACGTACGTGCATGGTTTTGTCATTCGGCCGGCATCTCCTAGCTAGGTAGAGCTAGCTATAGCTTCTTGCATCTTTGCTTTCGCTTGGTTGTTGAGCTGTTACTTCTTGTCTTCTTGATGGAAACAATTTTATGACAGAACTTGCACGGCCTACTAATTGTAGTCATCAAGCATGAAGGCATGAAGCATATATATAGTACTTCATATTTCTTTCCAGGGAAGATGGTTAATTGGGTTCTATTTTTGGGCATTGCATTTCCCATTTTCTCATTAGCAACATGAAAGATGAGCCTAATATATTGGACAACCTCAATATAGTTTGGTCAAAAGGGTCATGTCATTAATTACTCATGACCTAAGTTATTACGGAGCCTCCAAAAAGGCTGGTTTTCAAAAATCTGTTTAAAATAGTAAAAAAAATTTAAAAAAAATGTAAAATTTTGTTTGTGAACTCATATCAACTAGAAGATCAAAATGAGCGGTTCGGATCGTTCACATCGGTCATAGGTTTTACAAACCGAACGCGAAGCACCAAAACATCCGTACTTCGCGAAGCACCATAGCTCAACTCTCTCTCTCTATATATATATAGAGAGAATAGCTAGCGTACACTCGAGAGTACGGATCTCTCCGTACTCCCGAGTGGTTTTCAAAATTCGAGACGCCTAACAACCGATCCGAACCGTTGATCTTGTTCGTCTCACTGAAACGTTGTCAGTGACCAAGTTTCATATTTTTTTGAACTTGTTTACTATTTGTTTCATATTTTTGAAAATCAACCATCCAATTAGTCGTGGTGCGTTCAAAAAAGCTGATTTTCGAACATAGCAAACAAATAGTAAACAAATTCAAAAAAATATGAAACTTGGTCACTGACAACGTTTCAGTGAGACGAACAAGATCAACGGTTCGGATCGGTTGTTAGGCATCTCGAATTTCGAAAACCACTCGGGAGTACGGAGAGATCCGTACTCTCGAGAGTACGCTAGCTATTCTCTCTCTCTCTCTCTCTCTCTCTATATATATATATATATATATATATATATATATATATATATATATATATATGCTTAATTAATTAATTAGGCCTGATCTCTTCTTAAAAATTGGGTCTCCTAATTTCAGTGATCAGGTCGATACTAGAATACAACAAGAATAAATCAAGTTCTAGCTAAATACCATTCTTCCAAATAATTAACAGACTCCACTGATTTATACTACATGACGTACGTATGCCAGGTAATTAGGTTGAGGGTGACAAATGGCCTTACGTACGTTGATTTGGCAGACAATCTTAGGGACCATTTATATTTTAGAATATCTAGCAAAAAAAGATATGTACACAGCACTGCAGCAGCTAATAATTTGGTGTCCATACCTTTAATTTGGTCCAACAAGCAGCCGGATCAATTTTGTTGTGTGCATTGCAAGTTAACTAGGACCTTAATTTGAAATCTTTTGGAAAGAATCCGTCTTGTCGTTGACAGATTAGTCTCTTAGCATTACTTAATTCGTTAATCTTTTTGGAAAGAATTTGTGACCGGCCTGTCGTTGACAGAATAGCTTCTTCGCATTACTTAAATCAGTTAACTAACTTAAGTTTGGTCCTCAGTAGTACAAGACAAGATCTAGAGTTGTTATCGGTTTGCGTCCTAGTGGATTAGTGCAGGCAATGGCAGCAATCAATGGCATTATGAAAAGATAACAGCCTAAAGTACTGGTCGAGAATACGATAAAAGAGAGGCATGATCGGAGCGTACGCCGATCGATCTCAGAGGATTAGGTGATGGGGTGATATCATGAGCTCAGAGCCACTTCTAGAAAAATCATATATAGTCACACACTTCCCAGCTCGTCCTCTTCTTGCTGAAGCAAACTGTCCCATTGTCACACCCTCACATTTCAATCCTGACCATTAATTGTACTTGTACACTTTCACTTTGTCCTAAAGGTTTTATATTAAATCTCTTCTCTAGCAAGTAAGTCAGACGACCGGTCAGTTAACAAAAAAGCGCACAACTTGCGGTAAAAATAAAAACATGGAACCTTTACAACATGTAGAAAGCGCTTGCATGCACGAAATATTAACCCATGCTCCGGTGAGATTTCATGTGGCGCCCTAGCTAGCTACGAGTTCTATTATTTTCGTACCTCTACATGCACATCAGCCGATCAATTATCAATGCATATCCTGAAGGCGTGATACTGTCGTCGAAGCTAGTTAATCAGCAGCTAGTAACATCCACGGTGATATATAATAGTAAAACCGTCGATTAATTGAAAACTGCAATGTGGCTTAACATGGTTGGGTCTTAAACGAACCGTCTAAGATTGTAACATTGACGGTGACATGGTAAAACCGTTGACCCAAAACTTCTACGCGGCATATGGATGAATTCAGACGCATTCTTTAATAGAATTGCAGCTTTCTTACTCCCGTAGATACATCTAGTATCGATCTAACCAGAACAAGAATGAAACACTTGCACAAAAAAAAAAAGTAGCATGCATGCCTTCTAAGTATGCGGAGCCGACAAACATTACGATACGGAGATAGTATATTAGTATCTACTATAAATAATGAAAACATGAAATGGCAACGTAAAGATATCTGGAACCGCATGTACAAGCAGGAATAAATTTATGGCATTTTAATGGTATTGCACCGGCCGGCGATCCAGAGGCCGGCATGGGTACGTTTACGTACACACACACGCCCGGCCGCAGGCCAGCCGCCGCCGCCGTTCGCAGCTAGCCACGCCAAGATCGATCAGGCCGGCCGGGATCAATCGATCTACGTCGTTTTCGCGTGGGCGAGGGGCGCCGCGCGCGCGCGGACGAGGGGAGGGGGGAGGCGAATCTCCAGGACGGGGCGCTGCTGGAATCTAACAAAAGAAGGTGGCCTCGGACTGGGCGGCCGGCCGGCCGGCCGGGCAGCGGCCGGTGCCCTGCGCGTTTACGTACGGGGCCCCCACGATCTTCACCGCCTTTCCCCCCTTTTCTCCCGCGGAATTATTACGCCGGTGTGGCCGAGCTGAGCTTCGCTCAGCGTCGCTGTCCACCACCGCGCCAGGGGAATAGGCGATCGACCCCGATCCCCTCCCCGGGCGCCGGTGAATCAACCAGCGTTTACTTGCATGCGCTCGTGTCTATCGTCTGCGTATGATCCATCCACGCTGTGTTCCGGCCTCCCGCCACAAAGAAATCAAATGTTTTCGACAGTAAATACAACGAGCGAGGTGGCACGCGCGTTTGCACTGCTAGATTTGTTTTGGTATATAGTGTTTATCTCTAACTCATAATCTATCTCTAACATATCAGATGGATTTAGAGTTTATCTCTAATATATTATATCAACTTTAGTATTTAATATAAATTTATAATATTTTCTTTTAATCTAAGCCGCATAAATCTTTTATTTTTTTTCTTTGATTAATCTATCCCGTTATAATTTGGTCCCACAGTTGATTGAACGGATAAAATAACCATATTGTATCATCTTTAGTATTTAATCCGAATTTATAATATTCTTATTTTAATCTAAGCCGTTATAATCGGCCCCACAAAATCAACGGCATAGATCTTTTTTTCCTTAATTTATGTCAGAATTTCTTTGATTGATCTTGGCCGTTATAATTTGGTCCCACCGTTGATCGAACGGCCGAAATAATTTGGATGATGTGTACGAACGTGGTGGCTTCTTTTTCCCCTTCTTTAACGAGCAAGGTGACCCGCTCGTTTACGCGGCTAGATTTGTGTTAAGATATAGATAATATATTAGATTAGATAGAGTTTATCTCTAATATATAGATCAGCTTCAATAGTTTATTATAGAGGTTAATATTGACCGCTAGATTTACATACTAATATCCATATTCAACGATGTAGATTTTTTTCTTTTTTCTTTGATTAACGTGAGAATTTCTACTATTTTTTGATTAACGTGGGAATTTCTAAGATTTTAGGATTAATGTGGTGTCTCTGTTTAACTTTGTTTTATATAGATAGTAGATAGATAGATAGATCACCACCGTCGAGAAAGAGAGGAAAACCGTCGAGACAGATCCATCTCGATGGCCAGCCGTCGGGATTTGGCCGTCGAGACAGCACGGTCGAGACAGATAGTCTTTCTCGACGGCTCAGCCATCGTGATTACGTTTTCCCGACGGCTAAACATAAGCCGTCGAGATACATGAACTGGGCAGGCACGACGTGATTTTGGAGGCTTTCTCGACGGCCTGAGGCCGTCGAGATTATACTTAAGCAGGCCGTTCCGCGGCTCAGCCCACCAGTTATTCACGACGGCCACTAGCCGTCGAGATTTCATCCGCAGGGAACGACGGCTCCTCCAGGTGGGCCATGCAGGTTATTCACGACGGCTTACGGCCGTCGTGATAGACTCTCCTCGGGTCCCGACGGTGGTTGACCTGGCACGTGGGCCATGGAAGCTGTCTCGACGGCCTTGATCTAGCCGTCGAGAATACTTGAAAAACGCAAAAAAAAAATTTAAAATTTGTAAAAATCACAATAATTTTGCAGACTCTATCGACTCAAAGAAGAAAGAATGCCGCAACTCGCAAACCCAAAACAGTCCCGATTCAAATTTTCCACAATTTCACAAATACACATACCTCCGACAATTTCGATATATCACAAACATCACATCACAAAGATCACAAACATAAAATCCACATTCACGAACATCTAATTAACCTTCACAAACATCGTAATGACAAGATCAACATCATGAACACAATAAAACAAACATCGATCATGGCATCCGTGGTGGCGCCCCAAGAGCCGCTCCACGAGGTTGGCGGCCATGTTTCTGAGACGTCGCCGCCTGCTGGCCGCCCCGAGGAGGTGGCACGGCGATGAGGAGTAGACATCGCAGAACCCGAACCCTTCGAGATTTTTCAATTAGTAAGTTGATATATATGTACAATGCGATAGTGTATTGATTTGGCATAGGAGACTTACCGCTGGATCACGAAACCAGGGACGCTCGACGTTCGGGTAGTTGGGTGTGGGGACGTAGGCCGGCTGGGTCCCGTAGGTGCCCGGTGGTGCCGTCTGTACTGGGTAGCCGCCCTGCCCAACATAGGTGCCTGGAGGGGCTGGATGGCTACCGTACACGGCCGGGCCACCGGTGTAGGGAACCGTAGTCCCCACCTGACTCGAGGAGCTGCCCGCAAGCCCCGCGTGACCACTTGGACCGACCTGCACATATATTTGATTTTGTTACTACAGATGATAAGATATGCACTATAAAAAAGAATTGAATTGCGAATGTGTTACTCCAGCGACGAACGCCTCGAGCTGTCGAAGCCTTCTGTCATAGTCCTCTCTGCTGCTCTCTCGGGCTCTCTGCATCGCCCTTAACATTTCTCCGCATGAGCCCGCCTCCTCGTGCCTCTTCTGCTGCTTGCTCTCCTCTCGCAGCGCGCTCTTCGGCTGCGACGGGTCTCACCGCCGCTCGACTAGCCCGTACATCGGGCATATACTCAAGACTCGCAACATGCATAATATAGCAGTCAGTTTTGCAATCATAATATACAAGTGTACGAAAGAGATCTTACCGTAGGTGGTCGCCACCGATCGCTAGGCGCCCGTGAGCCTTGCCCCCCATGTGCTTATGAATCACATGAGGATCGAGGGGAGCCTCCTCTGGATTGCTCTCCTCCTCGTGCTCCTCTCTATAAGCGTCCTTATAACGCTCCTACATGTCGTTGTGATAGTCAAAATCAAACAAATAACCAAACGGAGATAGTTGTATTGAGTAATCCTGTAGACACTTACCAAACGGAGATAAGCATGGGGATCCAAGGTTGGTTGTCCATCAGACGGCGCCTTTTTCGTGTGGGCCTGCTTCCACACGTCCATCAAGTTAGGCCTAACTCCCGTCTTCGCCAACTAAATTGTAATATGACCGACATGTGTTAGTTCGAAAATCTAAAGTGAAGACAAGTAAAAACTTTTTGTTACAAGTAAAAAATAACATCTTGTACCATATATATTTTTCCTAATATTTGGTTTTATTTTTAATTTTTGTTTATTTTTAATTAAATTTATAAATAAACAACTCTAGAAATTATGAAAAATATTTAGAAAATAAAAAAATTTAATGGGCCAGCCCTCCAGCGCAGTATGAACTATTCTCGACGGCCACTTGCTGGCCGTCTAGATTTATTCATTCTGATGGGCCGGCCCATTGAGTATTCACGACGGCTTGGTCTCAGCCGTCGAGATAGAGCATTCCTGCGTTCGCGAAAAAACAAAAAATTGAGGGCGCGGGCCTGTAACGATTCAACCTCGACGGCTTGTTGTTGGCCGTCGAGATTATGGGAGCTATATCGACGGCGTAAATTGGGCCGTCGATATTAACTAGTCTTTGTCGACGGCTTGGTCTTGGCCGTCGAGATTTCGCGCGATTCCTGTAGTGGATAGATAGATAGATAGATAGATAGATGTTATGGCTAGTTGCAGACCGTCGACCGTAAAAAATATGGGAGTGACTATGCAGCAAGTGCCTGCATTTTCAAGGTTTGTGCACACGCCTGCACTATATATATATATAGTGGCAATCAATTTACGAAAAAACACACACTCGCATCTAGCATAGTTGAATAGAGGGAAAGTTACGATGGAAAAAAAATCAAATACGAGCAAAAAAATCTCTCTACGTGAAAAACAGAAAACAAAATAAATCTATAATAAACCGAAAACAAAATAAATCTATAATAAACAAAAAAATATATATAATAAACATAAAACAAAATAAATCTATAATAAATCAGACCTCATATAAAAAATTTCAGTATCACCAAACATTTTTTCCGGTAAATGAAATGGGGAAAACAATAGAAATTTAGTAAATTTTTTTGCGCTTGCATGATTTCACAAATTTCAGGCGCCTGCGAAATAGAAAACCTGAAAAAATATATGATCAACAAAGGCCATCGACCATAGGCTCCTGGCCGCATGGCTACGGTGTCAAGGCTAGCTTGGTCGATGGTAATCAGCACGACCGTCGAGCGTAGAGGCGGTCCAACTAACGCCGTTGGTCGGCATATACACGGAAAGGCGTTGCTACGTCATCCTGCTAATGGGACACACCTATCGAATGGCTCTCGGTCTGGCCGTGGGGCCCGCAAATCACAAAGGTATGTGTACCCCTACAATGTGGGCCCGGGACATCAATACGGTTGACGGCCTAATTATACCTAGCCGTACACCATATCGGTTCGAAAACAAATCTATACATGAATTTTGTGCCCCACTAGGTTGAACAAAATCAAACTCCCCAACTTGGTCAGCGCCTCAGAATAAGCGGAATAGAGACTTGTCAAACCGTTCAGAAGCAGAGAGGCGGAGGAAAGGGCGATAGGAGAGAGAAACCAAATCCTGCCTGGATCTGGCCTTCTTCCTCACCGCCGGTGGCCTCCGGGCTGCTGTCGGGAGGAGGGAGGTATGGATCTAGGCTGAGATTTGTACAGAAGTAGGGCTAGCGGTACTTTTAGGTTTGCAAATAAAGGCGTCTCGTTGATGGAGAGTTCACCGGCGATGTCAAGGGTGGTCTCCGGCGAGTTCTCGCTGGAGGTGGCTTCTTCCTCGTCTTTGGCTCCCTGTCGGCGGGAGGGCTTCACCAGGTCCAGCGTCATCTTCTCCCTCTCGCGTCCCCAGCGGCGTCTCGGGGGGCAGTGGCGATTTGGAAGGAAAGACTCCCCTTTCTTTGGGGGAGAGGTTTTTGGAGAAAAAGTTAAGTCTGTGGTGATATGGAATACTCCGGCGGAGGTGGTGGTATGCTCGTCTGTGGAGGCCGGCGGAGGTGGTGGTATGCTCCTCTTTGGCTGCGACGGATGTTTGGGCTTTGTTGTTTATGCTTGGTGTGGACCTTGTTTTCCGTCATTATAGTCAGCTGGAGGGGCTAGTCGCGGTGGTGCTTCTGTCTTCCATGGTCGTCGTCCTGCTTGCTGGCGCTGGGAGAGGGAGGAGCTTCTTAGCCAGTGTTGCGTTCAAGCCCTGCGAGGACTGCTTTGTAATTTTGTTCTTTGATAAGGGTTTGTGTGTAACTTGGAAGCTTCATGAATGATATGGGATCTTGTTCTCAAAAAAAAAAAACTTGGTCAGCGACTCGAGGCACGAGCGTGAGCTCCCCGCTTGCGTCCCCTACAACATTTTTTTTCAAAAAATTGGTCGACGATGTGTAGTCGACCATGCTAGAACCCGCCCCTGGCGCACCGGGTCACACTTGGCAGTGGTGCAACGCCACTGGCTACCTAGGTCTGGCTAAGCGAGTTAGCACAGAGCCGTTTTGGTAGGTGGGCCCACCTGTTAGTAGCATGGCACAATGGCCCACTTGTGAGTGGAGCGACGCCACTCGCTTGGTGTGGGACTAGCCCAGCGGGTGGGCCCGCTTGTTAGTGGAGGCCCAAGCCAGTGTTGTGGCAATTCCCCCTAACACGGTGGGCCCCACCAGTCATGGTCGACGAACTGCCATGTGTTTGTTCAACATTTCGGTGTGAATGCCAATCTGCAAAAGATTTTTTTACATCCTACTAAGTTGAAAAAAAAAACAAACTCCCTCACTTGGTTAACGACGCAAGGCGTGGGCTTGGGCTCCTCGGGCGGTCGTGCATTTGAGCCTTGCCTGCTCCCCTACAACATTTTTTTTTCGAAAAGTGGTCGATGGCCTGGAACGTGGAAGTCGACCATTCTTTGAACCCGTCAATCGCACACTTGGACCCACTTGTTAGTGGTGTGACGCCACTGGCTAAGTGGGTTCGGCCCAGGAGGTGGCCCATATGTCATTGAATGGTCGAGCCAGTGCTGTGACAACTCCCTCTGACACAATAGGCCCATATATTAGTCATGGTCGACGGATTGCCATCTTGTCGTCCACCATATTGGTGTGAATGCCAATCTACAAAAGAGTTATTCTGTCCTACTAAGTTGGACAAAAACAAAATCCCCCACTTGCTCAGCTATGCAAGGCGTGAGCTCATCATGCTATCGCGGGTTCGAGACCCACATTCATCCCTTACAAGATTTTTTTCGATAAGTGGGCCCATTGTCAATGGCGTGGAACAAAAGGCCCACTTGCAAGTGGTGTGACGCCACTGGCTAAGTGGGTCCGGCCCAGGAGGTGGCCCATATGTCATTGAATGGTCGAGCCAGTGCTGTGACAACTCCCTCTAACACAATAGGCCCATATAATAGTCATGGTCGACGGATTGCCATCTTGTCGTCCACCATATTGGTGTGAATGCCAATCTACAAAAGAGTTTTTTTTGTCCTACTAAGTTGGACAAAAACAACCCCCCCCCCCCCACTTGCTCAGCTATGCAAGGCGTGAGCTCATCGTGCTATCGCGGGTTCGAGACCCACATTCTTTCCTTTCAAGATTTTTTTCGATAAGTGGGCCCATTGTCAATGGCGTGGAACAACAAGTCCACTTGTGAGTGGTGCGACGCCATTGGTTTGGTGGGTCCGGCCTAGGTGGGCTCGCATGTCATTGGATGGCTGAGTCAATGCTGTGGCAACTCCCCCCAACACCGTGGGGCCATCAGTCATGGTTGATGGCTTGCCATCTGGCCATCCACCATATCACTCAACTCTTGTGTGCCCATTGTCTATAGTTGTTGTGCTAGGTTCTTGACGGTGTAGTGAGGTAGGAAGCGACAATGTTGTGATCGTGGGTCCTGGTGGACAACACTAGGCCGGATCATCGGCCGGGCCGGGCCGGGTTTCGGGCTAGCTTGGAAAAGCCCGGTCCCGTGGAACCAAGCCCGAGCCTAGCCCGGCCCGACGCTTCGGGTTTCGGTTTTGGGCCCGAACCCAGCTCGAAAGCCCAGCCCAAAGCCCGGAAGCCTGTCCCGGCCATGGCTTATCGCACATTTTTCTCGGGCCCGAGCCCGGCCCGATGCACCGGTCGGGCCTGGTCGTGCTGGGCTTTTCGGGCCGGGTTAGGCCGCCCATGAACAGGTCTAGACAGCACACATGGAGGATCGAGGAGAGAGGGGTCTCTTAAAGAGCGAAAAACATATGTACATATACGATCAATCATTTCTTCAACAGTTTTGGTAAACGGAAGAGGATGCCATGCCTTTTCAAAACATATGATGGGTTTTCTATCTAATAGACATGATAAATTATTGTTTGAATTTGGTTACAAATTCTTGGAGTATGTATAGACACTTGAATAACTAAAACGTATAGTAAATATGACCAATTCGAAAACAACCCAAATTAAACTGAAGTTTACACGGGTTAATTTACCAGATAGTCTTTTCTAGAGCCTGATCGATGGAAACACGTCCTTGATATATATAGAAGTGCGTGGAGTGCCCGTCAACTCGACACATCATAAAGTTTTCGCTTTCTTGTGTGTGGGTCAAATGGGCCCCAAGGTGAGCGAATTTTCAATCCATTTCCGAGCAAATCATGATACCGGCCGGCAATCCTTTTGCAGCCTTTGTAATAGTCGGGCTGCATGCTTTTGGTTCCATCCAAAGAAAAATATATCATTTACAGACCTACGTGGATTCTAGGGAAAATTAGCACATGTCATTGCAAAGTTGTCTTTGATAGAAATGCCTCCACAAAATCTTAGCACCATTATAAAGTGGTGAAACAAGCATAGATGATATTATGTACCTCACGCCAAGAACATACAGCTGGGGCTGGAACTTTAGCTCGTGGCTCGCGAGTAGCTCGGGCTCAGCTCGGAAAAAACTCGGGCTCGGGCTCGGGCTCGGCTCGTTTACAAATGAGCACGAGCCGAACACGTTTTTCATCTCGGTCCAAAAACTAGCACGAACCGATCGAGCCAGGCCTGGCTAGCTCATAGCTCGCTCGTAGCTCGCACAAACTATGTCATTATGTACATATTTGATGCTATTGTTAATTTATTGTAACTTGTAAGCTAATATTGTTATAAACTTGCTGTATGAAACTTATAGGCGTTAGGCAATAGCTAGCTAGTTACTCCCTAGTACCTAGCTCCATGCTTAATTGCAAACAATATTTTCAGATTTTGCAAATGAGCTCGCGAGCACTCATGAGCTGCTCGCGATCTTTACCGAGCCCGAGCCGAGCCGGCCTTTCAGCTCGGTCATCCGAGTGAGCCGAGCCGAGGTAGCTCGCTCGCAAAAACAAGCCGATCCTGAACAAGCCTAGCTCGCTCAGGCTCGCTTGTTTCCACCCCTACATACAGCGGAATACACAATGAAATACGCTCGGACCAGTGGGACCCACGTAGAAAAACATGGTCTGATGAGTGGGTCCCGCATGCCATCTTCTTCCTCCTCCTCACAACTCTCTCTACTCCACACCAAAGTTGTCCGCCGCAGCTCCATTCGCTAGAGTCGACCGTCCTCGAATTTGCCATCGCTACCTCGATGTCCATGGATCCAGTCGCTGGCGACAAGCCATCATGGGGGACCGAGCCTTCTCCCTCTCCTAGCTCGAGAAAGCCATCAACAACTTTGGCGAAGATTGTTGCGATTAACATCAATCATCATAGCCCCGACATACTCATCCCTAGAGTCGACAGTTGACACCACCAGCACCATCGATGGTTCTGACCGCTCGTGCCACCCATGTCCTCGGAGTCGATCATCATCACCACTATCTCGATGAATTTGACTACACCTACCACCCTCGTCCCCAGAGTCGGTTACCACCTTCGACAGATTCGCCTACCGCTGCCACTCTTGTCCACATAGTTGGTCGTCGTTGCCACCATCGTCTACATATTTGGCCGTCCTGCCACCACCATCCCTGGTTTTGGCCGTTGCATCCACCCCTGTCCTCGCTCGGCTTGGTGTTTCCATGGAGCCAGAGAAAGGGAGGAGGGGCCGGGAAGTCGTCCATCGCAGGGAGGAGAGGGGAGGAGGGAGCCAATGCGGAGAGGGGTTGAGGAGGACGCCAGGAGAAGTGGAGGGAGCCAGTATGAAGAAGAGAGAGTTGTGAGGAAGGAGGGAAGAGGATGACACACAGGATCCTCTCGTCGGACTGTATTTTTCTTTGTAGGTCCCATTTGGCAAAGAGGTATTCAATGGAAATCCCATGTACATGACTAATAATGGCATTTATGTAGGTCTCATCACTTTATAATGGCGCACACGACATAAGAGAATTTGCGGTGAAAATTATGTCGAAGGGCAAATGACATATATGAAATTTTCTCTATATTGTATTATTAAAACTAAGGCTGAAGGAGGTCGTCACTTATGCTCACTCTGAATTAATAATTTGGTTTCCATGTTTACTAGAAATATAAAGAAAAATCTTCCCCATCAAACTTCGGTGGGAAAAAATATACTGGTGTACATATGTATTTTTTTTACTTAACATGGAAGCAAACATGTTTTCTTTGGAAACAAATTCTATTTGCCAGACTATTTGATTAAGTTTTACCTCTATGTTTGCTTAACGATCAAGGAAAATAGACATGTTTGATTCGAATACCCTAGACGATTTGATCGTCCGCACGTTCGGTTTTCTCTTTACTGTTTGGATGGGCCACGGATGTGAAGCAAATTCTGGTGCCGATATCCTCGCAAAACTCTTAAAACAACTCATTTTTAAATTACATTGCATTACCGGTGATCAAATGGGATGGAATACCGGACCGGGTAACCACGTTGTTACAAGAAAATCTCTATGCTGCTTGTGCTGTAATGGCTGACAGTGGCTTGACCTCGATCCGCTTAGTGAATTTGTCAATGGCGACCAGGAAGTGTTTACACTTTACAGCCCTTTCATCCTTGGCGGAAGGGTCCAAGTATGTTAATCCCAAAAGTTAAGAATGACCAAGAGAGGAATCGTTTGCCAAGCCCAGCCTACGTGGTCTACTTGATCTTGGTTCATTGAAAACTTGATCATAATAAGGGCCCTTATGTCTTTGCAACCTACCCGTGTCCATTTATGAGACGTTTCATGTTGTCGCAAAACATGCAAATTGACATTAGAGTTAGTCAGGAGAGAGGACAAAGGATGGCCCGTCGCTCGTCTTCCCCCTCGAGCTCTCCCCGCTCATCCTGCTCCCCCTCTTCGGACGCCTCCGCCGCCTCCATCGAAGCATCCCATCGCTCTCCACAGGTAGCTCGTGCCCAGCTGGTCTCCCCCCTCGTTCTCTCAGGTAAGGCAGCAGCTCTGGTTGCTCCGGCTGGCTCTGGTCTGGCGCATGCTGCCAGTTCCCCAGATCTGCGTGCGGTGTTCGATCGGTGGGTTCCTCTCAGATCTGCTTCGCCCCCACCGCGTTCCCCATTCGTTGCTGCAGATCTCCGCATCTCCGCACCTTCTGCCGCAGTCTTAAAGGCTCGTGCAGAGGAAGATTCGGCAGATCTAGTTGGCGTGCTTCACAGAACACAGGTGGCTTCTCAGGTCTCTGCTACTGCGCTTAAGGACCAGGTTGCGATTGGCATTCAAGACGCCGAAGGAGACGGTTGGCAGCTGGTCTCTAGGCGTAGGAAGAAGGCCGACTTCAATGCCAACTTCAATGCGGGAGGCTTCTCGGGGGACTTCGCAACGTTGCTCAAGAGAGAGTCCAGAGGTAAATGCTTCCGTTGTCTCTCCCCATCCCACTTTGTAGCCTCTTGTGCAGCTCCGCCCCGCTGCCTTCTCTGCAAGCAGTCAGGTCACCGTGCGCGCTCGTGCCATCTTCGTGCCCGGGAGGTCCGTGGCTCTGCCGTCGTCAAGCCTCCGTCCCGGTCCAGTGCTTCAATGGAGGCCCCCCCCTAGCTGGTTCCCCGGCTGGGAGGCCGTGTTTCGCTTACAGGTACGCCTCGCAGGCCGCCACTGCCTCAGATCTGGAGGCCATTTACAGGGACCAAGCCCTTGTCGCTTTCGTACTGGATGACAGCCCGGTCTCCACCAGGAAGCTCCAGTCCTCCTTCGAGGAGTACTTCCGAGTTGATAATAAAAGGTTATGCGTTCAAAGACATTCGACAAGAAGCTTCTTCGTCATGACCGACTCTGTTGAGCTGCGGGACTATGTGATCCGCCGTCCTAATGTTGCTATTGCAGGGATTGCCCTCAAGATGCGCCCCTGGTCTAGGTTCCTGGCGGCTGGGGCCAAATTAGCGAGGTTTAAGGTCAGGCTTTGCATTGAAGGGGTGCCTCACCACGCTTGGTCCGAATCGGCCATTGCCCCCCTTCTCTCCACCTCCGGATACCTAGTGTCCGAGCTTGATTCTCCCCGCCTTGAGCGCGAGGAAGCTTGTGTTTGTGCCTGGGTGTGGACGGACGACGCTAATAGCTTCCCTAAAGAGGCCTCCTTCTTCCTAGAAGAACCTAGGGTGCCAGGTGTCAGCGACCTCTCCCCGCCGCGGATGCTCGTTCACAGGGTTATCATTCATGTCGATGTGGTGATGGATTTCGAATTGCCGACCAGGGAGCATAGAGGCGGACTCTCCAGTCCAGCTAGCTGTGTTAGTGGGATGCTCACTCCGATTTCAATCTCTTCCTCTGATGAAGGGTCGGTTCCTACTACCTACTCTTTTGATTGGATCTTGGGTGTGGTTGATGGGCCACCCGGCCAGCAAGCTCCGGTTCATGCCAGGCTTGGCCAGGGCCCGGGTAAGGATGATGATGACATGACGCCGCCGCCGCCGCCGCCTCCCCCACAGGCTGGCGGTCGGAGACAATCCAAGTGGGATGTCCGCCCTCCGGCTGGCCAGGGAGCGCAGGGCGCCTCCTCCTCGACCTTCCGTCGACACTCCAAGCCCCAAGGTGGGGGGCGACGGAGACAGACCACGGTGAACTCGACCATGCTTCCTGCTCCGGTTGCAGCTCTCTCAGGCAGTGCGGCGGGCCCTACTGCCGCCATGGATAAGCCCAAAGTGCTTCTCACTTCCCAGGTCTCCAATGTTGTGGATGCCCCGGTGCAGGTGGATGTTCCTGTGCCTAGGGCTGATCCAGCGGTGCTTTTCTGTTTCTCTTCGGCGTTTCAAAATCATAGCAATGACGCTTCCTTTAGAGATACCAGGGTTGATCCGATGGAGCTTGAATTCTCTGTCTCCTTGTCGCAGGTTCCTCCAATCTCCCAGCAGGCCACGTCTGATCATCTAGTGATGGGTGATAACCGCGAGGAGTTGCGGTCTCAGGTGGATGTCAACCTTTCAAACCAGGCTCCAAGGGTGTCATCTCCCACGCCAATCAAGAAGCTATTCTCCGAAGTTGTTCGCGAGTTGCCTCCGTCCATTTTGAAAATTCCCAATGATGTGCACAAAGCGTCGCCAAGAAGAAGCAACCGTCTGGCAAAGAAGGTGAATGCTTCAAAGCTCACAGCTACGGCTAAGGCCCAAAAAATCCTTACTGCCAAACTAGGGACTTTGGGCGTCAAACAAGTTTGGGATGAGGATGCGCTCCGCCGTTACAAGGCTCTCTTCAAGGCCGAGCTTCATCCGGAGGTGGTGGAGGCGCTTCGGGACCTGGCGGGTCTGGAGGGAGGTATGGACCTCGCCGCAGAGCTGGGCGCCGCCGCTTGGGCCGTCCAGGCAGCGTGACCGCTGCTTCGATCATGCGTCTCGGCTGCTTGTTGTTTCAGCTCCAATGCTTGCTCCAGATCAACTACCGCTGCCTACCTGTCTCTCTGTCTGGCTTTCTGTCGCTCTGTCCATGTGGAAGCGCTCCCTAGTGTGTTCTCATGTGTGGACCTTTTGTCTTCTAAAACTTCCTTGTAAGCTCAAAGCTGTGTTCGTTACCTCCTATTCCCCTAGTGAATTCGTGGTCGCAGGTGTTAAATACTTTTATGGATAATTTCCGGCTTCTAAACTGGAATGTAAGAGGGTTAAACTCCCCAGTCCGTAGGGACGCGGTGCGCCTGCTAGTTTAAGAGTGCAGGGCGGTCCTTGTTTGTTTGCAGGAGACGAAACTTGCACAGGTGGATATCTCCATTGTCAGGGAGAGTCTTGGACCACGCTTTGTCGACAATTTTTGTTTTCTACCTGCCCAGGGGACCAGAGGTGGCATTCTAATGGCGGTCGCTGACGGTTTTTCTAAGATCACAAACGTGAGAGCCTCCGAGTTCTCGCTCACCTGTGATGTCCGCCAAAGCCTCAACCAAGTGGAGTGGTCCTGGACGGGGATCTACGGCCCTCAATCCGGGGCGGATAAGAGAAGATTTCTGCTGGAGCTTCGTCGCTTGAAAGTTTTCGTTAAGCAGGCTTGGTTAGTCGTCGGCGATTTCAATCTGATCAGATCCTCGAACGAAAAAAGCTCGGGAGCTAACCTGAATGGAGCCCTCATGAGAGAATTCAATCTAACTCTAGATTCTGTAGAGCTCAGGGAAATCGACCTTAAAGGAAAACAGTTCACTTGGCGGGGCAACTTACAGGGGAACAATGCGGTCATGACAAGAATTGACAGGTGCTTCGCGACCATCGGCTGGGATGCTCTGCTTCCTTTTAGGGAGCTAGCACCGCTTTCGTCGCTGATCTCGGATCATTCGCCACTTTTACTGTTTCATTGCTCCCCGAGATCCAAGTATCAGGGTTTCCGTTTCGAGAGTTTCTGGCCTAGGTTGCCGGGCTTCCTCGAGGTTGTCAAGACTGCGTGGGAGGTGACTGATGTGCCGCAAAGGGCAACTCATCGGTTAGCCTGCAAATTAAGAAGAACGGCCATGGCCTTAAAGCGTTGGAGTAAAAATCTGATCGGCCCGTTGAGGCTTCAACTTGCCATTGTGTCTAAAATCATCCTTAGGTTCGACGAGGCAATGGAAGGAAGGCATCTCTCGCAGGCGGAGTTGGGATTGTACAAGGCGCTAAAGAGCAGGATACTAGGTCTTTCCGCCGTTGAAAGATTGAGGATGCGGCAACAAGCAAGAGTGAAATTCATTAATGAAGGGGATGCGAACACAAAATTTTTTCATGCGCATGTCTCCGCCGTGAAGGGTTTTAATAGGATCTCCAGTTTACACACCGAGCACGGGGTGTTGTCTGCGGTCAACGAAATTGAGGATCGATTTTTCTCGCACTTTGAAGACCTGCTTGGCTCCAAAAAGGAACGGTCGCACACCCTAAGCTGGGATTCTTTGTTTCTCCCAGGGGAAGATCTGCAGGATTTGGAAGCGCCTTTCCTTGAGGAGGAGATCCATGATGTTGTTAGGCACCTTCCGTCGGACAAGGCTCCGGGCCCAGACGGCTTCATTGGCCTTTTCTACAAATCTTGTTGGGAGATCATCAAAGTAGATTTGATTGCGGCGTTGCAGGATCTTTGGCATTGTTCAGCTGAGGGCTTTGTCATACTCAACTGTGCCCATATTGCTTTAATTCCTAAAGGGCATGGCGAACCGACCCTTGCTGCTTTTAGGCCAATCAGCTTGATGCATAGCTTCGGAAAGTTGTTCTCCAAGCTTCGCGAACAGATTATCCAGACACTTACATAATTTGATCTCCCTTGTCAAAGTGCTTTCATTAAAGATGATTCATCCAGACAACTTCCTTTGGGTCGACGAGCGCTCAACACTTACATCGGAAAAAGTGCCTTCGCCGCTTATGAAGCTCGATATTCGAGAGGCGCTTTGACACCGTCACCGGGAATACCGCTTGAGGTCTTGCAGCGCTTGGTTTCGTCAAGACCGGGAGACTGGTGGCCATTCTTCTTGGGAACGCGACCTCCCAGGTGCTAATTAACGGCTTGCCAGGAAAGCCCCTCGTCCATCGTCGTGGCCTTAGGCAGGGTGACCCCCTATCACCTTTGCTGTTCATTCTGGCCATGGAGCCTTTGACTCGCCTTCTCCACTTGGCTGAGGGAAGAGGAGTTTTTAAGCCCATCCCGCATAATCTTGCAAGGTTGCGGGTTTCACTCTATGCGGATGATGTCATGGTGTTGAGTAGGCCAGATGTTTCGGAAGTACAGGCCCTTAACCAGATGTTTCATGTGTTCCACGGAGCGTCAGGTCTTGCAGTCAATTGGGCTAAAAGTGAGATCTTCCCAATTATGTGCGATCGCTCCATAGGGGATTGGTTGCGGGACTAAATCCCAAAGACAAATCAAAAACTTCCTTGCGGTATCTTGGCTTGCCTCTGAAGCCAACTAAAATCAAGAAACAGGAAGAGTTCAATCTCATTGAGAAAGTCAGGCGTAGGCTTGCAACTTGGAAGGCCAAACTACTCTCTAAGGAAGGCCGCCTGGTACTCATCAACTCAGTGCTCACGTCGATGATTGTTTATCACATCATGGCCTTCGAGCTAAGCAGGTGGGCGACTAAAAAGATTGACAAAATTAGGAGGGCTTTCTTGTGGAAAGGGGAAGAAAACTGCCATGGCGGCCATTGTTTGGTGAATTGGCCATCGGTTTGTAGGCCAAAGGAGTTAGGGGGGGTTGGCGTCAAGGACATCGACCGTTTTGGACGTGCTTTGCGTCTTAGGTGGTTATGGCATGCTTGGGACTCCCCGCCAAAGCCTTGGGCCGAAGCGGCGCCTTCGTCCCCGCCTGTGGATTTACTGCTGTTTCGGGCGGCCACTAAGCTCATCTTAGGGGATGGTTCCAGGGCATCGTTTTGGACCTCGCCTTGGTTGCACGGTTCGACGCCTAGCGAGGTCGCGCCGCACTGCTATAGGCTGGTAAAGAGAAAGGATATCTCATTAAAGGAGGCGCTTGCGGATGCCAGATGGATGATACCCCTCAGGAAAATATCGACCTCGGAACAGATTCAAGAATTCATCATGCTTTGGACAGAAGTGCAGAGGATTAGTTTGCTGCCTGGAGCAAATGATTCCGTTCGTTGGAAATTCTCCGCTTCGGGCTTGTACACTGCCGCCTCTGCATACTCTTTGCAATTCATTGGCTCCTTGCAGGATCATGAGTTTGCGCGCATTTGGATTGCCAAAGTGCAAAAGAAATGCCGTTTCTTTTTCTGGGTGCTGCTCCGTGGAAGGTTATTCACTGCCGATCGGCTAGCCGCTAGGGGTTGGCCATGTACCACCATTTGCACTCTCTGCGGTCTTGAGGCTGAAACTCACAACCACCTTTTTTGGGAGTGTACTTTTGTTCGGCAAATCTGGCACGGTTTGGCGTCCCTTCTTCCCTTCACAAAGGTAGACTCGCCAACTGTTGGCTGCATGGGTCAATGGTGGGATGAACTGTCGGGAAAGAAGACCGTCAGGAGGAAAGAGGATGGTATAATAATTGCTATATGCTGGAACATTTGGAAGGAGCGAAACGCTCGGATCTTCAGACATGAGGACTGTTGGCCTGACGACGTCATGGCAAAGATTAGGGGCGATCTTTTGGTAGTCTAGTGCGGTTCAGGACGCCTATTTGATGTTGAGTGTGGGGTGCCTTTGGCACCGAACGTTGTCAATCTATCTCTGTAATTGTCTCCTCTAACTTTGATTGAATTTGGCACCTCGCCTTTCTTTCAAAAAAAACATTAGAGTTAGGAGTTGGGCTGAGCTTTTTTGGCTTGCCCAAGCACAACACAAGTTCAAAGACCAAAGCAAGCCAAGGACATAAAGAAATATGGGTCGGGCTAGCAAGTCCCGATTGTTGCGTGGAACCGAGCATGTAGATGAGGCACGATGGACCGTCCGACTATACGGACGATGCCTAGGTCGACCCGACATGAAATGAAGCATGAGTATGCCTATTGTATCTTTCGAGACCCTTCCATATTTTTTTTGAATTTGTATTGTACATGAAAGTTGTAGAGAATTTATATAAACATTTTTTTTCTTGTAGATGACTTTTTTCAATCGAACAACACAAACGAATATAAAAACTATTAAACTTGCTGCTTTCTCCTACATGCCGGGCTTGGGCCAGTCAGGTCCCACAGCAGCTTGACATTTCTTTGGGCCATGCTAAATGACTAGACCGGGCTGGGTTGGCCCAACCCGGCCCAATTCCTAGCAGTAATTGACAGTTAGCGAGCGACTTGTTTAGTTGATCCCTTCGATAAGTGAAAATAGGCTTGTTGTAGTAGGGGACACCCACCCCCTACGAATTGGAGGGAGAGGAACCCCAAGCCGGAGGAGCGAAGTGGGTGCCCACCCGAGTTGAGCCTCACCCCCTCGGCGCGAAGCAAGGGCGGAGCGGAGGGAGTGTACACCCGAGACGAGCCTCGTCCCCTCAGCGCGAAGGAAGGGTGGAGAGTACCCCTGCCCCCTCGGTGCAAGGCAAAGGCGAGAGGAACCAGTGGGCGGATGTTGCTCCATAGTAACCTGACCCGAAACCAGAGGCGCGTAAGTCCCGTTTGTGAAGCGAAGGTGGTTTCGTGGCAGCCAAGAAGGCCAGGGGACAGCAAGTACGGCCTGCAGCAGATGACAGGAATCATATCACCTGTCAGACGTATATGCTAGCTGGCCGTAACAACCCGTATCACGTGGTAGAAGGATATGGCGGCTGGCTGTAACAACCGGGTCCCCCTGTAACCCCCCTTATAACCTTACTTTAGTTAGGAAAGTAAGGGTACTCATGTCTTAGCCTCGGGTCCCAGAGTGCTTTTCCCTCGGCACCCCTGCCAAAAGGGGCAGGTCGAGGACCAAAGGGTCTTATCGAAGAAAGGAACTCTTTGCCCCCGCTTTACCCCTAGGGAAGGGGTTGTATCACGGAATGTAAAAATTAGCCGCCCCACTATAAATAGGGGGTCACCATATAAAGAGGAGAGAATTCCCTGCATGCCATTGGAAAAGTTTACAATTCCCTATCTGCCACTCGAAATTCTCTCTTCCCTTATATGCCACTGGTTCAAGTTTTCTCTTTTCTCAGTGCCACTACCGTTAAGTCCATTAGTTTTAGCCGTCTAAAAAGTTCATTAATGTCTAATATGCCCCTTTGGTTTAAAACTTTAAAAAAAATCATATTTCTTTCATTTTAACTCCAAATTGAGTAATTCAAATTTATAAATTTGTGTAAAATCGTGCTCTATTTGCTATTCAAATATTTGTAACATTTGGTATTTTTAGCTTTTGTTCTCCTTTTTCATGAGACATGGTAAGTTTGATTAATTTTTAAATAAAATTTACATCCAGAAAGTTTAAATTTTTACTTTCAAATTTGGCTATACATAATTTTATGAATCTGTAGAAATTTTTCTCATGTTTTTATGAATTTCATACTATTTTTATGAACTTTTCTATTTTGTAACGTATTAAAAAGGCAGGGGCATAATGGTCATTTTGCAACTCCGTTATATCTTTTACCGCTTGAGTGGCACTGAGGGAAGAAAAAACTTAAACCGGTGGCATGTAAGGAAAGTGAGAATTTTCAATGGCACATATATAGAGAATTTAAAACTTTTCTAGTGGCATATAGGGAATTCTCTCTATAAAGAAGGACAGGCTACAGTTCGCAGGCTAGACACTTGGTGGTCACTTAGTTTTACCGAGCTGCTTCGCGAGCCACGCCCAGTTGCTTCGCGAGGCAGCCTCTAAGAAATTTGCTGACTGGCTTAGGCCAACGACAAGGCTTATGAAAATGAGAATAATAATATGTGAAGAGGGGCCTCAACAGAAATTTAAGCAGGGATTAATTGGAGGAGCACGAATATCAGACACACCCGTGATCGATGCTATATTCATATGATTGTTCATTTCAGTGAGATGAGATCAGAATCAGATAGCCGTCTGTAAGAACAACGATGATTTGTCTGCTGAGCTGAATGGGTTGATTATAGTCATTCAGCAAGAACGCAAATTATGGAGGATAGATATGGCTACAAAAGTAGGAGTATTTGGCAGTACGTAGGTTACCAATCTAAATCATGCATAATATCATCTTTTTAGAGTTTAGACAATGGAAGAAAAATTACGGTCTCTAGCTATATCACCACATATATGCACGCAGCACAAGTATCATATGATGGCTAATTCTCTCTTGTTGATCCACGGTGGATTTCAGACGACAACTGATGTTGCACAGTATGCAGGCAAACAAGTGACGATCAACCTGCTTCTTTTTGGTAAAGGGGGTACGGTGGCAAGGAGAGGTAGCTGCTGCCTGCTGCCTGCTGGGTTCTTGGACCGGACAAGCACAAGCCATATGGCTAGCTTGGTCTCGAACCAAAAGGAGGGCGAGGAAACGAATAGTGGGAGCTCCTTTTTAGGGGGTGGGGCGAAGGTGTGGGCATGGCGAGACATGGCCCGGCCCCTCTTTTTCTGCACCCAACAAGCACTTTGCACAGGCCTCTTTTAGGGCATGGGGTCAATGCTAGTTTCCTAGTTCCTCCTTGCACGTACAGTAGCATGCTTGACTGATCGGTCCATGCGATGCACATCTGTGTGTATATTCTAGCTTATTCTACATGCTGCATTCTGTGCGGGTAGGACAGCATGCATGCATATGCAGGTGGAGTAGATCATCAGTAGTATAGTAAGCAAGAGAACTAGAGAAGAGAGGCCATGGGCCATGGGCATGGTGTGTTTCCTCCCGGTCAATTCCTCTTCTTGGAGGTAGTGTTCCATGGAGCGCGTGAGATGGAGACAATCATTCGCCTCTGCACGCTCGGAACGGAGTATCGAATTATCGATCGCCGCAGGCACGTATATGTTACATTCGCTTTGGGAACAGAGAATAGTAGCGTTCTTTATATTTAGCCAGTGGCAGGCAAACAAGCACTGAAGCACCGTGATGTAAATATGTTAATATTTCCCATATGCCTACGTCCAGACGACAGAGATTCGACGCAGTGTATACTATTGAGGTTGCCATTGTCTGCATTGTGACACACACGCGTAATATTAGGGCCGGCTAGCTGTCCGTTAACGAAAAGTTAAAGTCGATTTTCTAAACCATTGGATCTCAATCTAACAACCCAAATCCCCGTTCTCTCCATATTACCTTCCCTTCTCCGATCCCCACCCCAATATTGATCCGCTCTCCTCTTGCACCACCCGCCGGCCGCCTCTCCTCCTCCCCCTTTTCTCTCGTCGACACCACCACTCTCCCTCCTCCCTCGTCAGTGTCGCTGCTTCACGTGCCCCCACCTCTTCCCCCTGCGTATCCACCACCACCCGTGGTCAGCAGCAACGCTGCCGCCTTGCCTCCTGTCCTCCCGCCGCCCCGTCAACCCCGCCCATCCTAATCTCCATCGCATGTGCAAAATCGCCCGCCACCACCGTCCAACCGTACTCGATCGAGCCCATGGCTCCAGTGCGGCTGTCGACGCTTCGTCGCCCCACCACGATCCCCACCCCACCATCGGTCAGGCACCTCCTCCGATATCCCTCTAAACCTATGGGCACGGAAGAACCTCAGCCCCAAACCATAACCCTAACCCAAATGATGTGACAACGGCTAGAGAGGAGGGAGAAGTTGGCAGCGCCGGTGAGAAGAAAAAAAGATGGCGGTCGAAGATTCCATATAAGTCAAAAATTCACCGAGTGTTAGCAATTCTTCAGACAACTGATGATCAGCAAAGTCATATATGTGTATGTATGCATGCGTGCATTCTATCGTGGCCCCTGCATGCATTGATAGATGGGTGTCTTGATTAGGACGACGAACAATCAACGGGTCAATTAAGGAGGCGATTAGCACCTGTATGTTCGGGAGAGCAATGGAAGACGCTTTTTCTGCACTGCTGGTACGTACGTACGCTAGCTCGGTCGTGGGCATTGGTCCCAGCTGAGCCTGAGTGGCTGAGTGATCGGCTTCAAAAGCTGGGCGAGAGTGCGGTGCGTGCATGCATGCATGCGGTGCGGAGGCCTTTCCGTCAGGCTACTTACTCAACACTGACCTCGGAAAGCCCGACAAGCCATCCGGGCACGAAAATACACGCGATGCGCGACATCGGCAGCTTGTCCCGTTGTCCCCGGCGCTGCGCATCGTCGTGCATCCGTTCCATCCATCCATCCATCCATCCATCGCCATGGGGGTTGCTACTAGCTAGCTTAGCTTAGCTACGTACATAGCATATATACCTGGCAAAAAACTTTGCATGCGACTAGTGACAGCCGCTGCGTACTCTTGATCGAGTGTATATAGCTCCCTGAACATTACTGCTAGCAGGAATCTTATTTTTATCCGGCGATAGTCTGTCCCATTCAATAAAAATAGTTCTGAAATCCATGATTTCAATGAAATCTATTCGACTTTCCCCTAAATTTTGTTCAACAAGAGATGATATTTTTATGGTTTTGATTATCACTGATATTTTAAAATTCAAAGTTTTATTCACAACCATTGGCCGATTACGTACTATTTTATTGTTAGAAAGTATATGTGTGTTGTTCATCCTTTCCTATCAACTTGGTGCATCTAGTTTAATATGGTATCAGAAACAGAGATCTCAAGTTTAAATCATGACCAACACAAATAAATAAATAATTCACTCCTATTCCATGTTAGGGGAGTGTTGGAACAAGTGAGTTACCACACATCCTCATTAGCTTAATTTCTTGAGGGCAACCCAAGGTGTCTCCACATGAGGGGGAGTGTCCCCATCAGTTTAGACTTTTGGAAGGACCAACCGGTGCATGCAATTTAATACTTACATATCACGGCTATCCGTTCCATCCTAAAAAATGAAACAATTGCAAAAACCATAACTACTTGTTAATGCTACCACTTCTGGTTAATTACTTGATGGAGCAGAGCTGATTTGAAAGGCATGGATTGGGATCCTTTGCGCGCAGGATAAGAATCTTCTGCCATTTGGCCTAGTCGTGCATCGATCTTTTATCCAACACGCTCAATCATTTTTTCTCTCTCCTACATATATCTCCTCCTCTCATATCCGAGGAACGACATCTCTGTCGTAACGACAGAAGATGCGTGCATGTTTGATGGTCATGCTTTCTTTCATGCTAGCATATTGCCGACAGTCCGATCAGCTCCAGTCGACCAAGCCATGTAAAAATCACTAAAACTTAAAAAGTAATACATTAACAAAATAAAATATGAATTACTTTATTTTTTCATTTACTCTTAAAAATTTTCTAAAGTAAAAAATGCAATTATTATACAGTATTTTATAGTATTTGTAATTTTTGGAGGATTTTAAAAACTTTTATAAATCTCAAAAGATTTTTTGGTGAACTAGAGCCGAGATCCTTTGGATGAGGACGCTAAGCAATGGCATGTATGGTCAACCATTGAATTAAATTGGACGGTTCAGATTATAAAATACAAGAAATTAATGGAAAGTGTTGTGTTTAGGTCATGTATAATGTAACATGTTTGGTGCTTGGAGATGTGAGCACATATTTTCTTCACTTATATTGCAACTAATATCTAAGCATTTCCTTGCATCGAAGAAGAGAGTTTTTTTTTACCAAGAAGGTAGCTTAATGGTATGGCAATGCTCTCTCTAGCTTCTTAAGCATATTGCATAGTGAGAGGCCTTTGAACTCCAACAGTGTGGTTGATCGCCGTATCTTGGAAGGAGAAGAGGGCAATGATCGAGGACTTGATACGTACGTGTGAGTTGTGGTCGAACCATGGAGCGCAGGAAAGCGAGCATCGAGAGAGAGCGGCAGGGGGCACTGTGCAAAAGCAGCAACACATACTGACTCACGTCGTCGCCATGCATGCACGCGGGGCCTCCCCGTCTGCAGAATGATTCCTGCATGCAAAAGCCGCTAACTACTTGCGCCATTGGCATGTCGTGTGCCCTAGCTTTCAAACCTCCATCGAGAGCTTCGACTGTTAAGTACACGGAGGACGTCGCGTCTGAAGCTGATGTCTCGGGGCTAGAATAGTTCTCACCGATCGATCGAGGGCGAGTGTACGTGTGCATGACGCTGATGTGGAGTGGTTTTCGGCCGTACGATGGTGCGTGATCAACGGCCGCTGATATCTGTGGCATCGAAATGCGATTGACACTCGGCTTCTTGTGGTTATCTGGTTTAGTTTATCGATGGAAACAATGGCATGCACTGTGAGAGGCAGAGGCAGCTTGTCGTGCCTCGTTTGAACGTAGCGGCGAGAGTGAGCACAAGACATGTCCAACGAGGCAGACACCGACTCTTGCTCACGATGCACGTGCCGCTACATTGTGCACGAGCAGCTGTATCCCTATATACTACCGGTTTGGTTGAAGTGAACAAGAAAAAACGACATGTACTACATGTTTGTTTTCGTTAGGGATGTAACGGTGCGGATTGGATCGGATAATGGCTAAACCATATTTTTAACCGTATGTTTTTTCAGAATCGGATCTGGTTACGGATATTTTGGATACAATTACGGGATGAGTTATTGTCGGGCACGAATATGCACCGAATAAGGATTGAACCAAATACAGTACGGATATTTTATCGAAGTATGAAACATAATCAGACAACAAATAATTTCAAGTCATATGCTATATATTAATAAGCCAATAAATAGTTTTAACTTTCAAAACATAGTGGCATGTAAATACATTCATAGATAGAAAAAACCAAGTAAACAAGACGATCTATCATGTGTATTTAATTTTAGAAATCAATAAAGACCTACATAATTCATGCAAGTTGGGCTGTTGGGCGTTAGGCCAGTTGGGTTGTTGCTTGTAGAGTGGGTGAGCCTCAACCAGATATCCGAAATATATCCAGACCACATATCCGAAAAATTATCCGATCCGACGGTATTGATTGTCCCGTATCTGATACCGCATCCGAAACTAAATATCTATACCAAACCAAATCCAAAAATATCCAAAAAAATTCGACCCAATTCTATCCGAATCCGAATCCGGCCGGTTCAATCCGAAAAATATCCAGATCATTTATAACCCTAGTTTTCGTAGAGGAAAGAAAGAAGCAAAGGAATTTTTCATCTTGTACACGCCGCTTTGGACACTTTCGACCATTGTATCGTGCTCTACCTTACTCTCCTTCACATGCTCTTTTGTAAAAAAAAAAAAAAGACCCTTAATCGAATATCCAGAGAAAATGCAATCTCTCACTCTCCCTCTCCTCATCGATCTCCCCTTTGGCATGACTGAGCCAGCTACCCTCCTTGTGTGTAGCCGCAAGGGACTACCATGCCCTCTCTATAGGTACCACATGAAGCACCGTGTCTTTCAACTGCTTCTTGTTGAGGCTAAGCCAAGTGTCCATGGGCCTGCAATGGCTTGTGTAGGTACTAGAGATGTCAGTCAGATATGTACGTTCGGATACAAGAGTCTCGAACCCAGAGCTGAGACCCAAAATCTTTACCCAGACTCCGGATCCTAAGATATTCTCGAATACAAGTCTAGACCCATACCCGAACCCAGCAGACACCAAACTTGAACAGGTATCCATTGGGTCTAACTCGGTAGATATCTCACTGCACACGCGCGCGCGCGCGCACACACGCAGGGGGTAGTGAGTGAGAGATGAGGAGGGGTCGTTGCTGGTGGAGGGAGGTTGATAGAGTGGCTACATTAGAGAGGTAGCTGTCACGTCGTCGTGGGAGCTTATCTAGCTTGATGTCACACCGCATGTTCTACCTCCCCTGCCATCTCTCGACGTCGCAAGCCCACACAAGGTTTGTGGAAGTGCCGCCGCGTTGGACAGTGGAAGGTCCAACACATCAAGAGGACATCGTGTAGGGAGAGCCAACGCATGGTGCACTATAGCACGTGGCAGGAAGGGGACACCAACGTGCTTCCATGGGAGGAAATTAAGGGACACTGTCATGCCGCCGCGGGGAAGGAAGGAGGGGAAGGCCCACACTTGTGGAGGGTGGAGGAGAGAGAGGGTGGCAGCGGCAGTTGAATCAGAGTTATCGCGTGGGAGTGGGAGGGGCAGATAGTGGGAGGGTGGCGGCTAGGAGTTTTAGGGTTAGGTTAAGAGATGGTGAGGTGGCCAAGTGGGCTGGCTAGGTTGGAAATGTGCTGGATCAGTTAGTTGAGTGGGAGGAAGGATGACAAATAATTGGATAGTTTTTATTTTAAAAAATACTTCGGGTATGATGAGTATCTGTGATTCTAAAATAAGACCCACACTTAGTCTTGAAACTGAATATTCATGGGTTAAAAATGGGATCTGGACCTGTTGAGTCTGGTACATGGACCCACATGTACTTTTGCTATCTCTAACTAGCAGGTGTCGATGTAATATCATTGGCGGAAAAAAAGGCTGCTATAGCCGGTGGCCGCATGCTAGGAGAGGAGCCGGCTCAGCTAATCCGAAGGGGAGAGAAGGAGACATAATTAAAGAGGAGGAAGAAGATCATTTTTTTTTTCTTTCAAATTTAGGTTTTCATATCAGGGAGAGCGTGGTCGCGTGGATAGAGTATATATGAACTTGTAGATGATCTGGTTGGTTTTATGTTCCACGGAGAGTGTATTTTCGAAAAAAATTAGAAAAAAAAGGATGCATGCATGCATGTACGAAACCGACCATGGAACCTGCCTGGCCCGTTGTTTGGAGGGATTGGGCCAAAACGAGGCAGATCTGCCGCCGATCAACGCACAACCCGGAGAGCCGTGCGTACGTCCGTGACGCGCGCGCCACACGGCCACGCCGCGTTTGTCATTTTGGCTCGATGAAACCCCTCGTGTCGCAACGCCACGGCCCCGCATAATCACGTGCTCAGCGGTGGCCATATGCTTCCGCGAGCTCCAGCCGCAGCGATCAACACACGGGCCCATGCATGCATGCCATGCGACATGCATACCTTAGCTACCGCACGGCTGGGGTAACACGCATGCACGTACGGTCGAGCGGTCGAGCTAGTCGACGAGACGACGCATGCATGCGCGTCGGCCAGTGGCCAAACCCGTACGTGTCTAGTCGTCTAGCATGCATATGCATGAAGCAAGAGATCAAGAATGGATCGATATATATATGTGGATGATGATCATCATCTCAGATGGGCGGCAGAACGCATGCATGCACGGTCGGCGCTATCGACCATCGGTTAGTCATATGTACGTGTAGGTTTCTTGTCGTTAATGTTATAACCGCTGTGATCTAGTCCATCCTATTTTTTTGTTCGGAGAACCGCAGTGATCTAGCTTACCAACACATCTGGTCTCAGTTTTAAATCCTATTGAATCTATTAAAATCGTATGCCGACCAAAGCCAACGACTAAGATTCAGGGCCAACTAGTTTTAGTTTCGTTCCACGAACGTTAAGGTCTTAAAGAATCCTGTTACGAAAATGCAACGCAGGTTAATATAGCCCCGTGAAAGAAATTACAATGTGTCGTGCATCCCTATAACATTAGATAACACATAGGACAATGTCGACCGAGGCGCGGGAGGACAGGAAATTAGAACCGAGGGGCAGCTAGGGGGTCTGTGTGGTCGGCCTTATTGCATGCCGACCACATAGAACGTGTACTGTGGGCGGCTTGCAAGTGCGCCGCCCACATTGTAAGATCAATGTCGTCGGCCTCCCATACCATCGTCCACAAAGGGTAAGCAATGTCGCCGGCCTGAGTTAACCCCGACCACAAAATGAAGTATAGCAGTGGTTTTTTACGGTTTTTGTGGACGGCATAGCAGTGGCCGACAACATAAGTGGGCCCATCATGTCAGAGACGTCTGTTATCTGCCATGTGGGCCTGCCTTGACATGGTTTCGTTAGGCCGTTAAGATGCCGTGAGCTGGGTGCTTCTATGTTAACGGCATAAATTTTGTCGCCGATAAAGTTTAGTTGAGCGGCTCCAAATTTCAAATTTGCTTGAAGGCGGGCGAGCTGGCGTGACTAGTGTGGTCGGCCTTTTTGTGTCCGATCGCATTGTTGTTTAATGTCGGCGGACTCTCTTGCGGCCGACGACATAGAGCTAAAAACAGTATCGGCGATGTTTTGGCCGCCGACAAGATTTTTAGCCGACCACAATATTCTTGTTTCCTGTAGTGACTAGTTATGCTAGCTTCACCATAGTTGATAACCAATGTGGTACTAGGCCTAACAATTTTCCCATCACAAATCCAGTGACCTAACCTGATGACTATGCAACCCTCGAGACGTTCTGGGTTTCAAACATGAAGCTGTGATATCACTTATTAAAGCCCATTATAGTTTGGCCATTTCATAGCTCACAACAATCCATTACTAATTTTTCGATTCCCTTGTTATAACCTATATATAATAGCATTACAAACAGTCCAATCCAATTCTTCAACATGTTCTCTCTTATCCTAACCATTGTAACCAGAACGATCTATGTGTCAAGCCTTACAGACGGCTAGCGTCATACGATGGAGACCGCGAGATGCATGGATGGAGAGGGCAATACGTACGCTAGCGGAGGCAGGGGAGGCCATGCCGTGCGTGCATGGTCGTTGTCAGGAGCCGGGATTAGGTTCGCGGGCGGATACGTAGCTGTCGAAGCCCCCGCCGGGCGGCGCGCTCATGCATGTGCCCGTGCAGGGAGAGGAGCGACGCAATGATGCCCGCGAGCGACCGGCCGACGGTGGCAGGGGAGCGGGTCGTCGCTGCCCACGCCCTGGACAAAATTGGTTGCATGACACTCAGTTTATGTGTTTTATAGAAACTAACACTCAGTTGATATGTCTTTGGCGAATGCTTCGGCGTCGACGTTCAACGCGTCGGACGCCCGCGACCCAGCAGCGCGGCCCAACAGCGCAGTTCCAGCATACGTCCTCGCTGATGCACTACGTTGCTAGCAAAAAACGAGCGTTTCATTTTTTTGTATTTAATTTTATCATTTTTGTCTCTATTTCATGTGGAGTCCAAAATGCATAGAACAAATTTCATAATTCATCTAAAATCCTAATAAGCTCATTTTAAATACTTTTTTAAAATTTTTATTTTTTTTTTCATTAGCCAAATTGTTTCAGCAATCTATATATATTGTTTCCAATATGCTAAACTAGTTATTTTAGCAGGCTAGACATATTGTTCAAATAGAAATAATTAATTGTTGCACTTGGCTAGACATATCGTTCCAGTAGGCTAAACCAATTGTTCCAACAGGCCAAAAATGTTGTCCAATAGGCTAAACCAATTGTTTCAACATGCTAAACTAATTGTTTCAACATGCCAAACATATTGTTTCAATAGGCTGTACAAATTATTTCATCAGGCAAGACAAATTGTTTCAATATGCTAAACTACTTGTTTCAAGAGGCTATATATATTATTCCAATAGGCTAAACCAATTATTTTAGCATGCTATATATATTGTTCCAATAGGCTAAACCAACTGTTTCACTTGTGTCGGGGATAAAATTACGGCCCATTGTCATGGCCCACTCCCTGACGGCCCAATCGAACAGCCTACCAGGGCCCAGCTCCCTGGAAGGTTCTATCTGGCCCATATGCGTCCTGCCGAACAGCTTCCTGGCTGGCGAGATGCGTGATGGCCAAGGAATCATGTTTGAGTCCGTCTCAAACAAGAATTCTGCGCGGCTACGTGAAGACCGGACGTTGGTTTCTCGGATTGGGATAGGAGCCGTGATCCTCAAGACTAGGAGTTTACCTTATCTGCCTCGAGATATATTTGGCATGTACTGAGTTCGTTGTGATCTCGTAGTTAGCCCGGCCCGATATTCCCTCGGTAGATCGGTTTGCTCCGTACTATATAAACAGGGCCCCTACGGCGTGTAAAGGGGACCAAGGGCCTAGCACCTTTGTATTCTCGCATAATCTCGCCGAGACTTATTCGTCTCGTCGAGCCACCTCTTGTAATCTTCTCTGAAATATAAGAAAGGCTGGACGTAGGGCTATTATCTCACCCGAGAGGCCTGAATCAGGATAAAAACACCTGTCTCCTGTGTTCGTTGTTGTTCGTGGTTGTTCGGCGTGTCTCCTATCTCATTTCTAAAGAACCTTAGCGACTTGAGATCGTTATCTCAACTGTCGACAGCTGGCGCCGTCCGTGGGGAGCTCGCAGATCGAACATGTCGAACTCTATCAACGACCAGGAGATTCTTCCTGAGGACTACGACTCGGGGGCGGATGTCGCTTCGCCGATTGATCAATCCTTCGATCTTGATCGCCTTCCAGATCTGGTTCCCAGCTCCGTGCTCGGGAGCTGGATCTCTTAGCGCCGGGCAGCTCTTCGCCCGGGGCGCGCGTCTGGTCCCCGGGACGAGCTCCGTGCTCGGGGACTGGATCAACTTCGTGTCGGGCAGCTCTTCGCCCGGGGCGCGCGTCTGGTCCCCGCGACAAGCTCCGTGTTCGGGGACTGGATCAAAACTCCTTCCGGATCCCGGCTATTCGCTGGTCAGGACGACGGAGAGAGTCGACCAAAGACTTGGAACATCGACCAGCTTCGTAAGTTTCTCGTGTAGGTCTTTCGTTTCCTAACTTCGCACTTTTTCTCAAACTTCGCTTCTTAGTTCGTCCAAATCTCTCGGGCTGCCATGTAAAGTTCAATCCATTGAACGGTGAATGTTCGCAGCCCCTTGCGGCCCTCCTCACCACTTGTCTTCTCAGACTACTCTTTCTCTCTGGTAACACTTGATGGCTGCCCGGTCTTGCGAACTCTTGGCTCCGCAATCTTAAGGGTTTTCCCGCCCGTATCTAGCTTCAACAAGTTCCTAAACTCGAGTTGCGTAACACGGCATCCACCTCGCGCTAAGCTCGCTTTAAGCCCACCGCTGGCGTAAGCACTTACCGCCACGGCACAACCACTTGGCAAAGCTCTCTCGTGAGCCCTCCGCGGTAGAGGCACTTCCTTGTTCGGTTACCTTCGAATCGCCTAACTTACGTTAACGAGCGCTTCGAACGAGTCGATCAGATACGGGTGTCGCTTAACTCTCTACGCACGTGCTTGAAGTCGCAAGTTCAGGTCTTCATGCATCGTCTGCATCGGGGCTAGGGCGTCGCTTTTCTCTTGTGCACTGCTCGAGTTCGCAAACTCAGTCCTCGAGCAACCGCACAACGGGGCCGGAGTTAGGCTGCGCTCGCCGGTTTTTCTTAAAACTTTCTAGCGTTGTTCGCCTTGCTCTTGGTTTCTGCTCGTCCTTGTCTTTTGTCGCTTTTTTGCAGAAAAGCCGCTCGGTCGACTCTCGCTCGATTCAAGCGCCGCCGGCGGTCTTGAGCTGCTCGCCAGCTACTCGAGGACCGCCTCTCCTCGTTAGTTGGGACTTGAGCTCAATTTCGCAACCCCTGACGCTTTTCAGTTTTCCGCCTTTCCTTAGCGTTGGTTTTCCAAAACCTCGTTGGTCTTTCGCTCCGTAGCGCCTCCGTGTGCGAGCATGTCTTTTATCCGGCAATGACCAGACAGCTCCGGTTAACCGGCGGTGCACCACCGATGGAGTTCGCCCACCGTAGCCGATTCTCATCGCAACGGGCATGCCCACCGTAGTCGATTCTCATCGCAACGGCACTCCCGGCGCTGGTTCCGCACCGCGAGGGGACACTAACGCCGCACGGGTCCATGCCCGGATAAGATTTCGCCTCGCACGCCTTGCCTGCGGCTAAGGTCCCGATCGCCTTCCCTGGTTAGCGGTCTTAGCCACAGCGGGGCTGCACTTGCCCGCACACGTCTTTTTTATCCATGCTACATCCTTCCTTGCACGGTAATCCGGAGCAATGCACCACCAACGGAGTCCTGCCCACCGTAAACCGATTCTCATCGCAATGGGCACTCCTAGCGTCGGTTCCGCATTCGCCGAGGTGACACTAACGCTATCGGGGTACGTATCCGGAAAAAATTATGTTTTGTACGGGTAGGTCGTTTTTTGCGTGTTTTTCAAAACTCGCTTGCTCTTCTTAGAGCCTGTTCTTGCTCTCTTTTTTCCCTTGCTGGCTCGCTTTTGTTTGTCTTCGCAGAAGTACAGAACGGGAGCGCCAGACCGTGATGGTCGCGCGAGGTTCTAGACTTCCCACCAAAACCAATGTCTGCATCCCTCTCTTCCTGGGTACGCTCCGCGCGTGTCCGAGGACTGATTCACTCCACCACAGATGATTTTCGCCTTTGCCCGCACCGACCTTCACAGTTCGGCTAAGTCAAGGTATTGCGCCACCAACGGAGTCCCGCCCACCGTAAGTCGATTCTCATCGCCAACGGGCATGCCCACCGTAGTCGATTCTCATCACAACGGCACTCCAAGCGCCGGTTCAAGACTTGCCAAGACAACGCTAACACCGCCGCAAGGAATACGCCATGGGTAAAGCGTTGATGTCATACGCTCTCTTGCGGCTCGATCGCATCGGGTTGTGATTCACCTCTCACCGCCGCTTCGCCCGGAGCGCGCGATTCGTCCTCGCGACGAGCTCCGTGCTCGGGCCGGATCACCTCGACCGGCAGCTCTTCGCCCGAGCGCTGGTTTTACCGGCACGTCTTCGCCTGGTTGTACTTTCTGGTTCCTTTAACGAGCTCCGTGCTCGGGGACTATATCTCCTTACTTGGTTCCTTTGGTGAGCTCTACGCTCGGGGACTGGGTCACCTTTCCCATTCGTATGCATTGTCTGCTCCTAGCACACGATCTACGTTTGGAGGCACATCACCTTCGCTCCTGAGCACGACGTTCGCTCGAGAGCGCAATCTCTATTTCCTCGGACAAGCTTTAGCCCGAGAGATGATTCCCCTGTTTCCGTTCATGCTTTCCTGGGTATCTTCATACCTGGATGCAGCAGCACGAGTCCGTGTCGCGACTTGCTATGTTCATTCTCCCGGAAGATTTGATCTTACCGGATGCGGTGGTACGCTCTTCACTACCAAGAATCCAATCTCTTCTTAATGACATTCAGCCTCAAGGAGATGATTCACCTCGCATCGGGTAGCTCTTCGCCCGAGCGCCGCGATCCGTCCCGCGACGAGCTCTCGCGACTTGGGGACCGGATTTCGATTTCAGATCGAAGTCGGTGCTCGCTTCGACAAATGTTGTTCCCTGTTCGGTGCAACAGAGTTGTTCGGCACTGGGTAGGTTTGTTCGGTCCCGATCAGGTCCTGCTCACAGTACCTTAAATCGCTTCTACGATCGTTACACGCCTTTGTAGCAACAAAGTTTCTCTCTTCGTGACTTGAGTCTCAAGAGGAAGACCCCACTCTAGTGAATCCTTCCACTTGAGTCTCGGGGGCTAGCTGTCGGGGACAAAATTACGGTCCATTGCCATGGCCCACTCCCTAACGGCCCAATCGAATGTACCTACCAGGCCCAGCCCCTCGAAGGTTCTATCTGCCCATATGCCCCGCCAATGCTTCTGACTGGCGAGATGCGTGATGGCCAAGGAATCATGTTTGAGTCCGTCTCAAACAAGAATTATGCGCGGCTACGTGAAGACCGGACGTTGGTTTCCCGGATTGGGATAGGAGTCGTGATCCTCAAGACTAGGAGTTTACCTTATCTGCCTCGGGATATATTTGGCATGTACTTGAGTTCGCAGATCTCGTAGTTAGCCCGCCCGATATTCCTCGAGATCGGTTTGCTCCGATTATATAAACAGGCCCCTACGGCGTGTAAAGGGACCGAGGGCCTAGCACCTTTGTATTCTCGCATAATCTCGCCGAGACTTATTCGTCTCGTCGAGCCACCTCTTGTAATCTTCTCTGAAATATAAGAAAGGCTGGACGTAGGGCTATTATCTCACCCGAGAGGCCTGAACCAGGATAAAAACACCTGTCTCCTGTTCGTTGTTGTTCGTGGTTGTTCGGCATGTCTCTTATCTCATTTCTAAAGAACCTTAGCGACTTGAGATCGTTATCTCAACCGTCGACAGCTTGGTTATACGTCCACTAGGCAAAAATAATTGTTTCAGCAGGCTAGCCATATTGTTTCAACAGGCTAAACTAATCATTGCATTAGGATAACAATTTGTTTTAGTAACTTTTTATATAGCAATATTGGTCTTGTCTTGTTCGTAAAATTGTGAGGAACGTAGCGGTGCAAACGGTACGTGCATTGGAGCAACCAGTCAAAATCTATGGCCGTCGAAAGAGAAAACTGAAATAAATCTTTTCACTTACATCATCACTGATGTCATTGCATACAAATAGGGAGACATTCACGAGCACGCTCCGGCAGCCTTTGAAACAATGGCGGGAGAAGTTTGTTTCGTTGGGGGCGCATAGTTGTTTCAGCGGGTGGACGCATCGTTGGTGGGCTGACTGGGCCGCGCGAGTGTCCGACGGACGCACGTAGGGTCGAACGTCCGTCTGTCCCCAAGTCGCGCCCTATGTCATTTGATGAATAACCCGGACAAATCTAGTCTTTTTGTTGACGACATTTTATCTATTTTTCTGTCTTTTTCTTTTCTTTTCCTTTTTTTTTAAGCAAAAGATCGGTATCTATCTCCCACTCTAACCTAAAAAAACGTATTTGACTATTTCTATACCACTTTCAGAAAATGGCCCAAGTGTGGCAGCGTTAATTTATTTTTATAAAGATCAAAACAATATTCTCTTCGGAAACCAACCAATTAAAATGCAATTGAATCACTCGGATAAAATTCCTGCACAAACAGGTAACTGATAATTCAAATATCATCTTGTAAAATGGAAATCGTAAATAAAAAGATACACACATTAATTCTAAATGCACAGTGATTGAGATATGCTATTGACTCAAATGAGTGGAAAAGAAAAAGGAAACAAGAAAAACGTCATGAAAATAATCAAAATGTCATAAATAAAATGAATATGTGTGCCCGATGTTATTCACTAAAAGGCATATCAACTGAGTGCTAGTTTATGTAAGACAAATCAACTGAATGTCATGCAAACAAATTTTCCCCGCACACTGGCCGCGCGCGCGGCAGCGTCGGAGAGAAGCCTTCACGGGTGCCCCTTTGTCGATCAACTTCCAAGCTCGGTGAAACAACGGGTAAAGCATAACGAAGGGATGACCTAACGATTGATGAGACACCACACCGACTTCGTATCAGAACACTGGAATATGGATATTTCCCAAGGCGTAGACCTTTTACACCTGCATTTACTTCCCCAGTTTTTAGGCGAAGTTTTATACATTTTAGAGAGATGGGAGTGTCCATACCACATCAGTCGATTGTAAAATGAGAAAATTTCAGGCAACTTTTTTTACGTTATTCACTAACTAAATTTAAATATAGTTTGATACTATAAAAAAGGTGCAACAATCAACTATATGATTTTTTTAGTTGTTGCAAGTTCATTTAAATATGAAAAAGGTTTATATTACACCCTGAACTATGACCTTTCGCCTACATAACCCCTAAACTTTAAAACCAGGTATTCTACCCTTGCAAAACCAAAAAAAAAGGTGCAGGGGTGGTTTTGCATATGTGGCACATGCGGTGTCAATTCAAGCACAAAAACATAAATAGAAATAGATATTAAATAGATGGACCCATTGTCATCCTCTCCCATCCTCGTATTGGCTCTCTCCCCTGTTCTCTCTCCCGTATCTCTTTGCCTCCAATCCACCGGCAGTCGCCTACTTCCTCGCCGCTGTCGTGCTCGGCCGCGTCTTCCCCCGCACCGGCATCAAGCCCTACCTGCTGGACTTCACCCTCACGCTCGACCACTTTTGCATCCACACAGCGGACGCAGCGTGTTGGACGAGCTGGAGCGCGTCCTCAAGCTCAAAGGGAGTCCATGGGAAGGCGGCACAGGGAAGGTAGTAGGGAGGCGACGTAGGGGAGGCGCGCTGAAGACGGCGACGTCAGCCCAACCGCCAGTGGTGATGAAGATGAGGACGCTGACGTCCCGCACCGGCGTCGGCAACGACGGCGGCAACTGTGTGGTGAGGGGCGAGGAGGGACGGCAGGAGGGACGGCGCAACGAGGAGGGGCTGGGAGGGCCGGCATAAGGAGGTGGGCGTGGAGGGGCGGGGAGGAGGCGGTGACAGGGTGGAGCGGGGAGGAGGCGGCGGCAAGGAGGAGCTCGGAGGTGGGGAGGGGAATAGAGGTGGATGGGAGGGAGGAGATGATGAGATGGAGGAGAGAGAAGAATTATTTTAATTTTAATTTTCTGACCGAATTGCCACCTCACCCGCCACGTGGGAAAAACCATGCTCAAAACCTGTGTGGGGGTGTTATTTGCACCTTTTTCTGGTTTTAGGGGGCGGAATACTTGGTTTCGTAGTTCATGGCGTATGTAGATGAAGGGTCATATTTCAGAGTTTAATATATACTTTTTCCTTTCAAAATAAAAAAAAGGTACACAGGAGACTATCTGTAGAACTGAAAGTATGTGACAAAATAGTATGTAGATTTTTTTGTAGTTAAATTCTATACTATTTAAAAGGTCAAATCATATGTAAATTTAGTTATTTATAAGTGTAAATATGTTGATTGAGATTTTATATAATTTTAGGCTGCTGATAGGGAGCAATTTCGATAAAAGAAAGGGTACAACCAAACCTTTTGGTTAAATGACTTGTTCTATTCAACTACTAGCATAATCAACGAGAGGATTTTATCTTTCCTCTTAGGTGATCACAAAAGCTTATAGCTTGTCTCCTTGGGAGAGCTTAATGACGTTTGTCCTACACACAGATAGGCTCCACAGTAAGATTTGTTTCTAAATTCATCTTTCAATCCAAGCATTCTTCTTCTTAGACCGAATGTGAAACCAACCAAAGGTTTCGCTAGCCCATGGTCTTCCTTCGCCATTGTATTTCGAGCAAGGCCTATGTCAAGCACTTACTTCCATCCGCCTTAGAGAATGCCCATGCTAGATATAAATGCTGGTTTAGCTTAAAATTTTGGGCTATGAATAGTAACAATTTAGATGCATGGATAGCGAAATTTAGTAGTGGGTCTAGATTTTGAAACTAGTACTGGGCATGTTGTTACCGCCCTATCTTGGGGTGCCTTAGAGCTTCTCCAGCAGTGCCCAATATCTATTCCCAAAACTAGTTTTTAGGAAGAAACAAGAAATCCAGCGCTCCAACAATTCCCTACTCGCGTTCCCTTTTATTCCATGAGCCCAAAAAATCCAGCCGAAGTGCGCAGATATTCACCGCGCCTGGGTGTTCCCAACTGCGATTTTTTTTCGATCTCCCGCGCAGAGCAGCCCATTCGCGCCATCCTAGCCGAAGTCCTCCCTCCTTCCCGGTCCTCCCCTCTCGTCGTCGGCCTCCTCATCTGCGCGCGTCAGAGGCGGAGACGGCTGACGGCGAGGCCCGACGCTGCACCTTGACAAGGGACGCGTGCATCCAAATCGCCATAGGTCCGCCGCCGCCGCCGCCCACAGAGAGGCCACTGCTTCCAAAGCGCTGCCGCCGCCGCCTGCTAAGGCCAGGTCCCAATCCTAACTCGTACTGCTAATCTGTTGTTGCATTGGATCGTGTTCTGGTGCTTGGCTTCCTACTGCTTGGATTTTGAGTGGAGATGGCATGCGGAAGAATAGGCGGGGCACCTGTTCTGTGATGTGCTGCTTGCTTCATGAAGGAGGAAGTAGTAGAGAGGAAGAAAGGATAGACGATGTGCTCTGGTTGATTCATATCTTTAAAGAATTATGACCAAATTATGTGTAACAGTATAGTTTATTCTACTTCTACATTTGGATTGTTTCTTTGGATCAGGTTGAAAGATACAGAATTGATTTCAATTTTGCTATTTTATGACGTTTCCATTTTACTCTATTAATGATGGTTCATATATTGTGAGTGCATAAATCTAAAATCAAGGTCAGCCTGATATTTATGCCTAAAATGATTCAATTTTTTTTTCCTGTAGGTGTTATTGACAATGGAAGGAGACAGATACTATACTAACTTGATGGCTGAGGCCAATGATAACCTGTCTTTGGAGGACTTGAGTAGCCCGCCTGAGGAGCAGCCATCACCCGTTGTTGAGAGGACCCCCTCATCAAGACCAAACCAGAAAAGGTCAAAAAAATTTAGTGAAAATGAGGACGCAATGCTTGTGTCAGCATGGTTAAACATTAGTACGGATCTAGTGAGCGGCGCTAATCAGAAGGGTGGTACTTTCTGGAAGAGAGTTTTTGAGTACTACCACACGAATAAGAACTTTGCATCAGAACATAGCCATAGTTCACTTCTGCATCGATGGGGATCTATTTTGGAGAATGTGAACAAGTTTTGTGGATGTCTAACAAGGATTGAGAACAGAAAGCAAAGCGGGGTTACTTTTCAAGACAAGATAATTCTTCTGGATTTTAGGATTTTATACTCGTCGTAATGACACATGACAACTTGTAGTAACTAATTATACCTTCATTGTCATGTGCAGCTTGTTCAAGCCATGGCTTTGTTTAAGGCCGAAGACAAGGACAACAAATCATTCCAATTCATGCATTGCTGGAATAAATTGCGGAATCAACCAAAGTGGCATGAGAAGCGGAGACCGTAAGCAGCTCAGAAGGAACTTGGCAACAAGAAACAAAAGACAAACACAGATTCCAGTCCGGGTACATCCACCGATATCGTTGTTGATAGTAGCAACAATGCTGTCATTGAGAATGTGCGTCCAGAGACCGATGCCCCCAAGAGACCAACTGGCAAGAAGAAGGTCAAAGAAGCATTGCGGCAAGGTATGCATGGTGATGCAAGCATGGAGGCTTTAGATCATTTGTGGGGAAAAAAAGGAGGCTAATGCAGAGAAAGAAAAGAAGAAAGAGGGAAGATACAATCAGTCGTACGCGCTAGAGAAAGAGAGGCTTCAGCTAGATCAAACAAGGGTTGCAGCTGAACAGGCGAGGGCTACAAATGATGCAAAAAATCTGGAGATAAAGGAAAATGAATTACAGTTGAAGAGAATGCTAGAGGAAGAGAGGATTATGACAATGGACATTACATCAATGTCTGTCCAGCTGCAGCAGTACTACAAGAGTATACAAGATGAGATCATCGCTCGCCGTTTTTATAATAGCTCCAGTGGAGAGGTTGATTGAGCTGTGCTACAACATGCCTACATGGAACTAAACTGTTTTGTTTAATGTAGACACTTGTTTTGGTTTAATTCGTACATTTGTTTTGGTTTAATGCTGTGCTACTGATCCTTTTTCTCCCATGTTTCTTAATCGCAAAATTGTCCTTTTTTGCTCCAATATTTCAAGCAATATGTACAACATGACCACCTATGCTAGTAATAGTTGACCTGAGGAATGAATTGTTAAATTACTTCTTCTAGACCTATGTCTCTAGGTGAAATTTCCTCTTGCAGTAGCAGCTCTTACCAGTTACTGCAGCACGACCAGCAATTTACATGACAATTTTGTTGATGAAGTGTTTACTGTTGACAAAGTGATTCATATGGGAGCAATTTTGTTGACAAAGTGTTTACTGTTCAGCTCACGCTATTTTCCATCAATCCGTGTCAAATACTATCTTTATTATGAGATAAGCAAAAGGATGTCTTATTGCAAGCAAGACCCCGATACATATTGATTAAAAATAACAATCGTTGCTACAATGGAAAATTCATTAAAACTATGACAATAAAAAATAGAAGTTAATATTGATCCGGATGATTTTGCCATAGGTGCTCCACTAGGTCTTCTTGTAGCTGGTGGTGACTTTCCTTGTTCCTAATTTTTTTGTGTGCTTTAATAAATTCATACAGATCAGAATGCTCTTCATGGGAATGTGTCATATTTTCTCTACCGTAGTCGAAACGTTCGTCGGGGTCCACTTCTCCCTCATCTTCTACAATCATGTTATGCATAATAACACAAGCTTTCATGATGAAACCTAGTGTCTCTTCGTCCCAAAATCGAGCTGGACCCCGAACAATGGCAAAACGGGATTGTAGAACTCAAAAAGCACGTTCTACATCCTTCCTAACAGCTTCCTGTGCTTTAGCAAAATATTTCCTCTTATTACTTTGAGGTTCAGGTATAGTCTTCACAAATGTTGCTCACGATGGGTATATGCCATCAACAAGATAGTACGCCATCCTATAATCATGACCATTTATGATGTATTGCACTTGTGGAGCTTGCCCTTCAGCTAGCTTCGCAAATAGTGGAGATCGATGAAGAACATTGATATCATTGTGTGATCCAGATAAACCAAAAAAAGCGTGCCAAATCCAAAGATCCTTGGAAGCAACTGCCTCTAAAATTATTGTAGGCTCATGCACGTGGCCTGAGTACATACTTTGCCATGCTGAAGGGCAATTATTCCACCTCCAACGCATGCAATCTATGGAACTTAGCATACCAGGAAAACCTCTTTCCTCTCCAATCGCAAGTAATCAAGCTGTATCATTCTCATTAGGAGATCTCAAATACTCATCTTCAAAAATTTCAACCATTGCCTTGACGAACTTTCTTAGACCCTGTATGACAGTACTTTCTCCGATACGAACGTACTTATCCGTAGCATCCGCTGGTACTCCATAAGTTAGCATACGGAATACTGCAGTGACCTTCTGGAAACAACTTAATCCAGATGTATTGGCTGCATTATTCTTTTTCACAAAGTAATCATCATGTTCTTCTACAGCATCCATTATGTGTAAAAATAGCTCACGACTCATTCTATATCTCCGCCTGAAATCAGTTGGACTGTACGTAGGATCATCCGCTAAATAATCTTGATACATTCTTGAGTGCCCTCCTTCTCTGTCCCGCTTCTTGACTTTATGTCCAGGGACAGAACCACCATGTTTTCGCGTAGGTTGCGAATAACGTTGAACGATTTGAGCAGTGGCAAAAATAAATTCATCATCATCGTTCGACGAAGATTCGTCCAAAAGTCCTTGGAAGAGTGATGGACACTGAGTCATGCTGCACTGTGCCGCCTGAAGCCTGCAAATGGTGCCAGGATTCCTACTCAGTCAATTTGATGCAAATAATAATAAAGACACCAAGAAAAAAAATTAGCATTTTTTCCTTCTAATTTGCACATATAGGACCCCCAACTAAAATATTTAGTGCATCAATCAGTCAATTCCAAGCGATACGGTTTTCAATTTTAGAATACCATGACCAAGAACAATAGATTGATTATTGTTTTAGACAATTTAACACCCAACACCGACTTGATTATACGAGTCCACCATGGCGTCACACAGAACAAATGATCCGCTCAAGAATTGACGGCCAAGGGCAGTGCTAATAATTCACCTATGCACGTGATGGAGCAATCAACGAATTATCTAATGGAAGAAGCGATTGCAACCAAAGTACATGCATTGAAGATTTGATGCACAATTACCTGCAGACACACAAGACTATGGCTGGACGGTGGCTACGTCCTCTACAGCCTCGGAGGTCGTACGCAAAACAAATCAGCGGTGGCTACGTCCTCCACAGCCTCGGTGGCTACGTCCTCCACAGATCGCGATCAAAACAAATCAGCCTCAGCGGTCGGCGCCTACGGCCTATGGCGACCGCGTCTCCGCCGTCGTACGCAGATGCCGAACAAAACTAGGATGGCGCGAGAGGAAGAATAGGCCACAGGGACCACGTCAAAGGTTTATTTTGAGAAGAAAAAAGAGAACTGTTGGAGAACATGGTGTTTATTGGGCCCAAAAACTTTTGGAAAGGTTCCAATCTAAGAATATTGGGAGTCCAAATATTAGGAACTGTTGGGGATGCTCTTACTTCGCCCCGGTGTTTGGCCGCCTTGCCTAGAACCAGCGTGCTAAAAAAAGGGGGGAGGGTGTGGCGTCCCCACGACAGCCGGCGTCCACCATGAACCAAATTTCGCGGTGAGACCGACCAGGGCAGAACGTCGAGATCGACGTTGAATGAGCAGAGGGAGATGGCAGCCACAGGTACGGGCGCCGGCTGGTTGGAGGTACGTACGTTCGGGCTCGCCCGGGAAGATTGATCTCTCAGACGACAATCAAGGGAAGGGGTGAGGGCGCCCGGCGCCGGGAATGTTTACAGCCGTGTCGGGTGCCGACGCCGGCAGCGATGCGCGCTGCGCGCCACGCGCGCCCGTACGTACGCCGGCCGGCGGCCAGGCAGGCCCCGCGGCCCCGCCCCACGCACGCACCGCGCGCGTCGCCGCGACGACGAGCAGACGGGGCGAAAGTACCAGCGAGAGGTGGCGCTGCGCGCCTGCGCTTGTCCGTGATGTTTTCGTGCAAGCTCTCTCTTCCAAGAAAGTACAATCGAAGACACGAGCCATTCATAGATTCGCGTTTTACGTACGCTCACGCGCGCGCGCACGTATGCATCTACTGCGCATGTTTAGAGATAGAGGAAAGTACGTCTTGATCTCCCTCAAAAAAGAAGAAAGTACGTCTTGATCCCTAAACAGTTGTTACGAGATCTCACGCTAGGTAGGATAATAAAAATGACCTTTGCGGCTCAAAACTCTCTATAGAATCTCTATATCTTTTATGAGAATAGAGACTCTGTTGTAGAGTATGAAAATAAAGAGAATTAATAGTGATTTAGAGAATGGATATACAGAATCAAATATAGAGATCCTGCTAGTGGTGCTCTTAAGTTGTCTCCTTTTGCATTCCATGCTTAGATCGTATTCTATAGAAAGTGACACGTCACCTGAGTTTTTTTTTAAAAAAGCCGTTTTTTATAGTTTTCGTAGGCATTGAAGGGGAGAAAAAAAAATCTGTCAATCAGCTTCACTCCAGTTTTTGTGGTTTTCAAAGTAGTTTTAGCGGCTTTTCTCTGATCCAATGGCCGATGGGTATCGCTTTTTATGGACGACACCGGGTTTCAAAGGAGAGATTTTGTTTTTTACCCCTAATAAAATCATGTAGTTTTGGTTATGTCCATGTAAAAGCAAACATATGGTTGGGGTGAGGAATTTATAAAAAATTCTTGTACCCTTTCATGTTGAAAGAGATTCTCCTCTCAAATGGCTAGCATGTGGCGCTGGGCGCGGCTGAGCCTACGTGGGTGCGAGTTCGAGCCCGGCTGTTGTGACCCCGGTACTTGTACAGGGAATCCAACACCATGAGGCGATACTAATCCCAGGCTACTATCTCATAATGGACATATAGGCGGGCATCACCGCAAATGTAAATATTAACTGAATAAAATAACAGTTTAAAGTATTAAAGGTGGCAACATTCACCTTATTACAATAATATAGACGGCCCTGCTTAGTAGCACTAAATATTAATAATGAAATAAAAGACGATCAAAGTGGTGACGGAGAATCGGTGATGACATCCAAGATTAACCCGGACACCATAGTAACCCTACGCACCTTCACTAGGATCCTCCCGATCCGGCTTCTAACATAAATAACAAATATATCCGCGATAGGTATAATGAGTACGCGGCTAGCCAACAAGCAATCCTTAACAATGAATGTAGGAGTAAGAGATGGATGATTGTTTTATCAAAACAACACCTATCTACTAAAATATTTGTTTAAGAATTAATTATTCAGTTAACACCATTAAACATTCTACTGCACAACATCCACGGGCACTCTCTGCATACACTTGACCAGGGGTGATCAAGCGGCTAAACAGGCACTCTCTGTCCACACATGACTCCATATAGGCAATCATGCGGCACAACGAAATGGGTACGCGCTGCCCACACATGACCAAGAGATGATCATATGCATAATAAAGCAGGCACTCTCTATCCACACATGACCAAGAGAAGATCATGCGGCACAAGAAAACAGACACTCTTTGCCTACATACGCCCGAGAGACGAACATGCGGCACAACGGAACAGGTACTCTCCGCCCACACATGACCCGGAGACGATCATGCGGCACAACCATATGGGCACTATATGCCCACACTCGACCAAGGGATGATCGAGCAGCTAAACGATACAGGCACTCTCTGCCCACACTCGACCAAGGGATGATCAAGCAGTTGTATGGGTACTCTCTACCCACATGACCAGGGAACGATCATGCGGCACAAATCCAATCACTTCACCAAAGTAATCCCACAACACAATATTTTACTTGATAAAATTTATCTTGAAAATCATCATGAAACCTTACCTTCACAATGTGCAATTTTATTAAAAGTGACCCTATTAATTTTCCAAGAACATCTAAGCAACTACACAAAAGATAGGCTAGTAGATCACTAAGGGTTGGACAAATAAGGCTAGTACGTATTAGTTGATGACTAATACAACTTTAGGATAGAAACTCACACACTAATCAGATTATGCATGCAATTAATAAATAAAGGTAAAGAAGGATTTAGCAAACTAGGAAGAAATATGCATCTAGCTTGTGATGAGGACATCACCAGCGTGGATACGATCAGTGTGACCGCTGCCCCTCCTTCCTCTCCGACCACTCCAACGACTACTGACGTCGTTCCATTGCCTACAATCAATGCAGCGAGATCTTCATCGCCGGGAGGCCTTAAACCAAAAGCCCAGGCTTTCAAGCCTTCTCCGAAGAAGCGGCGTAACAAGTCCAAAACTCGCGAGGATGCGACGAATAAAGGACAGCCCATATGGAAGCCCAAGATGCCAAAAGTCCAGTTCGGCCATCCGCAGACGTCAACTTCAAATGTGCATAACTTGGGCTCGAACTCCGATTTCAAGCGTGACCACTGTTGGAAAGCTTAGGAGATAAGCTTTGAAATGGATCCAGCCCCACCTCTAAATTTGTCCAGGAGCGTCGGCAAAATGCAGAACAATATTTCGGGCCTGAAACTTAGGGTGCTACGTCATTTTATTTTAGCCTATGGCCCATGTATCTTAGGGTTTTGGTGGTGGCCGACCCTAGGGAGGTGGATGGCGCCCCATGCTGGTTGCCACTCTATATATGGCCTCCGCCGTCGTATGTTGTCCGGTAGGTTTGTTGTGTTTTGGTTGATCCCGTGTGTGTCCCTCCTCGTGTTCGCATGTGTCGACTAGACCACCTATGACGAGAAACAGAACCTCACCCTTGTTTCATGATTTATCAGTTATCAACTTGTTCTTGCTTGTTCTCGATTGCTAGCAGGTTCAAGGATCGATCGTTCGACTCGATTGATCGCCTTATGCGGTGACTTTGCGATTGTTCGGTTGTCGATCCTGTGGATTGGTAGCGTCGTCACTACACCAAATCGATGTATCGTTCTCATCAGAAGATCGGGCCGACCTAGCGCGCATCAAGTGGTATCAGAGCGATGGTTGCCTGGTGAGAACATCTATCCTTTGTTTTAGACCTGTTCTTGTTCATCCTAGAGTCCACAAAAAAAAACCGTCGTGTGATTTACCCTGTGTCCGAGCCTTTTTAGCCTTTACTATTTCTGCATTAGTTTAATTCTTGTTGAATTTGTATTCGTCGTCGTGTTGTTGCTGGTCTTAGCGTTTGGATCTTTAGAGTTTCGAGTTTAAGTCACGTTTTTGTCATTGTGTTCGTCTTGTTCGTCGCCGTTCTTGTTGCTGCCCACCACAAGATCGCCTCAATTTCCTCAAAGCCGAAACAAACCGAGTTGTCCACTTTTTCCCAATCTTCCCACCTTTCAATACGTGTCCCAGTAGAACTCTGTGATTTTCCAACCACCGCACTCACGATTGGTCTTCCCGCCATACTAGTCGTTAAGGAACCACACTGCCGGCCGCCTTGGGCCCTGCTCGGCTAAGAGGTGGGGCCCATTTGGATGGACCAACCAAACCCTAGCACCCAAGCATAAATAGGAGAGGTTCCCATCTATTATGTACCCAAGAGAAAATCAATAAAGAATACTTCCTCTCCTACATCTCTCGTGTTCATCTGTGATTGTTCTTCGTCGCTCACGATCTACGATCGCTAGGCAACCTCGGACTACACTCGTAGCGTGGTTGTTCAACACGCTATCAAGACGAAGCTCGATTTAACGACGCCGAGATCGGTCGCTGAAAGAGGATCCTAAGGCCTAGAGGGGGTGAATAGGCAATTTTAATTTCTTTACTTAAATTATTCTTAATTACAACAAGTTAAGAATGACCCAATCCTAGTTGCAAGTCAAGTAAGCGGAAGCTATAAATAAATCACAAAGCAACTATGACATGGCATTCAAATGAACACAAGCAATGCGAGAGAGTAAATGCGAAATTAAATGAGAGAGTGACACGGTGTTTGTTTGACAAGTTCGAGCCATAACTCCTACTCTCCGCTGAGGCTACCCCTTGCGACAAGGACCGGCTCGCTCTCGAGCCTACCGCCTCACTCACTCCCGGTAGTCGCTCCGCCACTCCGGCGAGGTGGACTCACACCCGTGACACCGACTCGAGAGTAGCCACACGCCAAGGCCTACTCCCAAGCCCTCGCCTCCACGAAGGATATCTTCAAAAGTAACAAGTTCAAACGCCCGATCATGCCGGATCGAAGGACTTCCATGAAGCTCGGTATTAGGGTTTGATGGATTGTGGCTTTCGATGATTTGTGGGTGGAGGAATGGCTCTAGATCACCTAATTGATGAGCTATGAATGTGGTAGGTGAAGTGGAGCAGCAAACCTCAAAATAGCCACCACTAGATAGGTATTTATAGCCCCTAGAGCAAAACTAGCCGCTGCCCTGAAGAGGACAAAAACTAGCCGTTAGCTCTGCACGGACGCCGTCCGACGGCACCGGACGCCGTCCGGCAGAGGCAATCGCCACTGAAAGCGCTGATCGGACGCCGTCCGTAACTACGGACGCCGTCCGACGCTGAGTGCGCGGAAAAAGGCTAACCGGACGGCCCCAGACGCCGTCCGACCGTGAAAGGGCTCGGTTTTAACTCGACGGACGCCGTCCGGTAATTACGGACGCCGTCCGACAAGGATTTATGCAAAGGACCGGACGCCTCGACGCCGTCCGACAATGAGAAAGCCCCGAAATTGAACTTTATCGGACGCCACAGTGAGTACTGTTTTGGTGTTTGGCTGGTCGGACGCCGTCTGGCTTTTCCAGACGCCGTCCGACAGAGAGGAATTTTTCGAGCTAAAATTTGTGGGGGAATTTAGGTGGGTTTCTCTCTCTCTAGAAATCTCACAAGGATATATATGGGTATTTTTAGAAGTGGTGGACTACGGAAACCGAAGCCGAGAGAATTCGCAAAGATCCGGCATAGTCCGAGATATTCAACCCTTTGAAATCCGATTTAAAAACAAGAAATAAACCTAACTACTCCTAATTTATACGTGACCTCTTCTCTCGCCTTGGTCACGATTTGAAATCTTGGAGCAGCTCGTAAAATTGACGACACTTCAAATTAGGGTTTATAAAAATCACCGAAGTCTTCGCCAGGTTCCGAGAAGTCCAAAACCCTTAGCCCTTTATATTAATTAATTTTATCATCAATGCCACTAATAAAAATTAGGGCTCAACGATGCTCACAATCTCCCCCTTTGTGGCACTTGATGACAACCCAAAAGAGAATAAAATTTTTGAGCTGCAAAAAGGGTTAGTGCAATACAAATATGCGAGCAATCTTAATAATTAAGAAACCACAACTCGACCACAAAGGTGTGCAAATAAAGGAAGCTCCCCCTAAATTCATGCATAAATTAAATTCAGAAGCCAACAAGGTTCAAATGTCATAAAACCAACCAAGCTAACAACCACAAATTTCAACGAGTATCGAGGCATCAGATAATATTACAGGTAAACACAACCTCGATCTCACTACCGTAAACACAACCTCGATCTCACTACCCACTACTAACCCTCTAACTTCTCTAACTTCTCCCCCTTTGTCACCAAGTGACACAAACGGGAAAAGATCCTACTCTTGCTGATCTTGGTCCATGTCGTCGCCTCCGTTATGTCCGCCGCCTGAAGAAGAACCCAGATCCCTGCGACGCTTGTACAAAGGCATATGTGCTGCAGAGGGTACCGACCGAGGAGAAGATTGATCATCAAAGAGTTGGGTCGGAGGAGGATTTTGCAAAGAAAAGTTGAGATGGCGAGCGATTTCTCCACCAGTAAAATGAATCTTACCAGGAGGAGGATATGACTGTGGTGGAGGCACAAAAGAAGGTGCAGTTCCGTGAAGGAGGGTACACCCAAGGATGAACCGGTGGTGGGTAGGCAGTGGGCGAGGAACTCCCGACGCTGCTCATAAGCTTGATAACTGCTAGGGCATGAGAATACCAAGCATATGGATTTGCCCTTCCGCACTGCATAAACATCGCCCCCATGTATTGAATAAATGACTTGAATTCTGCGAACTCATCTCGCTAAGTATGTCTGCCGCCTCGCCAAGTTCTGTCATCTCCTGCGGTGGTCAAATTCTTCTTTCACTTCAGCAGAAAATTTCTCATATCTCATGCAAGCCCTCATCTCACCTATCAAAGCATCAAACCACGGAGGAGGGATCATTGAAGAGGAGCTCGCACTGTGTGGCACAAATGGTTGCATTGGGGCAAGAGGAGCATAGACAGGAGTCGGTGGAGGAGCATCATCACTGTCTAGCTAACTTGGGCTTGCTCCCAAGAGAATTCAAGAAGTTCTTCATCTGATGCTTTTTGATTCTGTTGTTCCAACTCCTTACTTCATCATTTGATACTCGCTCATCACGGAGAGCAATAGACCAATATAGGGGCTAGAGGTAGTGCCCTATTAACTTCTCTCAAGATGGCGCTATCAAATTCTCCCAAGAGGGTAGCTCCAACATTGATGGTCTTGCCTCGGAAGAAATAACATGAACCAAATTTGCAAATGGGAAGAATTCATCGCGATTGCCACCTCGAACAAACATTGTACTTCCGAGTATAAGATTAATAAGGGCGTGCTCCTCGTCAGAATCGATTTGCCTTATCAATACTAATTTCTTCATCATCAAGATCTAGGTACATAACCGACTTCACCAAAGGAGGATATTTGCCCTCCGTAAACCATCTTCATAGCACACCTCATTCATATCGCTGCGAATCGAGTGCCCAAAGCAAGATTCATCTGTGCCATCGTGATCCCCGAACTCCGCCCATCAACCGAATGATAATAGCTTGACTCGACCCATCTTCGCAACTAGAAGAGTGGCAAAGAACTCACAGCCCTCTCTTTGCTCCGTGTCAACTTCTTGTTTGAAATCAATTCACCAAACCAGAGTGGAGTCAATATAGTGTGTACCTCTGGTCCTGCCACTGCGGATATCTCTGTCCAGTCTACACAGTGAGGATCCCTAGGGCCAGTCGCGGGAGCAGAGAAGCACATTGTAACATCCCAAATTTTCAAAACCAAATTTGGCACGTTAATAATTTCATAAAAATGCATAATTTGAATATTAAAACTTCTTAAAGCATTGTAAAATCATCATGGCATCATTATTGCATTCAACCTTCTGGAATTGGTTTGAGTCAGTAATTTTAAAGGGAAAATCATTGTCATGGGTGTCAATTGTTTAAAAGTATACAAAATAAATTTTGTTAAACTTTTGAAAGAAGAAAAGAGAAAACAATATCTGAAAATAAAAGAGAAACCACCTCCTCTTCTCCTCTCGGCCGAGTTTCCCGCCCAGCTCTTCTCCCCGCCTCGCCATCCTCACATGCCCATCTCCCGGCCAGCTCGCGCTAGTCAAGGCCTCGCTGACCGGCGGGCCCGCGTCTGTCTCCCCTCGCTCTCTGATCATGGACCCCACGGTCAGATCCTCCCGTCGTTCTCCCTTCCTCGCGAGTGTGTCGCTGCTCTCGGTTCTCCTCTCGCCTCGCTCCCCGCAGCCCCTTCCCGCCTCCCTTCTCACTCCCGGGCCGCTGCCGCCAAGCTGCGCCCGGCAGTCCGTCGCGCCCCGCCTCCGCCTGCGCCCGCCCGCCGCTTCGCCGACCACCTTCGCTTCCACGCGTCCGCCGCTGCCCGCGCTTAACTTCGCTTCGTCGCGCCGCCGCTTAGCTTATTACTCGCCGCCTACCTCCGCTCGAAGTCGTCTGTGACGGCTGGCGCCACCTATTCCGGAGACCGTGCCCTTGACCTTCGCGGCGCCATCCTCCATTCTCCAAGTCGTCTCTGCGGCGTCGCCGCCTCGCCGCCGCTATTGCTCAACAAATAACGTCTTTCGCTGCTGGGCTTTCATGGCGGTGGGTGAGCGGCCGTGTCCTCCTCGCCTATAAGATTGGCCTCAGCCCTCCGTGTCACCCGCTTAGCGCCGTGCGTCTCGACCCTTCTTCTTGGTGAGCTCGCCTCTTTGCTCTCCCTCCGCCACCATCGCCTCCTCACCATCACTCTCTCTCTCGGAGACCCGAGCGCCACTGAAGTCTAGAAGCGCGCCGCCAAGATCCCCGCCGCCGCCTGCTGCCAAGTCGCGCCCGCTGGGTGAGTCTCGATCACCGCCGAGACCCGCCTGCATTGTCTGTTGCTTCCTCTTCCTCTCCTCGCTGAATCGATCGCGGTGGCCGGATTTGCCCGGTCGCCGCCGCCGTCGTCTCGCCCGAGGAGGAAGACGACGGGAGGCGGGAGGAACCCTGCTGCTTTAGGCCGTGGCTTCGCCTGCCTGGGCCGACCGGTCCAGCCGGCTTTGCTCTTTTTATTTATTTCTATTACTTTCAAAATCGAATGCAATATATTCTAGCAGAAAAGATTTTGTAGAATATATCAAAAGCCATTCCAAAATTATGTAAAAATTCTCAAAAATACTTTGCAGCAATCTGGATTTTATAAAAATGTTAAAGCTATGCTGCACCCTTGTAACCATTGCATTTCCAATAGTTCAAATACTTAGGTTCCATTATCTCTTGTGCATACAAAATAAATTAACACCTTCTCTTTAAAATAAAATGCATAAAAATATTTTATGCCTGATGTACTCGCTTTTCATTTGTATGCTTGATCGTGTTCGAGTAGGAGGCCAAGGTGTCAGAGACCCGTCTGACGTCATTGGTTGTTCCTACCGTCGTCCACCAAGGCAAGTCCCCCTTTTGATCATATTGAGAAGCCATTTTCGGTTATTTAGAAAATATTTATTAGATTTGAAAATATGCATGCTAGTTTAAAGGATAAACGCCGATTTGCTAGAATTAGTTATTATGCCAAATAGAAAAGGTAAAAAATATGGTAGGATAAACCTAAGGTTAATATGAATTGCTCATATTTAAACGCCTTTGTTGAGGTAGGATAACCGCTAAAAATCATTTATGCGGAATGATGCAATCATTTGTGTGAAATGAGATATTGTTGAGAAATGTTTGGGGAAGGATGATTTAAAGGATAGCGATCAAGGGTGATGCTTGATAGGAAAAGATTTTCCTCTTACCCCAAAATCTTTCCGACTAGGGAGATATTTTGTCGCTGGTGCAAGATGGCACCGGTTTTTCTGGGCTAAAATATAAACTCTCCCTAGTCTAAGGACTGCTCATCCTATAATCCTATGAACGGAGCCATTACAAGACGACCTCGAGCTCCGGATGGGACGGACCCGATCGCTGGCCCCGTGGTTGATGGTCTTGTGGCAAAACATCGTGCAGGTGCGTAGCCTCTCGAGGGTAAAGCGTACCCACTCGCAGAGTTAAAACTGCATGATAGCCGTGCTCATGTTATGAGCGCGATGGGACTGATTATATGGTAGATTCTTCATTTAAAACCATTTTTTTGAAAAAGGAATTTAAACAAAGGAGTTGGGAAAGGATTTGAGAAAGGTTTTGAGAAAGATCCCGTTTGAGCTGGGAGCCACCGGTGACATTCCGAAATGGGTATCGGCCTATCGGAAAGTGTCACGCGGAAAACCGGACCTAGCAAGTTTGGAGAAAAGAAAAGAAGAAAGAATTTTGTTCTCGCTATGGCACTAAGGCCAAGTGGCGAGAACTGTTTGAAAAGGAGCCCAAAGAAAATGTTGAGATTGAAAGTTTTGAACTTGCTTTGTCAAAACTAGGATAAATAAACGCATTTCTGCAAAATAGCCTAAGCCCTCCTCTTTACTAAACCCCATCCGCATATATATTCCTGACTTGCGGAGTACCTTTGTACTCACCCATGTTTCCCTTCTCCCCCTTTTAAAAATTTCAACAGCCACGGAGCCCCCCTTCGACTCTGTTTTCGAGGAGGACTCGGACTACGAGGAGGAGGAGGACTACGAAGACGAAGAGTAGGGTTGCGTGTCGCCTACCGCCGTTGCCTGTGGATTAGCCTGCTAGCTAGAATAAAGTCGCGCTATGCTAGGACCCTGTGTGACCGTCTGTGTAACTCTGTATCTCGGCCTGCGTGCCGTGCTTGATGTACTTAATTGTGACTCCTTTTGGGACCCGTAGTCCCCTATGTTGTAATAATGTAATTCGAAGGCATTGTATCAGTTCTGTTTATGTGTGCGTACTAGCCATGATATGCTGGGACTAGTACTGTTTAACACATTAGGGCTCGGTCATTTAGACCGGGTCCGACAGAAGTGGTATCAGAGCCGATCGGCCCTAGGACGTAACCCTTGAAAAATAGAGACCTAATATTTTATAAACGAAAGTCTAAAATTTCCCTGTAAACTTTGCTATGCATTTTCATAACTCACACCTTTTTTGTCAAAATTGTAGATGCCGGAGTTCACCTCTACTTTTGGACTTTCCTACGGAGGTTTTGTACGCCAGCTGCTGTTGCTGCTGGGCACCCTTGGCTTTAGCGACCCCACCTTCCATGGGGCGTGACCACTCGCCGTGGACGCGAGTGTTGGGTGGTGGTTGCCACTATCGCTTCCCGCTGGTCAGCCGCTCACCCGAGGAGATCTTCGCTTCACCACCACTCGAAGTCAACTGCTCCGACGCCATCCAAGACGCCGCCGCTCGCTATACACCGAAGTTCTGCAGCTGTTTCGCTCATGGCTGCACCGCACTGCGTTCGCTACTTCCTCGCCGCCGTCCAACGAATCGTTCGGTCACGCTTCCTTCAAGAAGGCGAGATCGACCACCATCTTCCATCTCGCTGAACTCGCTAAGTCTCTAGACGACGCTTACACTCTCGCCACAAGAGTCAGACGCCTCCTACGAGAGCAACCGCCAAATGGAGCAAGTCCGGAAAGAGAACCGCGAGCTCAAGAAGCGCGATTCTCGCAACCTTTTGGAGAGGGCCGCGCTTCACAAAAGGATCCGCCAGCTAGAGCGCGAGAGGGAGCGTCGTTGTGGTGCCGCTGCTGCTGCCACGGCTTCTTCTTCTGAGACTCCCACTCACCCTCCTGTTGCCAAGAAGGATGTTGGTACCTCCACCGATCCCGTGCCGGAGGATCCTGCTGACCAACTCCTGTGCTCTTTTTGCCTTACCCCTGGGGACCTTAGGCTCAACCTGGGTCCGTCAGGTATTATTGCACCACCTCCCACTCTTGCTGAGCGCCAGCTCACCCCTCTTGCTACTCGGTCCCCGCCACCTGGCTGGACCTTTGCTGTACCCATAGACGAGGACGAGGAAGACGAGGAACCCGCTGAGGTCGTCTTTGAGTCCGACTACGAGCAGATGTAGGCTCGTAGTGTTGCCTCCTGTATCCTTTGCATGGGTCGTTGTCACCCTTTTTCTTTTCCTTTTTCTTTTGCTTTGCGTCTTGTCCGCGCTTTGCCGCCGGACCCCCCCTCCACATCAAATAACCGGCCCGCTTCCTTAAGAAGGCCGCCGCGTCCGCGCTACCGCTCCGCCGCAGTTTCGCCACCCTGCTGCTGCCTTGCTCCCGCGTCCTCGCTGCCGCCTCGCTCCCCGCCGTGCCCGTGCTGCTTCTCCGTCGCCGACGATGCGGAGGAAACCGAGATACGCTCCCGAGTCTCGCTGCTCATGCGAGCCTCGCCGTTCTCCGAGCCCTCCCCGTCGCCCCCCGAGTCCGCAACGTTCCCCGAGCCCTCGCCGTCGGCCCGAGCCGAGCGAGCTCCGCCTCTTCCTCGAGGAGATGAGGCACTTTCCGCTTTCGATCACCATGGTAGCTATCTTCCTCTGGATAGCGATTACCTGGTGGGTCCTGTGGTTCCAGTCCTACTAGTGTATCGGTGCCAGTGGTGTACCCTGTATCATAGCTAGAACGAATGCATGGATGGACGTACCGGCCTGCTGTGGTACGCATCCTTTGGTTGTATCTTTATAAAACTGGTTGAGTTGTGTGCTTATATCTCGTGCCAAGTTGTATTTTAAAAATCATGTTTTGGATGGAAAACGTAATCCCCCTTATGCTTATCTCGCTCCTCTCCTATCTATCGATGGTGATCTCCGCGGGGTGGAAGAAGAGATGTTTCTCGGGGCCGAGGTCGTGGTAGTGCCCTGCCGAGCAAGTGCTTCGCACCATTCTCATGCCCACTCCGTTCACAGCGATCACGTGCTCATTTGAGGACACCCTCGTGCTCCGCTTCCTCACCACTCCACCGCCAAATCCTCCACCAAATGCCCAACCCAGATCCCAACCACACTCCCCAGAGCGCCAAGCCGAGTCCAACCACCCAATTCCTCCACCACCTCCTGAAGAACCCACTACTAGAGAATTGATGCAGATGCATTTGCAGATGGTTCGCGACTTGTTCCGAGAGCGGAACCATCCTCCCGCTCCCACTCCTACCCATGCGCCCGCCTCCACCTCCCGCCGCCTCCCAGATAAATGACTTCCTCCGATCGAATCCTCCTAAGTTCGCTGGTTCCGCTGATGCTTTGGAAGCAGCTGATTGGTTAAAGGAGATTGAGAAGAAGCTTATCATGTTTCAATGTGGAGATGCTGAGAGTGTCCACCTTGCAGCCCATCAGCTTGTTGGGGTTGCCTCCGCCTGGTGGGACACGTTCTGTGAAGCCCATGATAACCCGGATGCTATCAGCTGGGCTGAGTTTGTGGAGGCCTTCGAAGAGAATTATGTCCCTGAAAGTGTTAGGGAGGCCAAAAGAAGTGAATTCCACTCCCTCGTGCAAGGTAGCATGACCATGCACGAGTACCTCACAAAGTTCACCCTTCTGGCTCGATATGTCCCAAGGGACGTGAAGAGCGATGCTGATAAGATGTACTTCTTCAAAAAAGGCATGGACCCTGAGATACGTGCCTTGATCGACTCTTCTGAATTCCCAACTTTCAAGCAAATGTTTGCTCGAGCGGTTAAGCAGAAGAGAACCGCCGCCAAGGTTCTGTTGCGGAAGAAAAGAAGGGCACAGCATGATGGTCACTCTGCTGGTAGTTCCCGCTTCAAGGCCAAGCGCCCTCGCGGGCATGCCATTCCTCCTCGCCCCCGCACCCAGTGGGTCCAATCGCGACCTGCTCCACCTCCACCTCCGCTTGTTCGCACCCAAGCCTCTTCTCCACAAAAGAAAGATTTGTCCACCATAAAATGCTTCGCTTGCCAGCAGTTGGGACATTATGCCAGCTCGTGTCCCAACAAAACTCCTGACCCCCAAGTTAAAGCTGTTGCCCTGAGATCCCCACCTTCTGGGATGGGTCGTGGGAATCTTCAACCCACCAGATCTGCCCCCACTGTTGGACGTGGCCGTGTTAACCACGTCACTGCTGAGGATGCCCACGCCGACCCCAACGCGGTGATGGGTAAGTTTTTCATATGTGCAATTCCTGCCACTGCTCTTTTCGATTCTGGTGCAACGCATTCATTCATCTCAACATCTTTTGTCAAAAATCATAAGTTAAAAGCTGATGCACTAAAGAATCCAATGTTAATTAAATCTCCGGGGAAAACCATGAGATCAACCCTGTTGTGTCCTGGGGTTAAATTAAAAATTCAAGACGCCGAGTTCTTGGCGGACTTGGTGGTGATAAACTCAAGAGGAATTGAAGTAATCCTGGGTATGGATTGGCTAACCAAATATAAAGGTCAAATTGACTGTGCCACCAAAACTGTAAAATTAACCAGCGAGACTGGACAGGAGGTCCAGTTCGTCGCAAACCTCTTCCCCTCAGACCTTATCACTCTCAATAAGATGGAAATGTCTTCCCTCGAAACCACGGCTGTGGTAAAGGATTTCCCTGATGTGTTTCCGGATGAGTTGCCGGGAATGCCGCCTGACCGGGACGTTGAATTTGTGATAAACCTGGTCCCTGGTACTGGTCCTATCTCCCAAAGACCATATCGCCTATCTGCCAATCTAATGGCGGAATTAAAGAAACAAATTGAAGAATTGCAAGAAAAAGGATTTATCCGACCGAGTGTTTCCCCTTGGGGAGCGCCCGTGATCTTCGTCAAAAAGAAAGACGGATCTCTCCGCATGTGCGTGGATTATCGATCTTTAAATGAAGTAACAATCAAGAATAAATATCCTCTTCCCAGAATTGATGATCTGTTTGATCAAATGAAAGGAGCTTGTATCTTTTCAAAAATCGACCTGAGGTCTGGTTACCATCAAATAAAAATTAAAGATACCGACATCCCGAAGACAGCTTTCACCACAAGATATGGCCTCTATGAGTTTACGGTGATGTCGTTTGGTCTGACCAACGCTCCACCGTATTTCATGAATCTAATGAATAAAGTGTTCATGGATTTTCTGGATAAGTTTGTGGTGGTATTCATTGATGATATTCTAATCTTCTCTAAATCTGAAGAGGAGCATGAAATTCATCTTCGAAAGGTTATGGAAAGATTAAGAGAAAATCAGTTGTATGCCAAGCTGAGCAAGTGTGAGTTCTGGATGAAGGAAGTGATTTTCCTTGGTCATGTAATATCTGCCGGAGGTGTTGCTGCTGACCCCGAAAAGTCACGGCGGTTGTCGAGTGGAAGCAACCTAAATCAAGAAAGCAAGTAAGGAGTTTTCTTGGATTGGCGGATATTACCGCGGTTCATTGAAAATTTTTCAAAAATCTCTCGTCCCTTAACCAACCTCCTTAAAAGGAAAATAAATTCGAGTGGAATGAAAAGTGCGAGGCCGACTTCCAAGAGTTAAAAGGTCGCTAACTTCCGCCCGGTGCTAATCTTGCCTCGATATCCGCAAGGATTTTGAATATTCTCAGTGATGCATCTAGGCAAGGCCTAGGTCATGTGTTGATGCAAGAAAGGAGAGTTGTTGCTTATGCATCAAGGCAACTGAAACCCCACGAGCAAAACTATCCCACTCATGATCTCGAGCTAGCACTGTGGTTCATGCTCTAAAATTTGGAGGCATTATCTAATTGGCAATAGAACTGAAATATTCACCGATCACAAAAGTCTTAAATACATCTTCACTCAACCTGATCTCAATCTAAGGCAAAGAAGGTGGTTGGAGTTAATCAAAGACTATGATGTGGGAATCCATTACCATCCTGGCAAAGCCAATGTGGTGGCTGATGCCTTAAGCCGGCGTTCCTATTGCAATCATCTCATGTTTAAAGAAGATCAACCTAAACTAATTAAAGAATTATCCGACCTCAACTTGGAAATGGTTGAGGTGGGCCAAATAAATATGTTGGAATTACAACCCACCTTAATGAACCAAATCAAAGAAGCTCAAAAAGGTGACGAAGAAGTCCTTGAAATTAAAGAGAGACTTAAAAAGAATAAGGCACCGGATTTTTCCATAAATGAAGAAGGAACCCTCTGGTTTAAGAAGAGAATCTTTGTACCAAACAATAAACCCCTTAAAGACGTAATTTTAAAAGAAGCTCATGAAAGTCCAATCTCTATCCATCCCGGAGGTACCAAGATGTATGCTGATCTGAAAACCACCTATTGGTGGACTGGAATGAAAAGAGAGATCGCTGAGTATGTCGCTCTCTGCGACATCTGCCAAAGAGTGAAGGCCGAGCATCAAAGGCCTGCTGGTCTGTTGCAACCGCTCAAAATTCCTGAATGGAAGTGGGAAGAAGTGGGGATGGATTTCATTGTCGGGTTACCCAAAACTCAATCCGGCTATGACTCCATCTGGGTAATCGTCGATCGCCTCACCAAAGTTGCACACTTCATTCCTGTCCGTACTACCTACACCGGAGGCAAGTTGGCTGAATTATACATGAGCAAGTTAGTCTGTTTGCATGGGGTGCCAAAGAAGATTGTCTCTGACCAAGGTGCCCAGTTCACCTCCAAATTCTGGGGCAAGCTCCATGAGTCGCTTGGGACCCACCTGAATTTCAAGATCGCCACCCCTGCATCGATGGTCAAACTGAAAGAGTGAATCAAATCCTTGAGGACATGTTGAGGGCATGTGCCCTAGCCAACCCAACTAGCTGGATAAGCGCTGTTGCTTATGAGTTTGCTTATAACAACAAATATCACCCAAGATCCAAATGGCACCCTATGAAGCCTTGTATGGCGTAAAATGCCGCACTCATTTGTCAGATCGGCAGAGACCGTGAAACCAAAGTGTTTGGTTTGGATATGTTGCAAGAGGCCGAAGAGCAAGTAAGGCTAATCCAGCAAAGGCTGAAGACAGCCCAATCCAGGCAGAAAAGTTACGCCGATAAGCGCCGGCGTGACCTGAAGTTTGCCAAAGGAGATTTTGTGTACCCACGCTGTCCCCTCTTAAAGGCATGCGGTTCCGTGAGTGGCAAACTAGCTCCAAGATATATTGGTCCTTTTCAAATCTTAGCCCGTAGAGGCGAAGTGGCGTACCAGTTGGAGCTACCTGAGTACCTGTCAGATGTGCACAGTGTGTTCCATGTGTCTCAATTAAGGAAATGCCTTCGTGTGCCAGAAGAGCAGTTACCCTTGGATAAGGCAGACTTGCAGCCTGATTTAACGCTTAAAGAATATCCGGTCAAGATTCTGGATGTGGCTGTGCGTAAAACCCGGAGAAAAATGTTTCGGTTTTGCCGTGTTCAATGGAGCAACCACTCAGAGGCAGAAGCCACGTGGGAGCGTGAAGAGGACCTTCGCGCTGAGTTCCCAGAGCTGTTTCGCAAAGAACCTGAATCTCGGGGACGAGATTCTCCTTAAGGGGGGGAGGTTTGTAACATCCCAAATTTTCAAAACCAAATTTGGCACGTTAATAATTTCATAAAAATGCATAATTTGAATATTAAAACTTCTTAAAGCATTGTAAAATCATCATGGCATCATTATTGCATTCAACCTTCTGGAATTGGTTTGAGTCAGTAATTTTAAAGGGAAAATCATTGTCATGGGTGTCAATTGTTTAAAAGTATACAAAATAAATTTTGTTAAACTTTTGAAAGAAGAAAAGAGAAAAACAATATCTGAAAATAAAAAGAGAAAACCACCTCCTCTTCTCCTCTCGGGCCGAGTTTCCCCCGGCCCAGCTCTTCTCCCGCCTCTGCCATCCCACATGCCCATCTCCCCGCCCACCAAGGCTTAGCTGCTTCCCTCGCTGACCGGCGGGGCCTGTCTGTCTCCCCTCGCTCTCGCTGACTGGCGGACCCCACCGGTCAGATCCTCCCCGTCGTTCTCCCCTTCCTCGCGAGTGTGTCGCTGCTCTCGGTTCTCCTCTCGCCCTCGCTCCCCCTGCAGCCCCTTCCCCGCTCCCTTCTCACTCCCGGGCCAGCGTGCCGCCGCTTGCCAAGGCCGGCAGTCCGTCGCGCCCGCCGCCTCCGCTGCGCCCGGCCGCTGCCCCGCCGACCACCTCTGCTCCACGCTCGTCCGCCGCTGCCCCGCCTTAACTTCGCTCGTCGCGCCGTCGCCTAGCTTATTACTCTGCCGCCTACCCTCCGCCTGAGTCGTCCGTACGGCCTGGCGCCACCTATTCCCCCGGAGACCGTGCCCTTGACCTCTGCGGCGCCATCCCCTCCATTCTCCAGTGCGTCTCTGCGGCGTCGTCGCCTCGCCGCCGCTATTGCTCAACAGCGAACGTCTTTCGCTGCCTGGGCTTTCATGGCGGTGGGTGAGCGAAGCCGTGTCCCTCCTCGCCTATAAGATTGGCCCTGTGCCCTCCGGTGTCACCCCGCCTAGCGCCGTGCCGTGCCCGACCCTTCTTCTTGGTGAGCTCGCCCTCTTTGCTCTCCCCTCCGTCACCATCGCCTCTCCCTCACCATCACTCTCTCTCTCTCAGGAGACCCGGAGCGCCGCTGAGTCTAGAAGCGCGCCGCCGCCAAGATCCCCTGCTCGCCGCCGCCTCGCCCGTCGCGCCGCCGCTGGGGTGAGTCTCAGTCACCGCCGAGACCCGCTCTGGCATTGCTGTTGCTTCCTCTTCCTCTCCCCGCGCGGAATCGATCGCCGGTGGCCGGATTTGCCCGGGCTGTCGCTCGCCGTCGTCTCGGCCCGAGGAGGAAGACGACGGGGAGGCGGGGAGGAACCCCGTTTCGGCTTTAGGCCGTGGGCTTCGCCCCGTCCTGGGCCGACCGGTCCAGCCGGCTTTGCTCTTTTTATTTATTTCTATTACTTTCAAAATTGAATGCAATATATTCTAGCAGAAAAGATTTTGTAGAATATATCAAAAGCCATTCCAAAATTATGTAAAAATTCTCAAAAATACTTTGCAGCAATCTGGATTTTATAAAAATGTTAAAGCTATGCTGCACCCTTGTAACCATTGCATTTCCAATAGTTCAAATACTTAGGTTCCATTATCTCTTGTGCATACAAAATAAATTAACACCTTCTCTTTAAAATAAAATGCATAAAAATATTTTATGCCTGATGTACTGCTTTTCATTTGTATGCTTGATCGTGTTCGAGTAGGAGGCCAAGGTGCTGTAGACCCGTCCGACGTCGCTGGTTGTTCCTACCCGTCGTCCGACCAAGGCAAGTCCCCCCCCTTTTTGATCATATTGAGAAGCCATTTTCGGTTATTTAGAAAATATTTATTAGATTTGAAAATATGCATGCTAGTTTAAAGGATAAACGCCGTATTTGCTAAAATTAGTTATTATGCCAAATAGAAAAGGTAAAAAAAAAATATGGTAGGATAAACCTAAGGTTAATATGAATTGCTCATATTTAAACGCCTTGTTGAGGTAGGATAACTGCTTAAAAATCATTTATGCGGAATGATGCAATCATTTGTGTGAAATGAGATATTGTTGAGAAATGTTTGGGGAAGGATGATTTAAAGGATAGCGCATCAAGGGTGATGCTTGATAGGAAAAGATTTTCCTCTTACCCCAAAATCTTTCCGACTAGGGAGATATTTTGTCGGGTTGGTGCAAGATGGCACCGGTTTTTCTGGCTAAAATATAAACTCTCCCTAGTCTAAGGACTGCCATCCTATAATCCTATGAACGGAGCCATTACAAGACGACCTCGAGCTCCGGTATGGGACGGACCCGATCGTTGGCCCCGTGGTTGATGGTCTTGTGGCAAAACATCGCCCTGCAGGTGCGTAGCCTCTCGAGGGTAAAGCGTACCCACTCGCAGGTTAAAAGCTGTCATGATAGCCGTGCTCGCGGTTATGAGCGTGCGATGGGACTGATTATATGGTAGATTCTTCATTTAAAACCATTTTTTTGAAAAAGGAATTTAAACAAAGGAGTTGGGAAAGGATTTGAGAAAGGTTTTGAGAAAGATCCCGTTTGAGCTGGGAGCCACCGGTGACATTCCGAAATGGGTATCGGCCTATCGGAAAGTGTCACGCGGAAAACCGGACCTAGCAAGTTTGGAGAAAAGAAAAGAAGAAAGAATTTTGTTCTCGCTATGGCACTAAGGCCAAGTGGCGAGAACTGTTTGAAAAGGAGCCCAAAGAAAATGTTGAGATTGAAAGTTTCGAACTTGCTTTGTCAAAACTAGGATAAATAAACGCATTTCTGCAAAATAGCCTAAGCCCTCCTCTTTACTAAACCCCATCCGCATATATATTCCTGACTTGCGGAGTACCTTTGTACTCACCCATGTTTCCCTTCTCCCCCTTTTAAAATTTCATCACCATGAGCCCCCTTCGACTGCTTTGAGGAGGACTCGGACTACGAGGAGGAGGAGGACTACTGACGAAGAGTAGGGTTGCGTGTCGCCACCGCCGTTGTTCGTGGATTAGCCTGCTAGCTAGAATAAAGTCGCTATGCTAGGACCCCTGTGACCGTCTGTGTAACTCAGATTCGGCTGCGTGCCGTGCTTGATGTACTTAATTGACTCCTTTTGGGACCCGTAGTCCCTATGTTGTAATAATGTAATTCGAAGGCATTGTATCAGTTCTGTTTATGTGTGCGTACTAGCCATGATCTGCTGGGACTAGTACTGTTTAACACATTAGGGCTCGGTCATTTAGACCGGGTCCGACACACATGTACAATTGTTTCTGAAACTTGGTATAGAACCTGAAATCCCTGGTCTCCTCTCGCCGCTGAGGGTACCATCTGGCATAAGTAACAGACCTCTTCTTCCTCAAAGTTTCCATAGATAGCTTTAGAACCATATCATCCACGGGTCGCCCTCGGCGACCACGGTCTCGATGTTTATCCTCATCAATAGGGTCCTCGTGAATGTCTCATCATCAAGATCCTCGGTGGTGGCAAAGGAAGAACCCGCCATCCGAGTCCAATGGACTCCCTGATCAGGCTGCTGCTGAATGTCCGCTCTAGTCACTTTGCTTGGGCGAGGAGGAGCGGCACTACTAGCCGTCTCATCGACATAATCCGGATCGCCCTTCTCGCCATTGCGCGCCGACCACCGAGGGTCCCGCCGAGCCTTCCCAAATTTCTTCAAAGATTTCGACATCTCGAATCAAATCCTCTGACAATGTGATCACTGACCTGAACAACCTTACTGCCAACTGCCACGACCAACGATCCACTGACACGGTGCCAACCCACCACGGTTCAAACCTGAACACGAACGCGGGAAAAACCTATTCAAAACCTAGAACTCGGTAAATAACGAAATTTGACGGGAAGAAAGGCGGGAAGCCATTACCGAGCCCTAGAAGTGAAGGAGGAAGACGCCGTGCGCGAGGAGATCGCCCCAAGGCCCTTCCCCTAGGGAAAGGAGGGAACTCGACGGAGAAGAGGTGCACGAACGGGGCCGTCCAGTTCCAATCCACGCGGAGGGGATCGAAGAGGACGACGAGGGGATGCCGCCGGTGGTGGTGGAGGTCGCCGGAGGTCGCCGGAGGGACTTCCCCGGTGAGGAGAAGCAGCAGTGGCGGCGCCGGTTTGGGAGGAGAGAGGAGATGAAATGGGGAAAGAGGGAGGCGGAGAGGTAAGTTATAAGCAGCTTCAGCGATCAGTCTGTCGGACGGCGTCTGACGGTGATCGACGGCGTCCGACAACAAGGGTGCAGCGCCTGCATGGACCTCGTCTTGACGGGTCGCGGAGAGGCGAGACAATGTCCGACAAAGAAGTCTGGCGCTCGAATCGACTTTTATCGGACGGCGTCCGGTGGTTACCGGACGGCGTCCGACAGTACGACTTCAGCCGACACAATACTCTGTCGGACGGCGTCTGAGACCTTCCGGACGGCGTCCGATAAAGGTGAAATTCGCAGCAGCTTGCTCTTCTGACTAGAGGGCCCCACCAAAGCGAGAATTTATATATAAAAATAATGTTTTGAAGTGATGTTCTCCATTTTGCTCAAAACTCAAAGGAAGATTCAAATGTGAGCAATTTGAAGTGATTTTCTAAAATTTTAATTTTGAAGGGATAAGAATATAATATGACAAATGAAATCAAGCCAAATTCAAAAACCCAAATTTTGATCTTAGAGATCAACAAAATGTGCGAACCCAAATTTTGCCTTGATTTCTCATATAGGCATGAAAATCGAGCATAGGGGTTCACTTTAGAGTTTAGGCACATGTTTTTGAATTTTGGTTTCTTTTCAAATATTTTCAACAATTTTGATGCCATATGATTTTCAAGAGAACAAATATGCGTATGGAGCAAATTTTTCAGAGGGGTAAGATTTTCAAAACTAGAAGTTTGAAATGGTAAGAAGATAAGGATAGTCTATTAAGCTCAAATTTGTTTTGGCTTGAAATATAGGACAAGAATGTGCTCACCCAAAAACAAATTTATCTTTTCACCACTAGAGGGAGTTTTGAGATCATGAGTTGAAACTAAACTCCCCCTAAATGTGACAAGGGTCATAAGCAAATGAAAAAATCAAATAAGACCCAAAAATCACAAAAACCAATCAACACGCATTTGATCTATCTAGTATGTTGAGTTCATTCCTTAATTTGCAAAACCGTGCCTCATCTAAGGGTTTGGTGAAAATATCCGCCAATTGGTCTTCCGTCAAGCGTGGGCAAGCACAACGTCACCTTTTGCAACGTGGTCACGAATGAAGTGATGTCGGATGTCGATGTGCTTTGTACGGAATGTTGAACCGGATTGTTGGCTATTTTCACCGCACTTTCATTATCGCATAGAAGTGGCACTTTTTCAAATTTTAGCCCAAAGTCACTAAGCATTCGAGTCATGTACAAGAGTTGAGCACAACAACTCCCGCCGCTACATATTCCGCTCATGTAGATAGCGCCACGGAGTTTTGCTTCCTCGAAGTCCATGACACGAGTGGCGATCTAGCAAGTGACAACCCCGAGGTGCTTTTGCGATCAATTTTGCAACCGGCGTAATCCGAGTCGGAGTAGCCAAGAAGCTCAACACGCGCTCCCTTGGGGTACCAAAGACCTAGGCTAGTAGTGATTTTTAGATATCTCAAAATGCGTTTTACGGCAACAAGATGCACTTCCTTAGGGGATGCTTGCAAGCGAGCACACATGCACACACTAAACATAATATCGGGTCGAGAAGCGGTAAGATAGAGAAGCGAACCGATCTTAGAGCGAAAAAGCTTTTGATCCACGGGCTTTCCATCTTCATTTAAGTCAAGATGCCCATTTGTGGCCATTGGTGTTTTGATCGATTTGCAATCGTCCGTTGAAAACCGCTTGAGAAGGTCCTTTGTGTATTTTTCTTGACAAATGAAGGTCCTTCCGGTTGTTTAATTTGAAATCCAAGGAAGAAAGTGAGCTCTCCAATCATCGACATTTCAAATTCCTTGGACATCATCTCGCCAAAGTCCTTGCATTGAGATTTGTTAGTGCATCCAAAAATAATATCATCCACATATATTTGACAAATAAATAAGTCATTTTCAATTGGCTTTAGAAACAATGTGGAATCAATCGCACCGGTTTTAAATCCCTTTTCTAAGAGGAAGTCCCTAAGACGCTCATACCATGCTCTTGGAGCTTGCTTGAGACCGTATAGCGCCTTAGTGAGCTTATAGACATGGTTTGGATGTTTGAGGTTTTCAAAACCGGACGGTTGCTCGACATAGACAAGTTCATCAATAAAACCATTTAGAAAAGCACTCTTAACATCCATTTGAAAGAGAGTTATGTTATAAAGAGAAGCGAATGCCAAGAGTAACCGAATAGCTTCAAGTCGAGCAACGGGGGCGTAGGTTTCTCCATAGTCAAGTCCTTCGATTTGTGTGAAACCTTGCGCCACCAATCTTGCTTTGTTTCGCACCACTTCACCGTTCTCATCTTGCTTGTTGCGGAAGACCCATTTGGTTCCAATGACATTGTGATCTTTTGGTCTTTCCACAAGCTCCCAAACTTTATTGCGGGTGAAGTTGTTCAATTCTTCATGCATGGCGTTCACCCAATCCGCATCCGCCAATGCCTCATCAATGGTCCTAGGCTCAACAATAGACACAAAGGCGTGATGCTCACAATAATTAGCGGTATGAGAACGGGTTCTTACGCCTTGATTGAGATTGCCAATGACTTGATCTAGGGGATGATCCTTGGTGAGAGTGCGGTGTTGTTGGACGGGTACTTGTAGATCAACGTCTCCCCCTTTAGCTTGATCAACTTCAAAGTTCGCATCTCCGTCCACCGCTTGATCTTGAGTTGTTGGAGAGGTGTCTTGAACTTGATCATCGATGGAGGTGGTGGGGGTGATTACTTCATCTTTTGGTGCCTCCGATGAGGGTCGAATTTCCCCCAACTCCATAGCATCATGCGGTGGCTCATCACCTACATTTCTTGTCAAATCTTGCTCATTTTGCGAGCCGTTAGTTTCATCAAATTTAACATCGTAGGCTTCCTCAACTAGCCCGGTAGAATTGTTAAAACTCGAAAAGCTTTTGAGCGAGAGGAGTACCCTAACATAATACCAACGTCACACCTCTTTTGGAACTTACCCAAATGAGTCCTTTTCTTATAGATGTATACCTTGCAACCGAAGACTCGAAAATACGAGATGTTGGGCCTTCGTCCCACTAGTAATTCATATGAGGTCTTGTGAAGGAGTCGGTGGAGGTAGAGGCGGTTGATGGCATGGCACGCCGTGTTGATGGCTTCCGCCCAAAAAGCATGCGGCGTGTTGTACTCGTCAAGCATTGATCTTGCCATCTCTATCAAAGTACGGTTCTTCCTCTCCACCACTCCATTTTGTTGGGGAGTGTATGCCGCCGAGAATTCGTGCTTCACACCTAACTCATCACAAAATTCTTCAACGTTTGTATTAGCAAACTCGGTGCCATTATCACTCCTCACCTTTTTAATAAAAGAGTCAAATTCCTTTTGAGCTTTAAAAGCAAATCTTTTAAACACATCACCGGCAAGAGATTTATTTGCAAGGAAAAACACCCAAGTGAAGCGAGAGAAATCATCGACAATCACATGACAATAAAATTACCACCTATGCTCGCATAGGTGGTTGAATAAATAAATCCATATGCAAAAGTTCAAGTGGTGGGATGTAGACATAAAAGTCTTAGTCGGATGAGAATTAGCCACTTGCTTGCCGGCTTGGCATGAGCTACATAAACGATTCTTCTCGAATTTGACATCCTTCACTCCAACAACCAAGTTATCTTTAAAAACCTTTTTCAAAGTGCCTATACCAACATGTCCAAGACGTCTATGCCACAACCAACCAAGAGTGGTTTGAGAGATAAGACAAGTCTTGATTTGAGAAGTTTCACGGTTTGAAAAATCAACCAAATATAAGTTTTGAAACCGGGTGCCTTCGAATGCAACACTTTGATCCTTAGAGGAAACAACACGAACTCCGTTGATTGAAAAGAAGCAATCAAAACCCAAATCGCACACTTGAGCAACGGAGAGGAGATTAAAGTTGCAAGCTTCCACCAAAAGCACATTAGAGATGGATAGGTCATTGGATATTGCAATTTTACCTATACCCTTTACCTTTAAGCTTGGAGTTATCCCCAAATGTGATCTTGTGTTCGGGTCCTTCTCCTCTTCAAGTGAGGTGAACATACTTGAGCTACCGGTCATATGTTGAGTGCAACCGCTATCAAAAATCCAATGCCGGCCACCGCTCTTATAGTTCACCTACGCACACAAATTCAAGTTTGGGTTTTAGGTACCCAAGACTTCTTCTTGGGTCCTTTTGAGTTAGTCATCAAGCATTTGGGCACCCAAATAGCCTTCACATCTTTCTTTTCATTGGGTGCACCAACATATTTAGCATAAGTAGAGCCATTCTTTCTCATAAGCATGTAACTAGCATTAAGTACTTGAGTTTTAGACATGAATTGAGATGATTTTGCAAGAGGACAAGCAATGGCTTTGTGTTTATCATTTTTGCATATGTGGCAACGGGTCCCTCCCTTAACGAAAGTTAGCTTGGGCTTACCCCAACCACCCTTGGGCAAATCCCCGGGATGAAATCCCAAACCATGCTTACCCAAGGTATACCTTTGCTCCCGAAGCACCTTGTCAAGAGAGTTGTTCCCCACAAGTAATTTAGCCAAGCTAGAGTCTAGTTGCTCAATTCTATCCTTGAGAAGCAAATTTTCCTTAACTAGGTCATTAGCACATTTAGCAACACCACAAGTGCCAATTGAACAAGCATTTTCATTTGGAGAAGTAGCACTAGTGGGTGAAGATGAGCTAGCATTAGGTGTGATCGTGGGTGACAAGGTAAAGGATGTGTCATGAGATAAGCTAAGTGAACCGTCTATAGTGTCAATCAAATCACAAGTCACACCAACATTGCATTTCTCAATTGAGCAATCAATCGGAGTTTCAACATCAACATTAGAACTAGCAAGTTTATTTTCTAGAATTTCAACTTGCAAATTTAGAGCTTCATAATCATCTTCTAGAGTTTCATGCTTTTCTAACAAGTTCTCAAATTCATTTGCTAGCTCTTTATGCACCTTTACTAGCTTCTTTCTCTTAGACTTTTCCTTCTCTAGAGCATTATTCAAATCATCAATCAAAAGGTTAAGCTCACTTTTAGAGAGGTGCTCATGTGTTACCTTCTCCTCTAGTGCCATAAGACACATGGGAGGTGAGGGTTGTCAATGGCGACTCGGATATCTTCGTGTTTTCATTATCGGAGGAGTCCGCCCAAGAACCTTCATCATCGGTGATCCATTCCCCAATCACCTCTTCTTGTATATTTGCGGTGAGGCAAAGCTTTTGCTTGGGAAGAGCCGGAGGAGCGTTTTCCTTGATCGCAAGTCCGGCTAGCCCATGAGCTCTAGTATCTTCTTCTTCGGAGGAGGATTGAGAGGACGATGAGCTTGAGCTATCTTCCTTCTTAGTCTTTTGTCCGGCAAGAGCTTTCTTCTTATCCTTTGATTTGTGATCACTCTTGCGGTAGTGACGATATTTCTTCTTGTCATCTTCCTCATCTTCCTCTTGATTCCTTGCCTTGTGCTTGTTCTTTTTACTTCTTGGGCAATCCGCGCCAAGTGACCCTTCTCTCCACATTCATAGCAACGCATCTCGGAGATAGGTCTTCGCCTTGAAGAGGATGATCCGCCATGAAGCTCATCTTCTTGATCAACTTTCTTGACCGCTTGACAAGGAGGGCCAATTCTTCAATCTCCGGAATTGCATCATCGGAGTCATCATCTTCTTCTTCAATTTCAATCTTCTTCTTCCCACTTTTGGCTTTGGCGGGAAGAGCAATGGACTTCTTATTGAGCGGGGACTCTTCACTTTCAAGAAGTCGCACCTCATATGAGTTGAGTTGCCCGAGAAGCTTTGTCGGTGTCATTTTCTTGAGCTTTGATTTGGATGCTCGAATCAAGGTCACAAGTGGATTAAAACTAAATGGCACAACGTCAAGCATCTTCCGACAAATGTCAATGTCTTCCAAGACCTTCTTCTCCGAACATCCGGCAATTTCATTTACGATGGGGTTCAACCTAAGAAACATTTCGTTAACACTTTCATTAGGAAGCATCTTGAATTGATCAAATCTTTTTCTAGCTCGAGATAGCTTCTCCTCAAGCATCTCGGTACTACCAACATGAATTTCCCTAAGATGCTTCCAAATATCATAAGCTTTAGTAAGATTACCAATGCTATCAAAAACTTCGGAGGATACACTAGAGAGTAAAGCATTTCTAGCAATGGCATTAAAGCGTTTGTACTTAGCATGAACTTCATCAAGAGCAATTGTTCCGGCCGGAGGGTCCGGATAGCCGGTCTCACAAGCAACCCACACATCATAACTAAGTGCCTCTAAGTAACATTGCATCCTAATTCTCCAATAGTTGTAATTTGTTCCATCGAAAATAGGAGCTTTTCCAATTTCTATCCTAGGCCCCTCTTGAGCCATCTCCTAGCGGTTAAGCTAATACCGGAGAACCTAGATGCTCTGATACCACTTAAAAGAGGATCCTAAGGCCTAGAGGGGGGGTGAATAGGATCCTAAGGCTCTTATCCCAGGCTTTCAAGCCTTCTCCGAAGAAGCGGCGTAACAAGTCCAAAACTCGCGAGGATGCGACGAATAAAGGACAGCCCATATGGAAGCCCAAGATGCCAAAAAGTCCAGTTCGGCCATCCGGCAGCACGTCAACTTCAAATGTGCATAACTTGGGCTCTCGAACTCCGATTTCGGCGTGTGACCACTCGTTGGAAAGCTTAGGAGATAAGCTTTGAAATGGATCCAGCCCCACCTCTAAATTTGTCCAGGAGCGTCGGCAAAATGCAGAACAATATTTCGGGCCTGAAACTTAGGGTGCTACGTCACCTTATTTTGGGCCTATGGCCCATGTATCTTAGGGTTTTGGTGGTGGCCGACCCTAGGGAGGTGGATGGCGCCCCTATGCTGGTTGCCACTCTATATATGGCCTCCGCCGTCGTATGTTGTCCGGTAGGTTTGTTGTGTTTTGGTTGATCCCGTGTGTGTCCCTCCTCGTGTTCGCATGTGTCGACTAGACCACCTGTGACGAGAAACAGAACCTCACCCTTGTTTCATGATTTATCAGTTATCAACTTGTTCTTGCTTGTTCTCGATTGCTAGCAGGTTCAAGGATCGATCGTGCCTGACTCGATTGATCGCCTTGCGTGGTGACTTTGCGATTGTTCGGTTGCTGATCCTGTGGATTGGTAGCGTCGTCACTACACCAAATCGATGTATCGTTCTCATCAGAAGATCGGGCCGACCTAGCGCGCATCAAGTGGTATCAGAGCGATGGTTGCCTGGTGAGAACATCTATCCTTTGTTTTAGACCTGTTCTTGTTCATCCTAGAGTCCACAAAAAAAAACCGTCGTGTGATTTACCCTGTGTCCGAGCCTTTTTAGCCTTTACTATTTCTGCATTAGTTTAATTCTTGTTGAATTTGTATTCGTCGTCGTGTTGTTGCTGGTCTTAGCGTTTGGATCTTTAGAGTTTCGAGTTTAAGTCACGTTTTTGTCATTGTGTTCGTCTTGTTCGTCGCCGTTCTTGTTGCTGCCCACCACAAGATCGCCTCAATTTCCTCAAAGCCGAAACAAACCGAGTTGTCCACTTTTTCCCAATCTTCCCACCTTTCAATACGTGTCCCAGTAGAACTCTGTGATTTTCCAACCAGCCGCACCACGATTGGTCTTCCTGCCATACTAGCTGTTAAGGAACCACACCTGGCCGGCCGGCCTTGGGCCTGGCTCGGCTAAGAGGTGGGGCCCATTTGGATGGACCAGCCGAAACCCTAGCACCCAAGCATAAATAGGAGAGGTTCCCATCTATTATGTACCCAAGAGAAAATCAATAAAGAATACTTCCTCTCCTACATCTCTGTGTTCATCTGTGATTGTTCTTCGTCGTCTACGATCTACGCACTGCTAGGCAACCTCGGACTACACTCGGTAGCGTGGTTGTCTAACACGTTATCAGCACGAAGCTCTGACGAACGACGCCGGAGATCGGTCACCTGAAAGAGGATCCTAAGGCCTAGAGGGGGGGTGAATAGGCAATTTTAATTTCTTTACTTAAATTATTCTTAATTAAGCAACAAGTTAAGAATGACCCAATCCTAGTTGCAAGTCAAGTAAGCGGAAGCTATAAATAAATCACAAAGCAACTATGACATGGCATTCAAATGAACACAAGCAATGCGAGAGAGTAAATGCGGAAATTAAATGAGAGAGTGACACGGTGTTTGTTTGACCAAAGTTCGAGTCGCAACTCCTACTCTCCGTTGAGGCTACCCCTTGCGCTGGGACCGGCTCGCTCTCGAGCCTACCGCCTCACTCACTCCCGGTAGTCGTTCCGCCACTCCGCGAGGTGGACTCACACCCGTACACCGACTCGAGAGTAGCCACACGCCAAGGCCTACTCCCAAGCCCTCGCCTCCACGAAGGATATCTTCAAAAGTAACAAGCCCGAAACGCCCCGATCATGCCGGATCGAAGGACTTCCATGAAGCTCGGTATTAGGGTTTGATGGATTGTGGCTTTCGATGATTTGTGGGTGGAGGAATGGCTCTAGATCACCTAATTGATGAGCTATGAATGTGGTAGGTGAAGTGGAGCAGCAAACCTCAAAATAGCCAGCCACTAGATAGGTATTTATAGCCCCTAGAGCAAAACTAGCCGTTGCCCCTCGGAAGAGGACAAAAAAACTAGCCGTTAGCCTGTACCGGACGCCGTCCGACGGGCACCGGACGCCGTCCGGCAGAGGCAATCGCCACTGAAAGCGCTGATCGGACGCCGTCCGTAACTACGGACGCCGTCCGGCGATGATCGTTGGAAAAAGCTAACCGGACGGCCCCGTGACGCCGTCCGACCAGAAAGGGCCTCGGTTTTAACTCGACCGACGCCGTCCGTAACTACGGACGCCGTCCGACGATGGATTTATGTAAAGGACCGGACGCCCCTCGAGCGCCGTCCGACAGCCGAAAAGCCCGAATTGAACTTTATCGGACGCCGTCCGGTAACTACGGACGCCGTCCGAGCGGTGAGTACTTGTTTTGGTGTTTGGTGGTCGGACGCCGTCTGCTTTTCGAGACGCCGTCCGACAGAGAGGAATTTTTCGAGCTAAAATTTGTGGGGAATTTAGGTGGGTTTCTCTCTCTAGAAATCTCACAAGGATATATATGGGTATTTTTAGAAGTGGTGGACTACGAAACCGAGTTTTCGAGAATTCAAAGATCCGGCATAGTCCGAGATATTGAACCCTTTTGAAATCCGACGAAAAACAAGAAATAAACCTAACTACTCCTAATTTATACGTGACCTCTTCTCTCGCCCGGTCACGCATTTGAAATCTTGGAGCAGCTCAGAAAATTGACGACACTTCAAATTAGGGTTTATAAAAATCACCGAGTCTTCGCCAGGGTTCCGAGAAGTCCAAAAACCCCTTAGCCCTTTATATTAATTAATTTTATCATCAATGCCACTAATAAAAATTAGGGCTCAACGATGCTCACATCGCCGACGAACTGCATCGAATCTTCGTCCCCTCCGTTGGCCTAGTTGGGACCCGTCGATCTGTCCTACGCGACAGTTCACGCATCCCATCTTTGCCACAAGAAACGAAGGTACAGATTGGTTTTTTCCGTGGGATCTCGTTTGAATCTATTAAGGAATTGCAGGAATCTCGAAGATTCCATCGAATTAAACTGCCGGTTCCTCGAATCGCGACGAACGAACGCAAATTGCATTGAATTTGTACACGTAGTACATGCGCCACCGCAACTGCGTTTCGCTCAGAACGCCGCAGCCGCCGCCGCTTATGCACCGGCAAGAGCGCCAGCGCCCGTCTTGCCGTCAGCGCGCTGCCAGCGCGCGGCGCCCTCGCCGCGCGCCAGCGCCGTGCCCTCGCCACCAGCGCCAGCGCCTCTCGCGCCCAGCGCCAAGCCCGCTGCCACATGCCAAGCGCCAGCCGTGTTGTGTGCCGTCGCCGTGCCACGCGAGCCACGTTCGCGCCCGCCGCCAGCGCCGTCGCCTGCGCCCAGCGGCGGCTAGGGAAACCCTAGCCGCCGGTGCCCCTCTGTAGGCGAAGGGCAGAACCACCTAGGCCGAGCCCCCTGTAGCGCCTAAGCGAGCCGCCCATTGGCCGAGCCCTTGCGCTGGCTGTCTTTGTGCCAGCGCTGGGCCTCCCTCTGCAGTCAGCGCCCATCGCGGGTTGCCGCCACGATCAGCCAATCGCCTCAGCCGCCGCCCGTGTGGGCTCCAGCAGGCCGCCGCCCCCATGTGGGCCGTTTATAGCAGGCTAAGGGGGTGGGCAAGGGAAAGAAATAAGAAGGGGAGTGGGCCGCGGGGGAAAAATAAAAAGAAGAAAAGGGGTTGGCCCGCAGTATAGAATTAAAGAAAAGAAAAGAAGGCCTGTTGGCCAGAAATGAAATTAGAGAATAAAAGAAAAGAAAAGCAATGGGGCTTGAATTTCGAATTGCATATGTACTTTGCATTGCGGATTTGCGGTTTTACCTCTGAATTTTATGAAAAAAAGAAGGGCGCGGGCGTGGCATGAAATAAATATGAAAAATAGGGGTTACTGGACCGGATTTTATCTGACCAGTAAAGAAAAGAAAAGAATGGGCCGGGGCAGACCGGAGAGAATGGGGAATAAATCTGTTTGCCCTGTAATTTGTGTGAATAAGTCCTTGGATTTCCTAGAAATTATGAGAATTTTCTAGGCTATTATTTCACAGAAAAATCCTTGGCGTTTGGAAAATTACATGAAGTATTTTCTGAATTTAAGAATATTGCAGAAAGCCCCTGAGAATTATGGAAATTGCACTTAGCTTTTCCTAAGCATTGAAAAATCCATAAAGCCCCTTGGAATTAGCAGAAATTGAAGAAAACATATATTCAGGCATGAAAGCATCCTGGGCATGGTTTTAAATAGCCCGCTATAGCTCCGCTATAGCTTCGCTATAGCCTTTTAGAAGGCCTGCCGCTACGCTATTGCTAATTTTTCCGCTATTGCAGCTAATGATGCTTTAGCTCCGCTAAATACCGCTATTTGGTTTAGCCGCGAAATTTATTTAGCACCGCTAATCCTGATCGAGGCATATATTCATTACTTACTCTAGATAATTAGAATCTATGCCTCTTCGTTGTTTTCTTTACTTCAGTGAATGTTGTAATAAACAATTGAATAATTGTTGGGTTGTTAATTGTTGGATGTTGAATGAATATGAATGTTGATTATAGCCATGGGTATGTTAATTGATCGAATAACTGTGAAGTAATGGACCGAGATACATTTTCTCATGTATCCCTAGACATATATTTGAGTATTTGTGGTCATAAATTTTTCTTACTTCAATGTTTCTATGCATATAATTGAAATTTTTCATGTTTTTTACAAAACCGCTAAATGAAATAGCTTTCGCTATAGCCCGCTATAGCTTTCTATAGCTTTTAGATGAAGTCACCGCTAAATGTCATAGCCCGCTATTTAAAACCTTGATCCTGGGAGTTCTTTTTGACCTCAGTTTTGAATTTGCAAGCTTCTTTAGCTACTGTTAATTACTTTTATGCAATTACCTCTTGAATTTGCTTTTGTAATTATCAGTTTTTGCCTGTTTATTATATGAATTGGTAATGGTATATAAGTAGAAATATGGGATATACATGAGATTTTATTATTTAAAGTCTATCTAGCACCACTCTCCCCATTAGATTCATAGTAATCTTATGAATGAATTTTGAAATATGAAATTGTCGGGTATCATAATTCATGAATTTGAGAAACTGACCCCTTGTGGTCTGAATCATCTCACTTGGACATAGGACATGATGATTTTATTCGGTCCCTAGAAACCCAACACTGTAAATTGGTTTAGGTCCCTGCAAGGGAAAGAAATCTACCGATAAACAGAACGAAAGTACCGCACCTCTTTATGCACCACCTCCTTACCAATTTTTTTTTTTTTGCATGCATGGTTGAGGGGGAGCACATTGATGCTATGTGCCGCACTTTAGAAGTGGCTTATGAAGCTTAAGCATGCTATCCTGCCATAAGCATAACAGGATTTGGTGCACATAAGGTTTGCGGACCATAGAATTATGACCGAGTACAACTCAATATGCATAGGATTTATACGATCCATCTCTATGTGACAAGATCACGAACGAGGGGATTGTACCTCCCACTTTTCACCTCAGTGCAATTAGAGCAGCTACTAGGGTGAAAAGCCCATTCGCTCAAAGAATGGAATGAAGGGAAATTATAGAAATTGACCTAGAAAAGAAAGTCCATTCTCCAAGTGACATAGAATATAAGAATAAAGTCACATAATGCAAGCCACATGACCAATAGGTCAAGATGTGCTATAAATGTGGCATTTAGGGTCATTGGTCGAATATTCGTCGCAAACATATTGATGAAATTGCGGCTTATTAGACCGAAAGAATTTCAAAGCAGTAGAGGTGTCTCACTGTGGTTAGAAATGAAACCTTTTGGTAGAATACACTTATGGAGAGACATCTCTGCATCGCCCATTAATCGTATTGAAATCACAAGAAGTGGATAAAGAAGAGAAGATCTCGACAAATAGAATTGACGCTAAGAGAAAGTGCATAACTGTAGCATTTAATTATGCATGAGTTGCACTATTAGCATCCTTCCTGTAGATTGTGGTCGCTAATAGACATTTTATGAATTTTAGTATGAAGAATTTGAAGCTCTCGAAGAGCAAATCTTAATTCTCATGTTCATTATGAATTTATCCTATATTTCAATATATACTCTGAAGTTGCAGTCAATATTTGAATCATATGAATTATGAATATTGCCATTGCCTGATTGCAACTATGAATAGAACCAGTGTAGTGCCCTATGGAGATATGAATTGTTGGTAGTTTAGCAACACCAATAGAATTTTAAGAGACGACATAAACTCTATGGGTCTTACATCAGCACTATAAAGAAGCATTGTTTTACCCGGAATCCATTTGAACTCTCTTAAATTTGAAAGACATCCATGCCGACGGTTTCCGCGTTGAGACCAATGAAGAATGGCAAAAGAATTGTTATGCATTGTGAAGCATGATTGGATGTGAATAAAGAATATTAGAATCCCCCTCCATTTGAATTTGGGCTATACTACATTAGAATGTATTTAGAAGCTCTAATCTCTTCCATCTGGCATCGTAGAATTGCCATCTTAATTATAGAAAAGATGAGGTGCAATCAACTCGCAAGGACATAGCATTAGTACAAGAATTCCTGAATCATGAACTGGGCACTCTCCTATTAAAGGTTAAGTCGAGTTTTCTCCTTGCCTAGAATGCATCTAGGAAAGGTTCGCGGCCGTATGCAGCCCTTACCAAGGGCACTTAACGACATTATAGTGCTCACAATTGCTTTCTTGTGGTAAGGCATGAGTTTATTCTCTACATAAACCACATGTTCGTGAAGCTGATCTCGCAGATCATAAGAATTAAAGAATAAATTATCTGATCATTACTATGAAGTCCAAAATAAGAAGGACAATGCTAGCTGATCGATAATCATTGAAATATATCGAATATCAAAGAAGAGCACTATATATCTCATGTCCGAGCGTCATGGACTAGAGATGTCCGACCGCACTTGCTGAGTTGTCTTATATTGAATAAAGAAATAGAAGCCCAATAAGCAGCCCTCATCAATTAATGAAGGGACACGTAGTCCCACAACATCCGACTAGTGTAAAGAAAAAAAAATTCCCAAATTTGAATGCAAGTTTTATGTACCTATACCACACTTGCAATGGATTAAAAATGACGGTGGATCATTTCCCGTCATTAGGAGGAGGAATAGAACCCTGAAAAGAAGAATGCCGGGAAAATATGTGGCTAACCTTAGACACCACTAATGCATTCCCGCGCATTAGACGCACTAGTATGAATTTTAAAGTATTTAAGAAATTAATGAACTGCCTAATCATTTTTGTGATTTGAAGGGTGTGATAAAGTCGCATGTGCCAGCGCGCAATGCACCAGAGAGGGTTGAAGTGCCAAAGAAGGCATCGAGTAGCACCCCTCAAACTGCTCCGAGGCCTCAAAGAAAAAGGGCAGTGAATCTGGATTCTCAAACCCGGAGTACCCGGGAGACGTCCGGAGAAAAAGGGTAATGAGGACTTGTCACAACCGGTCACGAAAATGCCCCACAAAAGAAAGAATAAGAAGAGGAGCCAGTTGAGACCTGGTACTGGTGAGCAGCCTGCTAGCGAGGCACTCTCAGTTTTGAATTTACCGGTACAAGAATAAAGAATTAAAGAAGAAGCCGAAAGACATGCAAACGAGCGTGCCGAAGGGCGTGCAGACGAGCATGTGAATGCGCACATCGGCAACCATCTAAAGGTCCTTGCTCCCGCGATTGGGAAATAGCGGTGTAGAGCAAGTGATGGTGCAAGAAGCACAGTGCACAAAGCACCCCATGAAGAAATGACCATAAACTCTGTGCACTCCGGGGATATATGAATGAAACCACAGCCAATGTCGACATATATATTTTGTAAAGAAGATTGCCAAAACAATTGAACTCGATCCTGAGCCTGCATCTCTCTGAGTATAAGACACGGCTGGACCGGATAGAATGTAAGAAGGCAATCACCGCGGGACTATTCTCTGAACAAAGGAGAAGTGCTTAGGCTTTCCGCCGCACATTCCCTTGTGTATGCCCCGTGGGCCTTTGTTCGTAATGAGAAGTGAAGAAAATGAAGTGGTATGGTACAAAGTAAGGCTGTTAGCATAATGTTTCACTCGGCGCCTTTGCGTTGATTACGAAAAAACTTATTCCCCGGTCATGGGTGGTGTAACCTTTAGATACTCTTAATCTCAATGGCAGTACTCAACTAAAAGTTGAGAAAAAAATGAACTGAATGGATGTTGTAACTAGAAAGAGACTTGGATGGATTTTTATATGAAGATACATGGGTATCATTGTCCTAAACCAAAATAGAGCAAATAAAAATCTGTATAGAGTAATCCTTTGCATTACTATACAGACTGAAGAAAAGAATAAAGCACATACTTGAAGTATGAGAAAGAGATGAATGGATTGGCCATTGCAGCTTGGGTTAACACTTGAGCATATGCCAAATGAATCTCGCTACACCAGTCAACCTACACGTTGATCGTGTTGTAAAGGTTTAATTTTGAGAAGGTGTATCCACGAAAACCCAATGGTTGATCGGTCATTTCTTATAGATCTAGACCTGTACAGATCTAGGGATGAGGGGGAGAATGTCTAGGAACATGAAGTTCTGTATCAGAATTTGAGTGGCTCATATACCTCGTGAATAGCATACGGCAGTACAATGCATTTGCCGGCTGTACGGTGCAGTTGCCGTTAATTTTATCAACTTGGTATAATGCAGAGCACAAGAAGGACATTTGAAAGAATCTAGGACATCTCCCGATACCTCTAAAGAAAGAGAAATCTTGGAATGAAAGAACCAAGATATGGATATGAATATGTTTCCTATGTGGTAAGAATTAGAATTAAGTAGAAGTCGTCAATGCAGTCTTTTATGTTAATGTCGGCAACCACTCGGAAATCATAGCAATGAATGAAACCTATTATGAATATGCATGACTTTGAAGAAGGTCATTCCACATTTTCAGTCATGTGAATTGTACGCTGAATGAACCCCTAGTATCATTTATGAAAATAATGCAGCATGTGTCGCATAAGTGAAGACTGGATATGTGAAGGAAAATTTATTAAGTATACGGACCCCAAATGAAGAATCAGTTTTCTGCACATTAAGTCAATTGAGAATATAGCAGACTTATTTAATAAGTCACTTCTTACATCTACCTTTGAAAAATGTGTGAAAGGAATTGAAATGAGAAGACTTAGAGAAGTGCAGAATTCAGGGGGAGAAACTTCATATATTATGAATTGAAATCTTGAACATGAAGTTTGAGTACCCAACTTGAATGAATGAATGCATAAATTATAAAGAAACGTTGGGTGGATCTGTACTCTTTTTTCCTTAAGTGAGTTTTCAATGAAGTTTCTCACGTGAGGTTTTTAACGAGGCAAATCCGTGCGCACAGTAAGCGTATGCTATGTACTCTTTCTCCAACATTTTTCCCACTGGGTTTTTGTGGAGTTTTTGGGGCATATGCATCACGCGGCAAGGTCCAAGGGGGAGTGTTAAGGAACCACACCTGGTCGGCCGGCCTTGGGCCTGGCTCGGCTAAGAGGTGGGGCCCATTTGGATGGACCCGCCGAAACCCTAGCACCCAAGTATAAATAGGAGAGGTTCCCATCTATTATGTACCCAAGAGAAAATCAATAAAGAATACTTCCTCTCCTACATCTCTGTGTTCATCTGTGATTGTTCTTCGTCGTCTACGATCTACGCACTGGTAGGCAACCTCGGACTACCCTCGGTAGCGTGGTTGTCTAACACTAGCCAATCAAAAATCAGCACTTCTAAAAATAGCGCATCAACCCTGTGAACCGACTTCACTTTTCCTTGCTGTCCAGCCGTGTCCACCTTTTCCTACGTGCGGTTACCAAAAAAAACAAACCAGCGCACGACTGTCACCAAACAGATCACGCCTTAGCTGGTTTGTTCCCTTCTTGAAATAACTACCGTGATTGCACCTGCCAAATACCTATGCATTAATTAGTTGGCAATTTTTGCTAATCACGTGCATCGACCGAATCTTCTAATTGCCATATACTATCCTGTTTGGTCTCAATTTTTTTTATTTGCTTGCACGCAAATCGGTGGCAACACAAGTTTCCAAGCAAACCATTTGTCTCCCTTGTGGTTTAACTAAGTGCTGAGTACGTGCAAAAAAAAAAATATAGCCAGCAAAAAAAAAGAGAGAAAAGTCACACCAAAATAAAGAGGCTAGCGCAAGTAAAAGAGTCGCGCTGAAAAAAAATCAGTGAAAGAAAAGGAAAGCAAAGAAAGGAGAAAATTAACGAGTTTCATCTTGGTGTTCAGCAGCTGTTCTGTGACTACGTCTGTGATTAGGCTCGCGTCTCTAGCACGGTCTAGCCTAGGACCAGCATAGTACCGCCGTTTGAACGCTTATTCAACTTGTATTAACTATTGTGGTTCTAGTATCTCCTTGCTACATATTGATACCTGTCCAAAAAATCACAGGAACAACACCTTACGATCGCTTTGTCACCTCAGCACCTCTGAGTGCAGGACACCACCAGTTAACGATTGACCTTAACAAGCTGCAGGGTAAGAACTTGTAAGAGCTTGGTGAGAGCTTCGAGTGTGATAGGTTTGTTAATTTCAACGCCTATTTAATAGATAGGGTTATACATTCCTTTGTGTATTTTCTTGTCTACTGCTAACAATGGCAGGTCCACTTGGAGAAAGGAAACTGATGCGGGAACATGTTCGTCAGTCCGATGCGATACATATGGAGCCTAGGAGTTAGAGTCAAGAAGCCTGGGATAAACTAAAGATATTTGTTGAGAATTGGAATCTTTCTATAACGAAGAATGAGAAAATGCCATTGAAGAAAGAATTAAAGCCTGCATCGCCCAAAAAGAAGGATAGTAAGTGTACCTCAATTAGTAAAAATGAGAATGTGCTTTCTATTCCCGTGACTAACCCTGTAGGCAAGAATAATCGAGATGGTGTGTATCTAAGTGCTGCAATGACGAGCAACTACAATAGCCTTTCATCCCAACTTATACTTAGTGCACCGCCGGAACACACTAGTCAAACTCAACGCCAACCAAACACTAGGTTTGTTGTGCGAGAATGAAGGGTAGAAATCATCATTAATGGAGGAAATTGCAGCAACCTCGTAAGTCAAAACATATTCGAGAAGCTTGGCTTGCCCACGACTCCACTTGAACAACCTTATGAAATTGAATGGTTCAATTCAAATGGTAAAATTTAGGTAACACACTACGAGAGTGAATTTCTCTATTGGTTCATATTATGATTACGTTCATTGCGATGTCATACCCATGGAAGCATGCTCACTTTTATTAGGAAGACCTTGATTATATGACGTGGAGGCTATTCACAATGGTAGAACCAATCAATATTCATTTATGCATTATTGTAAGAAAATATTTTTGGAATCAATGACTCCTGCTGAAATAAATAAGATTAATGCTTATAGAGCTAAAAATCAAGTCCAAGAGGGTGATAAGATTGTTTGCAGTGCACAAAACACTAAAACAAAGATAAATGAGGTAGTTCAATTAGATAAAACTGTGACCTCCCCTAATATTGCATTGGAAACACATGTTTCTTTGCCCTTTGTTGTCACTAACCTTTTGCAGGAGCATAAGAAGGAGTCGAGGACGACACCAATTCAAGAAGGGGAGGATGATGAGGACATCACCAGCGTGGATATGATCAGTGTGACTGCTGCCCCTCCTTCCTCTCCGACCACTCCAACGACTACTGACGTTGTTTCATCGCCTACGATCAATGCAGCGAGATCTTCATCGCCGGGAGGCCTTAATCCAAAAGCCCAGGCTTTCAAGCCTTCTCCGAAGAAGCGGCGTAACAAGTCCAAAACTCACGAGGATGCGACGAATAAAGGACAGCCCATATGGAAGCCCAAGATGTCAAAAAGTCTAGTTCGGCCATCCAGCAGCACGTCAACTTCAAATGTGCATAACTCGGGCCCCCGAACTCCGATTTCGGTGTGTGACCACTCGTTGGTAAGCTTAGGAAATAAGATTTCAAATGGATCCGGCCCCACCTCTAAATTCGTCCAGGAGCGTCGGAAAAATGCAGAACAATGTTTCGGCCCTGAAACTCAGGGTGTTGTGTCACCTTATTTTTGGGCCTATGGCCCATGTATCTTAGGGTTTTGGTGATGGCCGACCCTAGGGAGGTGGATGGCACCCCTATGCTGGTCGCCACTCTATATATGGCCTCCGCCGTCGTATGTTGTCCGGTAGGTTTTGTTGTGTTTTGGTTGACCCCGTGTGTGTCCCTCCTCGTGTTCGCGTGTGTCGACTAGACCACCCGTGACGAGAAACAGAACCTCACCCTTGTTTCGTGATTTATCAGCTATCAACTTGTTCTTGCTTGTTCTTGATTGCTAGCAGGTTCAAGGATCGATCGTGCCTGACTCGGTTGATCGCCTCGTGTGGTGACTTTGCGATTGTTCGGTTGCTGATCCTGTGGATTGGTAGCGTCGTCACTACACCAAATCGACGTATCGTTCTCATCAGAAGATCGGGCCGACCTAGCGCGCATCATCTTGCCTTCAAATAAGTCAGATCCTTGCGAGCCTACAATAGTTCCCGGGCAGCAGTCCGCGCAACAGTCACAGTAAGAATCAACGTGCAGGAAAGAAACAACAAAGAACACCAAATTCAGCACAGAGAAAAAAATAAAAAACATAGGAAATTATAGGGATGGCAGCTGTAGGTGGCTGCACGATACATGTCGGCGACGCCGATCGCGAGGTCGCCAACGGCGATGTCGGCGGCAGCGGTGCCCGTGGGTGCAGCAAAACTTCGGCGAGGGTTTTCTTAGGCTAGGGATCTCAGTTTTGGGTGCTCTTGGTAACGTTGGATTCATCCCAATGAGATCTAGGATGCCCTAGACACTCACCAAGACTTGGGTGTCAAAAATCGACGAGATTTCTTCGGGAAGTTCTTTGGAGGCTAGGGTTTGGTAGGTAGGGCGCCAACCTTGAGGCTCCACGAGTTGTGGTCATCAAGTGTGGTTTTGGGTGTTTTATATAGTGCTGGGGAGGGGTATATTCGGCTGTGATTAAGTAGGAAAGGTTTAGGAGTTCGAATCCGACATGGAGTAGAACTCGGGGCTTGCCAAATTGGGAATCCGACTTCCCTTGTGATATTTGGGGGGCGTGCATTATCTACTTTTCTGTATTAAGGTATAAGGCCCTGAGGTGGAGAGACTGTTGCATGGCATTCATTTTTTACTTGGTTTCTAGTACTTATATAGCTCTTCGGCTAGCCCCCACTAACTCCACTCTAATTTTGGGGGATTTACTAAATTGGCAGTTTACTTTTGAATTGACATGTTTATGGGTTTGCTAAGGGGGAAGTCCTCCTTAGCACCCCTAGGGTCTGGGTTTTCAGTTCTATTTTCCTTCATTGGTGAATAGGTATTTTAAAGATTCTAGAAGACACTAATTGTTTGGGATTTTTCGGAAAATCATTTCTCATTATTTTATGCGAGATACCTTCCAAATAAGGCCTTTTTGGGCTTAATCCGAATTTGTGGGTTTCCCAAAAATTAGGAAAATGTAAGACATATATTTGGGAACTTAGGGAACGTGTTGACACTGCCCCATCCTAATTTTAAGAAAGTTTTGAGCATAAAATAGCCTATCGGATCATAAAATAATAGCTATAATAGGTTTTATCATAGACAAATAATAAAACAAATTTTACCTTCTCTTTTATCTCTTTTAAAAACACTTGGGACACCTAATAACTTTTAATGTCACACCTGCCCATGCCCCCCGCTTTTTTCTGAATTTGGATGGTTCACGGTGCCCACGTGAAAGTCAACCATTTGTCCATCACACTATGAGATGTGGCCCATTGTAGCAGCTAGCTCTGGTCACAGTTCCAATGGGTTGGGATCCACGCTAGAGTCGACCTCAGCCATCAAAGTTGTGGGTCGAGCCATGGAGGATCCACTGCCTTATGGGTCCTGCCTTATCGACAGTTTAGCACGTGGTCGTTGACCATTAGGTTGGAGCATGCAAGGTATAAAATGAACTTGTTCTCTTACATGATGAAAATAAATCTCCTCTCGCTTGGTTAGCATGCTGCGCTGGGCGTGGGCTCACCCACGCAGTCGCGAGTTCGAGCCCCACCCGCTGCTTACCTTTTTCGGATTTTGGATGATCGACGACCACTTGGGTGTCGTCTATCATATAGACAACTCCCCAATTCTTTCAAAATTTATATGTGGCATTTTCTATTTGAAAGTACACCGTGAAGTTATCAGTTAGGTGTGTGGAAAATTGGCATTTTCTATTTAAAAGTACACCGTGAAGTTATCAGTTAGGTGTGTGGAAAACAATTTTCATAGAAGTTGCATGTTCGGGCTTTTTTCGAGCTATGATTATATTATTTTTTTACATTATGATAGAATATGATTGTCGGTGTAATAAATACCGGGGTACGAAGAGTCTTGAGAAGACCAGACGAGGGCCCCACACGTCAGACGGGCGACCAGGCCCCAATGTGTGGGCGAGCCCCTCGGCTTCAAGCGGCCCCACGCGTCGCGTGGCGACCAGCCCCAAATACGCTGGCGAGCCCTCAGCCTTCAGACGGGCCCCACGTGTCAAAGGGGCGACTGTGCCCAAAGCGTGGGCGAGCCCCTCAAGACCAGCAAGGGCCCCACATGTCGGTGGGCGACTGACCAAAAGTGGGCGAGCCCTCAGCCTTCAGCGGGCCCCGCCGGAGTTGAAGACGATCTCCACAATGTGGAGCGAAGAAGGAGAGTCGCCACGACTACATCCGGCGCCTACCAAAGTTGGCAATACCATTCCCGACATCTCCATCGACACAGCTTGTCACGGCCTTCGTGAGAGGCGCCGAGACCGTGGTTAAGGAGAAGATGGCCACCCGCAAGATCAAGACGACGGAAGAGCTCTTCACCCTGGCCCACAAGTGTGCCCTTCAGACGGAGGCTCGCTTCCACCCGCCGCAAGAAGGGCAGGGTCACTGGGGCAACGAGGGGGATCTCGAAAACCTCGGCAAGGGACAAGAAGAAGCGTAAGGCGGCCGAGACCGACAGTCTCGCCGCCGAAGCGCGACGACGACGACGACGACGAAGACGGCGGCCGGCCGCTTCTTTCAGCGCCCGCCGTAGCTCGCCGACGGCCCGCGACGCCGAAGCTGAGCGCCTTCCGTGCCGCCTGTGTAGGCAAGGGCACGGGCGCCTCGAAGAGTGCCCGACGTCGGCGGCGATGGCGACCATGGCGCTGACATCACCAGCAGCGGCCGGAAGGTCCTCCACCTTGGCTCGGCGCGATCTCCGCGGCGGAGGTCTCGTCTCCGTTGAAGGAGCCGTGGCAACCAAGCCAAGGGTCATGAGGACCGCGAGGACGAGCTCCTCGAGTCCGCCTAATTCCATGAAGGAAAAACAAAAAGGGGTTTAAGTATGCGAAAAAACATGCAGCATGCTTACCATAACGTAAAATATGCATAAGTGCAGAGAAAGACACCTGAGGCGACGTCCCCGGCGGCCAGCTGCCGCCGGTCACGGAGGCGGCGGTGGTGCGATCATGCGCCAAGTCGTCGGCGCAGCGCCGGAACAATGGGCACCGGCGCAAGAGGAGCCGGCAGGCGATGGCGGCGGCGGCACAGAGAGTGCCGAACCGGAAGAAACTGGCGCAGCGGCGCCAGCTCGGAAGACCGCCAGCGCTCTCGCCAGCGGCGAGCGGGCGGCGTTGCAGCAAGGCCCCACCGGGGGGCCGAGAAGGCGGCGACCTCGACTCGAGGGCAAGCTCTTTTGGGCTCGCCTCTCCTCCTCATCGCCGCCGTCCGGGAGAGGATGAGGCGGCGCTTCCCGAGAGCGCGCTCGGAGTCGGCCGCCACAACAGGAGGAGCAGCGGCCGCAGGAGCTTCGGCGGTCGTTGGCGGAAGATCGCGGATCTGCAGGGGTCCCCGGGTCACTTGGACCGCGGGACCAGAGACCTCCATGGGAGGCAGCGCACGCAAGTATTGGTTGCGCTCCCGTGGGTCCCAGTCGCAGAGGGGCGGATGCTCGCAGGCAGAGAAGTGTCGCCGGACGGCGCGGACAGAAGTCCCACCACCATCGCCGAGCACGCCGTCCAAGCACGTTCCTCTTGGTGGGCGAACAAGAAAGGAAGTCGCGAGTTGGTAAAGAGATAAAAGTCAAACAAAAGGCGTTCCAAAAAAACAAGAGACCTAAAAAAGAATGAAAGAACACTCACCTCCGAGGGCGACGCGGACTCTATCGTCGTCGTCATAGTACTGCTACGCAAGACGCGTCCTCATATGGAGCGGGCAGAGACGGCGCCGCAAAAAATCCGCCGCGGCATGGGTTCCGGTGAGGCCGTTGCGGCGGAGCTCAGCGATGCGCGCCAGCATCACTTCCAGTTCCGCTGAGTCGTCGGGCATAGACCCCCAGCTGGCAAGGGATTCCGCGGGACCCTCGGGGAGAGCAAGATCATCGCAGCCGCTAGAATCTTCCACGTACAGCCAGTATCGGTGCCAGTCCTTCCAGTTGGACTTGACCGCAACCGGGATGAAGGCGGCGGCTTCGCGGAGCGTAAAGTAGCAGCTCCCAATAGCCCCGCACGAGCCCGAGCTCGCGTGCAGCGCGAAGAGCCGGCGCCAGAGCGGGAGGCTTGGCATCACCCCCACAAACATCTCGCAAAGGTGGGCGAAGATGGCCAGCGCGACAACGGAGTTGGGGGGAAGGTGCGCCGCCTGGATCTCGTAGAAGGCGAGCACCCCCAAGAAGAACTCGGAATATGGCGGGACGAGCCCCGCCAGCACCGCCCAGGTGAAGGTCACGATCTCCCCGTCACGGGGCTCGGCCTTGATGGTGCCGGGCGGAACCGGCGGAGGTTGGCGGCACGAACACTTGAAGCCGCGCCACCATGTCTTCGCTGGCGGCGGAGGTCGGCAGAGCTCGAGATGACGCCACAATGGGCAGCGTCACCATGGCGACCCTTTGCTGCGTTGGCGCCATGGAAGACGGTGGTGGAGTTGGCGAAAAAAAAGTGGCAGCAGCGAAGGAGGCGATTGGCAGTTTGAGGACTTGGCGTGCAAAAGAGCTCGTCGCAGAGAAGAGAAGCTTTTATAGGAGGCAGAAATGAGCGCAACGGTTTGGATTCCGTCTCCACTCGCGCGCGCGCGGCGCCATCATTGCCCCGCGCGCTTCGGTTTTTACGAAAAGCGGTGTAATTCCCCAAGGAAGATCGTGCGCAGGTGGAGAATCAGGCGTACGGCCGCAGCAGGAGGTGGGCCCCCCACGATTAGTCTCCCGCCGCGTGAGAAACGGAAAAGTATCAGCGCGACGGTTCGCGTATCATGGTGGACCCGGGGGCTACTGTCGGTGTAATAAATACCGGGGTACGAAGAGTCTTGAGAAGACCAGGTGAGGGCCCCACACATCAAAGGGCGACCAGCCCCAACAGGCGTGGGCGAGCCCTCGGCCTTCAAAGCGGCCCCACGCGTCGGCGGGCGATCAGTTCCCAATGGCGTGGCGAGCCCCTCAGCGCTTCAGTCGGCCCCACGTGTCGCGAGCGACTGTGCCCCAGCCATGGCGTGGCGAGCCCTCGAAGACCAGCGAGGGCCCCACACGCCGGCGGGCGACCAGCCCCAGCCAGGCGGCGAGCCCTCAGCCTCAGCAGCGGGCCCCACGCGTCGGCGGGCGACCAGGCCCCAATGGCGTGGCGAGCCCCTCAGCTTCAAAGGGCCCCAAGTGTCGGTGAGCGACCCCAGCATGCGTGGCGAGCCCCTCGAAGACCAAGCGAGGGCCCCACGCGTCGGCGGGCGACCGTGCCCAAGCGTGTGGCGAGCCCTCGGCCTCAGGCGGGCCCCACGCGTCGGCGAGCGACCAGCCCCAGCCGTGGGCGAGCCCTCGGCCAAAGGGCCCCACGGGTCGGCGGGCGACTAGGCCCAGCCAGCGTGGGCGAGCCCTCGAAGACCAGCGAGGGCCCCACGCGTCGGCGGGCGACCGGCCCCAGCGGCATGGCGAGCCCTCAGCCTTCGCGCCCCACGCGTCGGCTGTCGGCCACGGGCGAGGGCCCCATGTGTCGGCGGCGCGCGTGGGCGAGCCTCGCCGCGCGTAGGGCCTCCCATCATCAGCGGGGTCCGCGTGGCGTGGAGCGCCCGAAAGGAGTCTTCGGGTGAAGGCTTCCCTGCTGCGAAGGACGAGCGCATTCAATGCGACATTACGCGGATAGGCGGATGAAGAGATGATTACCGCCACGGTGACCTCTGCGCAGCTCGACCAATCATCCTTTGTGGCGCAGAGGAATTGACCGCAGAGAGAGTTTGCCATCATCAAGCTCGTCGCCCGCGGAAGAAGAACAAGTTGGCCCCACCCGCAGCTCTCGCTGGGCGTTCTGCGGGTCGGGCCACTGCGAGGCACGTGGGCGGCGCCGTCTTAACGCGAGAGCAACGCGTTTTCGTCCCTCCCGTCGTGTCCCTCATGTCTTATCGGTATCTTTGTCTTGAGAATCAGATTGTATTACCTACCCGGCTCTCTTCGCCACCGAGGCTTGTATAAAGGGGGAGGAGAGAGGAGGGAGGGGGTCCCGAAGCATTCTGTAACCACATTCCACACAACCACAACTCGGAAAAGAGCTAAGACTCAGCAGGAGTAGGACTGTTACCCGCGAGGGGGTCCGAACCTGGGTAAACCCCGTGTGTCGCTCCTCGCCGCGTCCCACGCTCGAATCGAACTGAGCTCAGCTGATAGACTAGCAAGATAGAAATCTGACTAGGGGTGTGATCCGCAGTGATTGAGCGGAGAACACGCCGTCAATGATTATTTCTCCTTTGTTTTATAAAAATGCTTGAAAGTTCAAAAAAAATTATATAAAAGTTGTGCAATAGATGTATATTGAGTTAAATGTAAACTTTTAAAATTTTACAACGCACGGAGCATGCGTGAGTGTAAACCATGTATTTCATTATGTATATCCGGCCATGCAGACACTAACTTGTGCTTAACTAAACATTGTAGCCTTTATAACCATAAAAATCACTTTACTCAGTGACAATGAGAACTTTTACAACACATCACCTTAAATATGTTGTGAAATGATGTAATGAAGGTTTTGTTAGTCATTTAACCAGAAAAATACATGAAATAAGTGATTGGGAAGTGTTTGGTTGTTCCCGATGGTTGACTAGGTTTTGGCCATAGGCTGGACGGTCTTTAGAAAAACTATCTACTATAGGACCTAAACCCAGCGGGGTTTTGTATGGTTGACAAGGTCTGCAGCTGATGGTCGATAACAAACAAATGGTCATCCACCATTTGGCTATATAGTGGAGGGATTTCTGATGGCCGTCAACCATGTGCTTTGACTTAGGATGCATGGACAACCTCACTTTGGCTATCAACTGATAACCTGAAGACTTATCCTCTTCGGTAGAACCAAACCCACACATAGCTAGCTGTATTTAGTGCACACACACTCATTCCGCCATCTGTATTTTCATCCTCGTTGATGGGCGGTGTGACCCTAGGCTACAATGCCCACCGCCCCGTGCTACAGCCGCTGAATGGACCTCCTATGCAGTCACCCTTGGACACGGTAGTGATACACTACCTTATGGGCGGGAGGGCTCACGGTCGGTAGGGGTTCGGGAACGATTACCTGTGTTCTTCTGAGTCATGCCCGAGTTGAGGGTAGCTCCGAGGGCATCAACTCCGTCTACTTCCTAGAGGCAGCGCGCGGTGGAGGAGCAGAATCGTGTCTTGCTTTAGTAGCTTCAAGAGTTAACTAGGAAGTAGGAGGATCGAGGAGCCAAATGATCGCCATGCTCTTCTGTCCATACTTGAGTCTTTCGAGCATTGGTACCGGCAGGCTTTAGGCTTGGCTACTGCTACTCCAACTCAACCTTGTCCATAGGTGCCCCACCCATACTTCTACCCTTTCAAACCTCCTGGTGCTCCAAACAAAGTAATTCGATTTCCATGTATTTGTGTTGACCAATTCATTTCACTTTATGGTTACTACGTAATAACTAAATTCAATATTGCAACTTGTAGGACTTATGCTCAACATTTCTAACTTAACCCCCTGCTATGGATCCCTCTCGCCCACAGGTGCCCCACTTGTTCTTCTAGGCTTTGGGACCAGTGGCTGCTCCACGTGTACCTTCGCCGCTCGCTAACTATCCGTATTCTGCACCTCAAGGTTACTATCATCAACATGCTCCTTCTCAACCTATAGCACCTTTTAGACCTTATGTGAATAATATGCACCTTATGTCACATTATAGCATCTAATTTATCAACTTTGCCATTAGGCCTTCAAGTCAGTGGCAGCGCTGAGCAAGAGGAGTCGATGCGTTTGTTGATTCCATGGTTGCGCAACCTTCGGTCTTCCCCCTTCCTTAAGTCCATGGTGACGGTTTCTTCCTACCACTTAAATGTGGCATGTCTCGGACCACTATGTTACTAGCTTGCTATGCGTGGATATATAATGAACTTATATGTGAACAAATAATATGTGCACAATAAGCTTATATGTAGATGGGAGAATGTGTGAATGAATGCATGTGATATGAATGTTATATGCATGTTTGGACAAATGCATATTACATAATATGCATTTGTGGATGGGAGTGGATTTGTATGTGATGTGATGATGAATGTATGTGGGTATATGTGGGTCATATGGTTTTTTCCTGTTACAAGACACCGGCTGTTGCAGCACGGCAACACAACAACAACGGTGCAATTTTCTTTATTTTTTACCTATTTTTCTAGCAATTTTTTGCTGGTACATGCTTATGGTCGACGACCGCATACTTAGTCATTGACCATAAGGGAAGCATGCTCAACAGCGGTTGAACTGGCCGTCAACCATAAAGATGAGTATGGACAACGGCTTCACGTGGTCATCGACCATAAGGTAGGAGCCAACATCATATGTGGCCCACCTCATGGTCAACGACCATGTGGAGCCGTCGAGCCCAATTAAAAAAATATGGTCAATGACTCCATCTGACCGTCGACCATAAAGGAGAAATCTGCATGCTATGTGGCTCCTCTTATGGTCAAGGGCCACATGAACCCGTAGATCGTATTTTTGAAATTAGGATCGGGCCAGCGATCATAAAACGATGAAGTCACATGCTGTCACCTACAAGATTACGGTGGATGGCCGAGAAAAGGCCATCGACCATAATTGAGCATAAGGTTTTGCTGTTGGCCATAAATTATGTTGAACGAGTTATCCTCGGGGAATTATGATCGACCGCCAGCCGTCGATTTTAATTAAAGGTAGACGGCGTCCCTACTTAGGTAGACGGATTGGGAGTCGAAAAACATATGGTTTTCTGTATTGCTGCATGCCATGTCAATTATGAACTGCGGAACGCACTTGCTCCCACTGCTGCAAAACCTAGAATAAGAGCCCATCTTGTTTCAGTGCGACTTCAACCAAATTATCACCTAACAACATCACCGAACATGGGAAACCTGAGCCTGCTCGGGCGAAGGTAAACGCACCTGAAAGGCTCCTGCCAAATCAGCCCAACTATCTTGAGGCGTCACGGCCACTGTGTTCAGGCGGTCAGACGGCCTGTGATACACAACCCCTAGCCTTTGGGCCGAAAATATGACCCTTCCACCACATGTCTAGCGCGGAGCACAGCAATTGTCTCTTTACCAATTTGTTTACCAATTTCTGTTTCTCCTATCCAACAGAGTAACTTGTGTTTCCCAAGCCAACTTGTGTTACTCCCTTCGGTTAAAAAAACAAATCGCCGTTGACTTGTGCACACAACTTTGACCATTCGTTTTATTCAAAAAATTTATGTAAATATAATTTATTTTGTTGTGATTTAGTTTATTGTGAAATATATTTAAAGTATGACTTTTTTATATATTATAAAAAAACTGAATAAGATGAATGGTCAAAGTTGTGTGCAAAAATCAACGGCGACTTCTTTTTGTGACCGGAGGGAGTATTTAAAACCAGCATGCATCTCAAGATATTGCGTCAGATAATGATGCAAGACATGCACATATCAATAAAGTAGCTGCAATTTATTACTAACTGCAAATTAATTGGAATGTCAAGTCAAATAAAGCACACAAGGTGTAGAGGCTGATATTTAAGTGAGGCTTTTTAAAATTTTAACTACAGTACTATTCAGGTTAGATGCTTTGTGAAAGTCAACTTCTCAAGCACAAGGTGATAAACTCACGGGCCAAAGCCCCCGTTGCGTGCTTGCACATAACAATTGGTATCAGAGCCAGACGGTCCTTCGGGATGGCGTTCCATGCTAGGTACTACGAACGGCGTGCTTTCGACCTACCCCGTTCATACCTCTACTACGAGCACTCTGCGAAGGTTTCCATTGGTAACCTCGTGGATCTAAAACAAGGTGAAGGCTGCATCAGCGACTACGCGCGCGAGTTCCAGCGGCTGCTCAGTCAAGCGCCGCGGATGAGGAGAGAAGATGAGATTTATGCTTTCATCGTGGGTCTACCTACGACATCGGCGAGAGATATTCGTCGTGCTCGGCCGCGTGACTTTACAGATGCAATATATTTGGCGCGTGAGGTAGAGCGCGAGGAAGATGCCCGGAACGTCGATAACTATCGTAAGCCATACGGCGATCGGCGGTCTTACAACCACCGTCGCATCTCCGACGACAGGCGGACGCGTGAAGAGAACAAGCCGAACAAGGATGGCCTTGATGTTGACCTCTGCCAGTCTGTTATCGACGAGCTACAACACATGATGAAGATAATAGATGAGGCGACGACGCGCTCTACAACACCAGCAACTCCAACCACGCCGACAACTGACAATGCGGCTGACCCATGTGAAAACTGTACCGAGGCCATGCTTGGTGAGGTGGACGTCGCTACCAAGGTGGAGGAGCTGCTACAAATCACAAAGGTCGACAAGACAGAGGAACCACATCATAATGTGAAGGTCGACAAGGTGGTCAAGGTCGACGCGGACAACATCCATGGTTCGTGCGTCTCCCGTTTGAGGGTTCCCAAGGTGACGAGGGTCTCAACAGAACGACACCATGGAATCCAGCCCATCATCACTCCACGTCTTCATCCATGCCGAGAACACACTCAGCGACCACAACGGCAAGCACACCATCGGCGACCACGACGTTTCCATCATCACCATCCGATGGAATGTGGACATGCCATGCCAGCGCGGCTACGCCATGCGCATGGTGATGCGCTTCGACTTCAACATCGACGTCAAGTTCTCGGGCGTCATCGCTTCAACCTTGAGGACAAGATTGAATTGAAGGGAGGAGTAATGTTATGGGCAGGCCCAATAGGGCCCAAATGGGTAATAAACAGTACCACGGGTACTGTAGCAAGTGTGAACAGTACCCGCGGGGTTGTAGTTGTTTTAGGATATATTTCTATCTATTAGGTATTAGTTTCTTAGAGCTCAAGTAATTCCTTTCTTAGAGTTCAAGTCTACCTTTACTTAGTATCTAAGTTTGTTCTTCCTATAAAATGGAGATCTAGATCTCGTAGGCGGTGGCTCCGATAACAGCCCTGTTGATTCGAAGGGGGGAGTATTGATAAACTCGCGGCCCAAAGCCTATGAACGATCCATGCAGCATCAGAGCGCTGTGGTATCAGAGCAATCGTTAGATTTGGTAGGGATTAGGTTTCTGTGGTTTCCAAAATTAGAATTAGGATTAGTTTCCTTTCTTATTATTCAAGTTGAGTCTTTCTTCGGGGTTAAGTCGGTCCTTTCTTAGGGCCGAAGTCAGTGCTCCCTATAAAAGGGAGAGTCATGTATCCTTTATTATTATTCAAACAATGATGAAAAATTGAGATAAGATCTCATAGGCGTCGCCGACGATTAAACGACCGGTGGCTCCGTACAGCCAAGGCATTGCCGACGATAAACAGCTGGTGGCTCCGTACAACCAAGGCGTCGCCGACGATAAACGACCGTCTCGCCCGCATCAAGGGCCTTACCCGTTGCGTGCTTTTCAAGCACGTAACAATTTGGTATCAGAGCCAGACGATCCTCTCGCCATGGTTTACGAAGACCGGCGCTCGCGACCGTACTACCATGGTGGCTCCATGAAGATCGGCGTCTGTCCAAACAACCGAGGTCGTCCAAGTTTCAACCTTGAGGACAAGGTTGATTCGAAGGGGGGAGTATTGATAAACTCGCGGCCCAAAGCCTATGAACAGTCCGCGTGGTACTGTATCACGGTTGGATTTGGTAGGGATTAGGTTTCTGTGGTTTCCAAAATTAGAATTAGGATTAGTTTCCTTTCTTATTATCCAAGTTGAGTCTTTCTTAGGGGTTAAGTCGGTTCTTTTTTAGGGCATAAGTCAATGCTCCCTGTAAAAAGGAGAGTCATGTATCCTTTATTATTATCCAAACAATGAATTAAAAATTGAGATCTAGATCTCGTAGGTGGTGGCTCCGATAACAGCCAAAGGCGGTAGCTTCGACAACAGCTCATCTCGCCGACATCAAGGGCCGTATCCCCTGTTTCGTGCTTGCACGTAACACAAGGGATCCAAAATGATAATATATTCTTTGTGGAATCATTATCTGTGGTTTGGTTCAGGGTTCCAACTAACACTAGATACAGAGAATGGTCATTTACTTTGCTAATAGAGCTGAAGTTTATCATTCTGATCCATCAGGGAAATGGTCTAATGCATTTTGTTTACCATTAGCATAAAAATCAATCACTGCTTTCATACGATCTGATTTTTCAGGATGGTAGTTCAAATGCACAATCACTGGCTTCAACTTCCTCAGTTGAGCATCTTTCCTCACAGTCTTGAAGAGAATTTTGCTGTTCATAAAGAGATAAATGTCCATGGTCCTTTTGGATGCATGAAGGCCTTCATAACCAGGATGTGAGGGGAAAAACAGTTCCTCATTGAAAACTGCTTGGTCCCATGACTTGGGTTCATGAGAAAGGCGACCAGCTACCCTATCCAAAAGCTCAATTGAAGGGATTGTTGGTCTTATATAGAAAAAACCAGAATTATAAACCCATATGCGCATTGTGTGTGCATATCTTGCCCAGCCCATTGAAGGCTCATCAAACACATCATTGAAGCCATATGCTGTCATATTGCTGTGGCCATCGCTCATGGACTCTACATCAGAATCTCTGTAGAGATAGTCAAAGGGATTTTGGAAGAAAATAATATCGATATCAGATAGGAGAACACTGTATCCAAGCTGCAAGAATTCCCTCATTATGCGAAACTTCAGTGCAGAAACAGCATGGTTTCCACCTGTCTTTCCAACACTGTCAACACCTTCATCAGGATCCCGACGGTAAACTGGGACATCTTTGGACTTGCAGAAATTTTTTATGTTGTCATCCAATGCGACAACTAAATAATTTGAAATTCCAACTCGTTTGATGTTAGTAAACCACATCTCAAGCATCTCCTTCACATTAGAGTTTGCCAATGAAACGATAATCTCTTTTTCTATGGCTACCTGTTGCAATATCTTGGCCAATCTTGGATTGATGGATTCATCAGGAATAACTGCTAGATTTTTTCTAAGAGCCTTCACAGTACCAAATGGACCAGCCCTATACAGCGCCTCGCTTTTTCCTTGTTCAACCATTTGAAGTTTTATAGATAGTTCACTGATTTGCTTCCTATATTCAGCATTTTTTCTCTCCAGTGATGCCAACTGTGACTTTAGGTTGTCAGCTGCCTTAGATGTCTCACAAGCAATTGAGTCAGCCTAAAGAACAAAAGTTTATAGTCATAAAAAAGTCTGTGATAACAAATAAAACATTCTTCAGCAAAATCATCTAATGTTCTGATCAAACTAATAAATAATCAATGAGGGATACGAAATATATAAGCTATGGCAGACTATAAACATTTGATTTTGACATAGATGTGCTCCTGTACACCACAATACTGAACAAAATGGCTTTACCGTATCCTCTTAACACTGCATATAAACCAAGAGAAAACTAGCAGAGAAATAAATTATTGCATTTGTTAGCCTTTGGTAATGAAATGATTATACGGTGGGTCGTAGAATTTTGGAAAGGCGGTGATACTTGTGCTCATCACTCAATTGTTTGTACTTTAGTAACATTTTACATTTATATTATTATGTACCATGTTAAATGCCAACAATATACCTTAAATAGCACATGTTTATCAGTGAAATAAGACTGTATAATTTGGTCATACATGGATAAAATACTCTCCTGATAAGACGACGATGAGCTACAGATTTTTTTTTTATCAAAAATGGTAACACAATGCTTGCAAGTCAGTGCCTTCTGATTTCATATTTTGTTAAAATGGAATATTTTCCACCAAATTAATGTCAACAACAAGACTGACATAGTTTTTTCTTATTAGTTTTAGACCCTGCATGAAAATTATGAGAATGCAAAGACTTTAACCCTGAAGTATGCACAATACGTAGACAAGCAAAAGAGAGATAATCTTAAAATGTGATGATATCTATCTCAATCAATGAAAGGTGAGAATTGGTATGATCATGCAGAGTATTTTTTTAGCAAAGAATCATGCAGAGTGTGAGTGTATGCATGGGATGATAACGTTGGGAGTACCTAGGAATTGAAATTCACACTTCTGTTCTCTATCCTCTTAATAAAAATGGATAGAGGTATCTCTACAAGAAACAATAGAACAAGCTACAGGCCTGCAGGCATTGACAAACTTTTTATTTAAAAAAATAGTGCAGGCATTGTCAAACGGTAGTGGTGATTGGGCAAAGGTCCATATGCATTGCTTATTTCTTGCAACACAATCAAGTGACATGTGCTGCCAACAACTTTAGCTAGCAAGCATACCAGGGACCAATCATTCCATCAAGTCACCAACCACTTCACCAGATTGGATAAACCGCTCCCACCAAATTCTTGAGTAATTGCAAAGCATAGCAGTAATTAGAACAACAGAGCAAAAACGAAATTTTTTTTTTTACTGCGTCAATAATCTCTTTGAATGTACTACGGCTAATTTACTCACACTATGAGAATTTCCGTACCAGTTTAAGGTTGCATGATCCTAGGCTCCTAGCAATAGTATGATTGCGTTATATGCACATCTCAAGGCAATACCACTGCACCCTTAATTGATCTGAAATATGAAAATGCACACCATCCTGATTCCCTGCAGTACCTCGGCTGTCAGTTCTCACGCATACCTCGGGCTGGCTTAGAACCATATAATTCCTTCGCCCATCGTTACTGTTGCATTCGCCCAAAAGGAATCGTACACGAACAAAGATGGATTTCGCATTAAGTGGATCAACATTGGAAAATCTTCCAGAGAGAGAGATCACAAGATCATCGATCCATGACCCCAACTCAGCACCCAAGAGTCAAGAATCCCCTGACTAATCCGCCCAGGCCCCTCGTAACGAGATAGCAACAGACGGGGCAAGGCACGAGCGTACCCGGCGAGGCCAATGGAGGGTGGATTCGGAGGAGCGGGAGAGGAGGCCCTCGGGGTAGAGGAACGCGCAGACGCAGCCGAGGGTGACGCCGATAGCCACCGCCGCCGCGATGCGGGACCCGCGCGACAGCGGCTGCCCGCCGCCGCTCCCGCCGCCGCCGCGCATCAGGGGGCCCTCTCGCCGGCCCGCCATCTGCCTCGACAATGTCTTCGCTGTCGCCGCCGCCGCCGCCGAGATCAGAATGGAGAGTAGTGGCGGATTCCTTTCTCGTCGTTTTCTTCTGCTACGTGGAGGGCGTTTGGTCGAGACGTGACGCTCGGTTTGCTTTGTTGGGAAATGGCAACGGATGAAAACAAATTTCAGCGAGTATTTTTTCCTATAAAATGTTATGTCGTACTTCCTCCGGTCAAAAAAAAAGTCGCCGTTGACACTTTTAGACATGCCTTTCACCATTCGTCTTATTCAAAAAATTATATAAATATTATTTATTTTGTTATGATTTGATTTATTATTAAACGTATTTTAATTATGACTTATATTTTTACATATTTGAACTAAATTTTTGAATAAGACGAATGGTCAAAAGCGTGTCCAAAAGTCAAGGGTGATTTCTTTTTATGACCGGAGGTAATATATGTTTTTCTACGAGCACGCTGCGTAATGCTCGGTACTGTTTGCATTCTTGATAACTATAGCACGATCTTCGAAATATTACTATTGCAATTCATCTATAAAATTTAGAAAAAAATGATTTTATAAAAGTATTTTTGAGACGAATCTATAAATCTTATCTTTAACCTTTTTAATGAATATTGTCACATATTGTAATAGTACAAGTCTAAACTATAGCATACTATACCAACTTTAAACGTAAAATAACAAATTTAGTCGTGTAAATGTGCAGACTACCATGCTAGTTTTTTTAATAAATTTATATGTTGCTCAAGTGAAAAAGTTGTAGACACCAAAAGATGTATACCAAAATTATTTAAAACTTTTATGTGGAACAAAAAACATAAGAACAATAAAATATTTTGAAAATATTAATTACCGAGGAGGGTGGCATCGGTCCAAAAAACACCCTAAATAATTTTTATAAATTTCTATGCTAATCAAATAAAAAGTTGTCTAAAAATATTATCTTAAAATTCTCTACAATTAACTTTTGTGTAGAATGCAAATTTATTCAAACACATTAAGATCTTGAGAAATGTAAACTACAAGCTCCTCATTTAATTTGGACCGTGTTGGACAACGGCCCATACGACCGGGCAAGCCAGGCGGCATATCGTGCTAGGTTTTCAATACCAGTCTGATTCAAGTCGTGCCATCTCGAATTTTTAATTTTTATATTTTTTTATTCTTTTATGCAAAAATGTACCCCAATTTGAGTTTTAGACAGAAATATACTCTGTCGTTTGTTGAAAGCGCGACCAAAGACGCCATCGTTTTTCGGAGGCACGAGCATGGCATGCACGGCGAGTGGACGGAGAGCGCCTCGTCGTCTACTGAAGCACGATTTAAATGGTGTCGCAGACCGGAAGAGCGACAAGCTCCAACAAGACACCGAAGCACGACTACGGCTCGCCTCCGTCGTTTTTTGAAAGCACGATTGGCGCCCCGGCCTCTTTCCATGCTAAGATTCAGTATGCGTGTATTTAATATTTTTTTTTATGTCATAGCTTCTAACTTTACAAATTTTAGTTTGTCGTACAAATGACTATTAAGATTTGGTAAAATTTGAAATTTGCTATTTTTCAAATTACATACAATTTTGAGTTTTAAATGTATATATTCACATGCTTATACATGTATCAAATTTAGAAAATAGCGATATATTTATCATATATATTAAAATATAATATTATACATGCATATATATTATAATTTTATGATATATCTATATTATACATATATTAAAATGTATATATGCCATGGTACCAAGATCGCAGAATCATTTTAGGCCTCAAGACGTGTCATTGCTCATCTCTAGCATCATGATGTGTCGCACCGATCTCGGGAGTATGTGAGTGGGTCGCGTGGATCAATTTCTCACGAGGCCTCCCATATCGACAGTGTGATGGGGTCATTCACCGATAGGAACCGATATCAAATTCTTCTTGGTCATGTGATTGAATGCCGTGAGAATCATCATCCAAATAATAAATAAGTTCATAAATTATGCTCCCACATGCAACTCGAATGTTGTAAGCAAAGGTCATTGTGTATGTACCTTCGTAAGAAGCAGTGAGGCCCCCCTGGACTCCCATACCGTAGTAGGCCGGTGCGGTGCTAGGGCCGGCACCATAGTAGACGGGTGCGGTGCTTGTGCCGGCACCGTGGTAGGCTGCTGTGCTGTCGGCTCCGTGGTAGGCCGGTGTAGTGTCCGCGCCGTACGGTCCCCCTTGCCAAAGTGCAGAATCTCTGGGGCCCACTCGCCCCGCCGAGGGTGGACGTACCCACGCCGCTTGCTCCCACCTCGGCTGGTGCCGACGGCAGCACTGTTTGGTCCCACCCGGACCAAGATCCACCCCGGTACGAGTGGTGGGGTGGCTGCTGCGACACGACAGCAGGGGGGCCCCCGTACGAGTGCTGTGGGGCCTGATCCCACGCCAAAGTGTGGGAACCCCCGTACGAGTGTCGCGGGTGCTGATCCCACGCCGAAGTGGTGGGAGGCCTGTAGGGGGGAGGAGTAGGGGTGGGGGTTGGGGGGGAGGGACCCTCCAGCGGCGTACGTACCTTCCCAAATAGGCACGCCACCGCAGCGGAGGGAAGCCGAAAGCCGCCACCGCTCGTGACCGCCCCCACGTCTTCCACGGCCTGAAGGTGGCGGGGCAAGTGGAACTACGTCACCGGCACGCCGACAAGAGGTCAGACGAACTAGCTCATTCGCCTTGCTGACTACTCTCTCCCAGGCTTGTCTCATATCCGTATGTGACTCAATCCCTTTGCCCGAGGCGGTGAAGCATGGATGTCCTTCGCAAGAGTTCTACTTGTAGACCCGCAGTTGCTGGAGCTCCATCCATCTAACATGGCTCTTCGTCCGAAGTTGTCATCCTCCTCGGTGCTTCTTCATCCTCGCCTTTCGCCTCCATCGCCTCAACTATACCACCCACCGCTTCACCATCATCGCCAGCCGACCGCTGCCTCCATCGCTACCTCATCCTCTCCCTCCGCTTCGGCGGTGTAATAAATACCGGGGTACAAAGAGTCCTCAAGAAGCAAAGAGGGCCCCACGCGTCAGCAGTGCGATCAGTTCCCAGCCAAGGCATGAGCCCCTCAGAAGCCGAGCGGGCCCCACGCGTCAGCGGGCGATCAGCCCAAGCAGGCGAGCCCTCAGAAGCCGAGCGGGCCCCACGCGTCAGGCGGGCGACAAGGCCCCAGCGCGTGGGCGAGCCCCTCGGCCACAAGGGCCCCACGCGCCAGCGGGCGAGAAGGCCCCAGCATGGGCGAGCCCCTCGCCAAGGAGGGCCCCACGCGTCGGCGGGCGACTGTGCCCCAGCCATGCGTGGCGAAGTCCCTTAGGGAAGACCAGCGAGGGCCCCACGCGCAAAGTGGGTGCGTGGCGAGCCCCTCAAGATCAGCGAGGGTCCCACGCGTCAGTGGGGGTCCGCGCTGCAGGAACGCTGCGAAGGAGTCTTCCGGCGAAGCCTCCCCGCCGCGGGCGACGAGCGCATTTAATGCGACATCACGCCGGATAGACAACAAGAAATGATTACCGCCATGATGACCCTTGTAGGTCTGAGCGGCCACCTGTGCGCAGTAAGAATTGACCGCAAAGAGAAGGTTTGCTTGAGGAGGCCGCCTGTGTTAGGAGGAGCAGGTTGGCCCCACCCGCACCTCACCGGTGTGACTGTCTTGGTGGTTGGCCACCGCGGCACGCGAGCGAGCGAGCCCCATGCGCGCAAGCAGCACGTTGCCTCTTCTGTTGTGTCTTATCGCATCGAGAGTATCAGATCGCTTACTACCCTCGGCTCTCTCCGCCAGCCCAAAGCTTGTATAAAAGGGGGAGGAGAGAGAGGGAAGAGGATACGTTGCACTAGCGTGCTAGCAAGAGAGAGGTTCCAAACACACGCAGTTCACAAGCACCCTGTAAACACATTCCCATTCAACCACAATCAGAAAAGAGCTAAGGCTCAGCAGGAGTAGGACTATTACCCGCGAGGGGGTCCGAACCTGGGTAAATCTGCGAGTCGCTCCTTGTTGTGCCCGACGCTCAAATCGAACCGAGCTTGATCGAGTTGGCTAGCAGACTAAAAATCTGACTAGGGGTGTGATCCGCAGTGGTTGAGCGGTGAACACGCCGTCAGGGCGCGCCAGGTAGGGGTGCGCTAGCATCGGTTCAAGCTCTTCGACCCTTCTTCAGGCGGCGATGGCGAACAAAGAATCCGCGATGGAGCAGAAGCGGCCGCTAGAGCCGCGCCACGGAGTCGGTCGCGCGATGGCGGTGGATCACCCGGCGGTAGCCGCCACTTAGGGTCGGAACCTGGCGGAAAGTCGCCGCCCGCCAAGCTAGGCGGCGCCGCCTTGGAGGAGTGCACTCCAAAGACGTAACCTCCACGCGTCGTGGCCTCGCTGAGAACCCACCGTTCCGGTGACTCGGACTCCGGCGGCGCCGTGGTTGGCCGCCTTGGCCCGCTTGCGTCGCGCCGCCGCGGGCGGTGGTGCAAGTTTCGGGGCGGGAACCGTGTTTCCGCTTCCTCCGTTCTTTGTTGCCCTCGCACTCCTCTCACCGATCTCCGATGAGGGGGGGCCAAGACGACAAGAGTCCGGCGACCCCACGGGGCTCGGTGGCAGCGTCGCAGTGGCCGTGATCTCCGGTCTCACCGGAGGACCGCCACTTGCTGCATGGAGAGGACTCGCATGACAAGCTCCGCAGGGGTGCGACCGAAAGGCTGGGCGATCACATTGCCACCGCCGCACGCTGGGACCAACAAGAGGGTTCCCGCAGAGCTGCCCCGCCAGCCGAGGGTGGCGCTTCTTGGCGCCGCCCTAGGCGACGGGCGGCGGGCGAGGACTGGCCCAGAGCAGGAGGCTCCGACGCTGGGTGCCGCGCTTTTGTAAGGAGTCGCGCCATCCCAAAGGGCTCGGAACGGTTTCGTCCGCCCCATCGAAAAGTATGACGGCTCCACCAACCCCGATGAGTTTTTGCAGATCTACACGACGGTGATGCAGCCGACAGGAGGGTCGGGGAAGGTTCTGGCGAACTACTTCCCCGCGGTCCTCACCGGCGGGGGCCCGCTCGTGGCTTATGAACCTGCCCCCGGAGTCCGTGGGGTCATGGAAGGAGCTCTCGGAGCTCTTCATCACCAACTTCCAGGGCACCTTCGAGCAGCCCGGTAGAAGACGACCTCCACAACGTGAAGCGTAAGAAAGGAGAGTCGCCACGCCGACTATATTCGGCGCCTGCATGTGTCCGCAACACCATCCCCGACATCTCCATCGACGCCGTGGTCACGGCATTCAGGAGAGGCACCCGAGACCCCAAGGTCAAGGAGAAGATGGCCATCCGCAAGATCAGACGACCGAGGAGTTTTCACCTTGGCGCTGAAGTCGCGCCTTCAGCGGGAGCTCGCATCCGCACCGGCCGCGCGGCGGGGATGGCTGCGGCGGCGGGGACCTCGAGGAACCTCGCGGCAAGGACAAGAAGAAGCGCAAGACGGCCGAGACCGACAGGTCATGGTCGCCGAAGCGACGACGACGACGACGACGACGACGCGCGCCACCGCGCAATGGGCGCGGCGGGCGTAAAAGAGGAGGAGGTCGCGTTCGGCTGGTACGGCCCCCGTAGGGCGGCCGGGCGGCGGCCATGGCGATCGCTGTGGCGCGACGGCCCTCACGCCGCGACGAGGGCAAGACCGCCGCCCGTGAGTGGGACGGAAGGCCTTACTGCACCATTCACCGCAATAACTCCCACGACTTGGCGATTGCCATGTCGCCGCGAAGATGGTGGAAAAGCGAGTCCACGAAAGCAGCAGCAGCAGCAGCGTCCGGCGCGGTACGGGCAAGGAGACGGCTTCGCTTGGTTTTCAGCAGACGAACGCCGGTTGCCGCCATCCACGGGCGTTCGCCACCTATCCGCCAACGCCAGCTTTATGCGCGCGATGAAGGAAGTGTCTTGCCGCGTTCGGCGTTGGTCCGCAAGGCGGCCGGTGTGGTCGAGCAATCGATCACATTCGGTCAAAGCCGATCACCCACCAAGATCGCCGCCTCGACATCTCCCGATCGTGGTTGCGCCCACGGTCCGGAATGTAAAGCTAGGGCGGTGCCGGTAGACGGAGGGAGTTCTTCAACCTCCCCGTCCGCCGGGTTACCAAGGCGCCCAGATCCAAAGCAGCAGAGCTTCACCAACGCCCCGTTTCTTCGCATCGCGCGGGCCGAGTCCGTCTCCTGGGGGCGCGCGATCTCGGTGACGCTTTGAGGCTCCGACAACTTCCGCACCGAGATGCTCGAGTTCGAGGTGGCGGACTTCGACCTTTACAACGCCATACTAGGTCGGCCGGCGCGACCAAGTTCATGGCGGTTTGCCACTATGCGTACATGGTGGTGAAGATCCCGGCCACCGCCCCATCGCTTCGACGATGGACCGCCCGAGGCGCCCGCGCGACAAGCATGCTCGCTATGGCGGGCGGTCGGCGCCGTAAGGTCAAGCTTCGACTCGGGAGCTCCTCCGCGAAGACCTGCCTCCCCCGTTCGTCTGCGGAGGTTAAGGCGGTCTCCCGAGTGAGTCGACCGCGAAGACGAGCCGCGGGCGCCTCTCGCGCCAAATAGGAAGGCGCGCTGCCTCTTCCTCCGCCTAACGCAGACGTGTTTGCTTGGCAACCGTCTGACATGGCTGGGGTCCCTGTGGAGGTGATTGAGCACAAATTGGCGACGTTCTCGCCGCGACCGGTCATGCGAAGGTCCGAAGCGATCGGTGGAGCGCCGTAAAGTTATCCGCCAGAGGTGGACAAGTTTGAGGGCGGGGTCGCCGCAGGTCGCCCATCCTGTGGCTCGCGAACCCCGCCCTCGCTAAGAAATCCAACGGGCGTTGGAGGATGTGCGTGACTTCACCGACCTCAACAAGGCGTGCCCAAAGGATCCGTACCCGCTGCCCCGCATTGATCTCATCGTCGACTCAACAGCGGGGTGCGACTGCTGTGCTTTCTGGATGCGTGCTCCGGTTACCACCAGATTAGCATGGCCGAAGAAGATAAAGACAAGATCGCTTTCGCGGACGCCTCGGGCGCTCATCGCTACACAAAGATGGCATTCGGACTGAAGAATGCAGGCCCAACCTATCAGAGGGCCATGCATAAAGCTCACCGCCCCCAAATAGGGCGAAACCTGGAGGTGTACGTCGAAGACCTGGTGGTGAAATCCAAGAAGGCGGAGGAGTTGATCGGCGACCTGGAAGAAACCTTCACCAACCTGAGGAAGTATCGCATCAAGCATAATCCAGAGAATGTGTGTTCGCCGTCTGCCGAGCAAATCGCCGGGATTCCTCGCTCTCCTGAGGGGATTGAGGCGAACCCGACAAGATCGCAGCGATCGAGAACATGAAGCCCCGACGCGATTTCGGCAGATGCAAAGGTGCTGGTGGGTCGCTTGACCTCCCCGGGCCGCTTTATAGCTCGCTTAGGGGATAAAAGTCTCCCACCGCTCAAGCTCCTAAAGAAAACCAACCAGCCGAGTGGACGGCGGGGCGCAGGAGGCGCTCGACGGGTTGAAGAAGTACTCACCTCCCCGTCTGCGGCCGGTCGCCTCTGCACCGGGCGAGCCGCTGATCCTCTACGTCGCGGCGAACCCCCAGGCGGTCAGCGCGGTGCTAGTGGCGGAAAGAGAAGGCGTTCAGCGCCCCATTTACTACATCAGCAAAGTCCTCCACGACGCTGAAACAAGGTATTCACAGCACCAGAAGATGCTCTACGCCGTGCTGACGGCGTCCCGAAAGCTACGCCACTACTTCCAGGGGCGAGAAGTCACGGTGCTGACCAAGTACCCCTTGCGGGAGATCCTCTTCAACCACGAGACGACGGGTCGCATTGCCAAGTGGGCCATGGAGCTGGCAGAATTCGATCTCAAGTTCGCTCCCCGAATGGCCATCAAAGGGCAAGCTCGCGGAGTTCGTCAACGAATGGACTCGGCGGACCTGAAGTTGAAGACACCCCAGCGCCCTCGCCAGGACTCTCTTCGACGGCTCATTCCTACCGGAGGGGTCAAATCGGGCGTCCCCGGTGTCTCCCACCGGCGATGTCGTCCGCACTGGTGGTGGTAGACTTCCGCGCCACCAACAATGTCGCGAATACGAGTACCGCCACGGGCTCGTGGTGGCTTCACCTTGGCATCCGGGCGGCTACAAGTAAGAGCGACTCTCCGTCATCAACCAGAGAGGAAGGATTTCACCGCCGATCCCGCATGGCGGCCTACTCGCGAGGTGCGCCGTTGAGCGGCACTTTGAGGGTTTGGGCGTGCACGCCCTCGCCGCGACAACTACATGGCGGATGAATCGCCCCTGCATTGCCTCGCCAAGGGCACCTGCTCCGCCGGGTCTTTGAAGAAAGACTTACGCGCCGTCTGTCGCAGCCTCAATCTCGCGCGGGACGACGCTTCTTGACGCAGCCCCACTTCGAGGAGACGCTACCAACCTCGCTATAGCCCCCCCGGATGGAGGGAGGAGGCGAAGAACTGGCCGAGGCGGTTGAGGCGAAACGCCGCCAGCGGAGTACGCCGGCGACAATGTATGTAACGCCGCCACACTCGTCCGGAAGGTCGCGGATGGATCAGATCTCAGCCTACCCGCGGACGGAGTGATCCCAAGCGATGACGCGCTGGCCGAGAAGATAGCGCGCAAGGCCAAGCGCCACGCCTCGTAGGTGGGGACCAGATTCTGTGGCGCAAACGGAGTTCTACCGGCGCGCCACTAGGGAAGCGGGAGTGCAATTCTCCGAGATCCATGGAGGCATGTGCGGGAGCCATTCGGGAGCCGGGCGTTGGTTGGGAAAGCTGCCACGGCTTATTAGCCTATCGCTTCCGTGATGCCTTCGAGCCGGTGAGGAGATGTGAAGCGTGCCAATTTCATGCTAAGCGATCCACCGACCGCCCAGCGCCGCAGACCATTCCGCTCTCCGTCGCTTCGCGGTCTGGGCCGATATTCTGGACCTGCTCTCGCGGGCGCATCGGAGGCTACACACATCCGTTCGCCGCCATCGACATGTTCACTAAGTGGGTTGAAGCTCGCCATCCGCGATCACATCCGCAGCGGCTATCAAGTTTATGAAGAGCATCTTCGTCCGCTTGGCGCCGCCGCCAGAATCATCATCGACAACGGCGCCGCCAAAAGCGCCGATTTCCAAGATCGTGCGAAGAGCTGGGTACCAAGCCGTGCTTTGCCTCCGCAGCATCCGGCGAGCAATGGGCAAGTGGAGCGGCGAACGCGAAGTGCTCAAAGGGCTCAAGACAAGGGCTTTCGATCGCTGGAGAAACGCGGCAAGCGCCGGGTCAAGAAGTTCCCACTTGTTGTGGGCGCCGCGACAACTTTCAACAGAGCCACCGGCGAGACCCCTTCTTCCCGTGTATGGCTCGAGGCGGTGTTCCCATCGAGCTCGCCGGCGGCTCCCCAAGGGTGGCGGCGTCAGCGAAGATAAAGACTCGACCGCGCCAGATGAAGTAAATCTCCGGAGGAGATCCGAGATAGGGCGGCGATCCGGTCGCCAAGTATCAACAAGCACCGCGCCGATACTAAGCAAGACGGTGTGAGAACACCGGCAGTGGATTTACCTCGCTTCTGCAAGAAATCCAAGCGCAGCGGGCGCAATAAACTGCTCCCCGTGGAGGGCCCTTCAAGGTGGTCTCGGCCTCCGCCTGAGCTCGGCCAGCTCGCTGAGGATGGTCGCGAGTTGGCGAACACTTGAACGCCGAGTACCGAGAAGTTGTACCCGTGAGGTAGCGCCCGTAAACTTTTTGGTTTTCCTTTAGAGCCGAGCGGCGAGGTCTTCTTCCTTCACCGCCGCCTCGGGCTGCATTGTACAAAGCCATCTTCAATAAGAGATAAGTTCTGCCTCCTTGTGGGCATCTGCTTTTTTCACCTCAAGTCCGTTAGAAAGCATTCCGCTGAAAGTCGTAGCTAAAAAGTACTTAAGGCGATGGCCCTTAGTTGCAAGGACGAACGCCACGACTTGCGGTTGGGCGAGGCGGCGACGAAGGCGGGTTCTAGCCCGTGTGTCGGCTCGGTCTTGGCAATGCGCCAACAATGCACCGCGACTAGACCACTTCCTGAAGCTAAGTGCTCGCCACGCCGACGCCTACTGATCGGTTCAAGAAGAGGCCATAAGGGTTGAAGTAACCAGATGCCCGAGGAAAGCGCCACTTTCAATGTAACGCCTGTCTAAAGCTTTTTGGCGATCGATCGGCTTAGCCTTAAAAGGTCTCATAGAAAGCATTCTCACGAAAGTTGGTAGCGAAAGTACTTATGGTGATGGCCCTTAGTTGCAAAGGCAAACGCTTATAACTTACGCTGGTGCGAGGCGAAGCGGACGGCGGTTCTAGCCCGTGTGTCGGCTCGGTTCAGGCAATGCGCCAACAATGCACCGCGACTAGACCACTTTCGGAAGCTGTTGCTCGCCACGTAATGTTTAAGTCGGGTTGCGAGAGGCCATAAGGGTTGAAGTAACCAGATGCCTAAGGAAACAAATACTCACTTGCGCGAATCGCTCATCTAAAGCCTTTGGCGGTCGGGTGCCTCAGTTCAATTTCGCAAGTTAAAATTGTGCGAAGTTCAAAAGAGACTCACAACAAAAGAGCAAAAGTTTGTTTGCATTGATAGGCAATGTTTACAAGGCAAAATAGACGGGGGAGTTTCGCTACTCCTCCTCGTCTTCGTCTTCCGCTGGAGCGGCGTCGCCCATCATGGATACGCGGCCGGCGGCGGTGTCAACCCGCGCCTGCTCAATCCGGTCCAGCTGGTGCGAAGGCTATCCGGTGGCGGCGTCGAGATCAAACGTGGCGTCTCGAGCAAGACAGTTGCCCAAGATGAACCGCGCTACTTCAAGAGCGCCTTGGCGACCGTCTTCGATCGCTTCAAGGCCCCGACACCGCCACCGAAGACCGCAGGGCTTCGGCGGCTCGTCCACGGCTCCAACAGATCTTCGCAGCCGCCTCTCCAATGGGGATACAAGGTAACGCCCAGATGATGCAGGTGTCCCGAAACCGCGGAGGCGGTCGCAGATGTCGGCGAGGGTTCGAGGCGCCAAGTGTTCCTGCGAGGGTCTTGATTCGCTTATGCGGAGGCAGCGGCGGCTTGCCGCCGCCGCCTCCCTCGGTCATCGCCTTAGCGGCGGTTTCTGGCCAAGGGCCCGCCAGCCGCCGGCGGATCGCCCCGCCAAAGCAAGGGCTTCCTCCCGCTGCTCAGTGCGGGAGAGGATGCGGCGCCGGCGAGCGCCCTCGCCGGCGGTCACGGCCGAGATGGCGGCGGCGCCAGTGATGCGGTGGCGAGGGTTCTCCGGCGCGGCGCCGCGAACTCTCCGCCGCCGTGGAAGCGACCTCCGTCGAAGGAGCGACGGACAGTCAAGGCGGTAAGTCGCGTGAGCGGAGCTCGATGCCCCAGTCATTCGCCTGCTCCAAGAAGGACAAAGCGGGTTCGGTATGCAAAAACGTAGCATACTAACCCTAATGCGAAATGTGCGTAAGTGCAGAAAGCTACCGAGGCGGCATCCCCAAAGATAAAGGGGAGGGGCAGCGCCAAGCCGCCGGGCGGCGCGGCGCGCCGCCACCAAACTGCCGCTGAGCGGGCGCCGCACAAGGAGTGCCGCATAAGCGAGCCAGCGCGGCCGGCGACGGCCGGATCGAAGAGACCGGCGCAGCGGCGCCAGCTCGGAAGGTCACCGCGCTCCCTTTGGAGGCGAGCGCGGCGGCGTCGGCAAGGCCCCCACTGGAGGGGGCTGGTGGTGGCGGCGGCGGAAGCTCAGGATTGGAGGGGCGAGCCCACTTTGGGCTCATCTCTCCCTCCTCTTCGTCGTCGTCCACGGCGAGGATGAGGCGGCGCTTCCCGGAAGCGCGGTTGGAGTCGGCCGCCACGGCAGAGGTAGCCGCGGTCGCGAAGCTTGGGCGGTCGCCGAGGCGGATCGCGATCTGGCGGCCCGTGCCACTTGGACCGCAGACCGAGACTTCCATGGGGGGGCGCGCGCAGTGTTGGTTGCGCCCCGTGATCCCGATCCGCGAGGGGAGGATGCTCGCAGCGCCGGCGTCGCCGGTTGGCGGGGCGAGAGTCCCGCCACCGGCCCCGAGCACGCCGTCCGCACGTTCCTGCGGCCGGGCGAAAAGAAAGGAAGCCGTAAGGTCGGCAGTTTAAAAGATTCCATGAAAGACAGAGACCCAAAAGATTAAAGAGCACTCACCGCCGGGGCGACGCGGACTCCATCGTTGTCGCCAGTACATCCAGCGGGCAAGTCCTCATGCGCGAGCGGCGAGTCGGCGCCGCAAAAAATCCGCCGCGACGAGGGTTCCGTGAGCCCGCGGCGGCGAAGATCGACGATGCGCGCCAAAGATCAACTCCAGCTCGGCTGAAGTCGTCGGGCGCACCCCTGCCATGTGGGCTCCGCAGACCTCAGAAGAGAAAGATCGCCGCAGCTACCGAATCCTCCACGTCTACCATTGTCGGTGCGACCCTTCCAGCTTGGACTTGGACGCGACAGGATGAAGGCGGCGATTTGCGAGCGTGAAGTAGCAGCCCCGATGGCCCCGCCGGCGCGGCCTCGCGGCAAAGACGAAGAGCCAAGACTAGAGTGGGAGACTTGGCATCGCCCCACGAACATCTCGCAGAGGTGGACGAAGATGGCCAGCGCAATGATGGAGTTGGGGGGAAGGTGCACCGCCTGGATCTCGTAGAAGGCGAGCACCCCCAAGAAAAATTCAGAGTACGGCGGGATGAGCCCCGCCAGCGCCGCCCAGATGAAGGTAATAATCTCCCCGTCGCGAGGGCTTGGCGCCATAGTGCCAGGGCGGAACCGGGCGGCGGTTGGCGGCACGAACACTTGAAGCCGCCATCAAGCGTCTTCGCTCGGCGCGGAGGTGGGAAAACCTGGCCCAGGCGACGGCGCGCCCCCACGGCGATCCTTGCTGCGTTTGGGCGCCATTGGAAAGCGGTGGAGAAGTTGGCGAAGAGAAAGAAGGCTCTGTGGTGGCAGCGAAGGAGGCAATTGGCGCTTAGAAGACTTAGCGCTGAAGGATTGACCGCAATACCGAGAGAAGTATTTATAGGCGGGGCGCGAGCACGACGGTTTGATTCCGCTTCACGCTGCCAAGCAGCCATCATTGCCCCGCTTTTGGTTTCCCGCGAAAAGCGTAGTTCCCAAGGAAGATCGTGTGCGGATGGAGAATCAGCGACGACAGCCGCGGTGGTGGGCCCCCACGATTCGCCTCCGCCGCACAAGAAGCGGAAAAATATCTGCGCTGACGGTTCGGTTCACAGATCATGGAGGACCCGGCTCTTGTTGTAATAAATACAGGGGTACAAAGAGTCCTCAGATGCAAAGAGGGCCCCACGCCACAAGCGGGCGATCGAGCCCAATGGCGTGGGCGAGCCCCTCAGGAAGCCGAGCGGGCCCCATGCGTCAGGCGGGCGATCAGCCCCAACCGCATGGGCGAGCCCCTCAGAAGTCGAGCGGCCCCACGCGTCAGCGGGCGACAAGGCCCCAGCATGGCGATGGCGAGCCCTCAGCCAAGGCGGGCCCCACGCGTCAAAGGGCGAAAGGGGCCAGCAGCTGGCGAGCCCTCGGCCAAGGCGGCCCCACGCGTCGGGGGGCGAGCAAGGCCCCAACGCGGGCGAGCCCTCAAGACTCAAGGCGGCCCCACGCGCAAGCGGGCGACTGTGCCCCAGCCACAGGCGAAGTCCTCGTGGAAGACCAGCGAGGGCCCCACGCCCAAAGTGCGCGTGGCGAGCCCCTCTCAAGACCAGCGAGGGTCCCACGCTCAAAGGGGGCCCAGCGGTGGAACGCGTGCGTATGAGTCTTCCGGCGAAGCCTCCCCGCTGCGAAGGACGAGCGCATTGAATGCGACATCACGCGCGATAGACAAATGAAGAAATGATTACCGCCATAATGACCCTTGCGTGTCCGGAAGCGGCCACCATCGCGGGCGCAGAAGAATTGACCGCAGAGAGAAGGTTTGCTTGAGGAGGGCGCCTGTCGAGGAGCAGGCTGGGCCCCACCCGCAGCCTCACCGGTGTGATGTCTGCAGTGGGTGGCCACCGCGAAGCACGCGAGGCGGAGCTGCGTAAGGCGTAAGGCGCTTTTACGCTGCTCTTCTGCCGTGTCTTTGTCGGTGCATCGAGAGTATCTTGTCGCCTACCCCCGGCTCTCTCCGCCACCCAAAGCTTGTATAAAAGGGGAGGAGAGAGAGGGAAGAGGATACGTTGCACTAGCGTGCGAGCAAGAGAGAGGTTCCAAACACACGCAGTTCACAAGCACCTCAGTAAACACATTCCCATTCAACCACAATCGAAAAGAGCTAAGGCTCAGCAGAGTAGGACTATTACCCGAGGGGTCCGAACTCGGTAAATCTGCGAGTCGCCCTTGTTGTGCCCAACGCTCAAATCGAACCGAGCTTGATCGAGTTGGCTAGCAGACTAAAAATCTGACTAGGGGTGTGATCCGCAGTGGTTGAGCGGTGAACACGCCGTCAGTTTCCTCCTCCACATCTAATAGTTCAGTGCCGCCACCCTCCCCCCAACCTTCTTTCGTGCCTCCTTCCACATGCCCTCCCCCTTCCTCCCATTGTCCCTCTGCGGCAGGCTCAGTATCGGGTACCTCATAGCACTGAACAAGCAGCACTAGAGGCCATCCGCGCTCCAATGCATATCGGAGATAATCCCTCCACGTCTTTGTTGACTTGATCGGTATTAGCTCCCCATAAAACTTTTATGGGCACGGCTAACTCATGCTTGAATAGCTAGACGGAACCTCTCGCCTCCAAATTGAACACCTTCAAAGAACCATCCATAACCGACCATAAGAGCTTTCCGGCTCGTTTGATGCCACGTTGAACATGAGGAAGTTTGATAAATCTACTCCACCAGGACCAAGCATAATCTCATCAACCCCATAATATATCTGAAAATATAATGTCTCCGCCATCTCACCTACATTGACCAAATATAACACATGTATCTCTCAGTTCGACAAATGACAAAAAAAATAAATTCATAAAAAATTCCACCTATTTTTTAACGATTCCATAAATTACTTCATGATTTGTTAGCATTTCCTTCTAATACTACAGCAAGCCGACAACACTATCGTTCGAACTAAACCCTAAATAACCAAATATTTTGTCTAAAATCAACACTCGTAATCAACAAAATGGTAAGCAATATGGCAAACATTATGGCTAACCTAGTAAGGTCCGTGATTTACCACGGACGGTGTTCAAACAACATTCCATTCAAACATCAGCATGCACATTCACCACCTTCAAAACTACATGGCTAGCCTAACAAATTTTCATTCAAACTTCACCAAATTTTCGTTCATTCAAACTTCACCAAATTTTTTAAAATACTCAAAACTAGCTGGTCAAAATTTCACAAAATCTTACCAACATACTCTCCATTCAAAATATATTACTTATACTAGTCAATACCTATTAATTTTAATAAAAGATAGGCAGAGAAATTACCTAAAAATCGTCTCCCGAGCGCCTTTCTTCTGTCTGCCCGCGTGAGAGAGAGAGAAACACGGTAAAGTGCGGAGAGAGAGGGGGTCCGGACGGATATAAAGGGAGGTGTCGTGCGCTCAAATAACGACGGAGCGCTGTCGTGCGTCCAATGCACGACACCGGCGGGGACCCGCGGGTAGGGAATCCAATGTGCTGTCGTGCTTTGGGGGTGCGACGAGAGCCGCTCGCGCATTCAAATGTCGATTCGTCGCAGCCAGCGCCTGGCTCGCGTGCAGTCGTTATTTGAAATTTCGAATCGCCTGTTGTCGTGCTTTGAACGCTCGACCAGAGTATATTTCTGTCTAAAACTCAAATTGGGGTACATTTTTGCATAAAAGAATAAAAATAAATTTAAATAAATTAAAAATTCTGCCATCTCAACCTTTTTCCTTTCGTGGCAGGTCATGCTTTGAGCCATGATAGTCGTGCCATACTTGGGGGCGGCGACCAGAAAAAAACCGGCCTAATTTCTAGCTCTAGTCAACACTCCACGGAAGAAAATTTTAAGATGGGTGATTGTGATTTGCAAGTACACACCATGGAAGAATTCTACATCAAGTTCAGAATTTTTTTTCCTCTGCTCACAGATATTTTCATGCTGGACTTTTAAGATTTGAGACTAGCTGATCTTAGTTAGCTCAAACGTAATGCTGGCCAGGGGCGCGGCCCGGCCGACGCGGGCGGCCGAGCCGCGGCATGGGTCCGCGCAGCACGGCGGCGCAGCGGTGCGCGAGGCACGGGCGCAGCCAGCGCGGCCCTGCGGGCGCACGGCGCAGGGCCTGCGCGGATGCGGGCGCGGGCGGCCGGGGCACGGCTGGCGCGGCACGGTGGGCGGCGCTGTGGCTCGGCCGGCGGCTCGGCCGTGGCGTGCGACGGCGAGGCGGCCGGCACGGCACTGCACGGCACGGCGTGGCGGCCGGCACTGCCCGGTGCCTTCGGGGCGGCGGCACGGCCATGGCGACGGCGTGGCGGCTGGCACGGCGCGCTGCCTTCGGGGCGGCGTCACGGCCACGGCGCATGGCGGCGAGCGTGGTGCGGTGGCCTTCGGGGCACACAGCACTCGGCCATAGATCAAGAACCAATTTACTAATACCGAAAGACTAATAGATTGAATCAGGCAAAAACAATTTACTAGATCGGAAAACGAAAACAGTATATCGAAAAAATAACAGATCTGTTACGGGTTGTGACATATCGTTGATCACAAACCTGAGAGCGATTAGTGCTGATAACGTGTTATAAAACAGTCGTCGCACACACGCAAATACAATCACAATAGACAGGAGACACAGATCTAGAGAGACAAAAGCTAGGCACAATAATCTTTATTGATAGATCTCTCTTGTATATAAGAGGTTTCATATATATAGCCTAGCCTATATTTGATTTTGCCCATAATACCTCTAGGGTTTGGGATGGCCTTCCGGCCCATAAATCACCTAGGGTTATAACACAACAACTATCTCTAACCATTGGCATGTCACTTGTAGAGATGACTTAGAGACAACTCATACAATGTTAGAGATGGCTTAGAGACAACTGTACATTTTTCATGACACTTAATCACACATAAGATTTCTTAATTCGCATGTAGAGACATCTCTTATATTGCAGACAGCTCAACTCTCTATGCGCACCCTCTCTCCACATCATTATCTATCCTACATGGCAAACCTTATAAATGGTTTAGAGATAGCTGATGTGTACCATTGTAATTGCTCTAAAATGTAATGTCGTATATGTCTTTCTACAAGCACACTAATGCTCGGCACTGTTCGCATTCTTGATAACTATTAGCACGATCTTCAAAATATTACTATTGCAATTTATCTATAAAATTTACAACAAGTATAATTTTATGAAAGTATATTTAAGACTAATCTATAAATCTTATCTTTACCTTTTTAATGAATATTGTCATATATTGTAATAGTACTAGTCTAAACTATAACATACTATACCAACTTTAAACATAAAATAACAAATCTAGTCGCGTAAATGTGCAGGCTACCATGGTAGTTTTTTAATAAATTTATACGTTACTGAAGTGAAAAGGTTGTAGACACCAAAAGATGTATACCAAAATTATTTACAACTTTCACGTAAAACAAAAATTAATACGAACAATGAATGATTTCAAAAAATATTAATTACCGAGGAGGGTGGCATCGGTTCGAAAACACCTAAATATTTTTTTATAAATTTATACTCTAATCAAATAAAAAGTTGTCTACAAGAAAAAAAATTGTCTTAAAATCTCTACAATTAACTTTCGTGTTGAATGCAAATTTATTCAAACACATTAAGATCTTAAATAATGTAAACTACAAGCTCCTTATTCAATTTGGTCCGTGTCGGTCCACGGCCCATACGACCGGGCCAAGCCAGGGCGCCTGTCGTGCTAGGTTTTCAATCCCATTCTGATCCAGGTCGTGCCAACTCGACCTTTTTCCTTTCATGGCAGGTCATGCGTTTAGCCAAGATAATCGTGTCATGTTTGGGGCGGCGCCCAGAAAAACCCGGCCGAATTTCTAGCTCTAGTCAACACTCCACGGAAGAAAATTTTAAGATGGGTGATTGTGATTTGCAAGTACACACCATGGAAGAATTCTACATCAAGTTCAGAATTTTTTTTCCTCTACTCACAGATATTTTCATGCTGGACTTTTAAGATTTGAGACTAGCTGATCTTAGTTAGCTCAAACGTAATGTACGTGAGAATCAAATTTTACAGAGAAAACAATGCGCGGGACAATAACATATTGGCCGTGTGAAAATCAAGTGGCAACAGAGCGAGACTGATACATGTACGTACCGCAATTAACGATCAGCAATCAACAATGAGCGGCAAAGTCTACATCGATCCTGCGCACGAACTGAACGCGTACGTGCGCATCGCCGGCGATACTGATCCTATGCTTCGGCTGAACCGGTCACGCGATGGTCAGGTTCCTCCGGTGCGGCCGCGTCGGCTTATCCTTGCAGAGCTCCTCGCCGGCGTCGCCGTCGCCGTCGACGCAAGACCCCGGCTCCAATGCAACGCGGGACGCGTCTTTCTGATCACCGCATGCAGGCGGTGCGGCGGCGTCGTTCCCGGCCGGTCTCCGGCCGAACAGGTTCTTGAAGCCGTGCACCAGCCGTGACTTGAGGCCCTTGGCGTTGGCGTTGTCCTTGGCGGCGCCGGCGCCGGCGGATAGGTCCTCGCCGTCCCAGAGCCGGCTGCGCGGGATCCGGAAGCTTGCGGACTTGGCGGAGCCGCGGTCGATCTTGGCCGAGCCGATGGCAGCGCTGGCGGCCGCGGCCGCTGCCTGCTGCTCGGAGCGGCGCAGGCGGCAGCGGAGGCCGGCGAGCTCGCGCTCGAGGCCGTCGATGCGCTGGCTGGTGGCCTGCATGGAGGCCCGGATGTGCGCGGACTGGCGCAGCACGGAGTCGCGCTGGAGGATGTCGCCGAGCGTCATGCTGGCGGCGTCGCCGGCGGCCGCCATGGCGCCGCTGAAGTTGCCGGAGATGGAAAGGGAGCTCTTGAGGAGCGCGGGCGGCGGCGCCGCGGCGGCGGAGCTGGGGGCGCCTGCCGCGTGGTGGTGATGGCTGAGGAGCATGGAGTGGTGGGAGTGGAGCTGCTCGACGAGCATGGCCTGCACGACGAAGCGGAGCGGCAGCCGCGGGTTCTGCACGAGGTGCATGAAGAGGTGGTGCGACAGCTTGGTGCAGTTCACGCTGTAGCACACCCGGCTCTTCTCCTCCTCCGTCAGCTTCCCCCTGTGGTTCTGCCCCCACCAAGTACCAACCCAGGGCAAATCAGTAGTGTACATTGTAAGAAATATTTAGATTTTTTTTCTTATTTGTTTTGAATTTTTTAAAACTAGGTTTTTTTTTTGGTTTTTGAAATGTTGAATGCGGATTTCATAATTTGTGGAGCTGAGTACACATGTATTTGACACCTAAAAAAAATATTTCTACATTATTTTAAAAAATTTAACAAAGCCATGCATTATCATTAGGGATGGCAATTGTGTCTATATATACCTCAAGGTCCAAGGACCGGAGACTCGAAAATTATATCCGGACCTAGGGATGCAAAAGGGGAGGGTCGCCCACTAACCCAGATGGTCCGTCACCAAACCATTGGCACCATGATATAGAGAGTCAGCCCACAAAATTGAGATGTCTGATTGGTGCCACAACCCTCTTGACAGGATCGACCCTAGGTTCCAAATCTTCTTACGCTGTGCATCTCCCGAGGTCGCCAATGTCCACTGTGCACTGCACCCTCCGCTCCAAATCTAAGAGCATTCCCAAAAGGCCAACTATCCCACTATATAAAACACTATTCATGTGTGTGTTAATAGTGTTTTAAAAGGTTTGATAGTGCTATAGTGGTACTGTTGAGGATGCTCTAATGGACCGGCCACTCCGCTTACTACCTCCTCCAGCCCTCGACTAAATCGCTCAAGACACTTCTGGTCTGCTGATTCTGAGAAGACGCCACGCCAACCCTCCCCAACATCCCGCCTTGCTCTATGCTCTCCTTCTACCTCCATATTGGTGTAATAATTTGTAATGATTTTTCTCAGGTTTTTAGTAGTCCTCTTAAAAATTCTAAAACTATTTTTTTATAACATTTAAACCTCTTTTTAAAATCTTTTAAATTTTGCTGAAACACTACGCTACGCTACGATAAGTTAAATTGTACAAGGCCTTCGTTAGTTATGCTTGGCATGACGTGGTTTGGGCAGCATGCTCAGGTGGTAAAGTCTTCGACGACCCCATGTTCTTAACTTCTGAATTCTAGTGTCTAAACTTCCTCCTGCGTTCTGTGCTCGTGTCGCTACTCCCTGGCTCGGCATGGACTTCTGCACTCGTGGAAACGGGCCACTGCTGCACGTTGCATGTCCGCATGAACATGGGCTGCATGGTGCATGCTCTACGTGGGCTGCATGCCTGCATGGTGCTGCATGCTGTGCTACTGCGCGAAAGGCACGAATGGGCTGCTGCACGTGCCACTAATCTACATGGGCTTTGCATTTTTATTTATCTTTCATATATTTCGGATATCCATTGCATACCATGGCTCTAAAATAATACTCAAACCCAGGCACAAAAAATATATATCCACAGTCCAAAGTAAGACCCAGAGTCAGACCCATCGGATTGGGTACCCACGGGTAACTAGACCCACGGATATTTTTGTCATCCCTATTTGTCATGGACATATAGCATAACTACCCCTGAGTAACCAATTTTTCCTTGTTTCAATTGTTGTCTCAATTTTTGGCCTGAATACATTTATGTTAATTTTGTAATAGATATATTTTTATGTATTTTTTTTTATAAAATTATTATTTTAGAGAAATCAACTTCAATTTTGTAAGCAAACGTCTGCAAACTACTTCTGAGTTTAATCCGCCAAAAACACGACTTAAAGGGGTTTAACTGAACCTGGACAAAGCATTTTAACTCCTAATGTATACACCTTGACCTGGATGCCATCATGCAGGTGGTACAAAGCTCAATGGTACTACAAATTACTGTGACGTGCAAAGGGCAGGCACACTTCTCAGTGCTGAAACTCCTTGACCTGTAGGAGTCTAGGAGGTACGTACCCTGCCTACCTCGAGCAGCTGTTCATCAACTGACACTCAACTTGAAGCCCAAGCTAAAGGCAAAATATAATCCAATAGTGCCTAGATGGCATGACACACCAGTCTTTTTTGAGCGCTGAGAAGCATCTGCGAGACTGCGACTTGCTTCTGGGCAAAGTGTCTTCCTTATACGCAACTACACAAGCAGCCAAGGAACCTTGGGCCTTGGCCCCATCGCCATCACGCACACACTGCACTGCTTCCAAAGCTAAGCAACTACCAGCTCGGGGCTGCTTGTAATTTATGGCGCATGAATTTCGTGGAAATTTGAAAGACGTTGGCTAAGTTCTTCTGAGATCCATCAAATCGAATTTATGGCGCAGCGAGTTTGCTCACCTCGAGGTAGTGATCGACGATGGTGTACATGAGGTCGTGGTCGAGCGCGAAGCGCGCGCGCATGGCCTCGACGATCACCTGGAACTCCTCCACGGGCAGCGCGGCCACGTCCTCGAGCCACCTGTTCTCGGCGCCGCCGGACGCTGCGAGTGTCTCCAGGCACCGGACCAGCAGCGCCGCGCCGGCGCCGGCCGCCTCGCCGCCGAGGAACGCCGTGCACGCCCGCAGCACGCCGGCGGCGCGCCCGTGGTCCGTGGCCACCTCCTGGAAGAAGAAGTCCTCGGCGCGGCGCGCCAGCCCGTCCTCCTCGCACAGCTCCAGCCAGTCCGCCGCCACCCACGCCGCCGCGAGGCTCGCCGGCGACGACAGCGCCACGTCGGCGCCGTAGCAGGACGCCATGGCGTCGGCGAACGCGTCCACCGTCAGCCCCGCCGGCAGCTCCACGACCACGTCGCAGCGCTCCGACAGCTCCCGCTTCAGGTAGCTGCTCTGCGAAGTGATCGGGTCCTGACAGTAAAAACGGAGAATTTTTACAGTACACATTAGTAAATAAAAAAAATGAAAAAAATTAAATGAGAAAAATCACCTAACACATTAAGAAACGTAATACAGTAATACTTCGCTCGATTAATCGGAGACAGCGAAGGCAAGAACCAAACCACAAGTGTACGTCCTGTACTACGAAATCTCAACCTACTCTGAAGAAAAATTTCTTTATTTTGAGCAATTTTTTTTTTAAGCAATACTCTGAAGGAAAATCTTCGCGGTAATCGATTCGCATTTGATCTGGCAATCGATTTGCCGAGCCCACAAGATAAGTAAGACGAAGAAAAAGAGTTGCATTGCAGCGATTGGATCTTGATCATCTGGTTAGTACTACATGTGACAAGAGCTTCAGGGTTCCACTGGTGTTTGGCGAAGGCAGCACTCAACCTGTGTCTGTCCAGCGGCAGCTGCACCTGCAGCTCGGCAACTCGTCCCACCAAAAGAACAAGAAAGCAATGGTCTTTTGCGCTTGTTTCGTCTCGGGGTCGCAGCATCAAAAGATGTCGCAACTGCATGGCTTGTTGTCTTCCCAGTGCTAGTACTGTACTCTTTGACGTTGATTCCGCACTAAATTGGAGTTGCATGTACAAGAAACATCTCAGTCTGCGGCAGAAGTGGTTCAGACTACACTCTACCAGGGATAGTTTGCCGCCTTGCCGGTAGGGACCGATAATCAGGGATAATCAGGTTTATCGGCCAAGCTCATGTCGATTTTGGATGAAATTTGGCCAAGTTTAAATATATTTAATTATTTTTTGATCAAGTTTTGATTTTCGAATATTTTTACTGTGCTCAAATTTGTATTTTCAAAGTTGACGGCCGATTATAAGTGGATAAAATGGATAATTGGTCTTTCAGCCGTATCGGTCCGGCCGATTTTTTCCCCTGAACCTAATTAAATCTCTGACAAGTACTACTGAATACTGATAAGTAGAGATTTTTGATGCATCAGTACCACGCAACTGCGAGTATAAAAAAACTTTAGAAACATCAATGTCTACAACATGTTCAGAACCTCAGATCCCAGAAAGGAGTAACGTCCATAAATTTCGAAATGACGCCTGTCCATCTAATCTTTCATTCACTCACATCTTCCTTTTGTTGGCCAACATGGATGCAATGGGATGGGCGATACAACAACACTGTGGTCTGGTCCCAATCCATGCATGATTCATATTCGAATCCCGGCAACGTCACTCTGTAAAACTACGTCGAATTTAATGGGCGAGCAGCCTAGCACATGATCATGCAGGTGGCAAATACCTAATCAATGCCCCAAATTTCACACGATCATTGCCTCTCCTACGCTTCTACTACTCCCATCCTAATAAAGCTCAGTTCAAACCAGCAGCACTGCAGGCAAACCAGCTCAGGAATATACTGTCAACGACTCGGGGCTTACTGGAGTAGCATTATTACTACAGTAAAATGTGCGAGGGGTAGTAAACTCATGCGACGGTTACTGGAATACTCCACTGAATGCAGACAGTAACCCAGTGCGCTAAACAAATGCACTGAGGTAAATGTGCTACAGAATATATCATCAATTATTGCCCCCTTGTGATGTCATCGGTGGCTGCTCACGTGGCATATGGGGGTGTACTTCCTTGGCGACTTGGCCCAAATTTATAGGCTCAACCAAATGCTCCAACTACTTCTCTTCTTACAGCTGTGAAGGCCTGGTTGCATCAAGGACTAGAGTGCCCATTGTTCAATGTTCATGTGTGCCAGCACAGGTTAATTACCAGGTTGGCATGAAGAGTTTAGTTTTAAGAAGGGAGTGCATTGTGCTTGTACACAACAGTTAGCCTGCCGGTTTTCGCGGTTAGCCGGTAAATCGCTAGACCGGGCCGGTTTTTAGGGCTCAGACGGTCTGGTCAACCAAGCCATGAGGAGGAAAGCTTGCCAGGGTGTGGGCCGTGTGCCTTGCCTAAAGAGGCAGTGTTTGGCTGCAGTGAATCTATGGGCAATGTCTCCGGGTGCAGGCAGGAGGAAGAGATGCACAGTAACTAATGTGAGTTACTCCTTTCTTCGTCAGCCATCACAGGGAACGTATGAGAGTTACTGCTGCCTATGGGTGCATGCGTTGCCATCTCTGTGCATCCAGCCCGGCTCGTATTAATTTAGCGTAAAGAGAATTGCGACCACTAACGGAAGATATGCAGCTGCAGCATGGTAAGCTTCCTCGCAAAATCGGTAGCAATTAATTGCTAACGCGGTAAAATATAGTACTATAGACAATATACTATGAAAACGTATGTTCAGAGAAGGTAAGATTTGATCAAAGATGGGCACTTCAGAAAGCATTAGAGCGCTATGGTCTCATCGACGTTAAGAAAAAGACTGGATTTTTATCTGAGGGATCGTGCGTACCCTGTGCAGTGGGAAGCAGTGTTCTTGGACACGGACGATCACGTCCGGCTTGCACCAACCGTTCGCCCGCGACCTGCACCGACAACGACTCGCCGTCCGGCGAGACGGATCAATTCCTAGCTGGATGCATGGTGAAATTTCACCTCGATCTCCATTGTTCAAAGTCGATCAGAGCAGTAGCTCGGCCTGAATCATCAAATTAACGCAACGGCTAGCTAGCATTGGCAACGTACCATTCTTGCACCGCGCTCCGGAGCGCCGGCGGCAGGGAGGACGACGGCTGCGCCGCCGCCGCCGCCGCCGCCGGCGGCGGCGAGCAGGACCGCGTCGACGTGGCCGCCGAGGACGACGTGGTGGGCGAATTGAAGCAGTCCTCCTCCTCCTCCTCCTCTCCCTCCTCGTGGTCGTCCTCGTAGATGGTGTCCACGACGCCGAGCTCCTGCCAGCTCCTGCTCATCTCCATGGCCGCCGCCGCCTCCTCCTCCTCCTCGTCCTCGTCCTCCTCCTCTCTCGCTGGTTTCTTGTCCTATCTACCGCGGGCGCGGGTGCTGCTGGTCTTGTAGGGGGTACCTGGCGCTGCCATTAGTAGGGCGGGGTGTTAAATCGGGAGGGCAATGAATGCGCGCATGTGGAATGGTAAATGTGGTGGCACCCGCCATCTTCTTCCTCTCTGGCTGCGTCCTTCAGGCTGCACTGCAGAAGCGCAGTGAGGCTCCGTATCTTTTGTTTTTTGAACCTCCGTGAGCCATGGGAGATGGCTGGGTGTGTCGTAGCAGAGGATCGAGGTGCACAGGCAGTGGCACGCACCGTGATCCGTCTGCCCTGAGGTGTGGCACGTGTTTTGACCGTTGGATCCCGCATGATGGGCGGTTTGGATTCACCGTCGCGAATAACGAGGGATGCGATTGTGGTTGCCCATGGGTCGGTAGAGTGGTATTGTTGTAGGAAGATCTCCCCATTTCTCCAAAGACCAAGGCGAAAACCCCGAAGATACAACTAGTGAGCCAGAAAAAGATCATGAAGTTCCCGAAGACCCTGGAAACATCTTCGGGGAGGATACAGATACGAAGATGAGAGCCGAAGGGGCACGTTCCAACGAAGGCCTTGCCTAGCCAAAGGCAGGGGCATCCGAAGATCTCCTAGAAGGCAACTGAAGAGGGTGGTCTCTGGTTGACGCAAGGGGGGCCATTAATAGCGGAACTAAACACGAGTTATGGGTCCCGAACGTGACTGTTAGTAAATGGGCCAATAGATCGGCCCAATACTTCAAGGAAGGCCTTAAGCAGTTAGAAATTGCTTAGTAGCTTAGGGGTAGATAGGGTTTTTCGCATGCCCGAGAGGGGCCAAATGTTGTAAGGACCTATTGATTTTGTATCAACGGTCCAGATGCGAGGATAAAAAGGTCTTTTTACTCTCGGGATGCAAACCCTAATCATTGGTACCCTATAAAATAAAGGAGCCCTCACCCCTTAAGGGCTAGAACATTCATTCCTAACCTATCATTGCGTCTCCAGTTCCAAAACCCTAATATTCCTTTTGAGTGATCTTCCTTACTGAGGAGACACTCCATGTACTGTCTAAGATACATCGACGACAGGTATAGAATGTTGAATTAAGGAAAAAGCCTTTATTTGGTTTTTACCCCTTAGTCGTTTAACTATTAAAAATGAACATAAATAGTATCTCAACCGGTGTTTTTGAATGTTTTTTGTTGACACCGTGGTCTTGCGTTTCTTTGCTATTAGGTAGTAGTTCATGTCATGTTTTCATCAACGTGGCGGTCCATGTGTGGTATCTATGTGTTCGCTATGTTAGCCAAAAATCCCATGTCAATGAACACCGCCTAAAACCACCATTTGATTGATCAAATAACACTTTTTACATGGTTTCACTTACTAATTTACCAAATTAAGAGCATGTGCAGCAGGGTCTGCATCAAGCGTCGGTATTAGCCTTCGCCGAAGCCTTGATCTGCGCGTTTGAATTTTAATTTGCAAGACGCCACGCTCACGCGTCTTGAGCGTTATTCTTGGCCGCGGTGATGGGGAGGCTGATGTGCATGCTCTAACTCAATTTTAATTTATTAGGGTTAAAGATTGTATGGGGGCTTTTTATGTTCATACATTACACAAAAGATATGTACAAAATGTAATCTGAACCCAAAAAAAGAAAAGAAAAGAAAAGAAAAGAGGAAAAGCATGTTCAGTTATTGATATGCATAGACATGAAAGATTTCAAAAAGTAAAAAATTATTTCTAAGCTTTCTATTATGCTTGTTGAAACAAACAAGAGTGTGACTTATACAAATGTGTTCAAACTTCTTAACTAGCATTGAGAGTATCATCTTAATACATTATGCGAAGAATAAGTTAAGAAACAGAATGGAGGACAAATATTTGAATGATTGCTTGGTTACATTTTTTAAACATAACTTTTTTTATACAAGTTAAGGATTGTGATATCATCAATTTTTTTCTATACTATGAAGCAACATCAAGTTAAATTGTAACTATCATAATTTGTACTCTAAATTATACTCTAATTATGATATTATGAGTTTGTGGCCTTTTGTAGGTAGACCTTTGTATTTTTTTTATTTTGAATACCCACTTGTCGGTGTCTGGGAACCGCGCTCCTGAAGAGCCAGCCTCGCGCCGCCTGTTGGGGGGCGTCGCGTAGCGTAACAACCGTTCGCTGCCTGCCAGGGAGGGCAAACGACAAACCAGGCTGCCCGCGTGCCCTTCCCCGGGCCGCGGGTTCCCGGGGAGACACAGTTCGTTTCGGTCAAGACCGGAGAAAGTACGGTGGAGCACGACAGTTGTAAAGGCCTGTCTACGAACAGGCGGACCGTTCGCGGAGCCTTCCTCCGGGCTAAGGGAAGCTCGGGAGGTGCGCCACGCCCCGGGCAGAGACACAGGACAACGTGGTTGACCCGATCAAGCTCGGGGCGGACCCTGGCGGGCTAGGCGCTTGGCCAAGGGCGGCCTTTTGGACTTTCTGCACGCGTGGCGGGTTGATACAGAATCAGCTCAGGCCCATCTCGAGGTGGGCCGCTTATCAATCACCAACAGCCAACCCCCGAGCCTTGAGCGGGACGCGCAGCAAGCCGGTCTAAGGTTTAGAGAAGATCCCTACCACGCGCCGCGCGGGAAGATTTGGCTCGGGAGCCAAAGTCTGAGCATTGAATCTGATTTGATGTAAAGGTGGGGCAGTTACGCCCTCTTGGACACGATTCCCACGATTTTCGCTTCGACCGTTGTCTTCCTTTATAAGGCAGCGCTGCGCATGGGGAACTCACACTGTAGAATCGCCCCATTTGCCTCTGTTTTCATCTTTTCCCCCTGCTCCCCGCCTTCTCACTTTCCACTTCCTGCCGCCATGGTTGTCATCGGAGAGAGCGCTCTGACGAGGGAGAGGATGGCGGATCTGGAGAGGGACGGCTTCGTTAAGCCGGGCTCGTGGAGACTTCCTGGCGCGGATCCGGAGCCGAGGCCCAAGCCCGACGAGCTGGTCTGCTTCGAGGGCTCGGCTATCTGCGGATTTCGCATGTCGGAGTCGCAGTTTGTCGTGGATTTCTTCGCCTTCACGGAGCTGAGGCCAGAGAACCTGTCTCCGCAATCTTATGTACACTTGTCCATCTTCGCATTCCTATGCGAGGCGCACTGCGGGGTACGGCCAACGGTGAGCCTCCTTCAGCACTACTTCGAGTTGAAGCCCGTCGGCCACCGCGTGGGAAACGGCGGGGTCTTCTACTTGACTGCACGCCGAGCCCAGGGAAGCCAATCGTACCCGGAGTACGAGGTGAAGACGAAGGTCGATGGTTGGTCCCGGCGGTGGTTCTACCTGAACCGCGGGGGCTCGACCCTGGAATACTCTTCGGCCGGGCCGGATACTCCAATCTTCCAGCGCAGCGAGATCTTGCCGGAGGATCAAGTCACGGAACATGAGATCAAGGGACTCGTCAAGAAAGGCTTGACGGGCTTCGACGTCGTCGGCGGCTTTATCCGGCACCGGGTCAGCCCGCTGGGGCGCCGCGAGTGGTGCGTCAGCGACATGGGCGGTTGGGAAGACCCAGACCGGGACTTCCATGAAGGTAGGCGCGAGCCGCATTCTTATGTTCGATTTCAGGCCAAAACGGGACTTCCATGAAGGTAGGCGAGTGCTCGTGCCGTCGGGCTGGACAAATGTTTCGTTGTCCAGTGTGGCTCCCCTGACGTCCGCGGGCTGGATATCCGCCAGCCCGGAGTGGGTGGAACAACAGGTGGGAATCAGAACGCGGCGCTCTGCCGAGGGAGGTCCGCCGAGGGTACAGATCTATCCAACTCCTGGTTTGACAAGGGAGGACCTTATGCGGCGCCTGGATGCCGTTCCGGTGGGCGAAGTGAATATCGCCCGCCAGCGTATGGAAGAAGCAGAGGCCGAGGCAGAGCGGTGGCGGCTGAAGGCGGTAGGTACGGTGGTGCCCCCTCAACCACGCCCGGTCTTCGCAATGGGCGCTACACCCACGTTCTTACCCCCCGTGGAGGGCGAAAGCTTGGTAGAAACGGAGCTCCGGGCGGGGAAGGTCGGCCTGGCCTTGGCGGAAGACGCAGTGATCAAACTCAAAGCGCAGCTCGTGGAAGCGCAGTACGCCGCTCAGATAGCCGCGGAGTGAGCCGAACCGACGATGGAAAGGCGAAAACTCGTGCAGGAGGTCATCCAACTTCTGGGCGAACTCCAGCGATCCTAGGACGTTGCGGAGCAAACGGTCCGGGCGAAGGAGAGACTCGAGGTATCCTTGGCAGCCGCCGAGGCGGCGCTGGAGGCCCAGACTGGTGTAGGCGAGGTTCGCGCCCTTCCAGCGGCGGTGGACGGGAGCGAGGCCGAGCTTGAGGCCACCAGGTAGAGGGTGAATGAACTGGAGGCTCTGCTGGCAGCAGCAAAAGCTGAACTTCACGAAGCCCAACTGGCGGTGGTGCAGGTATAGATGGCGGATGGGCGGGCTCGATGGGCGGCCTGAAGCGATGGTTTTGGCCGCAGACGACGAGGCTTGCCGTGCACGGGCGAAGGCCGGGCCGTGGGCGACCCGACGACGCACGATTATCTTTTTCCATAAAATGATTTACATATATGTATATGAGTAAGTGCTAATATGGTATTTGCACAAATGCGTGCGATCGGTGGCTAGCAACGTTCCTTCCCAAGCCAAGGACGTGGGTTCGATCCCCAACCCCGCCGCCGAGTGCATCAATTTTTGTAAAAAAAGAGCTCGCGTCAAGGCAAGAGCTAGCGTGTTGTAGTGGGCTGCCGTGTAAACGGGCCGGCCCGGCACGGCTAAGCAAGCCTCGTGCCGTGCCTGGGCCTCGGCCTCGGCCCATGGGCTGGCACGGCACGGCACGATTAGTTAAACGGGCCGTGCCGGGCCTGGTTTAAATGGGCCGTGCCTTAACGGGCCCGTGCCATGCCGGGCCGGGCCGCCCGTTTGGCCATCTATAGGTGCAGGCGAAGGAGACAGAAGCCGAGCTCTCGACGGCCATGCTCTCGGCGGCACCACCGTCGTCGTCGCGTTCTGTGTCGCTGGAGGAGAGCAGCCAAGACTCGGTAAGCTGCTTGCCTTTACCGTATCATGAGGCGCGTACCCGCGGGCTTGACCGTACCGTGCGCGGCGCCGTAGGGGAGAGACTGAAGAAGATGCTCTCTTTCCAAAGGAAGGTAACACCTTTGAGCCTGCCTTGTACGTTTAGGTACTTACTTTTCGTGACTTGACGTGTATCCTTTCGTTTCAGTTCTATGGTCTGGTCGCCGGCACATCCTCCTTGATGGAAGCAGCGAACGATCGGTCGGATGAGGACGCAGCGAAGGTTGAGAAGCTGTTTACCGATCTCGCGCAAGCCCGGACTGAAATAGAACTCTTGAACGGGTTAATTGTGGAAACCGAGACGCGCGGAATCGCCCACGCCGCCGAGCTAGAGGCTACGCTCCAGTTAGCGCAGGAGAGGGAGCAGGAGGCCGTGGCAAAGCTCACCAGGACCCAGGAGGCGAAGGAGGCGGCGAGGAGCCAAACCCAGGCAGCCCGTGAAGAAGCAGACCGGGCCCGGGTTGTATTTGATGATGAGCGCAGGCGCAGGGAGGCAGCTTCCAAGGAGTGGAAGACCACGTTAGCTGAGCGCGACTCCACTGTGCGGGAGCTCGAGGAAACCCGCGGCAAGCTCGTGGCGAAGAACGCCGCGCTACGCGAGGCTGCGGCGAAGTCCAGGGCCGATAACGAATCCTTGAGGAAGCAAGAGCAGGAGCTCGTCGAAGCCCGGGCTAAGCTGTGCCAGGAACATAACGACATGGCCAAGCAAACCATAGAGTTGCTTCAAGCGCAAAGTCAAATCCGGGACTTACAAACAGAGCTGGAAAGGCTCAAGCTGCAGCGCGGGTCGTAGTTTGACTCGGTCTAACTGTTCCCGGGCTTTGTGCTGTAAATACTTGTGCGATTTATTTTGAATTCCCGCTTAATGGATAAGCGTTGCGTAACGTGTGGTGGCCGAAGGGCTTAGCCATTTTCTAACTTAGTTTATTATGTCAAATCGCGCGCACTGTGGGCTCTGCGGCGGTACAATATCCCGCCGACGGCGAAGGAACGCTTGCCGAACACGATCTGAAGTGAATCCACCCGCGCCGGTTCGTGCGCCCGGCCTAAGCCACGCGTCAAGCCGCGGAGGCACCGCTGAGCCTTATCTCATATTGGTGGGCGCGCCTCGCAGATGAGCTTTGACCAGAATGATTTCTCCTCGCCATCGACGGCGGGGCCGGGGACATGTCGTGCAGCGACAGGCGCGATTAGTATTCGCAAAGCGATGCGCGTCTTGCGCTGCGTCTCTTCAGCTCGGCAAGGCGGTCGTTTTAATTGCTTTCGCCTTCGCGACGCTTCGGGTAGCCCGCGACACGACGGGACGTCGCACAGCCGCCGGCCTATATAAAGTGAGGTGCAGCGCACCGTGCTGCTTCTCATTCAAGTCTTAGGCCAAAACACAAAATCCTTAGCCAAAAACAGAGGAGAAAAAACGGAGAAGGCAGAAGATATGTCATCTGATTCCAGCGCCAGCTCCGATTCTCTGTACGCCTGGTTGGTGGCGGCGACGGAGGATCTGCCTCCGCTGCCTCCATTGCCGCCGATCCAGCCCGGAGCGGAGGAGGTGGACTGGCCGGGCCCTGTCGTCGTGGCCCAGGCGGCCGAGCTGGCGGCGTACGCCGAGCTCCACGCCGACGAAGAGGCGCTTAAGCGCTTCGCCACGCGTTCGCGGGGAGGAGCGAGGAGGAGGACGCGGCTGCGGCGTAGGTCGCCGCCGACGCGATGTCGCCGCCAAGCCAAGGGCGGGAGGAGGAGGCTCCACCGAGCCCGTGGCGGAGAGGAGGCAGCGGCGGCGAGGCTCTCGATCGGCGCCATGGGTGCTTATGGGCGACAAAGATCCGCGGTCGGCGGAGGCGCCACCCTCACCGCCGGGACCGTCTGTGCCCGCACCGGGCCCGCTGACTTCGTCGTCGCCATCGTCGCCGTCGGCGGAGTCCGCAGCTCCATCGGCTCGTCGTCAGCGCCGCTGGTAGGAGCAATGGAGTAGCCTTAGGATTTGGGCGCCGCCGTAGCTGTAGTAGTGCGGCGCCCTCTTTTGCGGTAGCTCGGGGACACTGGAACCCCATTTGCCTTGTAAAATCCTAATCTTGTAAGATCTTCTATGTGGAATGCAGCATCTTGAATGAATCTGTCTGGTTTTGGCTTGTCCATTCCTTTTCCTGTGCGGATTTGCGAATCTGTAATGCAAAAAACAGGGGAACTAGATGAACAGTAGCGAAATTCTGAGACGAACTTAGGAATTTTAGGCAAACAGGTTGCTTTGAAAGGTTGTTGTTTGGTGCGCCTAATCATCTAGCCCCCAGGCCGTGGCCAAGTCCAAGTGCGATTTTGGAGTTGGGCGCGGTCTAGAGACTAGAGTGACTTAGAAAAGATTCCGCGCGAACTCCCAGTCCCCGAGATTCGTTAGGCCGCGCAACAGTGCGGGTTTGGCGAAGTGAAGGACTTAGAAAAATTCGCGAAAATCCCTAGCCCCCGAGCTTCGTTGGGCCGCGCGGCGATGCGGGCTTAGCGAAGTGAAGGACTTAGGGAAAATCTGGGCGCAAAAAATCCCTCAGCCCCCGAGCTTAGCGAGGCCCAAGTTAGCCATTCAAACAAACCTGACGTGGGCTTATTGTACCTTTGGGCCGCGGGAATTCCACATTGCGCGGAGATTCACTAGGGTGCGAGAGATCGGCTTATCCCATCGTGGAAATGCTCCGGTATGCTTTATCCTTAGCCCTTGGGCTTTGGCCACGGGCTTTTTCTGAGATGGTCAAGACTTAAACCGGCGTGACTCGTGATCGGGGAAGGTTTTTTTTTTGGAATTGAAATGAACTGAAATCAAGGGAACTTATGATCTGATTAAGCGTAAAAGCGTCGTATAAGAGAGATGTTCCATGAGCTAGCGAGCTCGTTCCCAGCCTCGTCGGCGAGGCGTACAGAGCCCGTTCGCGCTGCGCTGACTACTTTGTACGGTCCCTCCCACTTGGGGCTAAGCTTGTTGGAGCCCGCGAGGTTCTGAATTCTTCGTAGAACTAGGTCTCCTACTTGCAGGGTCCTTGTGTGTACGTTTAAACGCAGCGTGGCCTTGAGGATCGCTGGTAGGCCGCACCAGTAGGGGTTGCTCACGGCGTGCCTCTAGTAGATCAAGGTCCAGCTGCCGCTCCTCGTCGTTAACCACGAAGCTGGCGAAGCCAACGCGATCGGATCCTAGTCTCATTTCTGTTGGGAGGACGACCTCCAAGCCATAGACGAGTCGGAAAGAAGTTTCTCCTGTAGCACGGCTGGCCGTTGTCCAGACTGCCCAGAGGACTGACGGTAGCTCGTGGACCCAACCTTGGTGTTTATCCTTGAGGGCGTCATAGACCCGCTTCTTGATGCCTTTGACTAGCTGTCCGTTAGCTCGTTCATCTGCTCCGTTGCTCTATGGGTGGGCCACGGAGGCCAGGGCGAGCATCATGCCAAATTCTTCGCAGTAATCGTTGAATTTCCGGCTCGTGAACTGGGTGCCATTGTCAGCAATGATCCTGCTAGGCACACCGAATCTTGCAACGATGCTCCGAAAGAAACGTATCGCGGCAATCGCAGTGATATTGGAGACCGGCTCGGCCTTGATCCACTTGGTGAAGGTGTCGATGGCTACGAACAAGTACGTTTTGCCACCCAGACGTTTGGGGAACGGTCCTAGGAGGTCCATGCCCCAAACCGCGAACGGCCACGCTAGTGGAATTGTTTGCAGCTCATACGCGGGCTGGTGCGTCATCCGCGCATGATACTGGCAAACTTCACAGCGCTTAACCAAGGCTTCTGCATCGCTCAACGCAGTGGGCCAATAGTAGCCCATGCAGAATGCTTTGCCGACGAGAGTTCTGTGTGAGGCGTGTGCGCCGCAGATGCCCTCGTGAATGTCGGCTAGAAGGTACTTACCTTCTTCCTGGGTGCGGAATGCTTTGCCGACGAGAGTTCTGTGTGAGGCGTGTGCGCCGCAGATGCCCTCGTGAATGTCGGCTAGAAGGTACTTACCTTCTTCCTGGGTGACGCATTTACAAAGCACGCCATTAGTACCCCTTCGGTACAGCAAACCCCCGTGCAGGCGGTAAGCTTGGGCTCGCCTTTTTAGCTGGGAACGCTCAGCAGCATCCTCGGGCAATGTCCCCTACTCTAAGAACTGGATGAATGGCGTCATCCAGGAGGTGCTTTGCTCGAGGAATGAGACAGTATTGGATGTCTCGGTTTGGGGGGTAATAGACGTCCCCTTGGCCTCCTCTCCCGAGGGAATGGAGGGCTTTAAAAGGTGCTGCACTAGCACCCCCGGCGGGGCCGGTTCTTGAGAGGATCCGAGTTTGGCGAGCTTATCAGCTTCGCCATTCTCTTCCATGTGAATGTAGCTAATTTCGAAGTTCGTGAAACGCTTCTCCAGTTTCCTCACTTCTGCCAGGTACCGCGCCATCGAGTCGTCAGTTGCCTGAAACTCCTCCCTGACCTGGCGGACGACGAGCTGCGAATCCCCTTTCGCAACAAGTCGTTTGATATCGAGCGCAGTGTATGCTCTTAGGCCCGCAATTAGGGCTTCATACTCTGCGGCGTTGTTCGTAGCCTGATCAACTCTGCAACGAAATCAGCCAGGGCCTGGGCCTTGATCGCGGTTCGGGATACGAACTGGATGTCGAATTCACCCAGCTCAACTCCCCACTTAGCGACCCGGCCAGTGGCCTCCGGGTTTCGGAGAATGTCCTTGATCGGGTAAGTAGTCGGGACAATGATCTGGTGAGCTTGGAAATAGTGACGCAAATTGCGCGAGACCATCAGCAAGGCGTAGCACAGCTTCTGAAGGTCGGGATAACGCACCTTTGGCCCGGTAAGCACTTCGCTCACAAAGTAGACGGGTTGTTGCTTCCCTTCTCGTTCCACCGCAAGCACCACGCTTGCGGCGTTTAGTGTTACCAAGGGTATAGCAGGAGGGTTTCTCTGAGCTTGGGAGTGGTGAGGATAGGTGGCGAGGCAAGGTACTGCTTGAGGTGTAGAAACGCGGCCTCAGCCTCCTCAGTCCATTCGAAACTATCGTGCTTGCAGAGCAGCTTGTAGAAAGGCACGCTTCGATTTCCAAGGCGGGAGATGAAACGGCTCAAGGCCGCCATTTTGCCTATGAGGGACTGGATGTCCTTTACGCAGGTCGGCGACTTCATTTTTTCGACGGCCTCGATCTTCTCGGGGTTTGCACCGATGCTCGCCCCGCCGATTACGTAGCCTAGGAGCATGCCGGACTTGACGCCAAAGGCGCCTTTCTCGGGGTTTAGCTTGACCCGGTGCTGTCTCAGGCTATCAAAGGTTTCCCGTAGGTCGGACACGTGGTCACGGGCGTCCTTGCTCTTGACTACGATATCGTCCACGTAGACTTCTACGTTGCGTCCTATTTGATCAGAGAGATTTTTTGCATGAGACGCTGGAACGTAGCGCCAGCATTTTTGAGACCGAAAGACATGGTCGTGTAACAAAATGTGCCGAAAGGCATTACAAAGGCGGTTTTCTCCTCGTCCTCTTTACACAACGCGATCTGATGGTAATCGGAATAAGCATCCAGGAAACTCATCAAAACTGAATCAACCGTAGCGTCAACTAGCTGATCTATGCGTGGAAGGGGAAAGTTATCCTTGGGGCAGGCGGAATTAAGGTTGCGGTGGTCGACACACGTGCGCCACTTGCCGCCTTTCTTCTGGACGACGACTGGGATCGCAAGCCAATCGGAGTGCTGAACTTCGCGGATGAAACCTGCCCGAAGCAACTTGCCGAGTTGGTCTTGGATGATCTTGGCCTTCCAGTCGGGGACACGCCTCTGACACTGCCTTACCGGTTTCTTGTCAGGCCGGACAGCTAGCCTGTGCTCGATCACCTTCCTTGGAACACCGGGCATATCGGACGGTTCCCATGCAAACGCGTCCTTGTTAACCCAGAGGAAGGTAATGAGCTCGAGTTCCTATTGAGGCTCGATGGTTGTCCCCACGTGGACCACCTTGGAAGGGTCTGACTCCGTGAGGACGATGGTTTTGGTGGGCTCCTGCGGTTGCAGTGCCACCTTCGCTGCTGTTGTGGCGTGCTCCTTCTTCTTTGGGACCACGGGTAGGAGTCTGTCCTACCATGGCCAGTAGCGGTTTCGCCGCAATGATCGAGTCGTCTTGTGGTTGCCCCGGACTGTGATGACTCCCTTGGGCGCCGGCATCTTCAGGCAATGGTAGGCGTGGTGGGAGACCGTCATGAACTTAGAGAGCGCGGGGCGCCCTAAGATGGTGTTGTAGGGGAGCTCAGTTTCCACCACCTCGAAGGTGATGTACTCCGTCCGGAAGTTGGCGGAGGAGCCGAACGTGACTGGCAGTATGACCTGCCCCACGGGGCGAAGCGACGATCCCGAGACGATCCCGTGGAAGGGGACGGTGATGTCCTTGATCTTGGAGCGCGGGACCTGCATGAGACCCAGAACGCGCGCCGTAATGATGTCCAGCGAGCTCCCGCTGTCCACGAGGACGCGATCGACTCTGGTGTTGCCAATGGTGGGGCAGAGCACCAGCGGGAGGCGTTGGGGTTTAGAGAGCCCAGCCGGGCAGTCCGTCACCGAAAAGGTGATGGCCTGGCTGGATCAAGGCAGGGATTCCGCCGCAGGCTCGCCACGGGAGATGTGGAGGACCTCACGAGACGCGGCTTTGAGCTCGCGGCGAGAGGTGTAGGCTGACGTGCCGCCAAAGATGACGGCGACGTGGCCGCGGGCCTCATGGAAGCCCTGGTCCTGGCCGCCCTGGGGTGTGGGTACTGTGGCTGCGCCCTCAGGTAGCTCGGGCATGGGACCGTGGCCAGCGTAGAAGTCCTCCAACTGGCGGGCCCATGTGCAGCAGTTGCGCAGGTCATGGCCGGGGCGCTGGTGGAGGCGGCAGAAGAGATTGGGGTCGTGGAACAGGTCCTCACCTCATTTCGCCGCTACGGACGGGAGGCCGGCCTGAGGTGCCCGACCGCCGTCTGCGCTCGCCTCCACTGGAAGGTCGCTGCTGCTGGGCGCCAGTGTGGCGGGCGATCTGGCGGCGGCGCCTGCGGCGGCACTCGGGCCGGTCAGGCTCGACGGCGGCGATGAACTTAGCGGGCTGCTTCGGCCGCTTCTTCTTCTTCTTGTCCGCCTCGGTCTTGCCCGGGTCGTCGCCGACCTTGGCCTTTTTCTTCGCACGGCCCCTCTTGCGTTCAACCGCCTCGGAAGCGTTGACGTAGAGGGCCGCGGTGCGGAAGAGCTCACTCGAGGTATTGACCGGGTGGAGCTCGAGGTCCTCGGTGTAATGCCGGTCCCTCACGCCGTCGTTAAAGGCCTCGATGATGGCCTCGTCGGAGATGCAAGGAATTGTGTTGCGGGCTCTGACGAACCGACACACAAAGTCCTGGAGACTTTCGTCGTCTCGCTGCACCACGAGCTTAAGGTCCTGGGGGCGCCCAGAGCGGGTGTAACATCCCTAGAAGCTTGTGAGGAGGGCATTCTACAGCTGGGACCAGCTACGAATAGAACCAGGCCTCTGGTTGAATAGCCAGGTCCGGGCCATGCCCTCGAGCACTGTGGGGAAGTAGTTGACCATGACGGCTTCGTCTCCCCCCATAGCTCGGACGGCAGTGGTGTAGATGGAGAGGAGCTCCTCGGGATTCTTACTCCCATCGAACTTCTCGATCGGCCCGTGCTTGAACCTCGGCGGCCATGGCGCTTCACGGAGAGCGCGGGAGAAAGCGGGGCATCCCGGCGCGGTCTTCGGGGGAGAGGCATCTCGGCGCAGGCCTAGGCGAGAAAACACTCCGCCTGGGGCACGTGACGATCCTCCCGCAGAGGAGGTCATCTGAGTTTGGCGCGAGCAGCTACGGTGACGGCAAGAACGCTCCTGAGAGCCGTCCTGGCCGGGGCGGTTTTGAGTGCCGCGACGATCGGACTCGTTCCCACGCCAGATGTCCGGGCGACCGCAGCCAGTCTGCTGCTCGTGCTGGTCGATGCCGTAGGTGATGACGCCAACGCCCTCGGTAATGGCTGGACACAGGTCCACCACGGTGAAGCCGCGGGGGTCCCTCTCCAGGTCGCGGACGACCGTGGTGATGGCACGCGCCCTTTGCTGGCTGCGCAGGAGCGGGTTCATCATGGTTTCAAGTTTCAACAAGGGAGTCGACCGACTTGTAGCCCGGTGGGGTGCGCTGGCGACGGTCCTCCTCGCAGATCCCATCCATGACGTGACGAACAGCGTCGTTGAAGAACTTAGAGGCGGCAGTGCGGCGGCGCAGCTGCTCCTGGACCTCCCCATTCTCGGCGTCGCCGTCGACCGCGACTACGAAGACGCAGCGGGACGTGCGCGAAGCTGGGGGAAACGTTCCGCTGTTGCCAGCGGAGGTGGCGGAGTCACCAAGCAACTCGAACTCCATGGGAGTCTCGCTGACGTGGGTGACAGAGGGGTCCAGCTCAGGGAGCAACTCCTCGGGGTGAAAATCTACCCCTGGGGCGAGAGAGGTGTCAACCTCCATCTCATCAGCCTCGGCTTCAGCGAGGTACTCCTCCCGCCAGCCATCGTACGACGGGACCAAATCGTCCAGATCATCGCACTCATCGAACTAGAGGTCTAGAGCCTCATCGTTGCTCGGAATCTCAGGCATGTCCAAGGGAACGGAGTGCTGAGGGCTGCTCATGGGCCCCACGGTAGGCGCTAGCTGTCGGTGTCTGGGAACCGCGCTCCTGAAGAGCAGCGAGACCACGGACCGGCAGACGAATTTGTAGTTGGTGTGAGGCCCAACGACCACCCTTCTCAGTAGCCTGGGGCGGCGGCCAAGCCTACGGGGGGCTAAGGCCGCGCTGTCTTCCCGGACAAGGGCCTGGTACAATTCGGTGATCCGGGTACAGAACCTTCGTACAGCGGAAAGAGGAGAATGATACGAACTGTGAAGACACAAGTGATTTACCCTGGTTTGAGCCCCACTGCCGGGTAATAGCTCTACTCCAGTCTTGTTGCTTATATGGTGGAAAACAGTACAGGGGTGCTGAGACCGGGCTTGAAGGCACCGATCCCGAGCTTACAACGATCGTGGCTAAGGATTAAGACTACTGCTAAGGAAGCTTCGGATGCAGGTGTTGCTTGGGTGCTTGGAGCTGTGTGTGTCGGATCTCTCCCCCCTTCGAATGTCCAGGAATCCTCTTTTTATAGGCGCAGCGGGTGTGAGCATCGTTGAGCCCTAACTTTTTTTTAGCGGCATTGATGTCAAAATTAATTAATATAAAGTGCTAGGGGGTTTTTGGACTTCTCGGAACCCTAGCGAAGACTCGGCGTTATTGCAAAACCCTAATTTGAAGCAACGACAAATTTGTAAGCTGCTCCGAGGTTTCAAGTGCGTGACCGGGCGAGAGAAGAGGTCACGTATAGATTAGGAGTAGTTAGGATTTATTTTCTGTTTTTCGTCGGATTTCAAAAGGGGTTTGAATATCTCGGATCTTGCCGGATCTTTGCGAACTCTCGAAAACTCGGTTTCCGTAGTCCACCTCTTCTAAAAACACACAAATATTCCTTTGTGAGATATCTAGAGAGAAAAGAAAAACCCTAAACCTCTCCCAAATCCTAGCGAGAAAACACTTTCTGTCGGACGGCGTCTGGGCGCAGCCGGACAGCGTCCGACCAGCAAAACACGTGCACAGTACGCACTGTCGGACGGCGTCCGGCTGTTACCGGACGGCATCCGATCAAGGTCAAAATTCTGAGTTTCTCCCGTCGGACGGCGTCTGGGCGCAGCTGGGTAGCGTCCGGTTAGCCGCATTCCAGTGCACACCGCACTGTCGGACGGCGTCCGATAAAACTATTTTTTGTGAGCAGTTGTCTCTGTCAGACGGCGTCCGGTGCCCGTCGGACGGCGTCCGGTAGAAGCTAACGGCTAATCTTTTTGTCCCCTTCCGGGGGGCAACGGCTAGTTTTGCTTTAGGGGCTATAAATACCTATCTAGTGGCTGGCTACTTTGAGGTTTGCTGCTCCACTTCACCTACCACATTCATAGCTCATCAATTAGGTGTTCTAGAGCCATTCCTCCACCCACTAATCATCCAAAGCCTCAAATCATTAAACCCCAACACCGAGCTTCATGGAAGTCCTTCGATTCGGCATGATCGGGGCGTTTCGGGCTTGTTACTTTTGAAGACATCCTTCGTGGAGGCGAGGGCTTGGGAGTAGGCCTTGGCGTGTGGCTACTCTCGAGTCGGTGTACGAGTGACGGAGTCCATCTCGTCGGAGTGGCGGAACGACTACCGGGAGTAAGTGAGGTGTTAGGCTCGAGAGCGAGCCAGTCGTTGTGCGCAAGGGGTAGCCTCAATGGAGAGTAGGAGTTGCGGCTCCGAACTTCGGTCAAACAAATACCGTGTCACTCTCTCATTTAAATTTCCGCACTTACTTTCCTTGCATCGCTTGTGTTCAATTGAATGCCATGTCTTAGTTGCCTTGTAATTGTTTATCGCTTCCGCTTACTTGATAATTACAACTAGGATTGGGTCATTCTTAATATGATGCTTAATTGAGAATAATCGAAAAAGAAATTAAAATTGCCTATTCACCCCCCCTCTAGGCCTTAGGATCCTCTTTCAGCGGGTCACCCGAAGCTAATGCGGTGGGTCCGCGCCGATCGTTGCTTTAGTGGCGATGCTTTTGTCTCGTTCTAGGACTCTGTCTGGTCTCGAGCCTGCAGCGAGAAGCTGTTCGGGTTAGTACTAGACACATGTTTGTCTTAACATGCCGATACAGGGGAGAAAGTCTCTTTAGGGAGAAAGCACTTTCCCTTTATCCCCAATAGCGTTGACTGGACCGAGTTAGCCTCGCGCCGCTCGTTGGGGGGGCGTCGCGTAGCGTAACAACCGTTCGCTGCCTGCCAAGGAGGGCAAACTATATCAGGCTGCTCGCGTGCCCTTCCCCGGGCTGCGGGTTTCCGGGGAGACACAGTTCGTTCCGGTCAAGGCCGGAGAAAGTACGGTGGGGCACGACAGTTGTAAAGGCCTGTCCACGAACAGACGGACCATTCTCGGAGCCTTCCTCTGGGCTAAGGGAAGCCCGGGAGGTGCGCCACGCCCCGGGCAGAGACCCAGGACAACGTGGTTGACCCGGTCAAGCTCGGGGCGGACCCTGAGGGGCTAGGCGCTTGGCCAAGGGCGGCCTTTTGGACTTTCTGCACGCGTGGCGGGTTGATACAGAATCAGCCCAGGCCCATCTCGAGGTGGGCCGCTTATCAATCACCAACACAAATGTTTTATTTTTCTGAAATTGTACATGTGTAATCTTCAAAGTTTAAAAAATTTTATTTGTGTAACCTATTTTTTTCATGTATATTACTGCTGAAATTTTTGCTTGTACGATTTTGAAATTTTTGTTCCACAAAATTGAAATTTTAATTACTTCATATTATCCTGTTATAGAATTTAACTTCGACTCGTAGCATGTCTAATTTTTCCGGTTGTCATGTTTTCAAAATTCCGAAATGCCTTTTTCAGTTTTGTTATATGTTTTTTTCATGTACAATATCTACAAAATTTATGTCGTCATATTCCGAAATTTTCTTCCTGCACTGAAATTCCTAACTTCCTTGAATTTCCCCCAAAAAAAGCAAAAAGAACGCATTTCAAAGTTTTTGCAATATGCTATATGTGATTTCATTCTTACCTCGGGAGATCCAGTTGTTTCATCCACATGTCTTTCGTTCCTTCCATCGCGTCGACGAGAGTAAACAGTACGAAAGGAGTTGGTGGCGGCGTATACTAGTTATACGAGAAGGAATTGAAGGTGTAGTAGTCTAGGGTTTTGTGTTTATTTTGTCGTTTTCTTATCTGTTAGCTACAGCGCTTCATACTTGGGCTGATGACCGGCGGCCCATTAATTCATGGGCTAAAGGAATCGGCTTTTGTATTCAAATCGCCTGCGTTTTGGGTTACAGCGCAGGCGTCTAGAACAAAACTTCATATGCAGGCGACTGTGACATAGTCGGTCCCATTTTTAAATAAGACGAATGGTCAAAGACGTGCCAAAAAATCAAAGGCGTCAAACAAATAAAAAGGGAGGGAGTACATAGCATGTCATGGTTCTAGATGTAGAAAAGCCGAAGTGGAAAAATGAGGCAGCGAGGGTGTTTCTAGCCGTGGGTGGTGTATAACAGGGCGAGACGGTGGTGGAGGTCTGCGAAGCTACGACAAGAAGGATTGTGAGATAGCTAGAAATCGGTGGTGTTGCAGTGGCGAAGCAATGGTTGGTGAGAGGGAGAAGATGGCAAAAAAGAAAAAAGAAAAAAAAGATAGATAGATAGAAAGGTTGGCCCGTCGGCTAACGCCTATCCAGTCTCATATCACAAATATCCATTTCTTTTCGTTTTCCACGTTATGCTTGCAGGGGCACGAATTAATGTATGCATTTTTGGCTGGATGGAAGATGAGGTCGGTTCATCCATTGAATTTCTCTCGGTGCGAAGGTTCCATTTTGTGTTGCGAGGTTTGGGGTTTTTATTTTGTCTTATGGGCTTCCTCCGGCACGTACGCATGGCAGGCACATGGCTGGCTGGCTGGACTGGACGGGCCGGTCTCAAAAGGTTGCTATAATATTCCCTCCGGTTCACGAAAATAAGTCGTCGTTCAATTTTGCACACACGTTTAACCATCTGTTTATTCAAAATTTTATTATAAATATGTAAAAATATAAGTTATACTTAAAATACATTTAATTATAAATCAAATCATAAAATAATAAATTATATTTACATAACTTTTTTTAATAAAACTAATGGTAAAACGTACATACATGGGTGCTTAGCACGCAAGTGCGAGGGCGTGTATCTAGATTCGTGCAGACGGTGATGTCCAGACAACGCATACTTTGCTGATATGTATGTGGTTCCTTTCTCTCTCCAATTTTTTGCCGATGAATGTATGAATGAGTGAGTGGTTATATTTTGTCAAATCCTTCCGGGTCGTGCGTGCCGAGACCTGAGATGAGCTGCTCGTGATGTTGTTATGCTTATGCAACGCTAGCAATGGCTTCTTCTCTCTCTCTCTCTTTCTTTTATTATTTCCCTCTCCACAATTTTGTTTTTCTTTGTGCGCATCGCGTGTGTTTTGCAACGTTGGATCACAACGTTGACGGCTCAGATTTGGGAGACGGTTCCATGTGGCTTGCGTCGTTCAAGAATTATCGACGTTTTTCACCTTTTATTTAAGGAAGTCTATATATTCTCCGTAGTGACTTATTCTTGCCACGAAAAGTTACCGCCATAATTTTCATATCTTACCTACTATTAAAAAACCAACGGTGGTGGTGATATGTCCCAATTTTTCATCTCTTATGTGGATTCCTTCTTTATCAACAAGCCATACAGCTTATGAAATTTTTTATTTTTTACATTGCTTTATTATTATAATGTGTTGTAATTTTGGGGTATTTGATTATTGTCAATTTCTGATAAGGTTACTTCACAAACGAGGGATTGAAATTTGGTTTTAGAGATGTTGAGGGAATGGCGAAGACAAATATAATGATGGTATCGGTTTATCATGGTTCAGGTCTCCACTGTGGGGTTAATGATTCTACTACGATGCTTGTGTTGCTATGCGTGACTTACGAGGGGAAAAACTTTTCCCTCTCATAGACAAAGAAGATATTTATATTGCCATACCAATACAACTCAACATACTAACTCTGACATTTACTCGATTGGTTATAGATAATAATGGCAATAATGCATCAGGGCGGAGCTTAGTTAAGAGGGGTTATGACCTTCTACCAGAAAAATTTCCGTGCCAATTTACTCTCTATACATTGCTTTGCTCCCTCTCCCCCAATCTTTGCTAGTGTATGTTAGGATATACGCCGATGCAAGATCACGAACGACACCAGAAAACACGATGTTTGGTAACGCAGCTCGGCTTTCGCCTACATCTGCGGGGCTCTGAGATTATGGGTGCTCCTCCCCAATCCATAATACCGCAGCACACCGGATAACCAGGTCACGACCACATACCGGCCGCTGACCTCCTCTTGCCTATGCTACTATTATGAGGTCGTTGTTTTGGTTACACCAGGGCTGCCTCCCTTTATATAGTGGAGGCCTGGATAGAGTCCTATTCTAACACTAACCAACTCTGCCTATTACAACACAGAGCCCATGTAACCTACTCGTACACATATTCGACACAATACCTAACAAACTCCACCTTGAAGAATATGGTCTCTCCACCTTGAAGTCGTACCAACGTCTTGCGCGAACCCGTGCACCCGGACTCTGGTTGCATCCTTCTTTTGCAACCTACAGCGGGCCGCCCGACGAGTCCTCGAACTCGCCGCCTTTTGGAACAGATGACGCCGATCCTGCGAAAACATGCTTACTAGCTCCATCTGCAACAGAAGCCCTTCTAACAGAAGAACCTCAGCGTTGTCGCCTCCAGAGTCACATGAGCCTATTGTCACATTAGCGTCTGCTCCTTTTGGTAGACCTGAACAGTCCCTCTTCATGTGCCCCCACTCATTGCATCTGAAACACCGCACTGTCCTGTTATTTTTCTTGTTCTTCTTTCCGGTCCCATTACCGTCTTGATCACCTGAGACTAGCAAAGCAACAGAACTAGGTTCTTTCGTTGCATTGTTATTCTTTCTCAATAATCCTTTGCGTCAAGCTTCGCCACTGTAACGCACCATAAGTCCGTATAAACACCATGTGAAGCCCTTATCATGCATGGCTAACGGTTCCAAGATCATGGCTCATGTGGTGGACGCATTCATCGGGATTGTAGTTACGCCTAGGCATGAACCTTTGGACGAGCGCGGTTGGTCGTATGCATGCTCGTACTCTACAAGCTCGCAGCTAGTATATCACTAGCTTTATTTCGCTGTATTTGTTGATGATCCGGAAAAAATACGTTTCACAATATTTATCTATCGAGAATATCAGAGGGTAGTTATCCACTCTTTACCTCCCATTAAATATTATTTTAAGCTTCTTGTCTTTTTCCTTTGGAAATGTAAAAAAAAGACATCGTAAACGAATTCACATTTATTTTCAAACTCACATTTATTTTCAAACTACAAAAGCATCTAGCTTTCAGAAATGGTCAGAAGCCAGCTAAAGAAGCTCGTTCGTTACAATAAAACCTACCGATTCTTCTCTCTTCCTGTCAGTCTGAAATGAGCAGTATTCATCTCAAGGTCTTTTCTTTTTTTTTTTGAGAGGAAACAGGAAATTCATTCCAACAAATGGCAGGGTTACATCTTACATGACACATGATCAACCAAACCCAAACGCACACACTCACAGCAAAGCATGTGACTAACAACTGACACCGCCAGACCTAAACCACAAACAACAACCCGAAGCGAGCGAAGCGCTCCTTCAACCAACCCGAAGCGAGCGAAGCGCTCCTTCAACCAACCCGAAGCGAGCGAAGCGCTCCTTCAACCAAGTCAAACCGCAACCCCAACACCGCATGCGGCTGCACCAACCACCAACCATCTGCAGACCAACATGCAAAGGACAACCCGGCGAGCAAGGCCCCGACGCAAGCACGTCGGCCCCCAAATCGAAGCCCTGGCGAAGGCACGGCAACCACCTACGACCACCCGACCCGACGGGATCCAAGGAAAGGCGCCGACGAAGACGTGAAGGGGGCAAGACAGCAACTTGCCTCTCCAAGGGGCCCACGCCACCCCAAGGCGCCTTAGCTGGATTACCTGCAAAGCAGGTCCTTGACCCACGCCAAGACCAAACCGGGGCAAGCAATGGAGCTGGAGTAGAGGGGAGCACGGGAAAAACCCCCGCCACCGACCGCACCGGAGGGCCGGCGACCACCAGGGCAGTGGAGGGATGGGCGGACGCCACAACCCCACGTCCAGCGGCCGTCACCCCCGACACCGGCCAAGCCGAAGGACCTCCACCAAGGACCAGAGCTGGGTCGGATTGCACACTAAAGAAAAAAAGAAAAAGATACAACCTCCTACAACCTCCCTCCACCCGAAGCACAGCCACTGGACGCCGATGGAGCCATCGAAGCCGAGGGAAAGACGCCGACTCGGCCAAGATCGCCGGAGGAGGGCGCCGCCCTCTCGCGGCCCCCTCGCCGTCACACGGCCGCCCATTGGAGCCGCCAGCCGTCGCCGCCGACGCCGCCGCGAAGCTCCCAAACCCGGAGGAAAAGACGAGGAGGGGGACGTCCCCAAGCCACCCGTCCTCCTACCCGCCACCGGCTCACCGTCCCGAACACTTCTCCGGAGAGCCACCAACGCCCAGATCTGGAGCGCACGGGAAGAGGAGAGGGAGAGGAGGGGATCCGCCGCCTAGCATGCCCACCAACGTGGGGAGACGCCCGACGGGAGGCGCGGAGAGCCCGCCGGCAGCAGGGCAGGCCGGCTGCGCGCCGCCGCCGCCGCCGGCGGGGGAGAACCCCAAGGAGGGCGCCCGCGCTGGAGAACACGGGGGGAACACGGCGACGCAGGGGGCGGCGGTGAACTGGAGCGGGGAGAGGGCGAGGCGGCGCCCCGAGCCGGCGCTGGGGCGGAGGCTCTCAAGGTCTCTCATGGCCATCGGTGGGTAAATAAAGGAGCCTTGCTTGCTTGCTGCAGCTACCATCTTCCACTGGGAATCAATGGCCGGTACAAATCTTTCGAGAAGAAGACTGCACATCCTATGAAGCAGCAGTGCAGCACAGCAGTAAAGCCAGTGAAGTCGAAGCCCACAGCAATTATTCCGCGTCAGCGAGGAGGCCAGTCACCAGTGGCGTCTGCAGGCACGGACACGAGTCGCAGAGGAGTAAATGGGGGAGAACAGAAACCGAAGCCATGGCATTGGCGGCCTGATCGGCGAGCGACGCTGCTTCAGCGCATCCCTCGCCGGCCGTAGCACGGGGAGGAGCAGTGCACGGAGCAGTGGATTCAGTAAAAAGAATGATCTTTTCATTGCTTCGAGAGATCGACTTCGAGAGTTTCTTTCACGTGTACTCAGATCGTTTCTTCTGAACTTGCCAACGTGGCGCGACTCCGCGGAAGAGATGAACAGAGCAGAGCATGCATGCGGCGACAGAGGAGTTGCATTCTTGCAGCAGAGCAGCGTCGAGCAAATCAAGACGCTTCGCCTTCAGATTTGAGGCGATTTTAATGCGGTTTTATTATGGAAGGTAAAAATAGTTCACCAATCCGTTGCTGCTTGCTTTTATTCCACATGTATATATATATATACAATTTGATTACTACAGGCCAAAAGTAGACGAATTATGAACAGAATTTTGCTAATACATTGTGAGGGTGTGAGCGACTTCTTGCGTCGATCACAAAGACACAAACTTGTAGCCTTGCTTGCTTACTTGGCTAGGTAAGAACAAATCAATCAAAGATACTAACAAATGCAATAATTAACCAGCTAAGTAGCAGTGCAACAACCAGCTGTCCGCATCATTCACCACTGATCCTTCAGGTTACGAATGCGGCAGCAATTAACCTCGCCATCTTTCACTTCCGGCGATAGGCTGACCCGACAGCTACGGCAGCTGGCCGCGGTTGCTCGACGGCAACGCGGGCGTCGGCCGTCTGCACGAAGCCCGGCCGTGCGCCGCCGTGGCTCGCGGCGGCCGGCGGCCAGTCCTCCGCCGCGGCAGCCGCCCGGCCGGGCAGCTCCCAGTAGTAGGACCTACCGCCGCCGTGGGAGCTGCTGTCCGGCGAGATGCTCCGGTAGCCGCTCCGCTCGTGGCTCTTCCTGATGGCGTCGATCACGAACGGGATCAGTCCTTCCATTGCTCAAGCTCCTCCTTGTAGCCACTCACACAGTTCACACGTGCGATTTGATTTCTCTGACTTGGTGGTGTGTGTGGCTACGTACGTGCATGGCGATGTATTTATAGAGCTAGCTCGCGTTCGTGGGCTAGCCTCTCGTCTCGCCGCCGCCGCCGCCGCCGCCGCTCTGTTTCCGGGGGGCGGCCGTCTGATTGGTTCGGATTTGGAAGTTTCGTCGACCTGATCTCACCTGCTCCATTTCGTTGCGTCACAGTGTCACACAATAGCCTATCTTATCTCCAAGTAATCGTGTTTACAGCCTATTTGCAACCACGCATGTGTTTCAGTACCACTAATCCACTTTTTTTTTTCTTATAAACTACATTATCAATCTATTCTTCTGTTATATAAATGCATGCGCCTTAAATCAGACATCCGATATATCGAACGTGTGACGTTAGTACTGCAACTTGAAAAAACACCTATTAAAATTTTAAAAATACCTACTAAAACTTAGAAAACCTACCATCAGAACTTGACAATATAAGTTTCACAAGTAAAAAAATTCAAGTTGCAGTAAGCAGAACCCCAAGTTTGAACATGCAAAAATCCAAGTTTTAGCAAACAAAATCTAGATTTTAGTAGGCAAGACGCCGTCACCTTCGTCGTGGGAATTTGGAAAAAAAACATGTTGAAACATGGAAAAAAATCTCTGAAACTTGAAAAACATATTGTTGAAACGTGATAATACAAGAAGTTTAGTACAAAATCCAAGTTTTAATGGGCAAAAACCAAAGTTTAAGTAGGCAAAACATCAAATTACACAGATGCATTCCCAAGGTTCCATGCAAAATAGGGATAGACCTCCCGATACAAATAAAAAAAGTCCTCATAAAAACAGATTCAAAGTTCCGCGGGCAAAGACCCAAGTTCCGCATGTACATCACTGAGGTTTCATGTGAAAAATTAGAATTCACCTCCTTCTAGTCATCTTCTTCAGATTTGGCGAGCCCCCGCCCCTCTCATTTGATCCGGCCACCAGATTCGTTAGGGATGAGATTGGAGAGAGTAGATATGGGGAATAGGGAAAAAAGAGATATGGGTAGCTATGCGAGAGGGGCATGTGAGATGGGGGGTGCCGGCGCCGCCGCCATAGATAGCTAGCCAGCGACGAGCTTAAAGCCCTAAATTGTCGTTGTTGTTGCTTCATTGGTGAAAATGGTGGGCATGGTTCTCGTCCCGTTTGCAAATGAGTGAGGAAAACATTGGTGCGGCTTGTGAGATCTACCACATGAGGTTTATTTGATGGCAATCGGCGTGGTCACGTGCAGCCCTAGTAGTGATCGTTGGGGTGGTCACGTACAAGAATGGAGAGAAGGGAGTAAGAATAAAGACCCGCATGCTATTTTTTAAAAAATAGGGACTTTTTAAAAAGATTTTGTGAGATGTGAGTGGGACCGAACATGAATCTTAGAGTACCCCTTCAGGTTCTGAATACACAAGAAGCTAAATATAAATCGGGAAAATGTGCTTTGTACAAGGGAATTGAAGAAGGCGACTTGGCTATGTCATCAGAGTAATCGCCATGATAGCGTGTAATTTGGTCAAGTCATGGACTCCTATTTTGACGCATGACCTCAACTTTTCTGTATATTAACCTTGTGCTAAGCAGGTGGATTTGTCTTATCTTGGACCGGTGTACGTAACATGTTCTGCGATAAGAGATGGATGTGAATTCGTCTGCATTCTTCAAGAATTAATTGTGTGAATAGGGTGTGGTTTATACATATTTCTCGAGCTGCTTCAGTGGACTTGTGTGAAATTCATAGGTTCCAAACAGAGCCTTGGATGTCCGCGAGTTTCTTATACACGAGTGCTTAATTAAGAAAACAGAACAATGTCACATCACTAATAGTATGCATAAAAATTACACTCGGTGAAAGTAAGCTCATAAAATTACTTAAATATTGCAAGGACCAATAAAATAGATTTAAGGTCATAACCGATAGTAATAAACCTATTAGTTGCTCATTTGGTATATTCAACACTGTAGTAGTATGGTACGAATCAAAATCTGAGTGAAATGTAGTAAGAAATAGATTAATGATAAAATAGTGCATGGATAGTTGAGGCAAGTACCTAACGCTAAAGCACTTATTGAGAAATATGTGTGTTGTTCATCCTTCCACGGCAGTTTAGATTTAATATAGTATTAGATCTAGAGCTCGAGTTCAAAACCTGGATAACATCGTTAAATAAGTAAATTGCTCATATTCTATGCTGAGGCCTAAGGAGCCTCTACGTGAGGAAAAGTGTTGAAAAATATAAATGTGTTCGCCTTTTCCATCATCCTTCGTTTAGACTTTTGGATAAACTGATGGGTGCATATAGCTTAATACTTAACTCTTCTCTAAACGCACACATAAACATGTGTTCTAACACGTACTCTAATCCTCGTATTACTAGGCACCATAATATTGATGTCGTCGTCATTTCTTTTCATCAGGACTGAAGCCACCACCGTTTTCACTTGTATCAGCAGTATATATGTTTGGTCGTCTCAGAGAGGGGATTGGTTCGCGTGATGGATATGTTCATATATTCCGTCTCTAGGGCCGCTTCCACACCGCATACTTGTCAATTCTGCAGGCAATCAGACCACGCAGCCGGCCGCATTCTAGCACCCAAGCTCTTTCGCGAGAAATGTCAGCGTCGCGAAGGGGCGACAGGCACGGGAATCACGTGATCTCTGACCTACGACGTCATGTGGTCGTCAAACGCTAACACTCAGGTGCGTTATTTTTTACTCGCATTAGAGCATGGCTAGCAGCAGCTTTAAAAGTTGCTGCAAATGTCCACTTCCGCAAATTCTGATTTCTTTATGAAACGTCCCTTCGACTTTCTGTTCTACACTCTAAAAGATTCCTCACCTACTGGGACACTCTATACGTCTTTGAATATAAAACATGGTTTGGAGCTTCTCCTAGCCATGCTCTTAAGAGCATCCCCAGCCAGCTCCCCCCTGTAAATCAGCCGCTACTTCATTTTTTTTTTTGAACAAGTCCGGCGGGGAAGCTCTTGGCCAGACACAGAGCAACGCACTGGGCGCCAAAATCGGTATTCTTTAGAATGACAATGGCGAATTTAAGTCTTCACGGGGATGCTCTAACAATCGGAACTTTGACAATAGATTCTGCCGAATTAAAATACAGAAGGAATAAAAATTCTCGGTACAGAGCACCATAACACAACTAATTAATATAGAAGAAAAATTCTCGGTACAGAGCACCAAAACACAGCTGACGCGCAAACGCTGCCACCATTCACAAAGCCTAAAGGCCGGCCATCTCACCCCCTGGACGAGCAACAACTCTACACCACCACCACACAGGCAACAACAACCTCCAACTACCAAACGACGTTGGTTTGTTATGTTTAGATGCCGAATTTGCACCAAATGTTCAGTAACCTAGGGCATGGTTTTGGCTTCGTTCTTCTCAGCTTAACGGCTTAACGACTTATCTACGTTTTAAAAAGACATATGTTTTAAGTTTTTTTAGTCTATTTTTTCACTGTTTTGAAGGTGCGTCCTAACGCTTTAAAAAACAAGTCAAACAAAATAGATCCGAATCTTAAGAGTACCTTGAGAAACTCTTAAAATTTAGTCATTTCAACCGTTCAGCTGTTCATCCGTTAAGATCAGCTCAAAAGAACCGGGCCAAAGCATAGTTGGCAAATCCGTTGAGGAAGTTGCGTGTAACTGGTCATGATGCCTCTGGGACGAAACATTTTGAAGATACAAATGTACTGTGAAACTGCGGTGCACAAAAAATTCAAAAAGCTGAGGGCACACAAAAAAGATGGTCGATCACAATAATGCCAGCAAATAACATAATATTATATTCATTGCAAAAAACTGCAGGGCAGCAGATTTATTGCGACTAAACAATACTTGTATGTGTTGTGAAACGACATATTTGTGGGCAAATTCGTAATTAGTCGCTAATGGTAGTTATTAACTAAAGAGTGGTGGTTCCACATATTAGAGAGGTGTCTCTTCAAGATATCCATTCATTCTCTATATAAAGGGGCTTTGTCCATTGTAATTACAACTTGATCATTAAATAAATAATCACTCCCTCTCAATTCTCTCTTGTCTCTCTCACTGTGCTAATAGACTACAACACGTTATCAGTACTTTGTGCTCTATCAGGTGAGAATACACAGTGACACGCAACCGAGCATCCTTTAGGCCACGACGGTCGACGGTTGTCGGTTGTCTGCCTAGGTGCATGCAAGCATGGCCATGGCATCGATGTCAGTTGGACAAGGTCCAATCTTGGCCTGGAGTCGATTTCGTCGGAGGAAGTGGCGGCACACAGCCCATGGCGGCCGGCGACTTGAGTTTGAAGGTGGCGGCATCGAGCCAGCGTCGAGCCTGGCGCGGCCCCTGAAGTCCCCGAAGCGGCAACGTTGGGCCCGGCGGGCGATCCCGACACGGCCTCCTCCGGAGTGGGCGTCGGACCCGGTCTGCGGCGACCTTGGCGTCGGGCTCCAGGAGCAGCGCCACGGGCCCCGGGTCCGCACCACCACGAGGCGGCGCCGCCCGGCCTGGCCAGCCACGGCCCGGAGGCGACACACGCGCGGCTAGCCTCGGCCAGCGTCGGCGCCCTCGCCCAACCGCCACGGGTGACGGCGTCCCTCGTCGGCACGAGCCACAGAGTGGCGGCGGCACAACAGGGGTGAGGCAGAGGCCGCCTCTAGGGCGGCGGAGCCAGACGGCGTCGGTCCCCGTGCGGCCAACCACGAGTAGTGGCGGCGCCCACCGGGCGGTGGTCCGGCCTCCACGAGGCGACGGCCTCTAGCTCGGCGGCCGGCCGACGGCGGTCCAGCCTCCATGAGGGGCGGCGGCCATGGGGGCTGGGGGTGGGAACCCTAGCCCCACAGCGGTTGCAAGGGAAGATGGGCAATTCGGCCTAGGAATGACAAATGAAAAACCGAGAATTACAAAATGGCCCTCTAGAAAAGGGAAATTGCAAGAAATTAAGTCCGGTTGAATGAAAGAAAAGGGGTTAATTTTCAATGAAAATATTTGCATACAAGCCCTCGGGGTTGCTGAAAAATTGCAAATATATTAAAATTCAGCATATCATTGCTGTGAATTAATGTTTTACTACATATATTGCGATTTTACCCCTAAAAATATTGATTATCGCAATGTTTATGTTTTTAAATGCAGTTATTTACATCTTGGGGTTATCATTTTTGAATTAAAATTTTCTAGCATTTATCTTTCATACGATGTAGTTGTTGATTACCTTAAGTGCTAAGATTAGCACAAGGCATGGGTCCTATGGCATATCTATGTCCATAGTGAGAGTATCTCGTCCATTGCTACAAGGTCTACGTCACTTTATTATATTCTGCATTGTTTATGATTTAAGTTCTTTACTTAACTTGAATTGCAGAATTTATTGCTAAAAAATTATATTGACAATTATCTTAAGTGCTAAGCTTAGCACAAGGCATGGGTCCTATGGCATATCTATGCCCATGGTGGGAGTATCCCGCTCATTGCTAAAAGGTCTACGTCAATTTATTATATTTTGCACTGATTATTATTTAAGTTATTTTGGTTTAACTTAAATTTGTAGAATTTTTGCATTGCAAAATTGGTGATTACCTTCTTAGTATGGGTCCTATGGCCGGGCCATAGTGAGAGTAGCTCACCCATAATGTCAAGGTCTACACTATTTAATTTTGCATTTGCATAGTTGGTGATTGCCTTTTTAGTATAGGGATTATGACAGGGTCATAACGAGGAATAGCTCACCCATAATTAAAGGTTTACACCATGAATTTAACTTTGCATTTGGTGATTTCCTTATGCAAATGTATAATTTGCATTTGCATAACACCATTGAATAAAATGCAGAGAAATATAGAAAATGCTAGAAAATTATGGAACCATTTTGATGGTTATTTTTAGCATTATGAATTTTTGGGATTATTGATGGATTTTCTATTTTCCATCAAAACCCATGAGATTGGAAATATCTAAAAAATTGAAGGGAAAATTCCAAAAAATACTATCCTTGGATGGGATAATTTTGAGTATACCCATATTACACTCATTTCATGTAACTAGAAGGTACGGACAGGTAGTATGCCTGTAATACGTTACATGTAAATATCATCTCTCTTTGATGAAATATTTGGCAAATACTTCCAAATATTTTATTGGGATTATCTTTTTATAATATGATTGCCAATTATTTGATTTTGATTGGTGACTACCTTTTTGGTGCGGAGCCCATTAATAATGGCAGTGATAGAAAATCACTTGTAGCCATATTAAGGTTTACACCCATCATTGTGATCCCTTTATCATGATTTTGACATTGATGTCACTCACATATTTGTTGGTGGATATCATGATTGCCAATGAGTTATTTGGCAAATTGGATATTAAGTCACTTTAATTGGCAATTGGTCCATGGCTGAGGAAAATCCTCAAATTGTCATGACTATATTTGATAAAGAGATACCTTTTGGCTATTGTTGTCATGAACGACAACTCAATGTCCAAATTGCATATTTGGAGAGGACAAATCCCATGTGAATGTATTCACTATGCACAATAGTCTTTTGGTTAAAAGAATATGTAACTAGATGTTACTGATATTTGTCTTAACTGACAAAGTGTGCATTAAAAGGTGATAAATGTCATATGGTATATGAAAAATTATGATCAAATTCTTATTGGATAATTTCGAGACATCATTATTGGCATAAATAAATCTCTCAGAGATGTTGATTATGTCCACAATGTTGAATAAATATTATCTTGATTTAAATGGAAATCTAACACATGGATGTTTTCTTTTTCATATCTCATTAGATCATGAGATGATCTAAATTGTTTTACTCAATTACTTCTCTGTTGGACAAGAGTCGTTTTTGGAAAGATGAATAGAACTTATAGCATATATTAAAGAAAAAGTAAGATTATTAATCTTGCATGGAATAAAGTAAATTGTATGCCAAAATTTTGGATCATTTACTTTGCATTTCCTTCAGAGGAATCAGTGTGTCGAGGACACTTTGTTAAACTCGTGTGCACCAATGCCTTGGAGACAAATAGCAATATATTTTCTAAGGTGACACAAGTATGTATAGCCTAAATCATATATTGATCATGCTAGATCAAACCGGCTATAATAGGTTTTACAACATAAAGCCTATGATTTTTTGATATTTATGATATTTTCACATCATAAATTCATACTCAAGTGAAAGTATGTATACAATTTTGAGTTAATTCTTAAGCATATGCTTATTGTTCATGCTATTACTCGAAAATTTATTATTGACATGAAGAGGGGGAGGATACTACATAGATTATCAAAAATGTTTATACCAATAATATCATATTTGAAAGACATTGTAAAATATGGTTATGATAATAGAAATCTTGAAGATTTCCTTTTTGAAAAGGCATATTAAAAAACAATAGGTCATTTTGAGAGATAATTGAATAATTTTTTTTGTATCTAGTTGATACAGATGAATATCATTTATTATATTGCCTATATCCACGTAGTAGATGATTGGTATTATCTTTGGCAATATATTAGTCATTGTTATGTGGCATAAGCGCACATAAATGTTTAAGTACATGAAAGTAGTCACATGTGCACTATGACTTATACGTCATATTCATTTGTTTGGAACAAATGATCCCAAAATTATTAAACATAACCTATATATCAAATTAATATCATCATGGGTGATCATGGCACAATTCATTAATCGCTATGCATTTGTGGCATATAAGTAATTATCAGACTGTTCAAATTGTTCTGGGAACAATATTTCAATGCAAATTAAATTTGGTCATGTTCAATGTATCAGCATTATTTATGCTTAAAATAAGCATTTGAAAGTTCATGCTGATAACTAGTAAGAATACTAGTCATGACCATGTCGCATTAATTGGTGACCTAAAGTAATTGGTAAAATGGTATGAGTTCTTGGGTCGAATAATGGGTAAAAAATGGTAAGTAACTAGACTAGAAATTTTCTTTCCACTAAATATCCTTTTGTGGGTATCTTGTCGAGTATATTATCCCAATAAGGTTGATGGGATAACTCACTGAACGTGAGATAATGCAGTTTTTATGTGATTATACTGCATTATGTAAATCTAGTTCACTGCATATAAATCAGACCCCCTGATTTATTATAAGTGCGTGGAGATATACATTTCCCATTGTGAGCATCGTTGAGCCCTAATTTTTATTAGTGGCATTGATGTCTAAATTATTTAACATTAAGTGCTAGGGGGTTTTTGGACTTCTCGGAACCCTAGCGAAGACTCGACGTTTCTGCAAACCCTAATTCGAAGCGACGACAAATTTGTGAGCTGCTCCAAGGTTTCAAGTGCGTGACCGGGCGAGAGAAGAGGTCACGTATAGATTAGGAGTAGTTAGGTTTTATTTTCTGTTTTTCGTCGGATTTCAAAAGGGGTTTGAATATCTCGGATCTTGCCGGATCTTTGCGAATTCTCGAAACCTCGGTTTCCGTAGTCCACCACTTCGATAAATACCCAAACATTCCTTTGTGAGACATCTGGAGAGAAAAGAAATACCCTAAAATCTCCCACACACACTCAAGCCTTTTCTCACGAAAACACCCTCTGTCGGACGGCGTCTGGGCGCAGCCGGACAGCGTCCGACCAGCCTAAACCGTCTGCAAAGCTCACTGTCGGACGGCGTCCGGTCGTTACCGGACGGCGTCCGATCAGGTTCAATTTTGGGCCATTTTCGCTGTCGGATGGCGTCTGGGATAAGGGTTGAGGGCGTCCGATGGTTTTAGCGCAGGTGCATTCCTTGCTGTCGGACGGCGTCCGGTGCCCGTTGGACGGCGTCCGGTAGAGGCTAACGGCTAGTCTTTTTGTCCTCTTCCAAGGGGCAACGGCTAGTTTTGCTCTAGGGGCTATAAATACCTATCTAGTGGCTGGCTATTTTGAGGTTTGCTGCTCCACTTCACCTACCACATTCATAGCTCATCAATTAGGTGTTCTAGAGCCATTCCTCCACTCACTAATCATCCAAAGTCACAAATCATTAAACTCCAACACCGAGCTTCATGGAAGTCCTTCGATTCGGTATGATCGGGGCTTTTCGGGCTTGTTACTTTTGAAGACATCCTTCGTGGAGGCGAGGGCTTGGGAGTAGGCCTTGGCGTGTGGCTACTCTCGAGTCGGTGTACGGGTGACGGAGTCCACCTCGCCGGAGTGGCGGAACGACTACCGGGAGTAAGTGAGGCGTTAGGCTCGAGAGCGAGCCGGTCCTTGTGCGCAAGTGGTAGCCTCAACGGAGAGTAGGAGTTGCGGCTCCGAACTTCGGTCAAACAAATATCGTGTCACTCTCTCTTTTAAATTCCCGCACCTACTTTCATTGCATCGCTTGTGTTAAATTATATGCCATGTCTTAGTTGCCTTGTTATTGTTTATCGTTTCCGTTTACTTGTTAATTGCAACTAGGATTGGGTAATTCTTAATATGATGCCTAATTAAGAATAATCAAAAAGAATTTAAAATTGCCTATTCACCCCCCTCTAGGCCTTAGGATCCTCTTTCAAGTGGTATCAGAGCATCCAGGTTCTCCGGTATTAGCTTCACCGCTAGGAGATGGCTCAAGAGGGGCCTAGGATAGAAATTGGAAAAGCTCCTTTTTTCGATGGAACAAACTGCAACTATTGGAGAATTAAGATGCAATGTTACTTAGAGGCACTTAGCTATGATGTGTGGGTTGCTTGTGAGACCGGCTATCCGGACCCTCTGGCCGGAACAATTGCTTTTGATGAAGTTCATGCTAAGTACAAACGCTTTAATGCCATTGCTAGAAATGCTTTACTTTCTAGTGTATCTTCCGAAGTTTTTGATAGCATTGGCAATCTCACTAAAACTTATGACATTTGGAAGTATCTTAGAGAAATTCATGTTGGTAGTGCCGAGATGCTTGAGGAGAAACTATCTAGTGCTAGAAAAAGATTTGATCAATTCAAGATGCTTCCTAATGAAAGTGTAAATGAAATGTTTCTTAGGTTGAACCCCATCGTCAATGAAATTGCCGAATGTTCGGAGAAGGTCTTGGAAGACATTGACATTTGTCGGAAGATGCTTGATGTTGTGCCATTTAGCTTCAATCCACTTGTGACATTAATTCGAGCATCCAAGTCAAAACTCAAGAAAATGACACCGACAAAGCTTCTCGGGCAACTCAACTCTTATGAGATGCGGCTTCTTGAAAGTGAAGAGTCTCCGCTCAATAAGAAGTCAATTGCTCTCCCCGCCAAAGTCAAAAGTGGGAAGAAGAAGATTGAAATTGAAGAAAATAATAATGACTCCGATGATGCAATTTCAAAGATTGAAGAATTGGCCCTCCTTGTCAAGCCATCAAGAAAGTTGGTCAAGAAGATGAGCTTCCGCGGTGGATCATCCTCTTCAAGGCGAAGACCCATCTCCGAAATGCGTTGCTATGAATGTGGAGAGAAGGGTCACTTGGCGGCGGATTGCCCAAAAAGCAAAAAAGAACAAGCACAAGGCAAGGAATCAAGAGGAAGATGAGGATGACGACAAGAAGAAGTACCGTCACTACCGCAAGAGCGATCACAAATCAAAGGATAAGAAGAAAGCTCTTGCCGGTCAAAAGACCAAAAAGAAAGATAGCTCAAGTTCATCATCCTCCCAATTCTCCTCCGAAGAAGATATTAGAGCTCATGGGCTAGCCGGACTTGCAATTAAGGAAAATGCTCCTCCGGCTCTTCCCAAGCAAAAGCTTTGCCTCACCGCCAACATACAAGATGAGGTGATTGGGGAATGGATCACCGACGATGAAGGCTCTTGGACGGACTCCTCCGACAATGAAAGCACCAAGGTGTCCGGAGTCGCCATCGACAATCCTACACCTCCCATGTGCCTTATGGCACTAGAGGAGAAGGTAACAAATGAGCACCTCTCTAAAAGTGAGCTTAAGCTTTTGATTGATGATTTGAATAATGCTCTAGAGAAAGAAAAGTCTAAGACGAAAAAGCTAATGAAAGTGCATAAAGAGCTTGCGAATGAATTTGAGAATTTGCTCGAAAAACATGAAACTCTAGAAGATGATTATGAGGCTCTAAATTCGCAAGTTGAAATTCTAGAAAACAAACTTGCTAGCTCAATTGTTGATGAAACTCCTCTTGATTGCTCGATTGAAAAATGCAATGTTGGTGTGACTTGTGACTTGATTGACACCGTTGATGGTTCACTTCACTTATCTCATGACACTTCTTTGAATTTGTCACCCACTATCATACCTAATGCTAGCTCATCTTCAACCACTAGTATTAGTATTTTAAATGAAAATGCTTGTTCTATTGGTACTTGTGGTGTTGCCAAATGTGCTAATGAGCTAGTTAAGGAAAATTTGCTTCTAAAGGATAGAATTGAGCAACTAAACTCTAACTTGGCTAAATTGCTTGTGGGGAACAACTCTCTTAACAAGGTGCTTAGGGAGCAAAGGTACACCTTGGGTAAGCATGGTTTGGGATTTCATCCCGGGGATTTGCCCAAGGGTGGTTGGGGTAAGCCCAAGCTAACTTTTGTTAAGGGAGGGACCCGTTGCCATATTTGTAAAAATGATAAACATAAAGCCATTACTTGTCCTCTTACAAAATCGTCTCAATTCATGTCTAAAACTCAAGTGTTTAATGCTAGTTACATGCTTATGAGAAAAAATGGCTCTACTTATGCAAAATATGTTGGTGCACCCAATGAAAAGAAAGATGCGAAGGTTATTTGGGTGCCCAAATGTTTGATGACTAACTCAAAAGGACCCAAGAAGAAGTCTTGGGTACCTAAAACCCAAGCTTGATTTTGTGTGTGTAGGTGAACTACAAGAGCAGTGGCCGGCATTGGATATTTGATAGCGGTTGCACTCAACACATGACCGGTAGCTCAAGTATGTTCACCTCACTAGAGGCAGAGAAGGACCCCGAACACAAGATCACATTTGGGGATAACTCCAAGCGAAAGGTGTGAAGCATGAATTCTCGGCGGCATACACTCCCCAACAAAATGGAGTGGTGGAGAGGAAGAACCGTACGTTGATAGAGATGGCAAGATCAATGCTTGACGAGTATAACACGCCGCATGCCTTTTGGACGGAAGCCATCAACACGGCGTGCCATGCCATCAACCGTCTCTACCTCCACCGACTCCTTCACAAGACCTCATATGAACTACTAGTGGGACGAAGGCCCAACATCTCGTACTTTCGAGTCTTTGGTTGCAAGGTATACATATATAAGAAAAGGACTCATTTGGGTAAGTTCCAAAAGAGGTGTGACGTTGGTATCATGTTAGGCTACTCCTCTCGCTCAAAAGCTTTTCGAGTTTTTAATAATTCTACCGGGTTAGTTGAGGAAGCCTATGATGTCAAGTTTGATGAAACTAACGGCTCACAAAATGAGCAAGATTTGACAAGAAATATAGGTGATGAGTTACCACATGAAACCATGGAGTTGGGGGAAATTCGACCCTCACCGGAGGTGCCAAAAGATGAAGTTGTCTCTCCCACCACCTCCATTGATAATCAAGCTCAAGACACCTCTCCAACAATTCAAGATCAAGCGGTGGACGGAGATGCAAACTTTGAAGTTAATCAAGCTCAAGGGAAAAGCATTGATCTACAAGTACCCGTCCAACAACACCGCTCTCTCTCCAAGGATCATCCCCTAGATCAAGTCATTGGCAATCTCAATCAAGGCGTAAGAACCCGTTCTCATACCGCTAATTATTGTGAGCATCATACCTTTGTGTCTATTGTTGAGTTTAGAACTATTGATGAGACATTGGCGGATGCGGATTGGGTGAACGCCATGCATGAAGAACTAAACAACTTCACCCACAATGAAGTTTGGGAGTTTGTGGAAAGACCGAAGGATCACAATGTCATTGGAACCAAATGGGTCTTCCGCAACAAACAAGATGAGAATGGTGAAGTGGTGCGAAACAAAGCAAGATTGGTGGCGCAAGGTTTCACACAAATCGAATGACTTGACTATGGAGAAACCTACGCCCCCGTTGCTCAACTTGAAGCTATACGGTTACTCTTGGCATTCGCTTCTCTCTATAACATAACTCTCTTTCAAATGGATGTTAAGAGTGCTTTTCTAAATGGTTTTATTGATGAACTTGTTTATGTCGAGCAACCGCCCGGTTTTGAAAACCTCAAACACCCAAACCATGTCTATAAGCTCACTAAGGCGCTATACGGTCTCAAGCAAGCTCCTAGAGCATGGTATGAGCGTCTTAGGGACTTTCTCTTAGAAAAGGGATTTAAAACCGGTGCGATTGATTCCACATTGTTTCTAAATCCTATTGAAAATGACTTATTTATTTGTCAAATATATGTGGATGATATTATATTTGGATGCATTAACAAATCTAAATGTAAGGACTTTGGAGAAATGATGTCCAAGTAATTTGAAATGTCAATGATTGGAGAACTCACTTTCTTTCTTGTATTTCAAATCAAGCAACTTTGAGAAGGGACTTTTATTTGTCAAGAGAAATACACAAAGGACCTTCTCAAGCGGTTTTCAATGGATGATTGCAAATCGATCAAAACACCAATGGCCACTAATGGGCATCTTAATTTGAATGAAGATGGAAAGCCCATGGACCAAAAGTTTTATCGCTCCATGATCGGTTCGCTTCTCTATCTTACCGCTTCTCGACCAGATATTATGTTTAGTGTGTGCATGTGTGCTCGTTTTCAAGCATCCCCTAAAGAAGTGCATCTTATTGCCGTAAAACGCATTTTGAGATATCTAAAAATCACTACTAGTCTAGGTCTTTGGTACCCCAAGGGAGCGCGTGTTGAGCTTCTTGGCTATTCCGACTCGGATTATGCCGGTTGCAAAATTGATCGCAAAAGCACCTCGGGGGGTTCTTGCTAGGACGCTCACTCGTGTCATGGACTTCGAGGAAGCAAAACTCCGTGGCGCTATCTACTGCGGAAGCGAAATATGTAGCGGCGGGGAGTTGTTGTGCTCAACTCTTGTACATGACACGGATGCTTAGTGACTTTGGGATAAAATTTGAAAAAGTGCCACTTCTATGCGATAATGAAAGTGCGGTGAAAATAGCCAACAATCCGGTCCAACATTTCCGTACAAAGCACATCGACATCCGACATCACTTTATTCGTGACCATGTTGCAAAGGGTGACGTTGTGCTTGCCTACGCGCGAACGGAAGACCAATTGGCGGATATTTTCACCAAACCCTTAGATGAGGCACGGTTTTGCAAATTAAGAAATGAACTCATCATTCTAGATAGATCAAATGCGTGTTGATTGGTTTTTGTGATTTTTGGGTCTTATTTGAATATTTCCATTTGCTTTTGACCCTTGTCACATTTAGGGGGAGTTTAATTTCAACTCATGATCTCAAAACTCCCTCTAGTGGTGAAAAGATAAATTTGATTTTGGGTTAGCACATTGTTGTCCTATATTTCAAGCCAAAACAAACTTAAACTTAATAGACTATCCTTATCATCTTACCACTTCAAACTTCTAAATTTGAAAATCTTATCCCTTTGAAAAATTTGCTCCATATGCACAGTTGATCTCTTGAAAATCATATGGCATCAAAATTATTGAAAATATTTGAAAAGGACCCAAAATTCAAAAACATGTGCTTAAACTCTAAAGTGAACCCCTATGCTCGATTTTCATGCCAATATGAGAAATCAAGGCAAAATTTGGGTTCACACATTTTATTGGTCTCCAAGATCAAAATTTTGGTTTTTGAATTTGATTTGATTTCATTTGCCAATTTAGAATCTTATCCCTTCAAAATTAAAATTTAAAATCACTTCGAATTGCTCACATTTGAATCTTCCTTTGAATTTTGAGCAAAAATAAAGAATATCCCTTCAAAACATTATTTTTATAAAAATTCTTGTGTTGGTGGGGCCCACTGGTCAGATGTGTAAGCAGCTGCGAAATCTGTCTTCATCGGACGCCGTCCGGAAACTCTCGGACGCCGTCCGACAGGGGTTTGCGTGCACTGAATTCGTACTGTCGGACGCCGTCCGATAACGAGCGGACACCGTCCGACCAAGTGCATTTCGCGCCGCAATCCTTCTGTCGGACGCCGTCTTGTTTTCCCAGACCGCGTCCGACGAGGTCTCCTCCCTCCTGCACTCGTACTGTCGGACGCCGTCCGACAGGGCCCAACCGCGCGGATCTCAGTATAACTTACCTCTCCGTCTCCCTCTTCCCTCACTCCATCTCTCTCCTGTCTCCTAACCGGCGCCGCCCCTGCCTCTTCTCCTCACCGGGGAAGGCCCTCCGGCGACATCCACCACCACCGGCGGCCTCCCCTAGTCCTCCTCTTTGATTCTCACCACGGGGATTGAAGGTGGGCGGCCCCGTTCGTGCGCCTCGTCTCCGTCGAGCTCCCCTCCTTTCCCCTACCGGGAAGGGCCCAGGGGACGATCTCCTCGCGCACGGCGGCTTCCTCCTTCCCATCTAGGGCTTGGTAACGGCTTCCCGCCTCTCTTTTCGGTAAATTCCTTTGTTTACCGAGTTCTAGGTTTTGAATAGATTTTTCCCGCGCTTGTGTTCAGGGTTGGCTCGTGGTGTGGTTGGCTTGTGGTTGGCACTTGGTCAGTGACACTTGGCAGTGGGATTGGTCGTCAGTGGACACTTTGTCAGAGGGCTTATCTCGAGATGTCTCGCTCGTTGAAGAAGTTTGGGAAGGCTCTGAGCAGGACCCTCAGTGGTCGTCGTGACAGTGGCAGCCGGGGTGATCCGGATTACATTGATTGGACGGCTAGCAGTGCCGCTCCTCCTCGCCCAAGAAAAGCTACTAGAGAGGATATTCAGCAACGGCAGCATGATCAAGGAGTCCATTGGACTCGGGTTGCGGGATCTTCTTTTGCAACCGCCGAGGACGCTGACGATGACACGTATGCTGAGGATCCAATTGATGAGGACGTCACTGAGACTGTGGTCGCTGAGGACGACCCCGTGGATGATCAGGTTCTGAAATTGTCAATGGAAACTTTGAGAAAGAAGAGGTCTGTCACTTATGCAAGGTGGTTCCCTCAGCGGCGAGAAGATACCAGAGATTTCAAATTTTACACCAAATTTCAGAAACAGTTATATATGTGCTTCCTTGCACCCAAGGGTGGTCTGAGAGATCCCCATTGTGTTGACTGGAGCGAGATCACCGCAGTGGCAGGTCCTGAAGTTTATACTATATTCAGCTCTACTCCAGGCCTGGCAGAATTGATTTCACATAAGAAGTTGACTTGGAGTATCCCCATTGTGTTGACTGGAGCGAGATCACCGCAGTGGCAAATCCTGAAGTTTATACTATATTCAGCTCTACTCCAGGCCTGGCAGAATTGATTTCACATAAGAAGTTGACTTGGAGCAAAGAAAGGGTCTGTGAGTTCTTTGCTACTCTGCTAGTCGCCGTGGATGAGACAGAGTCAAATTACTACCACTCAGTCGATGGATAGATTCGAGAAATCACAGTGGCCTAGATGAATCACGCCTTGGGTACTCCTGATACTGGCACCGATTTGAATGAGGTGGCCTATGAAGATGCTATCTGGAGAGGAAAATATCCCCTGTTGGATGAAGTCAGATTTATGTATCTAGATCTTGATGATGAGGAAATCAGTATTGATAAGGCAAATCAGTTGCGACAGGAGCCTGTCCTAATCAACCTTATTCTTCGAAGTACCCTATTTGTTCGGAGCGGCAACCAAGACAGAATTCTTCCCATTTGCAGTTGGTTCATGCTATACCTTCTGACAGGCAGGACTATCGATATTGGAGCCACCCTCATGGGAGAATTCGATGACGCCATCTTCAGAGAGGTCAATAGGGCACTACCTCTAGCTCCCTATATTGGCCTATTGCTTTCCAGGACCCAGCGCGTATCAGAGGATGAAATAAGGAGTTGGGATTGCAAGGTCAAGAAGCATCAGATGAAAAATTTCTTGAACTCTCTTGGGAGCAAGCCCAAATTGGATCGTCCTGGAGATGATGCTCCTCCTCCAAAGACTGCCTCTTTTTGCTCTCTTTGCTCCAATGTAGCCGTTTGTGCCAGCGCCTGGTGCAGGCTCTTCTGCTGCTGCCCCTCCTTGGTATGACACTTTGATAGGTGAGATGAGGGGGCTGCGCACGGAAATGAGAAGTTTTCACACTGAGGTGAAAGAAGAGCTAGCAGCCACCCGCAGGGAGATGACAGATCTGGCAGGGCAGCAGACGTATTTAAATTATGAATTTGCAGAGTTCAAGTCAGCTGTACAGTACATGGGTGCTATGTTGATGCCAGTTCCGAAAGGGCCCAATCCTTACTCATGGTACTCTCATGCTCATACCCAGCAGAATCAGGGTTTTCCTCGCCCACCTGCCTACCCACCACCGGTTCATCCTTGGGTATATCCTCCTTCAGGGCCTGCTCCTTCCTTTGTGCCTCCACCACGCCATATCCTCCTCCGGTAAGATTCATTTCTTGGTGGAGAAGTCTGTCGCCATCTCAACTTTTCTTTGCCAAATCCTCAACCGACCCAGCTATTTGATGATCCATCCTCACCTCGGTCGGTACCCTCTGCAGCTCATATGCCTTTGTTCAAGCGTCCCAGAGGTCAGGGCTCCTCTTCCGGTGGCCAAGGAGATGACGGAGGCGACGACATGGATCAAGACCAACAAGACTAGGATCTTTTCCCGTTTGTGTCACTTGGTGATAAAGGGGGAGAAATTAGAGAGTAGTATGGAAATTAGAGAGTAGTATGGGTTAGTAAGGGATAGTGAGATCGAGTGCTCTGCTTTTCTGTAATATTACTTATTGCCTCGATACTCTGGTTTATTTGTGATTGTTGTCTGGCACTTTTATGACTTTTGAACCTTGTTGATTTGTGGTTACAATTTTATGCATGGATTTAGGGGGAGTTTCTCTTGAATGCACATCCTTGTGGTCGAGTTGTGGTTGTCTTAATTTTGAATTTGCTCGTATATTTGTATTGCACTAACCCTGTTTGCAGCTCAAAAATTTCTCTCTCTTGGGTTGCCATCAAGTGCCACAAAGGGGGAGATTGTGAGCATCGTTGAGCCCTAATTTTTATTAGTGGCATTGATGTCTAAATTATTTAACATTAAGTGCTAGGGGGTTTTTGGACTTCTTGGAACCCTAGCGAAGACTCGGCGTTTTTGCAAACCCTAATTCGAAGCGGCGACAAATTTGTGAGCTGCTCCAAGGTTTCAAGTGCGTGACCGGACGAGAGAAGAGGTCACGTATAGATTAGGAGTAGTTAGGTTTTATTTTCTGTTTTTCGTCGGATTTCAAAAGGGGTTTGAATATCTCGGATCTTGCCGGATCTTTGCGAATTCTCGAAACCTCGGTTTCCGTAGTCCACCACTTTGATAAATACCCAAACATTCCTTTGTGAGACATCTAGAGAGAAAAGAAATACCCTAAACTCTCCCACACACACTCAAGCCTTTTCTCACGAAAACATCCTCTGTCGGACGGCGTCTGGGCGCAGCCGGACAGCGTCCGACCAGCCTAAACCGTCTGCAAAGCTCACTGTCGGACGGCGTCCAGTCGTTACCGGACGGCGTCCGATCAGGTTCAATTTTGGGCCGTTTTCGCTGTCGAACGGCGTCTAGGATAAGGGTTGAGGGCGTCCGATGGTTTTAGCGCAGGTGCATTCCTTGATGTCGGACGACGTCCGGTGGGGACCGGACGGCGTCCGATAAATCTTTTTCTGTGAGCAGTCGCCTCTGTCGGACGGCGTTCGGTACCCGTCGGACGGCGTCTGGTAGAGGCTAACGGCTAGTCTTTTTGTCCTCTTCCGAGGGGCAACGGCTAGTTTTGCTCTAGGGGCTATAAATACCTATCTAGTGGCTGGCTATTTTGAGGTTTGCTGCTCCACTTCACCTACGACATTGATAGCTCATCAATTAGGTGTTCTAGAGCCATTCCTCCACCCACTAATCATCCAAAGTCACAAATCATTAAACCCCAACACCGAGCTTCATGGAAGTCCTTTGATTCGGCATGATCGGGGCGTTTCAGGCTTGTTACTTTTGAAGACATCCTTCGTGGAGGCGAGGGCTTGGGAGTAGGCCTTGGCGTGTGGCTACTCTCGAGTCGGTGTACGGGTGACGGAATCCACCTCGCCGGAGTGGCGGAACGACTACCGGGAGTAAGTGAGGCGTTAGTCTCGAGAGCGAGCCGGTCCTTGTGCGCAAGGGGTAGCCTCAACGGAGAGTAGGAGTTGCGGCTCCGAACTTCGGTCAAACAAATACCGTGTCACTCTCTCTTTTAAATTCCCGCACCTACTTTCATTGCATCGCTTGTGTTAAATTGTATGCCATGTCTTAGTTGCCTTGTTATTGTTTATCGCTTTCGTTTACTTGTTAATTGCAACTAGGTTTGGGTAATTCTTAATATGATGCCTAATTAAGAATAATCAAAAAGAATTTAAAATTGCCTATTCACCCCCCTTTAGGCCTTAGGATCCTCTTTCACCCATGTAACATCACCACTACAATATACAAAATTATGGCTATTTGAGGATTTTTGGATATGAAGTTCCATTAATCTTATGTCTGCTAACGGGGGTTTTGAAAGTATGTTGTTAATAAAGATCGTATCTCGGTATTAGGGGGAGAAATGCCCAAAGGTTTAAATGCCTTGATAATTTCTCTAAAAGAAAAGGATTAGAGAAATGATCTTTATATTAATCAAGAATTACGCATTCTAGTAAGACTAAACAAAGGTTTAGTTTATTCTCTTGTTTTGATGTAAACAGATAATTTGCCAGAAACTTGGAGTTACCATTTACTATGGTGTAAATGGATCGCTAAGAGTGGAATACTCCGGGTTAATAGTATTTCCATCTTTGCAAAATTTGACTTGTTTGTCAATGATCTAAATATGCGGGGACGCCTGCGATTTTAGATTTAATGACTTCGTCAATATAATACTTCTTAAGAGATGATCATCGTGAAGATGATAATTCCAGCTTGGTAATGCGCACATATTATAATGCTGGAAGTATGGAACGACCATGAATCTTCGTTTTGGGAAATGACGAAATTCTAGTTAATTTTGAGATATCCTTATAAATCAGGATATTGAGAAATATGAGAAAAGATTGTTGATAAATTCCTCTAAAGTTGCTAAAGTACAGATATGGAATTAAAAGTCTATGGCATATGACACGTGAAGTGTCCATATCGGGTCTTGAGAAAGCAACTGAGGTTGAACCATATTATAGCTATAAGTCTTAGAATTGATTAAGACTTCATGGGTCATTACATAAATAATGTGGTGATAAAAACTATGGTTCAAATGTCTCTTTAAAAGACTATTATTCTCATATGCAAAACGTTCCATTATAAGTTAAATCTGGCATATGACATGAAAAAAATATGCAGTAAATGGATTTGAAAATTCCTTAGTAATATCCTTGACGGATTCACAGTTTCTTGTGAAAAGAAACAGAAAATTGCGACATATATGCATGAAACTTATACAATATAGTTTTCTTTAAAGAAGAATAATATCTTTCTAAATGTGATAACATCTTTCTTGGAGAAAGAGTGTTTTATGGAAGAATGATACTTTTAAAAGGAAAGTATAGTTTTGAAAAGTGATTTTCCTAAAAAGGAAAATACTTACCAGTCAAAATACACTAATTATCTATAAAAGTTGGATGATGACCCATCATGACCCAATGGAATAAAATGAGGATTTTGAATTTAGCAATATAAGCGCATGTGATGGAGTGTGCATCTCTTATAAAGAATAAGAGAATGGCTATATCCTCTAATACCTTGGATGTATTAAATGAATTGGTTTAATTAGTGAGATCCCCTGAAAAGATTGGTTATACTTTGCTCTATGAGTGATACAACCATGTGTTGTAAGTCCTGAAAATCAGGCTATTTTGGTTGGTATTTAATCACTAAGAGAAAGTTATTGGATATCAATATCTTATAGGTTTGATATATTATACTCAGAGAATGTATAAGATTCTTTGGAGTGAATAATGGAGATATTTTTAGGACATGTAGTTCCTAATATTAATGCTATGAGAGCATTAATGCATCGGGCCTGATAAATATGATTAATGTCAATTATTGACAAGATCAAATGCAGTTCTAATATGAGAAATTGAACTGGCAATAAAATCATCTCCATATATCTCCGAAGTATTAAAAGGACTTGTCCTATGTTTATAGGAAAAATCAAGACATAACTATGGAAATGATGCACAGGTTTTGGAAATCTGTGTAATCCGTATAATGTCAAAACTCATATTGGATATATGGTGGTATGGCATGAAGTTATGTAAATCGACCTAACGGTCATTTCCACCAAATGGTATTGCATTATATAAAACACCACATGAATAAACATGGCTAGAATAAATTGTTTGCCATATGTGGAGTCATGTAAAATTTAATTCAATTGGTACTCTGTTATTATCTAGAAAGATAATATATCTTGTATTGTAAAAGTGAAAAGGGTTATAAAAAGGTAATATAATAAGATATATTGCTCTGCACACATTCTGAAAGGATGATGAAGTTATGTGAATTATCTATAAGAGATTTATTCACTAAATTCTTATTTTGAAATAAGATAACTTCATATTGTAGAGTTCAGGAGGAAAAAACTTCGGAACTATAACCCATTGGATGATCTTGGAGATCATATATTGTACTCTTTTTCCTTAATGAGTTTTTCCTTTAAAGTTTTCTCATGGCAAGGTTTTAATGAGGCAATATCGCAATACAAGTATTTATATGCTGTGCAATCTTTCCTCCATCCATTTTGTCCCAATGGGTTTTTGGAGGAGTTTTTAATGAGGCACGTGCATATAAGTTATTTACTAAAGGGGAGTATATGCAATGTACTTTTTTCTCCATCCATTTTTCCCATGAGGTTTTTGAAAGGAGTTTTAACGAGACATGTGCATTACGAAGTTTAGGCTTCAAGGGGAAGTTTCTAAACTCTTATTTATGATCTTGAGGATCATGTATTGCCCTCTTTTCCTTCATAAATTTTCTTAAAAAATTTCTTATATGAAGGTTTTAACTAGACAATATAAATACATTGTTTTTATACAATGTAAAGTTTTCTTCAACCATTTTTCTCATTGGGTTTTTTGATGAGTTTTTAATAAGATGGTATATTAACGAAAAATATACATTGGAAGTATAAATGTATATTAGACAATCTTGTTTTCTCTATCTGTTTTTTCCACAGGGTTTTCGGAAGGAGATTTTTAAAAGACATAGCTATACAAGGAATTTGCCCAAGGGGAGTGTTGTGAAACGACATTTGTGGGCAAATTCATAATTAGTCACTAATGGTGGTTATTAACTAAAGAGTGGTGGCTCCACATATTAGAGAGGTATCTCTTCAAGATATCCATTCATTCTCTATATAAAAGGGCTTTTCCCATTGTAATTATAACTTGATCATTAAATAAAGAATCACTCCCTCTCAATTCTCTCGTCTCTCTCACTGTGTTAATAGACTACAACAGTATGAGTGCATTCACCATGCTGAATATTCAAGCAGATACTGGAATCCAGAACTAGGGGGCATACAAATAGTAGCAAACTGACAATAGACCACGACTGAAAAGAAGCACAAGGCAATATGGCCTGGCTATAACGAGCTTTAGCCTTTAATTATGGTAACTTCTTGACACATTACTTCCCATCATGTTTACTCATAATCATTTGGTTACAAACACTCCTTCAGCATACGATGAGGCTGGCCCACGCCCATCAATCTTTGGATCTAAAACAAAGGGAAAATAGATCAAACAAAAATATTATAACGTAACAAAATAAATTAAAATTTATGTCTCAGAAAAAATCTGCATAGCGCTGCTTTTCAAGTGTTCCAGTGTAAGTAGAGCAAAACCGAGCTGTTGCAGCAGTGACGTCCTTCCCTGGGCCAGCACAATCATGTGGTTGGATGATTGCTAATCGGAGTCTTCATACGAACCCTCATCATCAGAAAGCTCATCAAAAGACCTGATATCTAGCTGGTAACGCAAGATACCACCAATGCCACCGAAGCCTCTACAAAACTGTGATCCCTCTTGTGATTTGTTAGTGACAAACTCAAGACAGCAACCAAACTTCTTATACTCGTTCGCAAACCATTCCAAAAGAGACAGTTTTTCCTGAACTTCCGACTCAGCATTAGTTGCTGGATCACGAAAATGGCTCTGATCGGTCTCCTGCTCTTTCTTCAGATGTTTCATAACAGTTTCCCCGGAGACATTGTTCTTAAGAACATATCTGTTTACATCTAGATTCTCCCACACTATCAGAGTCTCAACAGCTCCCATTTCATGAGCCTTAAGAGTGTCGTCAACACCAAAGACATATTTCCCAGTATCTTGACTTATCTCTACAAAATACTTGCCAATTAGCTTCTTCTCCTGTATGAACTTCACATTTGCTAGAATCTCAGCTGACAGTTCAATGGCTTGGTTGAAGCCATTCTCGCCACCATAAGAAACATCAACCACATTAAGTATTTTGGCTTACAGTCGCGGATCAAACATATCAGACTGGCTCAGCTCTGTCTTAAAATCAGCAGAACCAGCAAGAATTAGTCCTGCGACATTAGGCTGACTCGTAGCTGGATTAATGAAAAACTGAGTAGCAAACTCAGCTGTTTTCCTGAAATAGTTATGACGTTTTTCCATCCGAAGCCGAGCAAAACGTAGAGCAGACTGCACTCCTCTACCATGCTTCTTTGGAAGATCAACAGTGAACTTATGAAGCACTTCACGGGTATTGCCACTTATTGTGCCAAAAAGAGTACCATTACCATTCATAACAATGAACCCAAACTTGCCATCAGATTCCAAGAGCTCATTTAAAGCCTCAGTGTGGAACTTGTTGTCACAAAGGTATAGTGACACATTTATAGGCTTGAAGGGCTCAAAATCAATAGTAACTTTCTTTTCCTTTCCATCTTCAGTAACAATGGTTCCAGTGTAGAGAACCAATCCATTGGGAGGAACTTTGTTGTAGAGTTTTAGCCTCTGCTGAGCTGAGGTGATGGCAGCCAAAACAGATTGACGATTAACTCTGCTCTTTATGTTTGAGGCAGTGCCATATTCATCACCTAACTCTTAGCCACTCGAGCAATCTGGTCACGAGGAGGCATGATAAGAGAGATCATGCTCGTGCCATTACCTCTAGCTGACTCCAGTGACTTGATTAGCTACTTAATCTTCCAGATCTCAATGTTCCTATCAGTTTCATGGTTGTCAGATATCTTGACAGAGCCTGGATGACTAGTTCACCTGTATGCCAAACATGCACCAACAAAAATGAGGGACTTGGAGAAAAACACTATGGGCAAGTTTCACTTTTAAAGGGAAAAATGCAAAAAGAAAAAAAAAGATATAGAGGTGCTGCACACAATTGGTTTTCTTATCATCACAAATTGCATTTCTGGTATCCCAATTGGACCAACATTAAGGTCCAAATAACAATGTTAAATAAGAAACAGTACTCATGAGCATTTGCTATCAAAATAACTAATTTGTTGAAACCAACATACTTTAATGAGAACACAGAATGAAAGGGCAAGCAAAGAAACAAAAAGTCCTCAACATATCTTTGTAGAACAAAGCATACCAATTCCAACAATAAAATGAACATGTGCAACATTTGTGCAGCATCAACAATGAAAACATTACAGTGCTCATCAAGCATAGTTGCTATTTTATTCTGAGTGTTAATAGTGAATAAAATGATTATGTGCAACATTTCTGCACAATCGACCGACAAACCATCACAATAATCCATTAATCATCAACCACAGCTGCTATTTTCTCTGAGTAGTTATAGTGAACTACACTAGGCCAAGAAAAAATTAGGAACAGTATAACATCAAGGTTTTCAAGTCAGAAAATTAAGTCGAGTCACCTATGCATCAACTAGCCGACTAGATCGGCTAGACTGACGACTAGCTTCGGGTAGCTGGTCAGCGTATGGCCAAGCAACAAAGGGATTGAAGGAGAGAAAAAGAGAAGGGAAGAGGAGAAAAGGAGGAAGAAGGACCACTGTGGACTCACGATTCTTGCCACAGCATGCAAAACCACTTCAGATCACCTGCTGCTGCTTCTATTGCATCGCCACCTCCTGCTGCTACACAGCGATTGTTGCTGCCTCCTGCTGATGCGCTGCTTGTGGTCTACGACAAGCCAGCGGCTGCTAGGGTTACATGTCATCTTTAAACAGGAGCCCTAGGAGCTGCTGGGCCAAAATATTTCCATGGGCTGGCTGGGCTTTCAGTGAACTCACTTAACCTTCCTACCTCCACGCCGCTGCTCTCCCTTCCTCTTCCTCTTCCTCTTGTCACCATATCCAGTGCCGCTGCTCCTCTCTCCCTTTCCCATCCTCTCACCCAACCGCTTTCTCACTGCCTCCAGCGCCCACTAATTATGGACGGTTAATCGTTATTATACGACATTTAACTAACCAGCTTAACTGACTGGTCGGACGACTAGGAAGTCCAGTCAAGTGAAGGCATCCAGTCGAAAACCAGAAACCGACCGAGCGGCTAATCATCGATTAGCCCACGACTTATAATATCCTTGTACAACACACATGTGAATAGACATTTTTATTTGTAGATATTTCAAATGATTTTGCAGCAAACATTGAAGCATATACAGAAAAGAATATCAATAGTGTGCCGCAGGCATCAAATAAGAAAAATTCCTTTTGATTTGGGCAAAACAAAAAATTAGTTTATGAGCAAGATAGACACATCAAGATAACTGACAAACATACATATCCATGTTAAGTTCATATCCAAAAACTCATGCGGTAAAACTACACTACCAAGCTAGAATTTACAGGAATGAAACAAATAGAGAGAAGTCCTAGGATTAGCGAGCAACATTGACTTCACAAATCACAAAACCATCAAATATAAAATACAAACAGTCAACAAATTAAAAAGCAGCGAACCTGTGCCTGTCAACTATCAAAATAGAAAAAAAAACTCAAAAGAATTAAGGCCAACATTTAAGATCAAATAGTTTAGAATTTTAATCCATAGTACTGCTAAAAAAATAGCATAGCCATGCTTCAAGAAATTCCACTTCCGTTAGCCTACTGACCAGTTTCATCTATATAAACTACTTAAAAAGAACTTAGGCTAGCTCCTCATAGAAGATTCTTTTAGCTGATAGGATAGGATACTGTATTCACCGAGTGGATAACTGGCTTTGACAAACCTTATAATTCATGTCATACTAGCACATACGCTGATACACCCTCAACTTTTAATCAAGCATGGTACAGCTATTGCCATTCCTAATTATGAAGTTTTTAAACATTTTAATAACCGTAAAGAGGTTCATAAATAACTAGCAAGTGAATTATCAGTATTTCCCACAGCAAATGGCATGACCATTTGTATTGGTTTAGCGAAACTAAACTAAGACGGCACAAAAAAGGGTAGTCTGAGCTATAAAACATCAAATGAAATTAAATGCATCAAACTCGATGAACTCTAATTGCTCGTCGGCGGTGCCTACAGGCCGTTGAATCGCAGAAAGGTGGGAGTGGATGGTGGCGATCGAGCGACGATAGGGCGGACGGCCAAGATATCTTCTAAAGGCCGTCTCCAAGAAAGGCCCAAAATTCGGGTCATGTGGCTGACAAAATAGATCGACACATATAATCTTTTTTTTAATTCCATATCAATATATTTTGTTTTTATTTTTTGTATCGACTTTTTCTATATTGTTAGAGTTGATATAAACTACAGATGACCAATGAGCGAACTGGATCGGCTCTGTATGGGCCTAAATGGCACAGTTCGCTATACGAATTGGGCTTAATAGGCTAATGGGGTGGGGTCTTTGCCACACATGGTTAGTACATTGAAACAAACCGACCCACATCGATCTGGTTACAAACAAACTGTTCCATTTTAGTGAAAAATATACTCATTATATTCTAAAGTAGTAGTCATTTTAGAGAGCAATGCGATATCGAGAATCATTAATTACCACCTTCAAATAAAAGCAACAGAGTTGTTTGACTAGGTGGTAGGAGCCTGTCCCTGAATCCAAGAGGTGCACCGTGCACGGTTTGATTCTTGGCTTTCTCAGATGGCGCACTTGTTCCATTTTTAATACTTGGCGCTAGGTTTTGAGTTGTTGTTTAATTCTACCACCAGCTCTTTGGAAATATCGTAAAAGACTCTAAACAACATTAATTGAAGGGCAAAACTTTGATTCTTTCAGCATTTTTTGGAGACTCTTTTCGGCATTTTATGACTTTGTAATAAGTGTTTGTATTGGCCATATGCATCCCTAGTTGATGCAGAGGTTGGAATTTCTCTTCCATTATCTGAAAAAAGGGGCAAAACGTCTACTTTTGGAGCACATAAAAAAAACCCTCCACCAAACAATATTTCAATATAGAGGGAATATATAAATAATTTAAGTTAATTATATTTAATAGACATGGGTTGTAAAACAAAGGAATAAGTTATAGATAATAAGGAAATAGATATATAAATATATATTTTTTAGATTTAAACATGTATTCTACAATGACGAAACAAACAAGGGAGAAACGAACAGAGCCGTCCCATTACTATACGAATTGAACCAGGCCATCGCATGGAGTCGAGGTCTCAGCCCAAGTTTGGTTCAGTGGAACATACCAGGCTGACCCCGTTGAGTGAACAGTATGGGACGACCTGGTTGGTGCTATTTAATTTGTCCCATTTAGCCACCTCAAATATAGACCAATTCTTTTAATCCAACATTAACTTTTTCTAATATTTTTATTTTAACTTTATTTTTTTATTATTGTTGTAGCTCATTCTTTTAATCAAACACATACTATTATCCTCTTTTTAAATTTTAAATATTTTCCTTTTAATCTAAACTGTTATAATTTGACCCCTATTATTGAAGTTGTAGAACTTTTCTTTTTCCTTGATTTGCATGAAAGAGAGGGAAAAACAAAGAGGGGTGTGAAGAGGGCAGGCGGGGGGGGCATTTCACAGTGATTAGAAATCAAATTCAAGATTTGAAGTTCTGAACAGTTGAGCTTGATCTAGGATTTTAGTTTGGAAAAGAAATGGTAATGCCAATTTGGTGTAGTAAAGTCAAATGCTTAAACGAGCATTTTCCACAAAATATCAAACCATTGATTGGCATAATAAATAAATTGGCAAATAAATATCTATTTATGCATTTATTTTGGTTAAAGAAAATATGGCCGAGCAAGAATTTTTTTACTTTGGTTTTAAACTATTTTCTATAGTAAAATGTGTCCCAAAAATATAATATTACCCCATGAATGCTACCGATGGAGTAGAGAAGGAAAACAACGAAGAAGAGAAGGAAAGGTGGTGACTCGAGAGGGCAACAGTCTTTTGGGTCGAAGCAACCAAGGTGACTGCAGGCTGCAGCGAGCAAAATCTTTTCATAAAAAAGGGGCCAGTTTTGTGCCAAAAATAGGGTAGCCATAGACAGTGGCAGTTGTGATAATTTGTAAAGCCGTAATTGGTTTGGATTTTTTTTTTCCTTCTCAAAGTCGTTTTCTGATTTTCTCCAATCTAAAAAATTTATAATCGAACGTCGACTTCTGATAACTTAGGACCAACAATGAAAACGAAGCTGTTGGAACTTGATATTCTATCAACCGTGCCCTGTTTCTTTGTCTAAATGGAGCAGCTTCGATATCATCTACCAGACTCGTGACTGCCAGGATCAGCACACTGCTAGCGAAGTTTACCAAACATACGTTGCAGTGACTGCCGTACCGCTAGCACACTGTCTGCTTGCTTCTCCATCATATATATGTTCCTATGTTCAGAGTTTTCAGTCGGCAAACTGAATACAATCGTTGTCGAACTTGCCGTTTTGTCAGCAAGAAAAAAAAAAGGTTTAATTAACACGGAATTGGGTTGTGATGGATCAAGTACCTGGTTTCGAGTGAATCGTCTTGACCGGCCATTTTCGTCCCTCAGTTTCGTTCGTTTTCACCACTGCTGACTCCATGACCAAATCATCGAATCATATGCGTTCGAGCTAGTAGCGAGCATCGAACATTCATAGCAGATACAAATTGCCAATGCAGTGTTTGAATGTTTGATCATGATTCAAGAACCATAGCAGCATTCACAAGCCAGAAATGTTCAATGGCCTCCTAGTGAATCTTTTTTTTTTAGCTAAAAGGTAGGAACCCTCCCAATTCATTAAACAAGAGTGAAACGCTGTACACATATACAAGGAGGAGAAGAGAGAAGGGGGGAGACTAGGGGAAGAGGGCCGAAACCAACTAAGAGGGATTTACAAGAGAGGGTCAACTAAACCAAAGAGCCCCCAAGGAGGCCGCAATCCAGGCGGCGATACCATCTTCGATACAGGTGACGACTTGACAGGCCGGGAGGCATTGGCCTTGGAAAATCCTCCTGTTCCGCTCGTTCCAAATGTCCCAAATCGAGAGAATGATGAGGCCGTTTAGGGACGGGAAACGGCCTTAGGGAATCCGCCTTGTCGGAGGAGCCACCAATCACATAAGCTGGTGGGGTCGGCAAGAGGGGGGTCAAGGGGCAGCAAGGCCTGCCAAACGGTGGAAGAGAAAATGTAAAACCTACACAGGTGATCAATTGTTTCAAGAGGCCCATTGCAAAGGCAGCATGCCTGATGATGGGGCCAGCCCTTTATGGTAAGGAGTTCGACTGTGTTGATGCGACGGTGACTCACTGTCCAGACGAAGAACTTGCACTTGTTTGGATCCTGGGCTGACCAGATAGCTCTAGCGAGAGGTTGAGCCACACTGCCAGAGAATTGGAGGGCGTAGGCCGACTTGGTAGAGTAGTGCCCAGAGGGTGAATGTCTCCGGAGGATGTCGTCCGAAGCATCAGAAAGGGTAACCTGACGAACCTTGCTTCAGAGGAGGAGACACCCCGAGAAGAGGGTCGCCGAGGAGATGGGATCGCAAAGACAAAACCAAAGGTGGTTTGGGAGGAGATGGGCCACGGAGCTGCTGCGGCGCTTGGCTTGAATCTTCAAACTGCCAATTCGAGGTTTTGCTGGCCGTTTGAAAAAAAAAATGTTTACAGGGGACAGGTAGTGGCTCGGCAGTGATTTTCGTCGATAATCGCTTGAGAAATCAGTGAAAACCATATAAAGTTTCGTTTTTTTTTTCTTCCTCAATATATGGCTAAACATATCGGTTTGTGATTAAAAATAATCGATCTGTTTCAACCGAAAAATAACCGATTTTCGACGTAACTTGAGTTACTAGCGGTACCGCGTGTCAATTTAGTGACGCGCGAAGGACCGAAGAGAGCACGCGTAATACTTCTTTTATGCTCTACCTTTAACACATCGATTAGTGGTATTATTATAGTACCACCTTTTCGGTAACCCCTTTCCAAATGATGCAGACCATGAACCACTTTTTCTCGCTTTCCTAGTGGTTGCCTTGGACGTTCTCCTGCTCTTCCAAGTTCCAACAAGGGGCAATCTTTGCACAATCTATCCTACCGGCCATGTGAAAAAACAAGTAGAGGCAGGTCTTCAGACGACTCGTCTGATTCACACAGCGACTCGACGAGTAGATTTTTACACGGGAAAAAAGGGCTGATGAATGCCGCGGATTGTGAGACATGGGATTTTCTGGATCAGCTTGGTCTTATCTTAGCAATCCGAAATTGGAGCACATGGTCTAGGCATGTAGTGCATTGCTCGTCTAAAAGCATATTCGCGGCTGTTTGGTTGCCTTCTCTCACGGATCTGGCCTGTTCTGACTTAATCAGGTTGGTGGGATACAGTATGTGCAGATACAGAGACGGTGTTAAGTTGTGTGTTTAGTAGGAAAATATTTTTAAATTTAAATATTTTGAAATTATATAGCGAGTGTGGTCAAGTTTTTTTGAAATTATATAGCGAGTGTGTTTAGTAGGAAAATGTTAGTAACCTTGTCGACGGTTGGGATATCGACCCAAGTCAACCAAGGTTCTTGAAGATTGAGATAGGAGACACGCCGAACAACCACTTAACAAAGAACGAGCAGAGATGGGTTTTATCCTGGTTCAGCCTCTCGGAGAGATAATAGCCCTACGTCCAAATTTCTTTATATCAAAGAGAATTATAGTGGAACTCGGCGAGATCAGCAGTCTCGACGAGTAGTATGCGAAAATCTATCTCTAAGGATCAAGGTCCTCTAAACGTCGAGGGGCCCTGTTTATATAGTATGAAACAAACCAACCTACCGAGGAATATCGGTAGGGCTAACTACGAGATCGTGAACGAACTCAAGACATGCCAAATATAACCTACGGTAGATAAGGTAAGCTCTAATCTTGGGGATCACGACTCCTAATCCAATCCGGAAACCACGTCCGGTCTTCTCGTGGCAGTGCAGAACTCGCTCGAGACGGACTCAACAGAAGCCTTGGCCATTACGCACCGTGCACCAGAAGCTGTTTTAAGAAGACGATATGGGCGGATGGAACCTTCCAGGAGCCGGGCCCCGTAGGTCGTTCGATTGAGCCGTCAGGGAGTGGGCCATGGCAATGGGCCGTAATCTAATCCCCGACAAACCTATTTTTGAAATCTATTTGGTAATCAAAGATGTTAATAAAAAGGTATAAAAAAAAAAAGAAAAACTTACCTGCCCACGTAGCTAGCGCATGCATGGTGGCTGTGTGTCCCTTGCGCAAAACAAGAGGCTGCATCAAGAGAAATGTCCATTTTCTGTGTTTCCCCTCATCCTAGTTGCTATAGTGATTTTGCATCAAGAGAGCCTGACTGCAACAGTGCACTCGGGGCAACCAAACAAACGAAGCCTACATCAACTGGCACTGGTTGAGACAAAACAAGTCAACAAACAGGACCAACAATAAGTTCTAAAAAATAAGTCCTATATTCGATTAAGGGAAAATTAATTATAAGCCACTCCAAAGAGTGACAATTGAGGATTTAACACTCTAAAGATGGTTATTGAGGATTTGCCACTCCAACAAATTACTTCTTAATAATATGCCACATTGCCACTCTCATCCTTTTATCTTTTAAAACACATTTTTACATTTAACTAATTCCTTCCCATCACATGAAAAGACTAAACTGCCCCTCCCATTCACATGTACACCGGCGAGCTCGACAACGGCGACGACGAAGTTGCGCCCACCATCCACAAGCTATGGCAACCATCCCCGCTGCCGCTCTGTCCATGCGTCGCTGCCTCTTAGCCGCCCCTATCTCACCGTAGCCGACGTCAACAGCGAGCTCGACACCAGCAGCGACGACAGAGGTATTGCACCACTGCCACCACCGCTGCCTTTGAGTCGCCGTTGTTGTAGGCCTGACACAATGCTTAGGGAAAGGATTTGGGATGGCTACCACAACTCGTGGATGGTGGGCGCATCTCCATTGTCGTCAGCGGCGTTGAGCTCGCCGGTGTACATGTGAAATGAAGGGGTACTTTAGTCTTTTCATATGATGGGAAGGAATTAGCTGAATGTAAATTATGTTTTAAAAAGCTAAAAGGATGGGAGTGACATATTATTAATAAGTAATTTATTGGAGTGGTAAATTCTCAATAACCATCCATCTCCTCAAATGTCATTCTCGGGGACTCCCTAAGGCTGTTTTGGTCTTCAAATACACGTGGCTCTAATAATAAGCCCTCAAACTTGAACCATATATTTAACACATACTCACTCCGTTACAAAATAATAGTCGTTTTAAATTTGTTTTAAATCAAACTTTTAAAACTTTATTTATAAAGAACTTTTAATCTATTTAGGTTGAGAACATAAAAATCATATTGATAGATTCATTTTTGAAAAGAACTTTCATAATATTATAATTTTAATGCATTATATTTTTAAAAGTTTTTATGGTAAAAAATTGTACTCTGGAGACCGTGTCAATGTCCGAAATGACTACTATTTCACAACGGAGGGAGTATATATTTGGGATCTAGAAGGAGAGTAGTAGGGAAGCATATCTTCTGTCGTAAAGCAAAAGGACACGCTCACTTACGTTAAGAACTTTTAATCTATTTTGGTTGAGAACATAAAAATCATATTGATATATTCATTTTTGAAAAGAACTTTCATAATATTATAATTTTAATGTATTATTATTTTAAAAGTTTTTTATGGTAAAAAACTATACTCTGGAAACCGTATCAATGTACAAAATGACTACTATTTCACAACGGAGGGAGTATATATCTGGGATCTAGAAGGAGAGAAGTAGGGAAGCATATCTTCTGTCGTAAGGCAAAAGGATACGCTCACTGACGTGTGGGCATATAGATGTGGGGCCCACATGTTAGTGGCAGTAATTTCCATCTGCAGTACGAGAGAGGATTTGCATCTCCTATATAGGTCAGAGCCCTATCCTATTTTAAGACTTTTTCCATGATAAGAGCATCTCTAAGAGTAATAGTAAAAATGGAGCCATATATTGTATTATAGGTACTCCGTAAAATGTCTTAGGGCCTCAAAAAATATATCAACTCCAACAATCAGCCATAAAACATATATATCCATTTAATTAAACCAACATGTCCATTTATTGTTTCTAAAACATAGTAAAACCAAATATAGGATTTGACATGTTTTGCAACTTCTCTTAGAGCCCAAACTTTTTTGAGGCTTTTTGTTGAGATAGGATCCATTGTTAGAGTTGATTAAAAAAAATCACAAAATATAGAGATAGCGATCCATAAAAAGGCTTCTCTTGGAGATGCTCTAACACCGCTTGTTAGTGGTTTTTTCTTAATAAAATCCCTAAATTAAAATATGGGAACCCATATAAGACCATGTTTGGAGATGCTGTAACAAAAAAAAAAAGGACGAGTGCATGCTCGATTGTCCTGACTAAAGATAGGGATCGGATTGGCACATATGGCTTGATTTATGGCAAGTGAACGGGACGATAAAAACTGGCCGGTATTTAGGGCCAAGCTAGGTCTTGAATCTTGTGATATATAACCTTGCTCAATCCCTAGGTTGGTCTTGAAACGGCTAATTGCATCACATTCACAAACAGTGATTATCTTTAACAACCCTATTCCTGGCCGTATCAGCGATGACCAGTCCAGAAACATCCAAGCTCGTCGACCACTGCAAAGATGCTCATGAGACATGGCCATTGGTCAAACGCTCTCTGGTCTGCCGATGCAACACCGCCTCCGGGTGCGTCCACTGCCTTCGTTTTCGCACCCAACTCACGCGAAATCATAATCAGGCGGAGCGCGAACGGCGAACCTCACTCGCGACCGGCCACGGCGTCCACCCGCCACCCGCTGCTTCCCAACCGAAGCCCCCGCGTCCGCCGCGGCTAGGCAAAGCAAAACCGAAGCGCCTACGCGTCGTGCGCGCGTGCCGCCCTCACGTGCGGCACCCGTGCACGCGCGGGATCGCACGTGTCGCGCGCCGGACTCCGTGATGGATGGTGCTTTGCGGTGGCCGTCGGATCGGATCCGACGGCGGCGGTGGGCGCGCCTGCGCTCAAAGAGGATTAGCGAAGGTGGGGTCATTAATTAAGCGCGGTTGATTAACCAAACCCGGTGAGTACTGGTAGTACTAGTAGTCTAGTACCCGTCGCCCCCAGCCCCCTCCTTATTTCATTCGCTCGTCGCCTCGTGTCGCCTCCCGCTCCAAACGCAAGGCACCGAATTCCATTCCCCACTCGCACCTCGCTCTCTCGCGCGCGCGCGGTATTTGCTGATTTGCTTGGTCGAGGAGGGCGGGATGGAGTCGGACACGTCCACCTCGCCGCGGCGGCGGAGCAGCAGCTGCTACAGCGATAGCGGCGACTCGTCGTGCTCGGAGCCGTTCAGCGAGTGCGGGAGCGACGACCTGTCGTTCACGCCCGCCGCCGCCGCCGGCATCCACCGGCTGCTGCTGTCCTGTGCGGCGGAGGCGTCAGACGACACGATCTCGGCGCTCGTGGCGGAGCTGGAGTCGCCGGCGTCGGTGGACTCGCTCCGGCGCGCGGCGATGGAGCTCCGGCTGCTGGCGAAGCACAACCCGGAGAACCGGGTCCGGATCGCGGCGGCCGGGGCGGTGCGGCCACTCGTGGCGCTGCTGTCGCATGCGGACCCGCTGCTGCAGGAGCATGGGGTCACGGCGCTGCTCAACCTGTCGATCTGCGACGAGAACAAGGCGATCATCGTGGAGGCCGGCGCGATCCGGCCGCTCGTGCACGCGCTCAAGTCGGCCGCGTCGCCGGCGGCGCGGGAGAACGCCGCGTGCGCACTGCTCCGCCTCTCCCAGCTCGACGGAGCCGCCGCCGCGGCCATCGGCCGCGCCGGCGCTGTCCCACTCCTAGTTACCCTCCTCGAGGCCGGCGGCGCGCGCGGGAAGAAGGACGCCGCCACGGCCCTCTACGCGCTCTGCAGCGGCGCGCGCGAAAACCGCCTCCGCGCCGTCCAGGCCGGCGCCGTGCGCCCCCTCCTCGACCTCATGGCCGACCCCGAGTCCGGCATGGTGGACAAGGCCGCCTACGTCCTCCACTCCCTCGTATCCTCCTCCGACGGCCGCTCCGCCGCCGTCGACGAGGGCGGCGTCCCCGTCCTCGTCGAGATGGTCGAGGTCGGCACCCCGCGGCAGAAGGAGATCGCCACGCTCTCCCTTCTCCAGATCTGCGAGGACAACGCCGTCTACCGCACCATGGTCGCCCGCGAGGGCGCCATCCCTCCCCTCGTCGCCCTCTCCCAGTCCTCCTCCGCCCGCCCCAAGCTCAAATCCAAGGTACCAATCACATTCCCTCCCCCAAAACACACAATCTCTACAATCTTTCTCCCATTGCAATCACCAACGACACAAATCCTAATCGTAAATTCGTAACCCGTTTGGGATTCTGCAGGCGGAGACCCTGATCGAGATGCTGCGGCAGCCGCGGAGCGCGAGCCTACGCGCAAGGCCAACGGCGGTCGTCGCGGCGGAGTGAAAAAGCAGCGTGCTTTTCACCCCTCTTCCGGCCGGTCCTCGCCGGCGGCGGCCGGCCGGTCGGCGTGTAAATACCAAGCAGCGTGTTTGCGTCCGCGAGCGAGTGTACATTTCCCCTCACCTCAAGCGAGATGACCATGGCGCCGATGAAAAGTCTCCCTGTAAAATTCCTCCCCAATTTCATCTCTTTTTTTTTTTATCTTTTCTTTCTTCGCTACCAGTCTACCACCCCCGGCTGGTTTCCTCAAGCGAGGAAGGGGGTGAGAAAACGCCACGAAATCCGTGCGCGCGCGTGTGGAGTGGAGTGAAACGGTGAATTTGTGCTGCGTGGCTCGATCGAGCGAGCCAGTCTTATGTGTGATGATACGTCAAGAATCAACTTGGTTTCCTGTGGATACGAAAAGAAGGGGAAAAAACCAGGTCTCTAAACAATTCGCAACTGGATATATACCACTGCATCCGTTCCGTTTCTGACGTTCCTACGAGTGGCTGCGGCCGGCCGGCGTCAGCTTGCTCCGGCACCGTGGCAGGGACGGCGAACCCGTTCCCCGTTGGCCGCGACCGCGAGCGACCTGGTGAATTACCGGCAACCTTTTACCTGTTCAAAGTTCAAAACCGAATGAGATGGCTCGAATTCTTTTCCCAGCGTGTGGTTGTCTGCGTCACCTTGTGATCTCGACACCTACGCCTAGCTACTCACCTCGCTCTCCCCGTCGTCTCCGGTGCCACCAAAAGGCCGGGTTCTCCTGCCGCCGCTCGTGTTCCAGAAGAGGCAGGAGGCTCGATCGCTCGGTCACTGCGCCTGAAAACGACGCTGTCCTCTCGCTGAATCTAGCCGCTGCTGGTAGTTTTCAAGCTCCCCGGAGCTCTCGTTTTCCCAGACATGGAGCGCACGCCCGACACCTTGCTCTCACGGTCCCACTCCTTTCATAGCATTTTTTTTAATAAGAACCTCAGGTAATACATTACTAAATAGGAGTGACGGTTAAATCGCCAGCCACCCAAAGTATTATAAAGATAGGGGTCTTACAACCAGATATTTGAGCCCACGTAGGGGTCTCAGACATAGCTCCATCAACAGCACGAACAGGATGCCGAAGCCACCACACTAAACCTCCAACTCTGAAGAACTGTTGAAGATGAATCTTGTCGAGGTTATCGTCCGAGCCGCTTCCAAGAGCCTTGCCCCGCCAACTTGGCACAGGGTAGAAGAACGGTGGCCAAGTAAAAGAAATAAACCATTGGGGCGCCAAAGAGGAAGACGGATCGCCAACGTTAAGCAGGTATTCATCCGCACCACTCTCAAATTTGGGGGAGACACATACAACGTAGCGGTGAGGGCACAGGAGCCCTCCCCCCACACCACCACCACCAGGGAATCCGCCACCGAGAAGCCCACGGGGCCAAACGGAGGGGAAAACCAACTCTGGCATCTACCATCAACCGCCGGCAACGCCGCCGACCGAGAGGAACCTGCGGGAGACCAAAAGGCTACGAGAAACAGGCACCCTAACCAGATCCAAGCAACAGGACACGACCCTACGAACCCTAACCCTAAAATACTAGAACTCATCCTCAGGCCACCGGCCACCGCCAACACTTCCACTACCGGGGACCGCAACCCTCCGTCGACGAGGGCAAGGCGAGGCCTAGATCTGGACGCAGGGGGAGGGGGGACGGCCGAGAGGGGATAGAGGAGGAGTACCTAGAGGGAGGAGAGAGCGGGAGGGAGGAGGAAAGCTGGGGTCCCCTCCCTCCCGTCTCTGGCGAGGTCGCCGGAGAGGAGGAGAGAGGGGCTCGGCAGCGAGGCGGCACTTTTAGTTGCCCAGGCACCCGCGAGGCGCGAGAGAGAGAGAGAGAGAGGAACCCACGAGATGACACGCCTTTCATAGCATTGGGATCATCTAGTTTCATGCATTTTAGATTGGCACTGGCCTATCTATATATTAGTGACGATGGCACGATGCAATCGTCTACAGATGATCTATAATTACTGATATGTGAAACCAACGCAATCATGCTCACTAACGCCTTATTCTTTTCACCTTAAAACAAGTTAAGATTTTTAATCTAAAAATATTGTGACTTCGAGAGCCCTTGTAAAGCTTAAAAAAGTATTTCAAAAAATCTAAGAAGTAGCATTTAAAATCTCATAAAAAATGATTACAGAGCTTCACATTATTTGTCTTGTACAAAAATTATAAATTTTCATTATTTTTAATTTTAATTTAAGCTGAAAAGAACAAGACCTAAAACATGGATCTATCCACTTAGAGCATCTCCAAAGGTGAAGTTAATCGTTAGCCATAAAAATTAAAAATATCATACATAAATAGCAAATAGACAATCTATTCAATGAACTCATCCATGCCCATCCCCCTCCACGAAACCACTGGTAGGGGTGGGCATTCGGTTATATCGGTTTTTCGGTTTTTGAAAAGTTCGGTTAGCGAAAAATGAAAACCGAAATCACCTCTAAAATTCTATTAACCGAACCAAATTAACCGAATTATTTCGGTTCGGTTAAGTCGGTTTTCGGTTATTAACCGATTATTCACTGAGCAAGGGGCAAGGCGCAACACTCACCGAGCTGCTGGAGACTGCAGGTCTGCAGCCACTCACCGAGGTGGAGTTGCCGCAGCCGTCGATGCCGTGGATCAGCGACCGCCGACGGCGATGGGTTGGATGGCGACCAGCGAGGGGGTGGATGGCGACCGGCGAGGGCGCGAGGCAGCGACGGCGAGGGATGGCTGGATGGGCGTCGCACCGTGCCGCCATGCACTGCCGTGCAGCCATCTAGGCGAGAGGAGACGGCAACGGCTCTAGGAGGGAGGCGGCGGGAGGTGGCGAGTGGCGACGGCGCTACCGCGCTAGGCGGGACGCGAGAGGCGGCGGCGGAATGGACGACGAGGGGGACTGAGTGGAGATGCTAGGGTTGGCTGGTTGCTTCACAGCCAAGTGGGCTGGTGGGCCGTGAGGGGACTAGGGTAGTGGGGGATTGAAATGGGTCGGGCCGCGAGTGAAGACTGATGCATGTAGTGGGCTGGGTCACATGTATTCGGTTATTTGGTTATTTCGGTTTCCAGAAAATGAAAACCGAACCGAACCATATAAACCGAACGGTTCAGAAAAGAAAACCGAATGCTAACCGAAAAACCGAAAATTTCGGTTAATTCGGTTCGGTTTTTCGGTTATCGGTTAATTTTGCCCACCCTTAACCACTGGTGACGACACAACCGAGTAGAGTATAAAAACCTAGTAAAAATAAAGAAACATGCACCTTATTTATGCTAAAATTGTACTTTTTATGTAAGTTGAATTATAGGCCTACAAGAACGTGCAAATTCGGGTGACTGAAGTTAATCTCAATTATCAGTCGACTGATAATTAGCAAATCCAAAATTCTATATAGGCCCATATATAATAGTGTGCATACATTTTGTAATATGCTATAGACCGACTCTTAACTAAGAGTTAGTCAATGCAAATAAAATTTGAGTTATAGTCTTTATAGCCAGCTGAATGACACCATTGAAAATGATGCTCTTATCTAGCCATTTTTTTATGGTTGGCAGCATGTTTTTTTAGATAATGAAAATAGTTTTGGCCTCTGCATCAAAGATGGACACAACTAAATTGTCTTACAATATTTATGTTATTAAAACGAAAGGCTAGACTAGTAGGAAAAAATATCCAAAATCAATTCGGGCAATTTCTCTTATTTGTTCTCTACCCAAAGTTGTTGAAAACTCCATGACCACTATCTCCAACGTTTGGCACGCCTCTTAGATGATTGCGTTGTCACTCTTTTTATAGCGACACCCAATGCCTTACCAATGGGCTCCCCAAATAATACCATGTGAAATAAAAATATTATTTTTGTCATCAATAACAATAACATTTTGACGCACTCATATAGGCGGGTGTGTTTGGTTCGTATCCCTGGATAGCCATGCCAATTCAATGGTCATGCCAATCCAGGGCATGCCAATGTTTTGTTAAAAATTAAGGTGTTTGGATTGTAGCCAAATAAAAATGAACAATGAAAAATAAAAAAAAATTAAAAACAAAAAAAGTATTCAAAATGGGTTGTTTATGATTTTAGATGAATTATAAAATTTCTTTCATACAATTTGGACACCGTGTGGATTTTACATAAAATTGTGAAGCTTTGAAATGAATTGGTACACTTTTAGACAGTTGGCAACGCATGTGGGCAGCCAATTAGAAGGCCATGCAAGTGGGCCCTCATTTTTCCTAGCGTCGCAGCCGTGCGAAAGCATTGGCGGACGATTTCTTCGTCAGCGCCAACAAGCTCACCCACGCACGCCAAAATTTTTCATTGGCTTGCCAATAGTTTTTTTTTAAGGAAGGACTAGAGAACTGCCGATTTATATTAAAGAGAGGGTAAAATTGCAAAATGCTGGAGGTGAGTTTAACGCACCCCTCCGCGGCGGAACTAAGTTAAAATTAACCAACTAATTACAAGACGGGCCTCTACCGCCACCCAAAGCCGAAGGTCATCTAAGAGACTTAGGAGAAGAACCATAGCAGGGCGCTTAGACCGCTGGAATGTTCTGTTGCTGGAGGCTCGCCAATAGTTGGCAACAAATCAAATGACCACCAATTTCAAAGGCACACCAAAATTTTGGCATGGTGAAAATTAAGGTAGCAAACCAAACACATCCATAGAACAAAACAAAGTTGCCGTGTCAATTAGAATTATTATGGAGACCAAAACCAGAAAACCATCTCCTCTCGTATGAATGATCTCGTTATGAGGACAGAAATAGCATTTCATTGGAAGGCTGGCGGCGTGAGTACTTGTCTGTTTGCGCGTGCTCCGAACTTCCCATACGGGAACGGATACCACGAGCGCATCGCTTGTCGTTTACCTTACCACACGGCGTCATGGATGGATGTACGTGCTTGGCAGGACTCTACGTCTTTTGGGGCTGACGTGACTAGGAGTAAATGACAATTACTCCCTCCGTTCCAAATTATAGTGTACCTCTGATTTATGGATATTCTATTTAACCATTCGTTTTATTCAAAAAATACATGTAAATATTATTGATTTGTTTTATCATTAAACATATTTTAAGCATGACTGATTTGTTTTATCATTAAACATATTTTAAGCATGACTCATAGTTTTGCATGTTTGTACTATTTTTTAAATAAGATGAATGGTCAAAAAGCGTCTTCAAAAGTCAACAGTGAACTATAATTTGGAAGGGGGGAGGGGGGGAGGTACGTAGCTAAGCAAGCTGCCAGATATTTTGTTATTTTGTTTTCATTTTGCTGGTGAGAGTGTGGTTCCTTCTCCAATCGCACGACCTTGTTTGTGCAGGACGCGACTCGGCGGCGGAAGATTTCTCTTTGGAGGGAGAGGTTGGTTGAAATAAGTAAATATTATTTATTTTATCTTGATTTGTTTTATCATTAAACATATTTTAAGCATGACTTATATTTTTGCATGTTTGTACTATTTTTTGAATAAGACGAATGGTCAAAAAGCGACTCCAAAAGTCAACAGTGAACTATAATTTGGAATGGATGGAGTACGTAGCTAAGCAAGCTGTCAGATATTTTGTTATTTTGTTTTCATTTTGCTGGCGAGAGTGTGGTTTCTTCTCCAATCGCATGACCTTGTTTGTGCAGGACGCGGCTCGGCGGCGGAAGATTTCTCTGTGGACGGAGAGGTTGGTTGAACATAGATTTATTTACACCAATAAATAATTGATTTATATATGGTTCATGTTATAAGAGATATAATTTAACTGTAGAAAAATTTATATAGTATTTTCTCACATACCTTTAGTTGTATAAATAACATCTTGTGTATCTTTTGTTCTTTTGAATGAACTTGAAACATTAAGAAATACCATTTAGTTGATTGTGTATCATTTCTATAACATTATACTATATGTAAATTTGGTTATTAACTTGTGTACAAGACGTGGACTAAATTTTTTCTTCATTTCCGGTGGACCGACGAGTCAATACCTAAAAAAATACCAGTGCTGGACTAGCTTGCAGGCGAAACTTGCTGATGCGATCGTGGGGGTATTATTCCCTGAAACAAGCTAATAAATGCATGTCTCGATCACTCCATTGCTTGCTAATGTTAGTGTGCTTAACTACCACTCTAATCTTCAAGCCTCTTTCCAACCATAGCTTTCATGCATGTATCTATGGGTCATTTGTTTCTCATAGGAATTTTTAGCGTATTTAAAAAATATTAAAGATTTTGCGCGGAACATAAGAATTTTAAATATAAAAAACAGCAGAGTCTACAAGCCTATGAGTAATACTACAAGATAGTAATAAAATTACAAGAATGAGCAGAACTAGCCACTAGAAAAACAAAGTCTGTACTCCACATAGGTGGAGCTTCTTTAGGACCGCATGGCGGCATTGACCATGATCTTATGAAAAAAAAAAGGAATCATTGAGTATGCAAGTAGCAATTTATGTAGAATACTACCAAACTAGCGATATGAGATAGCCCGTGCGAGTTTGTGCGGCTACATTTGTGTTCGTATATTGAGTTTATCTCTAACTTATAATTATTTTTAGGGTAGCACTCATAATCTATCTCTAATATATAGATCAGATTTATAGTTTATCTATAATATATTAGATCAGATTTAGTAGTTATCTTTTTTATCTAGATTTGGTGGATATTGATCGGCGTATTAGACAGTGATCGAACGGTGGAGGATTTTTAGCATATGTGATATATTGTGTTGGCTCCGTTTTCCTCTACCTAATGATTTGGTTCGAAATGGTTAGTCCTAAAAATAATCCCCACCAACTATCTCCACCCATATCTAAAACCTGTGTCAAGCTCCTGTCATTGGTTCGAGGATCTCATGCACAAAACCGGAACACCACTAGCTACCGCACTTTTCTTATCAATGGGTTGCATCTCATTTTGTTTATCACTTTATTCCTCACCCATTCAGGTTTATAAAAACCGAAAGAAATTAAGCACTGCGCAGGAGGTGAGCAGCATAAACCCGATCATTATTAATCCCTCCGTTTCAAATTGTAGTTTACTGTTGACTTTTGAAGACACATTTTAACCATTCGTCTTATTCAAAAAATAGTGCAAATATGTAAAAATATAAGCCATACTTAAAATATGTTTAATGGTAAAACAAATCACAACAAAATAAATAATATTTATATTTTTTTAAATAAGATGAATGATCAAATAGAATATAAAAAAATCAACGATGAACCGTACTCCGTAGAACGAAAGGACTGTTTAGTCGCCGCCGCCTCTGACGAGCACCCACACATGCGCTGCCGGCCGGCGCACAAACGGACATGTGGTGGGTGACCACTCGGATCGAACGATTCGAGCCCGAGGCCTCCGCGGCGAGGACGAGGGAGCGAGGGTTCGCCCCCTCGCGGCGCGCCACGCGTTGCGCCACGGCCGCTCGGCTCGGGGTGCGCGCCGCGATGCCGAAAGGCGGGAGACACCTGGGTGTGTGATGATGGCGCGGAAATATTCCCGCCTCCGCCCTCCCGGATTCGCATCATCGCAAGCGTCGCCGTTGGCCAGTGGGGCGCTGCGCTTCTCGGCGCTGTAGCTGAACATGTCGCTCGCTGCTGCGAGAGGCAAATGGCAGATGACAATGCTGGGAGCCGGCGCCCACACGCGCACATGCAGGAGCAGATTGGCATGTCACGGCACGTGACTAGCGGCCTTTTTGCCCCCGTGCGTCTCGCTTCCGAAGGATCTAGAAACGCTCTGGTTCACCCTCGTCGCGCGTGATTCGCACTGCACGGGCATGCGGCCGTTTTTTTACTGGCCTTTGCCTTGGGTGCTCTTTCTTTTTGTCTACATGGCATTAGGCATTTTGAGCACGTTTGGTCTACAAGACTACCACGCTTGGATACAAAGGTTTTGGAGTTCAGCACTTTCAATTTTAAACATGTTTGAAATAGTCGGCATGAATCAATAAGTTGGCTGAGCTGATATCTTGACATGTATTTTGGGTTATTTTTTAATATAAATTTCAAAGCTGATCCGCTTAGTTTATATTATTTTTATAATTTTTTGGAGGTGCTACTCCATCCAATTTGATAATTCCTGTCGTTTTAGACATGATCTCACATACCAAGGAAGTATTAAATATCTCGTAGTAGTAATATGGTCAAATAAATGCTTGTAGCTTAGTGGTTGCTCCCACTTTCCCATGAGTTGCATGTCTAGGTTCGAATTTTGATGCTACACTTTATTTACATGCACACCCAACAAATGGTTCTAGGGCCACGTAAAGTTCGCTTGCAATCAATGCATCCTAAACGACGAAATTTTTCAACTAAACAAAAACGCTCGTGATGAGAATTATCAAACTGGAGGGAGTATATAATAGTAAAAGGTATAGTTCGAAAGGCGAAGTATCTAATATTTTAATTGGTTTAGCATTAATTTAAGTCTAAACTTAGGCTCGGATCTCTACAACTTATCTAATTTATTTGACTTATCTGCTTATCTTTATTTAAAATATGAATAATTTGTTTTTTGTTTGTTTTTTTATCTCAAATGCGTGTCCAAAAACTCTCTAAAACAAGTCAAATAAAGGGGACCCAGCTTTCGAATCCACCTTAGAAAACTCTTGAAATTAAAAGATAAGTCAAATAAAATAAGTCGGGGAGAACAGAACTTTATACTGAAATGATTATATTGCAAGACTTCAAGTTACCACAAAATTAAACAGGGTTGGGTTATTGCGTATTTGTGCATGGTTTGGTTTGCCAGGCCATGTTCGATGCGGATGATTTGGAGATGACAAGGATTTTGTATACGCTTTTCCAGAGCAGACAGCTTTGTGTTTATCTGCATTGACTTGCTACCTGCCCTACTATCATATGAGCATATACTACACCTATGTCCCCCTGTATTATTCCTTCCGCTGCATACATATTAATCTACCCTACGATTGCCTGCTGGCTGCTGATACCACGAGGATACAAGGAGTGGTAGCCGGTACGGACGGAGGCATGTGAGAGGGAGCAGGGGAGCATGGAGTGATCAGCTCATCAGCCCAGGAACCGACGCTAGTCAAGAGTATGGCGGTGCGAAACGGGCATGGGTCCTGGCTCGATCCGTGTGGTTGAAATTAACAGAGTCGCGCCCTACTGGTGGAGAGTGGAGACCCGGCACGTGGCGTGGATCGAGACGCGACCTCGCCACATGCATGCATGCACCACCCGCGCGCGGCTGACCCGACCACTGGGAAGCCGAGGCGCGCGCGCGCGCACTGGACGTGGCGTGCATGGCTGCACTGCAGGCGTGGGAGCGGGTAGCGACGTGCGTGCGTGCGTGTGGTGCTCACGACTAGTGCTGGGAGTTGGGCCGTGCCGTGCCGGTCTGGCCCAGGCCCGTCGTGCCTCGGGCTAGTGCAAAACGGGCCAGCACGGCCTGGTCAGTACTTCGGGCCGGCACGGAGTGCCAAAATCTAGGCCCGGCATGGCCCAAAGCATGGCCGGGCCGGCTTCGGGCTGGGCCGGTCCGAGCACGGCACGAGTAAAATAATAGCAGGCAAAATGATTTTTTAAAAATTCATACGTTGCTCAAATGAAAAAGTTGTTTATACAAAAAAGATGCGTCTCGAAATTAACTACAACTTTCATGTTCAACCCAAATTCATCTGAGCAGCATAAGACCTCGAAAATTGCGAATTACCGAGGACGGTGCCGTCGGCCCGAAAGCAGGCAGCGACAAAAATATTTTTTATAAATTCGTAAATTGCTCAAATGAAAAACTTGTCTACATTAAAAAGATGCGCCTCGCCATTATCTACAACTTTCGTATTGAACAGAAATTGATCTGAGCAATGAAAGACCACGGAAAATATAAAAAACTGACCCGTGCCTCTATTCGGGCCGGGCCGGGCGACACGCTGTGCCTGGTTTCCAGGCCCGGCCCGACACGCCATTTCGGGCCGTGCCGGCCAGGCCCATCAAAATCGTGCCTGGCCGGGCACAGGACCAGCCGAGTGACGGAGCGAGCGAACTGCATCGGCGCGGCGGCATCGACCACCGCACTAGCTGGTGGCCGTGGCACAGGAGAGGAACGGGAGCAACGCAGCGCCACACGGAGCCGCGCGCCAAGATGCAGCGCGAGGCTGCGCCGCGCGCGGTTGGCCACGCCACGGATGCGCGCGCACTGGCCAGCGGCCGGACCCTGTCGCCGTTCTCTCGGCCATGGTTTCAAATTGACAAGTTCTACCGTACACACGGACCAGGGCTCTCTTGGTAAGCTTTTAGAAGAATATATATTCTCTAGCCGCTTGACAAGCTTAAGAAGAGTTATCGGGGAATGATTATTCTCCAAGATTCTCCTACAACTTGCTAAGTTGTTTGGAGAATTATTCTCCTCATAACTTATTGAGCCTTTTGGAGAATCATCCTCCCCGCAACTTGCCAAGCTTTTGGTTTTGGATAAAGAGAGGACGAATCATCCTTGTTGGAGAATAATCTTCTCAAGGAGAATTCAACATAGGGAGAATACATCCTGGGAAGAATTACATAATCTATTAGAGGGATTACATTAACATCGAGCATGGGTATCAATATCATAAAGTATTACAGGTATCGGTACGTCGAGTATAGAGGTATCGTTGATTATTTCGGAGGGATATTGTTGTGTATCCTCATTTTTTTTAAAAGAGGGGCAAGAGAACTGCTGACCTATTTCAATGAATAGCAGGAGAAAATAAAATACAAAACCCGTGCAAACACGGGGTACAACCACAGCACTCCGCTGCAACCCTAGTCAAAGCCAGACACACCTCCGGCCACTGCCGGGAACACCGCCTACAGAGGAGAAAGAAGGAATGCAGCCACACTGCTGCCACCAATGCCAAAGGCCAAAGAGGAGAGAGATACAAGGGGGGAGAAGGAGAAACACCACCAACACTTACACAACGACGAGCGACTCCTGAAACAGTAGACCTAGCGAAAACTGATGCGCAAAACGGCGATCACGACGCCTCCAACAAGGTAGCGACGCAGAGAACCCGTCGCCGTCGCAAAACCGCTAGGGTTTTCACCCAGGGTAGGGAAGGTCCGAAAGGTGATGTCTCCAATGAGGGAACGACACCAAAGGTGGCGCCAACACCAGCCCGAAAGGGCAGGGCTTTTGCCCAAGACCTGTCCTATTAGCGCACAAGGCAGGGTCCGCCGAAGGTCGAAAGCACTAGGAGAACCGAGCCGCCAGCAGAAGACGCAGAGCCGGAGAGCGAGCACGAACGCCGCCACCTGACGCGGAAGAAACCGCCTACGCCACCCGACACCTCGGAGAAAGGGAGGGTCTCGACGGCAGGGACGGGACCAGGCCAAGAGGCAGAGAACGGGGACGCCGCCGAATCAAAGTCGCCAGCCAAAGTCGTCGGAGAGGGGCCACCACACCTGGTGGCCTACGCACGGGAAGTGAAGAAGCCAGACGCCACGCCACCTAGTTGGCACAAGCCGAACCTTGCCACTAACCTGGAAAGAAGCAACCTACGCCACCGAGCACCTCGCAGAGAGGGGAGGGCAAGGAGGCGAGGATGGGACCAGGCTAAAGACAGGGGTCGCTGCTGTCGTGACCCCAGTACTTGTAATGGGAATCCAGCATCACGAGCCGATACTAATCCCAGCTTAGTATCTCGTGATGGACAACACGGTGGAATCATCACAGTGTGTTTAATTAAAGTGAAATAAAGGTAAACCATATCATTTTATTACAAAGAGACGAACTGGCATACCAGTCGATAGTTCAATACAGAGTTTAACACCAAACATAAACATCAGAGTCTTCTAATTAAATAACTATGATGAGTTCCAAGGTGTCGACCGAACACCTTAGCTAATCTTGCGCTTCCTCGTGGGGCCTTCCGGTCCCGGCCGTAATCTGAGTAAAAATATGTCCGCGAGCAATCTAATGAGTACGCGGCTACCCAGCAAGCAGTCCTTAAACATGAATGCAGGGTCAAAGGTAGAGTTAAGGTTGTTTTACCCAAAACCTACTTCTAGTCATATTTTAGTTGAACCACCAAGTTTTATTATTGTGAATGCATGATCATATAACTCCGGTCTCAAGTTCAACAAAAGGTGTATCTCACACCGAGCCAATCCCACCTAATCTAGTCGATTTAGTTATTGAAAATGGTGAATCTCTGACGCAAACCCGCTAAACCGTCCATAACCGTGGACACGGCTACCATGATAGTTTTAACTCTGCAGAGTGTGTACAAATTTCCCCACAAGCCCGTCTCATCCACTAGGAGAAACGGTACAAGACGTTTCAACCTACTCGCCCACCACTTCCCCACCCTCTCTTAAGGTTTCCCACCCATGGGGTGCGCCATAGTAGGCGCCTTCTCACGCCTAGGCACCACCGGGCGTTCCCCATTTAAGCCATTCGGTCTCGAGAACGCACCTACCCCTCGGAGAGAGATTGCGGGGCTCCTCCTAGGGCAGAAGTGATTTAAACGTGAATCCACGACCCTCTGAGCCAGAGTTAGTGGGTTTCAGAGTGTACTAAGCCGGGTCGAAGGCACAAGTGGTCGCACAGTAAGGCTTGGTCGATAATACACAAGCTTGGGTCCTTATTAGAGGAGACCGTCATTCCCACCACATTCCGGAAACATCATGCGGGTCTCCCTAAATCAACTACAACTTTTAGTTGTTTAGGTTTTACCACAAATACCAACGTGAAGCAAAAGCCTCACTAAGCTCATTTTTATAGTGAATCCCAAATGCAATCCTACACATCTAGTCAAGAATAGGCTAGGAAATATTCAACGGGTTCACAAGGTGGCTAAGCATATTAATAGATGATTAACATGTATAGGTACTCACGCCTAATTACATGCATGCAGGTAATTCGGAAAAAAAAATAATCAACAGATAGTTATATTGTAAAACTGGGATGGAATATGAGATTAAGCTTGCCTTCGAAGAATTCCGAGTTTTGCGAATCCTACTGCGGTTCCGGGCAACAATCCGGACAACACTCGCAACCACCGTCTAAACATACAACGACAAACAAACAAACAGCAACATCAATACAGAAAAAATAATTATTTAAATATACAGAAAAATTCTAGAATTTAAATGTGATTTTTAGGCTCCAAAATCATCCAATTTGGAGTTACGGAGCTCCCTAAACAATTCGGGGAAGTTTCGGGCTAAATAGGAAAAATCTAAGAAAATAGAAAACCCAAATAAACACTAAACGGGCCGAACCGACGGAATCGGCCCGCTTCTCCACCGACACGCGGCCCAATGAGGCCAGTCAGCGCATGGCGGCGGTCGACAAAGGGACCAGCGGCGGGCGGCGGCGGTGGCGGCGTGGCGTGGCGGCGCGGCGGTGGCGGGCGGCGGCAGCGGCGATGGCGGACGGCAACAATGGCGCGGCAATGCGGGCAGTGGGCGTGACATGGCGCGACACGTGGTGATGACGTGGTGGCCCACGTGGCTCGTGTGCGGCTACGGGTGACGTGGCACGACACGTGGCATGCCACGTGGCTCTCGCCGACGCGGCAAAGGCGGGCCCACGGTCGCTGATCGCGGCGTAAACCACGCGGTCGCGCGTGTACGCTGCACCACGCGTCGCGCGCGCGGTGGCGGCGGTTCGGCCGCCTCCGGCTAGCGGGTCCGCGGCTTGACCGGACCCGCATGTCGGCGGCGGTGGCCGGATCTCTGGCGGGTGAAACGAGGCGGCGCCGGCATCGATGGCGGGTCCCACGGACGGGTGTCGCGGCGCGAGTGGTGGTCGGCGACGGCGCTGCCGAACGGCGACGAGGATGGGTCCCACGGCGACGCGTGTCGGGGCGGAGTCGCGGGTCGCTGGCGCGTCTCGCCGGACGCGGTTTGCGACCGCAGGACGCGTCGAGCAGCGATTGGGCGCGCGTGTGCGGCGCAAGCGGCGCGCGACGGCTCGACGGCTCGGGCAACGTGGAAGCGCGGCGGCTCGGATCTCCGCGGCGGCTCGAGCGGCGAGGATCGCCGGCGACCGTGGGAGCAGCAAACTACGGCGAGCTCTAGCGGGCGGAAAACAGCACCAAAATGGGCGATCCGCATATGCATTTTGATCGTCTCGACTAGATCTATCTACTGGAACCATCTACAGTACGATCTACCTACAGGAAAGGGAGATTTACCTCGAAAACGCCTCGGGAGGGAGTGTCTTGTGCTGTAGGGTTTAGGAGTGGCGGTGGGGGGGAGGAGGGTCGGTGAGGAGCGATGGGTTAGGGTCTTATAGGGTGTTTGGCGCAGTTGGGGTCAATGGGGCTTCCCTTGTGGGCTTAAAGTGTTAAACCACTCCTTATGGGCCCTTAATCGCACGCACTAATAGCCCATTAGCCCCTAACTTGAAATTAGATCATGCTGCCTGTGCCGCGGCGCTGCCGCCCCGCCCTTTGCCCTTGCCGTGCCAGCCGCCGGCCGCCGCCGCGTCGCCGCCGCCGCCGCCGCCGCCGCCGAGGCCATGCCGCCGCGCCCTATGCCGCCTAAAAGGCTCCACGGCGCAGGATGCCGCCCGCGACCGCGGATCCGCCCCCACCCGGATCCCGCCCTAGCACCGCCGGGGACGCGCCTTTCACCGCCGCTGGCCGAGCCGCCACCGACGGACGGGAGGAAGGAGGGGAGGAGGAGGAGGAGGAGGAGGAGGCCGCCGCCGCCGTGGCTAGGCCGCCCGGCCGGCGGGCGGTCGGCCGAGGCGCCGGCGGAGGTGGGTGGCTGGGAGGTTGTCGCCGCCTGAGTCGCCCACAACAGGACGACGCGGGGGCAAGTTCAAAAATTTTTGCTCGTCGTGTATCATCATGTGTGAGAACCGAGGTGTATCGTTGAGTAAAGGGGGTATGGAGTCGAGGTAATGTCGTATCAAGTGTAAAAATGATTGAAGAAGGCCAAAACAGCATATAATCACGTATCAAAATTTTGACGATGGCATTTTAATAAATTCCATTTAAGGGTGTAAATAGTTAAACGGACCAGTCCACCTCTTGAGAATATATATAAGTAAATTTCTCTCTTTTAAAATGTTTTATGGCTAAGATCCGATCAGGACACCGAAGAATAATACCACGCCATCTGTAGTGTCGACTTGAAGACGCATGGGCTCAATGGGAGTCATGGACTCATGGGGGCGTCGATGATTGACCTAAACGACACGAATAATTGCCGTCGCCATCGCCGTAATGATGCTTGCCAATCTACGATCCCCCGTCTAATTAATCAAGCCGCTCGCTTTCCACAATCGATAGTCCGGGCGCCGAGCGCACGCTGCCAACTCGACGAGCTTAGGTTGATCGATGCACGCGCGCATGTGTGTCCTCCCTTATCCTTTAATTCCTTCCTTTGAGTTTAGTTAGGCGTACGACCACTCGTAATCATGCCGGAGTCACATCAGATCATCATTTGCCCGTGGAAAAGAAGCATGAGATCAGTGCTAATTATGCGCGCGCCGTTGCTTAGTTTGCTTCGCCTAATGAAAGACTAGCTTCGCCGATGCTGAGGAGCAGAGGAAATTCACTCGACTTTCTTCTTGATATGGCTTTTTCGGGGTTTTTTTTTGACCAAAAGCTTTGAAAAGTCCCACTTGTTTCGTTCTCTAGAACCCGAAGGTGTCAAAGCCGCACGCACATTATGTTTTTGAAGTAAAATGCACGCACCTTCTAAAATTCAACTGCATACAGCAATCACCGTGTCTGGAGTTTCGGTAGCCACGATTTTACATTTGAACATTTCTTCTTTGCGGCGTTTGAATGTGTGTGTAGAGTTAGTGGTTGACTTTAAAACTCTCTGCATTAGACGTAAAACTTCTGAACTGTTCCAACAAGACTACTTCTCTTTCGTGTGTTTGTTAAACTTTGGTTGCAGGTTGTATGAATTTATCTGGGTGAAGAAGAGGTAGAAGTTTACTAGTAAACTAGCATGATGACCCGCGCATTTGCGCGGCTAGATTACTTAGTTTGTATGTAGATTTGGAGCCATCTATTTAAAGTTACTAAAACTATATTTGAAATCTACACCTTAATTGTATAAAATTATATTTTTTTTACTTTGATAATACGGAAACTTTCAATTTCTTAGAGCATGGCGGCCATGCAACATCCCGAAAATATAGAAATTAGAAATATTAAATCAATAGATAATATTTTATATTAGATTTGGCTACCAAGCTTTAGAACATGTATTTTTTCTTTACAACTTTTCCTTGATTAGATGCAGAATAACAAAGTATGCACAGGCATCTGTAAATTTAGGTTTTCTTATTGTAGTATCTATTGGATGCTATAAAACTTCTAATCATGAAGCGTTTTGATTTGCACCATTGTAAGTTGTCTCCATCTAATACTTTTGGTCCTCAATAATAGATGTCTCCTTAGTCTTTTGATATATGCAACAATGTGTCCATCCAAGTTAGTCATCTACTATTCGGGTTTCTAATCATGCAGTGTTTTGATTTTCATAATTGCATAACCATGCCTTATTTTGATCTATAGCAGCAAGTAGACGTCTCCTTCTAAATTTTTAGTATGCAACAATCAGACCGTCGACAACTCCTTGCCATCAACGATTTTCCTACCATTTGAGTTGTAATCTTCAAACGCTTTGATATGTATGCAACATGTAGATGTTTGCTTTGCAGGCTTTTGAGTGCTATCTTCTCCTCATGCCTCTCTCTAGGTTCTAATTTCCATGATGTTTTGATTTGTAGCCATGCGTAGTCATTTTCTTTACAGCGTGCCTAATGTTTTTTCCTCATGACCTTAGATTCATCTATTCTCTCTATATTTTAATATTAAAATCATTTCAATTAGGAGTAGCACATAGACATCGCCTTCTAGAATTTTGACCTAACATATATATAGATGTCTTATCCCATCCTTAGGATTTTAAATCGACGACAATCTTTTAACATTAAAAGCCATGCATGTTTATTTGGCATTTAGCTACATTCGCACACCTCAAAAAATATTTGTGTATACATCATACATGCAGGCCGAGAGCTTTAGTGAAAAAGGGAAAAAGATAAATACATAAAAACTAATATCTCATATACAAATGATATTAGGATGCAATACAACAAATAACTTTATAGTTGATGGCAAGAGGACATACAATTTGTTCATGCAAGGAAGAAACATAGTACGATTGATATGTCAGTTGGACTGCATGGCAACCGGATTGAATTTCAATGTTTTTTCTATTTTATTATTGTAGTCAACGTAAACTCTCCTTTAAAAATCTAGGCAATTATAATTTAGACTCAAGATGATTAATAGTTTATATTTTTTATATTAAAATCTATTTTATTGTAGCCAACATGAACTTTTAAAATCTACACCAATATAATTTGGCTCACGGAGTAGATCTTTTTTTTATAAGTTGACTTATCATAGTTGATTTAGTTAACATATCATAATTTGGCCAAGATTATGATATAGTCTAATCACAATATGTCTATATATAATCTTGTTAGATCTGCATCGTTATAATCTAAACCCACCATAGTTAATTGTGTAGATGCACCGTTATAATCTGGACCCACCATAGTTAACTGTAGATATTTTCTTTTTATTACGATTAATGTGAGAATTTTTAGTATTTTTTGATTTATAGATAGTAGACAGATGTATATTTTTAATATAGATTGGATGAGGTCTTGGGGTTCAAATCCCACTTCTACCAATATATTTCCAACTTTTGGCAACACTACAACCGGTTCGTGGACCCGGCAACAACCGATTCGTGAACCCGGTACCCGGTAGTGATACCCGTGAGTATCACTCCTAGTTTGTTGGTAGTGAATAGTGATACCCGTGAGTATCACTCCCAGTTGGTTTGGTTACAATCAGTCCAAAAACCTAGTAGTAAAGGGGTTTGGACCAGTCGTAAAATCCAGCTCTCTAGTAGTGAGCATGCGGTGGCACCTCTAAATTCTAATATCTGCAAAGGTTGGGAGCTATGCATTGTCAAGTGCGCTCAATTTATATTTGATTGCTTTCAACTTGTAATTTATAATAAGACATTTTGGACCAATTTAATTAGAAGCATGTAGATATATATGCGTAAAATCCAGTTAAACATATAGTGCTATGAAATTTCAACTTTTATATCGTTGAGAAAATCTACGTCATTATTAGTTGAACTAATTACCTTAACTGATTTGGAAGTAAAAGCAACGTATCTAAGGCTAATCAAGATATAATCTATGATATGCATGCATATATTAGATGTGAGTTCCATCATTAATTCATGATTGAGAGCATATTCACGTACCTTGAAAGCCCCATGGTTTGAACTTGTAGATTTTGGGGTCTGCAATGATAACGTGGGGCATATATACGGCGAGAAGGTAGCATGGTTGCCTTTTTCTTCCAAATAAACCCTCACGTCTAGTCGTTGGTCTGATTACCATGGAAACCGCGGATCACCGAGCTCATCTCGCAGCTTCCGATGAAAACCCTAGCTAGCTCGGGCCATTGATCAATCACGTTTGATCTTTTTTATTCTAAATCATATATAGTATATAGTAGACAAATAGATAGATTCAATCTAGATCGTTATAATATGGTCCCACTGTTGATCCGACGGCTAAGATAATTTGGGTGATGTGGACATAGGTCGTAATAGTAGATAGACTATCCTATATTAGCTAGATTTAATCTGAGCCGTTATAATCTGGTCCCACCGTTGATCCGACGACTAAGATAATTTGGGTGATGTGGACGAACGTGGTGGCTCCGTTTTCCCCTCCTTTAATTATATAATAGATAGATAAGAGGCACCTTAATTTGCATTTATATATAGTGACCCATTCATGCATCCTTCTTTTCTTTCTTAAAAAATGTACCGTTCTCGATCTTGTTCTGTCTTTTGTATGAGCAATGATGCAAACACGTTCTAAAAGAACGCGTTTATGCCAATTAAATTTCTTAATTTCTTAAACTATAGTTCCATCAAGAACGTTGGGCTGTCAGCTGATATTGTCTGTCATGCTTTTATTTTGTCTAGATAACTATGTTTGTGTCTCCTGTGGTTACTTTGGTCTGTTATTTTGTCAAGTGATTCCAGAGGCTCGAGAGCTTGGTGCTTCCACCTCCTCTTGAGCTGGTTGTAATCCTTGTACTAACTGGAGGTCCCGGTTCTTTTGGCCTTCGTTTCGTTGGAATGAAATGGAGGTGGGGTGTGCGCCCTTTTAAAAAAAAAAAAAAAAATCAAGAACGCACATACATTCATAAAAAAATGGAGCTCTTGTCAGATGTTTTACATTTTATAATGGAGGACAAGATCAAAACCACTCTCGCATATTGTAGAGCGAGTGGTCCATATCTGTGAGCTGTACTATTTCGAAACCAAAGTCAGAAGTCAGAGCTGCTCTCTTTTCCTGAACTGTTTTAAACCTTTGCCAGCGACAGAAAGCCATGTTGCATTCTGGCATGTAGCCCCGCAATCTGGACAGTTTACAGCTCAAAAATTACTCCACCTTCAATTGTTTATCTCCCAAGGATGTGACATTGTTAGGGTTTGTGGGACCGGTCACCCTCTGTTCCTGTATTTTGGTGGTGCCGATTACAATTGCATATGAGGATAGAGGGTAGGGACCTATTTATAAACTCCACTTTTAGATGTCACAAAATGACCCATCAATTTTTAAAAAACCGTAAAACTCCTGAACCATGCCACCAACCACGATCAGACAGATCGGTACGTGAGTCCAAACTATAATAGTCCCAAGCACATATGTGTGACTCATTGTGCCATGATCAGATTGTATATATGAGTTCAATCTGAATCTAATCATGTAGGTTAACATCCAACAGAGCCTATCTTGTCGGACAAGCCTAACTAGTCTGCCTCTGTCGTGCTCGGTTAAATTATGTATGTTCAAGTTAATTCTAGCACAGTGGACATCTTATTCCTCTATTTTATTCCAGCATAGCTGTCCTTGACACCTCGAGTATCAATTTCTCGAGTGAAATTCTATGTCAAATATATGCGAATAACAATTCCACAATGAGACAATAAGAAAATCATACTATATAATGTTGAAAGCCATGTAAAAGTCTAATAGACATTTGTTGCTGTGATTTTGTACGAGGATACTTCTAGTTCTAGGGAACTGCAGATAAAAAATCAAATCCAAGAATATTCATACTATTGAATGTAACTAGTATTATTCTTTCAATTTTCCCTTTTTCTCTAGCTAGCTGAGATTTCATAGCTGTCATTGATGTGTATGTTCCTCAATAGACCCACAGAGAGAGCTGTCATGCCAGCTTAAGAAACTATCATGAGATAAGATATTGGACCGAATTGTAAGGTGTCCGTATCATTTGGCCTTCGGCCGAGGCATCGCAATGTTAAACAATTGCATGCGTCTCTCTCTCTCTAGCTTTCTGAGAAGCTGCTGCCGCATGAGAATGCTGAGATCTTTGTGCATTTTTGAACCGAAACCATGCATTTGGTTTGCATCATGATAAGTTTTGCAGTGGTTGGGGTGACAGGACATCTCTCAAGATTGTGATCTTGTTTTAAAACACGATGTACTCCACCAATTTTAATTAGTGATGGTGAGCTCGTGTACACCGAATTAGCCGTACAGTTCCGTTTACAATTCGTACCAAAGATCGCCCCCATTGTTTGGCAAGATTTTGTCTTGTCGGCGTGAGACTTGAACTGGGACAGGTAGAGATATATGTAGGAGTCATGTGTCATGAATGGGTTGCCTTGGCGCCTTGCAATGATGCATCAAATCTGAAGGCACTGTTCAGAACCCTGGGACTCTGGCCTGTGGGAAATCATTTTGTTAGCTTTCATTAGATGCCAATTTCTTTCGGCGACAAATACCGGTGGAATTATTGGACTAGGGAGATAAAGCGATATAAGATGAATTATACATAGATTACGAGAAAATAAGGCTAGAAAAAAAAACATGGGAAGAAAAGGCAGGATTCTCTTCTGTGTGAAGGGAAGCAAGCCTTTCAGGTGAGGAAATTCATCCACCAATCCAAGTGAACTTAAATGCTAATGCCCAATGATTATATTCTAATTCTAAAGCCAAACACCAAATACCGGTAGAATTATTGGACCGTGGAAGATAAAGCAACATAAGACAAACTACATATGGTCTTTTCTGATCGGGCCAAAAACGTTTGGCAGACTTATAAGAAAAGTTAAAAGCCATCGAAAACAGGTTCAAAAAGACTAAAATATATATATTTAAACTATTTTGAGAAAAACCTTAGAAAACCCTGAAGAAATGAGTGTAAAATATATATATTAAAACTATTTTGAGAAAAACCTTGGAAAACCCAGAAGAAATGAGTGCAAATGTTACACTGTATGATCCATGTAAAAATGGCAAATTTTAATCTTTAGTGTTAAGTTGGCTTTTAAGTCGAAAAAAAGGAAATAAGGCATGGAAAAAAATTGAGGAAAGGCACAACACACACACACACACACACACACACACACATATATATATATATATATATATATATATATATATATATAGAGAGAGAGAGAGAGAGAGAGAGAGAGAGCGTACATCCCAGAGTATGGATCCCTCCGTACTTCTAACGCATTTTCAAAATCCGAGATTATTATCGACCGATCCGAGCCGTTGATCTTGTTCGTCTCACTGAAATGTAGCCAGTGACCAAGTTTCGTATTTTTTTTAATTTATTTACTATTTGTTTTCTATTTTCAAAAATCAGCTTTTTTGGACGCACCACGACTAATTGGAAGGCTGATTTTTAAAAATAGGAAACAAATAGTAACTAAATTCAAAAAAAAAGAAACTTGGTCACTAGCTACATTTCAGTGAGACGAACAAGATCAATGGTTCGGATCGTTCGATAATAATCTCGGATTTCAAAAACGCGTTGGAAGTACGGAGGGATCCGTACTCTAGGGTGTACGCTAACATTTCTCTCTCTCTGTCTCTCTCTCTATATATATATATATAGAGAGAGAGAGAGAGACTGTAGACTGAGTGTATCGAGTCATCAACTTGATGGGTTTTGAAATTCGAGAACTTTAGTGATCGATTCAAACCGTTGATCTTGTTCGTCATGTCAAAAGGTAGCCACCAACCAAGTTTAGTATTTTTTGAATTTTTTTGCTATTTGTTTTCTAATTTTGAAAATCAGCCTTCTAAATAGTCGTGCAGTGTCCAAAAAAGCTGATTTTCAAAATTAGAAAACAAATAGCAAAAAAATTTGACAAAATACGAAACTTAGTTGGTGGCTACGTTTTGACATGACGAACAAGATCAATGGTTTGGATCGATCACTAAAGTTCTAGAATTTCAAAACCCGTCGAAATTCACTTGAGGATCCGACACTCAATTTCACGCCAAAGAAATCTCTCTCTCTCTCTCTCTCTATATATATATATATATATATATATATATATATATATATATATATATATATATATATATATATATTTTTCCTGCATCATCTCCATGCCAAATTGATTAATCTCCAAGACGCGGAATCATATCACCATTTGGACGACGGACCATGAACGTTGAACAGTGCGTGCGATAGGGATGATCATACGAATAAGTACATCCTTTAGCTCCAGAAAAGAAAGGAATCGGCGAGCTGCAGCCTGCAGATACATCGGCCCGGATCGATCGTGTGACGTACTTTAGCTGTTAGGGAAGCAACATCTGTGCCTCTTTTCAGTTGTTGGGCGGTAGGTGACGCTTGTGTCATGAGCAAGACTCTTCAGACAAATCCTATGGAAGTGATGGGGAGACATTAGGCGATTAGCCAGGAAATTCTGTACTGGCAATAGTGGGAGAAGGAATGGGACAGTGGAAAGCTCCTCTGCAGCTGAAGCTACAGGTCTCTCTCTCTCTGCGCAGCTGAGCCTGCAGTGCAGCCACAGAGAGTGCCCATAGCTGCTCTTCCCATCGAGCAGGCTCCCATTGCATGGTAAATGTGACGAGTTGTTTAATTCCCAGTGCTTGGACTCGTGGGCCATGCCCCATGGTGGTGGTCTCCATCCACCTTCGTAGGATCGCAAATTCTCTGAACCAGTTATCTATCTATTATATAATTAAAGGAGGGGAAAATGGAGCCACCACGTTCGTCCACATCACCCAAATTATCTCAGTCGTCGGATCAACGGTGGGACCAGATTATAACGGCTCAGATTAAATCTAGCTAATATAGGATAGTCTATCTACTATTACGGCCTATGTCCACATCACCCAAATTATCTCAGCCGTCGGATCAACGGTGGGACCATATTATAACGATCTAGATTGAATCTATCTATTTGTCTACTATATACTATATATGATTTAGAATAAAAAAGATCAAACGTGATTGATCAATGGCCCGAGCTAGCTAGGGTTTTCATCGGAAGCTGCGAGATGAGCTCGGCGATCTGCGGTTTCCATGGTAATCAGACCAACGACTAGACGTGAGGGTTTATTTGGAAGAAAAAGGCAACCATGCTAACTTCTCGCCGTATATATGTCCCACGTTATCATTGCAGACCCCAAAATCTACAAGTTCAAACCATGGGGCTTCCAAGGTACGTGAATATGCTCTCAATCATGAATTAATGATGGAACTCACATCTAATATATGCATGCATATCATAGATTATATCTTGATTAGCCTTAGATACGTTGCTTTTACTTCCAAATCGTTAAGGTAATTAGTTCAACTAATAATGACGAGATTTTCTCAACGATATAAAAGTTGAAATTTCATAGCACTATATGTTTAATCGGATTTTACGATATATATCTACATGCTTCTAATTAAATTGGTCCAAAATGTCTTATTATAAATTACAAGTTGAAAGCAATCAAATATAAATCGAGCACACTTGACAATGCATAGCTCCCAACCCTTGCAGATATTAGAATTTAGAGGTGCCACCGCATGCTCACTACTAGAGAGTGGATTTACGAATCGTCCAAACCCCTTTACTACTGGGTTTTGGACCGATTGTAACAAACCAACTGGGAGTGATACTCACGGGTATCACTATTCACTACCAACAAACTAGGAGTGATACTCACGGGTATCACTACCGGTACCGGTTCACGAATCGGTTGTTGCCGGTCCACGAACCGGTTGTAGTGTTGCCAAAAGTTGGAAATATATTGGTAGAAGTGGATTTGAACCCCAAGACCTCATCCAACCTAGATTAAAACATACATCTGTCTACTATCTATAAATCAAAAATACTAAAAATTCTCACATTAATCGTAATAAAAAGAAAATATCTACGCTAACTATGGTGGGTCCAGATAATAACGGTGCATCTACACAATTAACTATGGTGGGTTTAGATTATAACGATGCAGATCTAACAAGATTATATATAGACATATTGTGATTAGACTATATCATAATCTTGGCCAAATTATGATATGTTAACTAAATCAACTATGATAAGTCAACTTATAAAAAAAAGATCTACTCCGTGAGCCAAATTATATTGGTGTAGATTTTAAAAGTTCATGTTGGCTACAATAAAATAGATGTTAATATAAAAAATATAAACTATTAATCATCTTGAGTCTAAATTATAATTGCCTAGATTTTTAGAGGAGAGTTTACGTTGACTACAATAATAAAATAGAAAAAACATTGAAATTCAATCCGGTTGCCATGCAGTCCAACTGACATATCAATCGTACTATGTTTCTTCCTTGCATGAACAAATTGTATGTCCGCTTGCCATCAACTATAAAGTTATTTGTTATATTGCATCCTAATATCAATTGTATATGAGATATTAGTTTTTATGTATTTATCTTTTTCCCTTTTTCACTAAAGCTCTCAGCCTGCATGTATGATGTATACACAAATATTTTTTGAGGTGTGCGAATGTAGCTAAATGCCAAATAAACATGCATGGCTTTTAATGTTAAAAGATTGTCGTCGATTTAAAATCCTAAGGATGGGATGAGACATCTATATATATGTTAGGTCAAAATTCTAGAAGGCGATATCTATGTGCTACTCCTAATTGAAATGATTTTAATATTAAAATATAGAGAGTAGATGAATCTAAGGTCATGAGGAGAAAACATTAGACACGCCAGAAGAAAATGACTACGCATGGCTACAAATCAAAACATCATGGAAATTAGAACCTAGAGAGAGGCATGAGGAGAAGATAGCATTCAAAAGCCTGCAAAGCAAACATCTACATGTTGCATACATATCAAAGCGTTTGAAGATTACAATTCAAATGGTAGGAAAATCGTTGATGGCAAGGAGTTGTCGACGGTCTGATTGTTGCATACTAAAAATTTAGAAGGAGACGTCTACTTGCTGCTATAGATCAAAATAAGGCATGGTTATGCAATTATGGAAATCAAAACACTGCATGATTAGAAACCCGAATAGTAGATGACTAACTTGGATGGACACATTGTTGCATATATCAAAAGACTAAGGAGACATCTATTATTGAGGACCAAAAGTATTAGATGGAGACAACTTACAATGGTGCAAATCAAAACGCTTCATGATTAGAAGTTTTATAGCATCCAATAGATACTACAATAAGAAAACCTAAATTTACAGATGCCTGTGCATACTTTGTTATTCTGCATCTAATCAAGGAAATGTTGTAAAGAAAAAATACATGTTCTAAAGCTTGGTAGCCAAATCTAATATAAAATATAATCTATTGATTTAATATTTCTAATTTCTATATTTTCGGGATGTTGCATGGCCGCCATGCTCTAATAAATTGAAAGTTTCTGTATTATCAAAGTAAAAAAAATATAATTTTATACAATTAAGGTGTAGATTTCAAATATAGTTTTAGTAACTTTAAATAGATGGCTTCAAATCTACATACAAACTAAGTAATCTAGCCGCGCAAATGCGCGGGTCATCATGCTAGTTAATTATAAGTTAGGTAAGCATGAACGCTTTTGTGTTTTTTTTTTATCTTAAAAAAAACGAGCAAAAAGCTTCCTATACTTGTAGCATCATTATCAGGGGTAGCTTATCTTCGATCGACGCTGTCTCCTCGTCCTCGTTTCGGTTCTCTGCTTCCAAGATTTGCTGGTCGTGTGTCACTGACTCGCTGCTGCATGCAGCTCTGCCGACTTCACGCTTCGTCTTCACGGTTTCTTTCAGGTGCATAGCGATATGGGGTAGGCGGCATGAAGGTGATGAGGGTGCGGCAGACAAATTATACCGTCGGCCGGATGCTTCCCAAATGCCCATATTGGGTTAGATTGGAAGGCACTGTGTCGAGGTCTACTGTTCTGTCTATTCCCCCAAGTCATCCAGGCGTCGCATCTTATGATTCTTATCAATTATTGCTATGAAAAGAGTACCACACTAGAGTAGACAAAGACGGCGGTAGATCGTGAGACTGTATCAGACGGCGACTGTAAACTAAGCTAAATGTTTCTGTTCTTTTGGATGACTCCAGCCACAGGAGTTACAGTTAGCTAGTTTGAGATGCCCAGGGTAGCAAGCAGCAAGTGGAAGTGAAACGGTTTCGCAAAAGAAGTTTCATAGCTTTGGCATTACGCATCTTGCAAAAGCGTTTAGACAAGAGCCTGTCAGCAGCGCTGCGGAGTTTTGTTTTTCAGATGAAAATCAATGAAAATGGGTAAATTTCTATTTTTTTTGCCACCCCTGATTTTTATTGATGTTGGAATAAAAGTTCCTTCCAAGTTTAATTTAGATTTTTTTTTCAAGTTATCTGACTTATTTGATTTATCTATCTATTTACTTATCTTCGTTGAAATTTTTTAAAGAATATTTTTTGAATTCATTTTTTCTATATCTAGACTTATCTAAAAGCTCTAAAACCCAAGTTGAACGAAGTCGATCGGACTCTCGAGACTACCTCAACGAAATAAGTCAAATAAGTAGAAAAGTTAAATAAGATAAGCTGAAAAAACTGGGTTTAATGAGAAGATAAATCATGATTAAAAAAATTGATTTACAAATTCATGAAACACGAGTATAATATATAGCCATGAATGTAATAGAAGTATACAAGTTTCCCTATTATACTCGAGAACAACCAACTAGACTACAGAAGAAATTAAGGATAACGGATTTTGGAGACTTGCTCCCGTAATCACAAGTACACGTATATGGTAATGGGATGGACTAAGACGCCACTATAGCAGGGAGGGAGGGAGAGAAGGACAATGTAAGAATGGGCAACGAGAGGGGTTGAGATAGAGAGAGAAGGACAATGGTCAGCTCGAGGCCCGTTGCCATCACCTTCTCTGCTCCTACCGTGAAAGGTGAAGGAAGACAGTGAAAAAGTGGGGCAGAGAGTGAAAAGGTGGGGCACCCATGGCCGCGCGGGGGTGAGTGGTAGAGGGGGAGGAGAGAGAGGAGTGGGTCCATGTTTAAAAGCATTAAAAGAAAAATGCCACATGGTTGCCTGCTACACAACAAAACCATCGCCTAGAGTTGTCATGTGTGCAATCATCTGCATCGTCAAACCACAATTTGTAGACCATTTTTGGTTCAAAATAGTAACACAACTTCATATATCAAATATCTGATTTTAGAAGTTTGGATGTAAGTGTAATCTTGAGACAATTTAAAGAGGAAATCTCTTATGTGCTCCAATGTTGAGCTTGAGCGGTGATCATTTATTGACCCCAAAGTTAATTGGTTGGACTTACTTATTTGTCCCAAAGTTGACGTGAGACTTGAAAATACATCTTTTTTTTTAAAAAAAAATGGTGGGCTGATTTTGGCCATGGAATGCATAGGAAAAGTCACTCATACTTTTGTCCTCTGCCCATGGCCCATGCCACATCCGTGAAACAGCTGGGCATTGAGAGAATAAGAGGAATAACCCAAGAGGCAATGCCATCCATGCATCTTGGGCTAGACTGAAAGTTTGGGCTCTACAAGCTACTTGAATCTCGAGCCCTATCCTAAGTTCAAGCTCGAGTCTAATTGAGCCGAGCCTAAGCTTGATCTTGAGCCCTCGTCGAGCCCAAACAAACAATGCTAACACCAACTATCCCTCTTTATAAATCAGTACTCTAAACAATTCGAGTTAAACTTAAGCTCAAAATTCCAACCGAGCTTTTATAGCTTTATATCTATTATTATATACGGAGCCACAACACTAAATCTAAAATACTAGAAAATCCTACATTAAACAGAGAGAAAAGGAAGATCTATACCATCGATTATTATTGGTCAGAATTATAATAAATTAGATTAAAAGTTATAATAATAATAAAATAAAAGTAATTTAAAAGGAGTCCAGATCAAATACGAGGTTAGAAAAAGAAATTCATATCAAATATGAGATTAGAAAAAGAGTCCATATCACATACAAGATCTAGCTGCGCAAATGTGCGGGACACCTTACTCATTCTCCCTTATAACAACATTATCCCCTTTATTCAAGCTCAACCGAGCCAAGCTTGGGTCTAAACGAGCTTCCATCAATCCCAATCTCGAGCCTGCCCCTTATTGGTATTGTGTACTGGTTCGAGTCGATCCCAAACTGAGCTCGAGCTTTAACTGTCTCAGATCGTTTAGGATCGGCTCGAATCTAGCCCTATATGGATCCCTGTCTCGGCTAGTCGACTCCATTCCTTGTGTCGAGAGCTGCCCGTCACATGAAATAACATCAACCACTGCTTGAAGCTGGAGGAGCTCATACTTAGCTAGGTTCACTGCCATGGTGGAGCCTTGCAAAGATTGTATCGGCTAGATAGATGGTCCATGGAAAACAAGTGACCGGTTGCCCTAGGGAAAACTTCATCGTCGCCACCGCCCCAACTCTCTTCTAGATACGTCCGGCTCTCCTTGCTCTCTCAACTCGGTGATCTTGTTGGAGGTGAGAGAACCTCTTTTCTCACCTTTTTTTTAAGGGTTTTAATGGCCATATTGTTTTTGTTTTCTAGGTTAGGGTCTTGGTCGTTCATCCTAATAAGAGCCCTTTTAAGTTTCTTCGACATGGCGGTTGATTTCAACGTCCTCCTCATGGTACCATTAGTCCTTGATATGTTTGCGAGCTAGTGGGATTCCCCCTCTTGTGGTGGGAGATGTGTTTCGGTTCAAGTTTGCTCGTTTTTCGGTCAGTGTTCTAGAAGCTAGCCGAAGACCATGATGGTCATCGAAGTGATGTCAAGGCATGGCAAGGCCGGGTTTGGTCAAAACAATTTTGAGAAGAATAGTAAAAAAGTTGGATTTGTGTGTTTTTTACATTTTCTCTGGTAATGAGAAGATATGCCTTTATGTTGTGCAAAAAAAAATAGTTTTAATCTATTACAACCACTGTACCACATATGTATCAAGTTCTTGGCCTATGCAAGAGGATTGCAGGATGCTCGTCATGCTACGTTTAGCAGGTGGTGTTGGGTTGTAAACGTCATTACTATAATTGTAATCCCTTTAATCTATAATAAGTGTCGCGTTTGTTTTTTTATAAAAAAAATGTATAGGCTATAACTTATGCCTTATTTTGGTTTGTCGAAGCCAATTTTTTTGTTTCTCAAATAATTTGAAACTGTTTTTCAAACTCTCAAAGCTTAAATATAAGCAAATGTTTTATCTTGTTGAAGCTCTGAAAGCTCAACACGGTATCTCAGCCGTTTAACCATATCGACGCTCAACATGTTACCTCAGCCGTTCAGCCATACAGGAGCTAGGATCTCGGTGCATCTACAAGGCCATATTTTTGACGAATTCTTCCTCCACGGGACGTGTTTGAAAGCATGCCATGCAAATCAGCTTATCAGCTTCTACGGGTCAACCTTTCAGCCATTTCGCGGCCCCGCGCCTTTGCGGCCGTGAAAAGAGAAAAGCATGGTGCGCTTTGACAACCTGCCAAAATCGTAAGGTGGGCTGGGCAAGGGATATCAAACGGGCTTAACTACATTTGGGCCAGGGTTACACGCGACGTACTATGAAGAGACATTTTCCATTCATCCAGATTATAAGGCCGGGCCCAAAGTCCGTTGTGAGCCCGACATGGAGCCAGGCATAATGCTGTAGAGGAATACAGTATGCATCACCCAGGCCTTGTTCTTTTCAACGTATCATTGTGTCGGCATATTACTGTAGCAAATTTGAGAGCACTCAAAAAGAGTTCTAAAGATTATAAAAAAATAAATAAAAATAGTTTTAGGACCATTGGAAGGACTATTAAAAGGCACGAAAAAATCGTTACAAATTATCACAACATATAGGCTATATAAAAATAACAAAATTTGCTAAAGTAATAGCAACGGTACGATGCGCTGAAAAAAATAAGACCTTAATTGGAGCAAAGAGCAAGAAAATTAAGCAAAATCCGAGCATCCGAGCAGCAACAGCCTTCAGCGACGATATCCAAGCGATTGACCTGGAATCCGCAGCTATTCCTGCACACCTGAGTTCGGACCCTTCCTGGTCCTGATTAGACTTGTAACCTGAATAACAAATATATCCGCGATAGGTATAATGAGTACACGGCTACCCAGCAAGCAATCCTTAACAACGAATGCAGGAAAAAGAGATAGATGATTGTTTTACCAAAATAGCACCTATCTACTCAAATGTTTGTTTAAACATTAATTATTCTGTGAACATTCTACTACACAAGATCCACAGGCACTCTCTGCCTACACTTGACCAAGGGGTGATCAAGCGGCTAAACAGGCACTCTCTGCCCACATATAACCCCATATAGGCGGTCATGCGGCACAACAAAATAGGCACTCGCTACCCACACATAACCAAGAGATGATCATGCGGCACAATGAAACAGGCACTCTCTGCCCACACATGCCCAAGAGACGGACATGCATCACAACAGAACAGACACTCTCTGCCCACACATGTCCAGAGACGGACATGCGGCACAACGATACAGGCACTCTCTGCCCACACTTGACCAAGGATGATCAAGCGGCTCTACGGGTACTCTCTACCCACACATGACCAGGGAACGGTCATGTGGCACAAATCCTAGCACTTCGCCAACCCCACAACACAATATTTTATTTGATCAATTTATCATGAAAATCATCATGAAACCTGACTTCATAACGTGCAATTTTATTAAAAGTGACTCATATTAATTACCCAAGCACATCTAAGCAACTATACAAAGGATAGGCTAGTAAATCACTAAGGGTTTGACAAATAAGGCTAGTACATATTAGTCGATGACTAATACGACATTAGGATAGAAACTCACACACTAATCAGATTATGCATGCAATTAACAAATAAAGGTAAATAAGGATTTAGCAAACTAGGAAGCAATATGCATCTAGCTTGCCTTGGTAGAAGTCGGAGCTCTGCAGGTCTACGTCAGTTCCCGGACAACACTCCGCACAATGGTCGCAGTAGGAACCTACGTGTAGAAGTAAATAGCAAAAGAACCAACTTCAATACAGAAAAATAGTTTAGTAAAAAATATATAAAATTCTAGGGATGATGGCTGTGGGTTGGCCCCGCTATACGTGTCGGCGGCGCTACCCTCGAGATCACCGGCGGCGATGTCGGCGGCGGCGGCGGCCGTTGGAGCAGCAAACCTTCGGCGGGCGATAACTTGGGCTAGGGACCTCGGTTTTGGGCGCTCTTGGTACCGTTGGATCCGTCTCAACGAGATCTAGGATATCCTAGATGCTCACCAAAGCTTGGGTGTTGAAACTTGGTGGAATTTCTTCGGAAAGCTTTGTGGAGGTTAGGGTTTTGTGGCTAGGGCTCCGACTTGAGGCTCCACGAGTTGTGAATAGCAAGGGGGGTCTTGGGGGGTTTATATAGTGCTGGGGGAGGGGTGGATTCGGCTGGGATGAAATAGGAAAGGTTTAGGAAACCGAATCCGACTCGGAGCAGAATTTGGGGCTTCACAAATTAGGAATCCGACTTATCCTGCAAGATATCGGCTGAAACTTGGAGGATAAGTCGATTTGGGCTTATAGAAGGTTCCCTAATTTGTGGAGAACTTTCGGATTAGTATTTCTTATGATTTCATGCGAAATACCTGATAAATTGGGCCTTTTCGGGCTTAATCCGACTTTTTGGTAAACCCAAAAATTAGGAAAAGGTAAGACATATATTTGGGAACCTTGGGGACGTGTTGCCGCTGCCCCATCCCGATTTTAAGCAAGGCTTATGCATAAAATAGCTTATCGGACCACAAAATAATAGCTATAATAGGTTTTATCTACACAAATAATAAAACCAAATTTTACCTTATATTTCATATCTTTTGAAAACACTTGGGACACCTAATAATTTTATTAGGATATCACAAAACCTCCCCCCTTAACAGAATCTCGTCCCCGAGATTCGAAAAACTAGGCAACAGCTTGAAGACAAGGGGATAGATGAGAGGGAAGAAAATTCTAAATCCGCTTCTGACGATTTCCATTGTGGCGTTGTTGATCCCTTCATCAACCAAAAACGACATCTTCTTTGATTCTCCATGAGGGATGTTTGTATCTCCAAGCCATATTGGTATCCTTTTGTCATGAACCTTGGTTTGTTTGTGGCCTTGTCGCCCACGTTTCTTTTCTCCTTAATCGGCAATATCCTTCCTTTATACTTCCTGTAATGACCATCTTTGGTTTTTGATGTTTCTTTTTTTTTTCTTCGGCGGTATTCTCAATCCAATCTTCTCGCATGAATAGATAAGAGGGAATAGCAATTGAACAAAAAGGGGTACGATAGAGAAAAAACAGAGAATAGAAAGAAATCTTGTTCCACAAATGATTTGTACTATCGCACATCACTTCCTTTCTGCATATGGCTTCTCCTCGATCCAAACTTTCAGCGGAAATAGGTAAGAGGGTTGTACTTTTGAACATGGGGAGAATATAGAGAGAATGGACAGAGAGAATAGAAAGAGGTCTTGGTCCACCAATGGCTTTCTTGCATGTTGTTTCCTTCTCGATGCTCAGGGATAATTAGAAAAAAATGAGAGGCTAAGCGACATCCACTTAATTTCAAAATAGTTTTAGAAATTTGATTTTAACATTCAATACAAAGATCCAAACGAATAAGGTCAAACACTCAATTATCTTGCGTACTCACTAAATGCGGTACAAGATGCAATTAAGAAACAACTCGAGCATGATTAGTAGCACAACCAACAAATTAGTTGTTATAATAATGCCGTCATTATCAACTACTTATTCTCCATACATAGGAAGTACTAAAGTTTATTTAGTGAAGCAATAAACTATCTTAAAATACAAAAAAAGAATTGTACGGAAACACGGGGAGTGTGTCGTACGGATTATTACCAGTTTTTTTTATAAAAAATGCACTTTTTATACACAAATCAAAGCTCTTTTTTTTAAAAAAAAAACATCTTTTTGCAGGAACATTTTAATTTTGAATCATTTTTTTTTAAAAAAATTGATCTTCCTTTTTTCCCTTTTTTTTGAAATAAAATCTTTTGTATTTTGCTTCTTTTTTTTTGCAAAACCCTTTTTGAACTTACCTTGATCTTCACACATCATCTTCCTCCGGTCTTACTATTGTGGCGGGTTCTACACCATATTGTTTTGATCTTCTCGTAGTTGCAAACAGTAAAACAAACCATATACACCAAACAATTTCCTACCAAATAACTAGCTATCTCTATAACCTATAATTAATGAATATCCGCATCTCAATGAGAAAGCCAAAAGTCGATATGGTATACTCCACACAAAATAATTTATTCATACGTATCCTGACACTTAATCTTCAGAAAGTCATGATCCTTCATCTTTGCCAAGTAATCTTCTGTTTTCTTCACTCCTTCAACAATGATCTTTTCTTCTTCGGCATGCTTGTTCCCTTGTTGACATTGATAGCAATATAACTCCATCTTCTTGAACAAATTTGGACCATCGACTAAGCTTTGAAATATAAGAGGGGATGGAATGAATAAAATAATAAAATATTCAATAGTAAGAGAATAGACAAGGATAAGACAAACTTTTAGAGGATAAGTAGATAAGAGTGAAAGCAAGAGATCCTAACAGGGTAGAGAAGTACTAAACTTCGAGAATAGATGATAAGAGAGAGTAGGAAAGAAGTTTTCAAAACTTTTTATTTGAAATAAATCCTTAAGGTTTAAAGGGCAACTAGCTACGGTATCCTAAGGTCAACACTGGCTCTAATACCACTTTGTCATGACCCCCTGCGTCTCCACAGGAAATCCGGCACCATGATCTGATACTAGCCCAGACTAGTACCTCATGATGGACAATTCAACGGCTATCATCGCTGGCATTCCATTATTGTTATTCAAAATAACGGTATTACAAGATAGCATCTTGTGCTAATACAGTAAGACATATATTACCAAATCTTAAGAACGAATAAAAAGAACATCAGAGTAGCAACAGCTTTCAGCAACGATATCCAAGCGATTGACTGGACTCATGACTAGTCCTCAAGACACTGAAGTTCGGACCCTTCCTGGTCCTGATTAGACTTGCAACCTGAATAACAAATATATCCGCGATAGGTATAATGAGTACACGGTTACCCAGCAAGCAATCCTTAACAATGAATGCAGGAACAAGAGATGGATGGTTGTCATGTCAAAATAGCACCTATCTACTCAAATGTTTGTTTAAGCATTAATTATTCTGTGAACATTCTACTACACAAGATCCACAGGCACTCTCTGCCTACACTTGACCAAGGGGTGATCAAGCGGCTAAACAGGCACTCTCTGTCCACACATAACCCCATATAGACGGTCATGCGGCACAACGAAAGGGGCACTCGCTACCCACACATGACCAAGAGATGATCATACGGCACAATGAAACAGGCACTCTCTATCCACACATGCCCAAAGAGTACTATAAGAAATTTAAAACCTTGTTACGGCTAAGTGAATTAAATGAATGTGAGGAGGCAATTGAAAATAGATTTTTAAAAGGACTTAATGAGGAAATTTGAGATATACTCATTCAAGAAACATACAGTTCTCTCTCAGAATTATTCAAATGTGCTTGTAGAGCAGAACATATCTTTATTGAATCATTGAATGAATTTCTTGCCTCATTAGATGGACCTATTATTGCTCCTATTGTCGTACCTAACATTATGCAGGAAGATAAGCATCATCAAGAGGGGGATAAAGAGGAGCACATGAATGATGCAGAGATCATTGCCATGAGAAGAGAGCAAACCATTGAAGTTACGCCTATATCAACTGAGACACTGCAAGGCGATAAAAAAGGTGACGCTCTTGCTCAATGCAATGATAGTATTTGTGATGATATTAAATTGTCCACTACTCATGCTATTCCAGAGCAACCATTAGTGGAACCCACTGTTTTTTCTTTGTCACAAGATAATTTGCTTGCTATTACTTGTGATAAAGAAGAGTTGTGCCATAGTGTTTCACTTATATCAATGGCACAACTAGAGAATGAACATGTTGTTCATGATTTGGAATCGAACACCCATTTTGAAAATGAAAATAAACATGTCATTCACATTGTTAGTCAAAAGGATGAGCTGAAATTAATATCTTCCTTAAATACTTTGGGTTACATTAACTTTGATGGTTTGTGCAACCTATATAGTTTAAAGGAAATGCTTTTTGAACATGCTAACATTCCATGGTTATCAAGAAATATCATTTATGCCATTGCTAAAAATAATGAAAAGGGGGATTATTTGATCAATCGTGTTTTTATATGTCGTCATTCAACTGATTTGATTATAAAGCATGTAGATGTTGTTTTGCCCCGTGTCTCTACTAACCTTTTGCAGGAGCATATGATGGAGTCGAGGTCGACTCCAATTCAAGAAGGAGAGGATGATGAGAGCATGACAAGGATGGATGCATACACGATGCCTCTCTGTTCTTCCACTACAAGGATGCCGATGTCGTCGACATCCATGCCACATCGACGTGCTGAAACGCTGCGACGACATGATGACAAGAAACTTCAAGTGGACTTCAATACTTGGGCCAAGCCACACATGTCATCAAAGGGGGAGGTCCAACACGTGATAACCAAGATTGAAGACCCTTCATCACGCACAAGAAAGCCCAAGTGCAAGCCCAACTCTTCCGGAAGCCCGGTTCGGCCATCAGCGACTAGCCTGACTTCAAACGACCACCCAGGCCACATACGACATCGAAAGGAGGCAAATGAGCCCATTATAGAAAGCTATGAAGATAAACTTTTCAACACATCTGGCCCCATATCAAAATTCGTCCTGGATCACCGGGAAACTTCAAAATATTACAATGGATCGAATCTGCCAAGTGCTGCGACACTTTCTTTGGGCCGAAGGCCTTGTAATTTGACGGAGAGGCCTAGGCCCAGGTTGCAATTTTAGATTGTGTTTATCTTGTTTCTTGCTTGTTCTTCGATCCCTTGCAGGAAGCGACCTTCGTGGTCAGGTCAATCGTGTTCTTGGCGTGGATGATAACGAGTAGGTTTGGTGGTTTAGCGATTGCCGGGTTGTCATCCTTGCGAGGTTGGTAGCCGGATCGTCAAGGTCGCCTCTCCGATCAGATCAAAATTATCCCCTCGAGTCTCACCAGAACATCGGGCCGCCCCGTGTTCCCATCAGTCCCTCTGAGAAATAATTCTATTGCACTTGCATCGTGGCTGTTCTCTGGTGTATATGGACGGCTAGTAACAAATGATGTTTTGTGATGAAGACTTTTAATTCTCATATTCAAATAATTTACTCTATTTATGTGGTGTGGAGTATTGGGCAGATTTTTTTGCAGGGGATTTAAAAGAGTCTCCGGTCTGAGATGCTTTGTTGATGGAGGAAGCTGTCGCTAGGATCCAGACCCGTTGCTTAAAGTGCCAACAGCTCCTAACCTCCAGCTCCTATATGTTGAACTAGCGGTACTAACGCGCTTTGCGCGTGTTAGCTAACCCGTCTATATGTTAGCTAAGGTAATATATATGACGTGCACAATCAGATTACATAAAGTCTGTCCTAATACTGTCAAATGTAGTTTATACATGCGAAAAACCTCAACTAAATGAAAAGCGATACATAAAAAATCCCAATATATAATGACGAAAACTAACAGCAATATTGGCCCTCTTTCAATGGATCTGAACCAAGCCTACAAGGAACAATAACCAAAGAACATGAGCAATAACATGAGTTGTACATGCACCACACATTGAGCAGAGCATGCAATGGATAATGACCATTACACAAACTATAATTCGACCAAAACATCGACAGATAGAAGAGACGGTTATTAACTACGTCATTGACAAACACGAAGATGCAGAAGCATTACAATGAAATGTAAAGTACCCAGGGTGGCAAACTGGTCAATTCCTTCCTTCCATTACAATTATTAAACAGGCAAAAACAATTTTGCAATGTGCAAAGAATGGAAAGAATACCTAACCACGCAAAGCCTGTCTTTTCCAAAAGGAGAGTAAAAAGCTCCATTACAGGCCTCGAACAGTAAAAGATCAGCTTGCAATGCGAAAATAATGGAAAGAAAATCAGCGAACCATGCTTGGCAAAGAAGAGTAAAACTCCCACACAAACTACTGAATAGGCGATTAACATTCCATGGACTAAGAAATGACATGCAAGTGAATGAAATCAAAGGTATAATCACTGTAAATCAATAAATCATCAGAGACATACAAATAACAAAAGAGCATATACATTTTTATTTTATACATTGTACCAGGCAAGCTATCTTAATGGCAAAGACTAATTTTGAAGCAAGCACAAACAGAAGATCCTAGATCAAACTATGGAAAAAAAATTTTGTTTAACTGCATAGTAGGAATAGGTCAACAACAACACATCATTCAACTGAAACCATTCAAAGCATCCACATCTAAAACCAGAGAAGATATATATAAAGCATCAATTTTGAAACCATCGAAAGTGCTAGGCGATTAACATGCAATGGACTAAGAATTGACAGAGAAAAGAAGGAAATCAAAGGTATAATCACTATAAATCATAATGCATAAAGCGAATGATATTACAAATAAGCAAGCCTACATGGCAACTAATAGCGAATAGCGTGATAAAAGCTGCGCAAAACTAAAGAACGGGGGGGTGAATAGGCTTTTAAAAAATTACAGCTAAAAACAATGCAGCGGATCAGGCAATATCGGATGTTCCGATGTCAGGATCGGATAGTCCGATATGAATCAGACTATCTGATCCAGAATCTGAACGTCCGATCTTGCTGGGAGAAAAGAGAAAACACTAGGGTAATTAAACAGTAAACCCTGCACCAAATACGGTTAGAGAGCAAGCTAAAATTAATAAGCAAAAGGAAATCCACAACCACAAGGAGACTCGAAGTAGTTGTTCCCGAAGTTCGGATCTTTGAGGGGATCCTACGTCTCCGTTGAGGCGGCTCGGTCACACTTGAGCCGGGGTCCCTCTTGACCCTTAACCTCCTGGGTTGCACCAAGCACTCCCGGTTTTACTCAATAGATTATTCCCTTTCGGAGGCGAAACCGGCCTTCACAAACTCTCCCCGGCCACCACACAAAGCACCGGTGGCTCTAGGGCGACTCCTAGCCGTCTAGGAGCCCTCAAACTCCAAGAGTAACAAATGCGATGGAAACCCAACTTGGAGAAAGAATCAAGTGCTCAAGATTGAAGCTTTGATCAACACGAAGTCTCTAGATCTAGCTTCTTCACCCACTCAAGATGCAATCAATGGAATTGATGGTGGAGTGGAGTTAGAAGGTGGAGAGTTAGGGTTGCAATAAGTGATCAGCTGAAAATATGTGTGAGAGGCAACCCTGGCCGGTGGGTGGAGGAGGGGAATAAATACCCACGCAGTCAAAACTAGCCGTTACTGTTGACAGACACCGGATGTTCCGATATATACATCGGAATGTTCCGATATTTTCGCAGCGAGACAGAGAGGGGTCAATTGGAACAAGCAACGGAAAGTTCCGGTCCATATCGGAATATTCCGGACAAACATCGGAATGTTCCGATATTTTTGCAAGCGAGACAGAGAGGGGTCAATCGGAACAAGGATCGGATTTATCCGGTAGGTATCGGAATGTTCCGGACAGACATCGGAATATTCCGATATTTTTGTAACTGGAGACAGAGAGGGGTCGATCGGAACAAGCATCAGATAGTTCCGGTAGATATCGGAATGTTCCGGACCAACATCGGAATGTTCCGATATTTTTGTGGTTTGCAACAGAGAGGGGTCAATCGGAAGGTGTATCGGAAGGTTCCGGTTTATATCAGAATGTTCCGGACAAATATTGGAAGATTTCGATAATTTTCTCGACTGAAGACAGAGAGGGGTCAATCGGAAGATTCCGGACTATATCGGATAGTCCGATATGATTTCAAAGAAAACACCCTCAAATTTATTTGGTGGAAAGAGTGTGTCAAGGAACTTCGACCAAGAGCACTTGGAACTTCTAAAAGTGATTTTTCCATCGCATCCCTCTTAATAGTACGGCGTGTCCTTAACTCAATTCAAAAGCAAAAGATTTAAACTTTTAAACAAAACGCCGTCTTCTCCTTTAATCTTTATGGTCTCCATGAGTCCTCCACATCCATTTTCTAATCTTAAAACTGTCCAACACTAAACAAGCTCGATTAGATTTATAAGATGCTTGTCGTCTATCACCAAAACTTACAACGGGGCCTAGATGCACTTTCAATCTCCCCCTTTTTGGTGATTGATGACAAACACAATTAAAGCTTTTAAAAACTAGAGTAGATCTCTTTTGATTGGTCAAGAATATAGTAGAGCTCCCCCTGGATGTGTGGAAAGATTTGAAAAACTAGAAGCTCCCCCTACATCCTTGCATTCGAGAAGATAAAAGGTAGGTAAATGCAGTAAAAAGAAGATGCATATGGCATGGCATTGGGCACTCAATAGCATGGCAACACAAGTTAAATTTTAGAAAACAGGTACTTTAGCACCAACTAAGCATTAGCAGCCAAGTAATAGAGATTACAGAGTTTGAAACTTAAACAAAGTTTTGCTCAAACGACAAAGAAAGGCAAAGATACAAGCTTTACTTTCTCCCCCTTTTGGCATCAAGATACCAAAAAAGGCGAGAACTAAGCTACAACATAAGAGATAGTCAATCATCGTCTTCATCCTCCTCGTCTTCTTCAGAGTAGCTTTCCTCGCTACCACTCTCATCAACGCCCTGGGTAGGAGGATCAAAAGCAGCTTTATATTCCTTGATCTTATCATCATCTTCACTCCCTACGACTTCCGAGCCATCAGGAGAGCACGGAATCTCAAGGTGTCGCTGGATTTGCTTGAGCCTCGGAGTGTTTTGCTTGATATGCTCGGAGTTCTTCTGGCGAGCATGCCTCTCATCCTTCCCAAGACAAAAGATTGCCCTAAGCATGGCCTTGATCAGAGATGAGGAGCGAGAAGAGGAAGGTCCAGAAGAAGAGGATGGAGCAGCTGATCGAGAAGATGGAGATCCACGAGATGATCGACGAGAGGGAGTCTTGATGACTCGAACCTGATACCCATAGTGCTCAACATCTTTGACAAATGCAGATTCAGTCACCTCTTCAATCATCTTCATGATATAAGGTGCGTGAGTGCAACTCCTCCTGGGATCTAAGGAACTCAAGCCAATCTCACTCCAGATAAAGTCCACAACGTCGAAGGGTCGGGACTCAGAAGCAATCCAGTAGAGCAAGTTCCTAGAGTACCCCAGAATGCTCGAGGCATCTCCTTCCTTGGGGTGAGAGTCTTCCTAATCATCCGCATCAGCACAACATAGACAGGAAGTAGGCCCTTCGCTTTCCCTAGCTCGAAGTCCTGAGCCTCATCATATATGCAACTGAGCTTATTGATCTTCAAAGGGTCGTACTCATGAAGCTTATCTTTGTTGAAGCATAGCCCAGGAGAGAAGCCCAGAATACTGGCAAAGCGAGTCTTGGTCACACTGTAGAATTTTTCACATGTCATCCACTTCAGTGACTCAGACTCATCAGTGCCAAAATATACTGTGGCATAGAACTGAGCTATAACCTCATTGTTCCAATTGTACTTCAGCCCCATAATGTCCTTGATGTCATACTTGTCACAGATGCTGATCACCTCATCAAAGACTGGATCATGGAGTCGCTCAAGATACTCCCAGTCAACCCACTGCATCATCACAACTGGGGTCTTCTTTGGTAGAATCACCGAGTCGTAGAAATCTTACTGAAAGCAGTTCCAGAAATGACGATCGGTGCTAACCTGCTTCTCATAATCCTCAGGGTCTATCCTTCTTTCCCTTCTGATGCGAACTGAGTCACCTCTTAGATTCATCCGCTTTGGAGGATTGTAGTTGCCATCTGAGAATCTGACAGACTCATGCATCTCCAGAGGTCCTATCAGAGGTCTGGATGAACCATCCCGAGCTGAAGACTGCTACTGCTGCTGGGGTGATCCAGAGGAAGGAGATCCCAAAGGGGTCCTGGAGGCTGTCTTCTTCACAGACCTCTTCGGACGACTGGAGGAAGGGGCAGCCTCAATAAACATGGTTGCCCTAGGAGAGGACATGTGCACTGGAGAGGATGGCGGTTGAACCCTGGCAGGGTCATGCCTTGCCTTCATCCATCTTTGCTGAGAAGGTGCACTAGAGTCATCAAGAGACTGCCTTCCCTTGGACTTAACCATCTGATCAAACAAAGAAACTTAGGATTAGAAGTGGCTCTAGGAAGAAAGGATTCAAGGAACTAGGTTTATGTTGCTGCCTATATCGGATGGTCCGATGTATACATCGGACAGTCCGATGTGTGCAATTCAGTGAAGAAACCCTAGCTACCGTGAATCACCAAAGCATCCTTAACAAAGATTGAAACCACTACAAGGGACTAATCCTAGTGCAATATGAGGCACTAATCCCAACCACATTTTGGTAGAGAATCACAAGATGAAATGGATCGGATTGAATTAGGGCGAGCAAAACCTTGGGAACAGCAAGCAGAGGGAGGAGGCCCTCCAACCAGTCGGCAAAGAGGAGAAGAGGGAGAGGGCTTGCTCCGGAGAGTCTCCGGAAACTCCGATCTTGGAGGATGGCGAAGTTTCGGAGGACGGCGACGAGGGACGGCGCGGGAGAGAGAAAGAGAGAGGAAAGAGGTGCTGCGGTAAAAGAGTGGGGTAAAGAGAAAAAGGATTTTACCAGCACGGTTAAAGAGACCCGCAGCCCACACATCGGAATAATCCGAAGTAACACCGGATTGTTTCGATGTAAACATCGGACAGTCCGATATTAAATCGGATGTTCCGATATGGTTTTTCAGCAGAAAACTAGATAAGACATTTTTAAGTAGTTTAGGTAAAATATAGGGATAGATAACTCACTAAAATGAGTAAAATAATACACACAATAGCAACCAAGATTTTGCAAGAAATTTTTTTTAGTGCAAAACAAGGATTTTCAATTTTTCAAACAAAATTGGCATGCACCATTTCAAGCCACATTACTAGCATCAAGGATATTTAGTTCATTTCTAAGTGCACAAAACCTTCTCTCATCAAGTGGCTTGGTGAATATATCGGCTAATTAGGCTTCGGTTCTCACATGCCTAATATCAATATCGCCTTTGGTGGAGTGATCTCTCAAAAAATGATGGCGAATATCAATATGTTTTGTTCGGAAATGTTGTACGGGATTGTTGGCTATTTTAATGGCACTTTCATTGTCGCACATAAGTGGTATTTGGCTTAGGTTTAAACCATAATCTCTCAAAGTTGGTCGCATCCATAAAAGTTGGGCACAACAACTTCCCGCCGCTATGTATTCGGCTTCGGCGGTAGAAAGGGCTACGGAATTTTGCTTCTTAGAAGTCCAACAAACTAGAGACCTACCCAAAAATTGGCAAGTCCCCAAGGTGCTCTTCCTATCTACCTTGCAACCAGCATAATCCACATCCGAATAGCCGATAAGATCAAAGGTTGATCCTTTTGGATACCAAAGCTCTAGGTTGGGAGTGTAAACTAAATATCTCAAGATCCTTTTAACGGCCACTAAGTGACTCTCCTTAGAAGCGGCTTGAAACCTTGCACACATGCACACGCTAAGCATAATATCCGGCCTAGATGCACAAAGATAAAGAAAAGAGCCTATTATAGATCGATATACCTTTTGGTCGACGGCTTTACCTTTTTCATTCACGTCCAAATGACCATTTGATTGCATTGGAGTTTTGATCTGTTTTGCATTCTTCAAATCGAATTTCTTGAACATGTCTTTGATGTATTTGGATTGACAAATAAAAATCCCTTCCTTTAGTTGCTTGATTTAAAATCCGAGGAAGAAGGTTAACTCCCTCATCATAGACATCTCAAATTTCTTGATCATTATCCTACTAAACTTCTCACAAAATTGTTTGTTAGTAGAACCAAAGATAATGCCATCGACATAAATTTGGCAAACGAACAAATCATCATCTACATCCTTAGTGAAGAGAGTAGCATCGGACTTTCCGATTGAGAAACCTTTCTTTACCAAAAAATCTCTAAGGCACTCGTACCACGCTCGAGGAGCTTGCTTCAAGCCATATAGTGCCTTGTGGAGTTGATAGACGTGGTCTGGATGCATGCTTCGGGTCCTCGAAACCGGGGGGTTGTTCAACGAATACCAACTCGGAAATTGGCCCATTCAAAAATGCGCTCTTCACATTCATTTGATAAAGTTTGAAATCATGGTGAGTAACATATGCAAGTAAAATACGAATAGATTCCAATCTAGCTACGGGGGCATAGGTCTAACCAAAGTCCAAACCTTCTATTTGAGTAAACCCTTGAGCAACTAGTCTTGCTTTATTTCTTGTCACGATCCCATTCTCATCTTGCTTGTTTCTAAAAACCCATTTGGTTCCAATCACATTTTGTTTTGGTCTTTCGACCAAAGTCCACACTTCGTTTCTTGTGAAATTGTTTAGCTCTTCTTCCATTGCCATTATCCAATCCGGATGATCCAAAGCTTCCTCAACCTTCACGGGCTCAACAAAAGAAACAAACGAGTAAAATTCGCAAAAATTAGCGACTCGGGATCTAGTAGATACTCCTTTGTTTATATCCTCAAGGATATTGTCAACCGGATGATCTCGTTGAATGCTTTGATGAATCCGTGGATGAGTTGTGGCTTGGATTGGTTCTTCATTTGATTGTTCTTCCTCTTCTATTTGTTGATCCATCACTTGATCTTGAGTAGAGGTAGGTGGCTCTACTCTTAAAGATAAGTCCTCATTCTCTTAATCATCTACTCCTTCTTGGGGCTTCATCTCTCCAATGGGTATCTTTTTGATTGCTTCACTAGCATTTTCTTCACCTAACACACAAGGATCAATTTGCTTCACTTGTGAGCCATTAGTCTCATCAAACATCACGTCTCTCGCTATTTCAACTACCCCGGAGGATTTGTTGAAAACACGATAGGTGTAAGCGTTTGAACCATAACCTAAAAGAAAACCTTCATCGACTTTAGGAGTAAATTTGAAGGATCTAGCCTTCTTGTTGAGGATGAAGCACTTGTTACCAAAGACTCTAAAATAGGATACGTTTGGTTTCTTACCGGTGAGTAGCTCGTACGGTGTCTTCTTAATAGCTTATGTAGATAAAGCCGATTTGTTGAGTGGCAAGCGGTATTGACGGCCTCCGCCCAAAAGACGTCGGAAACCTTGTACTCATCTAACATCGTCCTTGCCATCTCAATGAGTGTACGATTCTTCCGTTCAACCACGCCATTTTGTTGAGGTGAATAAGGAGCGGAGAACTCGTGCTTCACTCTTTCTTCATCAAGGTACTCTTCTACGCCGATGTTTTTAAATTCCGTACCATTATCGCTTCTAATCTTCTTGATTCTCAACTCAAATTCGTTTTGAGCTCTTCTCATGAATTTTTTGAGTATCCCTTGAGCTTCAAGCTTATTATGCAAAAAAACACTCAAGTGAAACGGAAAAAATCATCTACAATAACTAAACCATACTTATTACCTCCAATGCTTATGTAGGCGATTGGTCCAAAAAGATCCATATGCAACATCTTCAACTTTCTAGATGTTGTCATCACATTCTTAGTTGGATGATGTGCTCCCACTTGCTTCCCGGCTTGACACGCGCTATAAACCCTATCTTTCTCAAAAGATACATTCGTTAGTCCTAAAATGTGTTCGCCCATTAGAAACTTTTGAAGATTCCTCATGCCAACATGGGCTAGTCGGCGATGCCAAAGCCAACCTATGCTAGACTTAGCCATCAAGCATGTTTCAAGTTAAGTTCTATCCGAGGTAAAATCCACAAGATAGAACTTTCCCTTTAAAACACCCTTGAGGACTAGAGAGTTATCTTCTTTTCTAACAACCGAGACACCTTTACTAGAGAAGATACAATTTAAGCCCATCTCACACAATCGGGAAATGGACAAAAGATTTTATTCAAGAGATCTTACAAGCAATACATTAGAATGTGTAAATTCTTTAGAGATTTTTACCTTCCCAAGACCAATTACCTTTCCCTTGCCATTAGACCCAAAAACGATGTTCTCATAAGGCGAACCATTTACATCAAAGGAGGTGAAGATGGAGGCTTCTCCGGTCATGTGATTTATGCAACCACTATCTAGCACCCATGTATTTCCACCGGAGCGATAAGCCTATAAAACAAATTATACTTTTGCTTTAGGTACCCAAACTTGCTTGGGTCCTCTCAAGTTAGTCACTAGTGCTTTTGGCACCAAAATAGACTTAGGAGTGCGAATATTCTTGGTCTTGGTCCCAACAAAATGAGCAACTATTCTACCAAGGTTAGTTCTTTTAAACACATAGGATGCATTGAAAGTAGCATGTGAAGCATGAGCAAGCGATCCGTTAGCATGCACAAAATTGATAGGCCTAGTAACCGGGGTTACCACGATGTGGCCCTTTTCGCCCTTGCTCTTCTTGGGAGGAGTGTAACCAAGCCCTTCCTTGTTGTAGTTGCCTCTTTTTCGGACAAGATAGTCAACTAACTCTTTACTTCCTTTGTACGACTTTTGAAGCCCATCTTTAAGGAGTCCCTTTAACTTCTCATTTTCATGGGCTAAGTCTTGCATTGTTTGAAAGTTAGTGGCACAAACTTCAATGTCAAGATTTAAGCATTTTGAGCATTCACTAGTGTTTGAAACTATTGATGGACTTGGGGCATTGTTCGAGGTGGAAATAGTACTCTTCGAGAGATCATCAAACTTCAATACAAGAGACTCATGGGTTTGTTTAGCCCCACTAAGTTTCTCTACGAGTGAAGCATTGGTGATCTTAAGATGAGCAATTTCGGATTTGGTCAAATCTAAAACTTTAGCCAACTCCGCATTTCTCTCCCTCTCACTAGCCAACGTTTTCTCAAGGGCAAGGTTTATTTCCTTCTCAAGGATAAACAAGTCTTCTTGACGCTTAAAACTCGTCTCTTGTCTTTCAATAGTTTCAAGCATCATTTTCACAGTAGACATGTTTATCTCATTGAAAGAGTTAATCTTCAAATCATCACAATCACTTTCACTATCGCCAGAATCAATGATGCTACTGAGTGAAGACTTTGAGATTACCTTACTACCTTTGGCCATAAGGCATGTAGGACCATCATCGTCATCGCTCATGTCACCAAATAGGGTCTTGCTCTTGTGAGTGGAAGTAATAGCAATTGTAGCCACTCCTTCGTTTTCGAACTCGGACTCCGAGCTAGATTCACCGGAGGTCCACTCTTGTCCAATGTGGGCTTGACCTTTAGAGCTTCTTTTTTTGCCTTTGGTCTTTTCTTTAGAGTAGTGCTTGTCCTTATTCTTGTGATCATTTTCTTCCTTACTCTTCTTTTGAGGGCACTCGGCAATGAAATGACCGGCATCACCACACTCATAGCATGTTCTAGTGGAGTGTCTTTCCTTTGACTTGCCTAAAGACTTCTTGTGTGACTTTCCCTTATATCCACTTTTCTTGAGAAATTTGTTGAACCTCCTCACTAGAAGTGCCATCTCTTCGAGGTCGAGTGAGGTTCCTCTTTCTTCTTCACTTGAACTATCTTTGGAGTCGTGAGTTTCTTTTAATGCAATAGTCTTCTTCTTATTTGGCCGCACTAGCTCCTCAACGGCCCTTGCTTCCACATTCATCATTTCATCCGCCAAGAACCTTCCTAGCACATCATAAGGGGTGAGAGTTGCATAGTCACTCCTTTCTCTAATTAACTGAACCAAGTTTCGGTTGTTGGGAGTGACAATCCGGAGCATGATCTTGACCACGGTAGAATCAGTTAGATCATCACAAGCAAGACCTTTTGCTTCATTTACAAGAACCATTAGTCGATCGAACATGGTCTTGTAACTTTCTCCTTCTTCCAACACCAATCTCCCCAACTTGTCTTTGATGAGCTCAATCTTTGATTCACGGACACTTGAGGTTTCTTCATGCGCTACTCGAAGCGTGTCCCAAATCTTCTTGGCATTCTCAAATCCATGCACTCTATTGAACTCGGTAGGACTTATGGAATTGAACAAAGCGTTGACGGCTTGATGGTTGCGGTTCCGATCATCCTTCTCCTTTGGCGTAGGCTTCTCGGGATCCACAATAGTATAACCTGTTTCAACAATATCCCAAATAGCCGGGTTAAGTGAGATCAAGTACATCTTCATCCTATGTTTCCATGCCGCAAAGTGAGTGCCATCAAAGTATGGCGCTCGACCCGACGGGATGTACCCATAAGATGAAGATGAGCTAGCATGAGAGTAATCATAAGGAATAGTAACACCCGAGTGATCATCCCGCCTAGTTGTATCAGCATCCTCGGTCGACATCTTTTACCTCTTGAGCGGTTAAGCTCGAAACAAGAGTCCTTGCTCTGATACCAATTGAAGGATCGAGATGTAGCCTAGAGGGGGAGGGTGAATAGACTTTCAAAAAATTACAGATAAAAACAATGCAGCGGATCAAGCAATATCGGATGTTCCGATGTCAGGATCGGATAGTCCGATATGAATCAGACTATCTGATCTAGAATCTGAACATCCGATCTTGCTAGAAGAAAAGAGAAAACACTAGGGTGATTAAACAGTAAACCCTGCACCAAATACGGTTATAGAGCAAGCTAAAATTAATAAGCAAAAGGAAATCCACAGCCACAAGGAGACTCGAAGTAGTTGTTCCCGAAGTTCGGATCCTTGAGGGGATCCTACATCTCCGTTGAGGCGGCTCGGTCACACTTGAGCCGGGGTCCCTCTTGACCCTTAACCTCCCAGGTTGCACCAAGCACTCCCAGTTTTACTCAATAGATTATTCTCTTTCGGAGGCGAAGCCGGCCTTCACAAACTCTCCCCGGCCACCACACAAAGCACCGGTGGCTCTAGGGCGACTCCTAGCCGTCTAGGAGCCCTCAAACTCCAAGAGTAACAAATGCGATGGAAACCCAACTTGGAGAAAGAATCAAGTGCTCAAGATTGAAGCTTTGATCAACACGAAGTCTTTAGATCTAGCTTCTTCACCCACTCAAGATGCAATCAATGGAATTGATGGTGGAGTGAAGTTGGAAGGTGGAGAGTTAGGGTTGCAATAAGTGATCAGCTGAAAATATGTGTAAGAGGCAACCCTGGCCGGTGGGTGGAGGAGGGGAATAAATACCCACGCAGTCAAAACTAGCCGTTACTGTTGACAGACACCGGATGTTTCGATGTATACATCGGAATGTTCCGATATTTTCGCAGCGAGACAGAGAGGGGCGAAACAAGCAACGGAAAGTTTCGGTCCATATCGAAATATTCCGGACAAACATCGGAATGTTTCGATATTTTTGCAAGCGAGACAGAGAGGGGTCAATCGGAACAAGGATCGGATTTATCCGGTAGGTATCGAAATGTTCCGAACAGACATCGGAATGTTCTGATATTTTTGTAACTAGAGACAGAGAGGAGTCGATCGGAACAAGCATCAGATAGTTCCGATAGATATCGGAATGTTCCGGACCAACATCGGAATGTTCCGATATTTTTGTGGTTTGCAACAGAGAGGGATCAATCGGAAGGTGTATCGGAAGGTTTCGGTTCATATTGGAATGTTCCGGACAAATATCGGAAGATTCCGATAATTTCTAGACTAAAGACAGAGAGGGGTCAATCGGAAGATTCCGGACTATATCGGATAGTCCGATATGATTTCAAAGCAAACACTCTCAAATTTATTTGGTGGAAAGAGTGTGTCAAGGAACTTCGACCAAAACCACTTGGAACTTCTAAAAGTGATTTTTCCATCGCATCCCTCTTAATAGTACGGTGTGTCCTTAACTCAATTCAAAAGAAAAGATTTAAACTTTTAAACAAAACGCCGTCTTCTCCTTTAATCTTTATGGTCTCCATGAGTCCTTTACATCCATTTTCTAATCTTAAAACTGTCCAACACTAAACAAGCTTGATTAGATTTTTAAGATGCTTGTCGTCTATCACCAAAACTTACAACGAGGTCTAGATGCACTTTCATAAAAAAATCCTGCTGGAAAACAAAGAAAAGGAACGGTATTTCAATGCGGAATAGAGTGAAAATAAATAAAACAAAAGCATTGCGCTAAGAACACAAGTAATCTGCAACATAAACACATCTTCATAATTTTGACATTTTCAACAAAAAATGGAATCCACATGAATGTCTCATATTAGCATGGGCAATATCCACTTAGATTATATTATTTCTAAATCTAGAATCAGTTTATGTGTAGTGCCTAGCAACTCACCCTTTTCCCTGACTTTGAATGCCTGATACTTGAGAAGGAAAATGGCAGATTGAGTAAGCTAATTTTTAGAGATGTTCAAAAATATCATAGTAACAATAATGTAGATCAATTTTAAGTGAAGAAAATGACACTCATTATTTATGAAACCAAGCCTACCAAACAAATTAGAGTATATAGAAGATAGAACATCCGCTCAAGGCAAAGCAAAGATCGACCAAATGATCTGCAATACCCACCAAAAGGAAGCCCGACAGATAGTAGTGTGGTCGATAATCGCTAAGCACGAAATCCATTCTTTCACCGAGCGTAATCAGATGATTCACCAAGGAGCATAATTCGAAAAATGAATTATTAGCACCTTGTTAGCCTAAAATCTAAATTCAAGTGGAACCGAAAAAACTGAAATATCACTGCTTTGAACTTTATAGTGAATATACAATTGCATTAAAAATCGGCAAATTCAGCAATCGCAATATGCTAATTCTACGCAAGGATACCCACCAAAAGGGAAGCTCGACAGATAGTGAGCACGAAATCCATCTTTCCACCGAGCGTAATCAGATGATTAACCAAGGAGCTTAAATCTGAAAAATGAATTATTAGCGCTTTGTTAGCTAATTGGTATGCAAAGCGAGTTTGATATGCATTACCACGAGCAAAAATAAAATCTAAATTCAGTGGGCTGCAAATTCGCACATTGCATTATGCTAATTCTACGTAAGGAGAGCACGGCAGCAAGCATCGGACAGAGAGGAGAAAGGCACGCATTCCGGGTGAAGAAGAAGAGGAAAAGGGCGCGGGAGAGGAGAAGGGCGGCGGCCTGTGGTTAGCAACCACCACGGTGGCCACCGTGGCTGAAACTGCCTCGATTAAGGCCTCTCATCACAGATCCGGCGAGGCGCGGAGGGAGACGACGGTCGGGCGCGGGAGGAGCGGCGGCCGGCGTGGCACTGTGGACAGATCCGGTCCAGCCACGCCGCCGGCGTGTACATCAGGGATGATCCGGTCCAGCCAAGGCCCTCTCGCCGCCAGATCCGGCGGCGCGCGGTAGGGAGACGACGGTCGGCGCGGGAGGAGGGCGCCACCGATCATGCTGGCAGCAAGGCAACAAGGCCAAGGCGAGAGCGGCAAGAACAGGAGAAGGAGGGGACGACGCTGGGACCTAGCGAAGGCAACGCTCGGATGGAGGGCTAGGTCATGGGGATGGGGACGGGGGCAAAGGAAATGGCCTTATATGCGATGGCATTTGCGGGTAATTTTCCTCAAAGTACAGATGCACTTACAAAGGCCAAAAGGGCAGCGCTGCGAAGAGCTAAAAACATTTGGGGGCCTAACGCAATTTTGCCAAGTCGCGGATGCACTTGACAAGGGCCCGTATGCGAATTCACAGGGACGTAAAGCTAAAATTGTGAACCACAGGGAGTTTTTTGGAAACCCGACCCCACCGGGAAGGCCTAGATCGGACGATCGGGAGGCCGGCCAGCTAGGCAAGATCCGACGGCGACGAGTCTAAGGGCAACGTGGCCCGACGAGGAGGTTGGGAAGTAGGCGTGGCGAGCCCAGGGCCAACACTACGCTAAGCGCTACGCTATAAATAGCGAAGCTAATTAGCCTCTCGAGTGGTGCCTTGCTGCGATTAAAAATTTGGTGTCCTTGTTACAATACGTTGTGTGGCTGGACGACTTTTCTGTCATTTTGCTAACTGTTTCGCCCATGTTACTTTAACTTTATGGGCGCTGTCTTAGTTTGCTGACTCGGACCAGGTTTCTATTTTTTGTGGCCCTATAGTGCCAGTTTGTTTGTAATTTAGTAAGACATGGTTTCCAATGTATCTATTTGGGATGCAATGCAAAATGGGGTTGAATCATCTTTTGATAATTAGCGTCACTTTATTTACGCATGCTTTTATAACGTATAAAATGAATTATTTTTAAAAAATCCATATGGACATCACATGGACATTTACATATCCCCAATAAGGTTTAAAATAGCAGAAAACTGATCGACTTTTCTGGTTTTGAACCGTGTTGTTATGTATGTTTCAACATATTTATTCTAATCGGTCCAAATTAAATATATTATATTCAAATTCTACCTCATAAAAATAATAGCGACGAAAATTTCTATCAACGGTATTATTGTGGTAATCATTTGACATGATTTATTAAACATTTTTTTTGTTCTTTTAATCTTACCACTCTTTCTTTAAGTATTGTACGAGATTTCTCAAACATCTAGTGGACAAGAGACTGACTTATACTTCTTCCGTTCTTTTTTGTTTGACGCTTTTGACTTTTAAACACATATTTGACCATTCGTCTTATTCAAATAAATTCTGTAAATTTCATTTATTTTGTTGTGATTTGTGTTTATTAATACAGATACTTTAAATATAACTTTTTTCTACATGTTTGTACTAAATTTTTGAATAAGACGAATGGTTAAAGACGTGATCAAAAGTCAAAGATATCAAATAAAAAAAACAGAGGCAGTAGTTGTTTGCTCGTTTCTACCTTCGATTCCGATGTCTGTTCTTACATGCATTTAGCCCTGGTCGCACCGTTTGCGCTATCGCCATGCTTTGATGTAGACCACATGGGCATTCACTCGCCCACTTCATATGCACACTCCGGCGAGCGGTTCCTCATGATGGAAAACAACCAATCATTGGCTAAAACTACTTGATATCTCGCAAAATTTTTGTCCACCTTTTTTCCGTAGAAAACCTAGCAAAACATTCGCTTCTGATTACACAATTTGAAATCCAAAATTTGTTCCTTTTTTCACACGAAACTGAACCTCTACCTAATGGTCTTTCGTTTCCGTTAGGGAAACGTAATTTGTGAAACCTTGTACACGAAAAGTTCAATCATGTTTATCAAGGGGAAAAAAAAAAGGCAAGAGATTAATCATGGGGCAACCGCTCTTTTCCATTCCATATAGAGCTCTGGAAAGATGCTGCTTTGCTTCTACGGACAGTAGCGCCGTCTTTGTGCATTAAAGAAAGACACGGAGATCGCCACGTATGGCATATTGGCATCGATCGTGAACGCGCGCGAACGGCTTCAATTCTGGGCGTTTTCCAGTTTCTAAAGCGATCCAACGTGCGGTTTCCCGGCGAGCGCGAAGCGGAGTGGTGTGGCGTGGCAAGCGCGGACGCGGACGCGCACGGACCGTGTGACACGGTGCCACGCTGGAAATGATGGAGAATCCCATCTTTGCCGCCTCCATCGGGGCCCGGACAGACCGATGTATGTTGAACCTGTTATAATCCTAGAGGATTTATGGGCCGGAAGCCCACGTTAAACCCTAGGGGTATTATGGGCAAAACCGAATTTAGTCTAGGCTATATATATATGAACCCCATTGTATACAAGAGAGATATATCAATAAAGATTATTGTGCCTGGCTTTTCTCTCTCAGATTTGTGCCTCCTGTCTATTGTGTTTGTGTGTATGCGATGTCCGATTTACAACACGTTATCAGCACGAATCGCTCTCAGGTTTGTGATCATCGGTATGTCGCTACCCACATCAGATCTATTATTTTGATCTACTGTTTTTCGCTTTGTCGATCTAGTAGATCGCTTTTGTGTCTTGTACCCCGAAGGACATGGCACTACACGCCGGCTGTTGCACAGCACCGTCACGCCGGACACGCACCGCGCAAGCACACCGGCCGCGTCGCTCCGCCTCGCCGAGCCGAGCAGCCGCTGCAGGCTCAGACGCCACCATCGCGCCGCCTTGAAGATCAGCGCCGCGCCCGTCCGTCGTCGCCGCGCCGCCCTGCGCAGCGCGTGCCGCGGCCGTGCTCGCCATGCCATGCGCCCGTGCAGCGCAGCCACGCCGCCACGCCCATGCCGCCCATCGCCCGCGCCTGCTGCCGCCGACAGCGCCCGAGCCGTGCAGCGCTGCGCCGCCGCCGCCACGCCAGCGCTGCCGCCAACGCGATATGCGCTGTCGCGGCGTCGGCCTCGGCGCCCAGCGCCTCGTCGCCGCGCCATGCGCTGCGCTTATCGGCGCCCAGCGCAGCGTCCAAGGCCGCCAGTAAACGCATGCAGCCGCCCGCGCGCGCGCCGCCCGCGCCGCCGCCCGCCATTGCCGCTTGCAGCCGCCCGTAAACGCCCGGCGCGCCCGCGGCGCCTCCGTGCCACGTGCCACAGAGGCGCGTCCGCCGAGCGGCGCGCCGCGCTTCTTGCCACCTGCGCCGTCGCCTCACGCCGTCGCGCCCGCCGCCTACAGCGCCTGCGCCTTAGCGCCCGCGCCACCGCCGCGTCCCGCACTCGCCAGGTTTCCGCGCTCCGCCGCCGCCTCTCCTCATGGCCGGCGCTGCCGTGGTGGCCGCCGCCGCCACCTACATGGGTAGCTAGGGGAAACCCTAGCCACCATGTTGGGGCATGATGGCCGGTTGGGCCGGCCCATATATGGGCTGAAATATTCAAAGGAAATTAAAAAATAAAAGGGGCAATCTGGGCCCTGTTGGGTCATTTTAAATGATTTCCTGAGAATTAAATCCTGTAGATTTATTTTCAGTAATTCTTAGTACCCTGATTAAACAAATGTTAATTCACTTTATTTTGCCATGCCTCGTTTAAAAGCCTGAAGCCTTTTAATTTCGCAGATTAGTTGTGAATTATTTATTCGCTTTTATGCAATTTACCCTGTTTAGACCTGTAGTCTCATTTAATATTGCAAATTGGTGAATTATTATCCGCATCACTGCAGCGCCGCCACGCCCCGCGCCGTGCGTGGCGTGCCTCAAGGCACCGCCTCGCCCCACGCCGCACCGCAGTACGCGCCGCTCCGGCGCCGCCCGTTCGCCGCGCTCTCTGTCTTGCCACCTCATTGTCGCGCGTGTAGCGGGCGCACCTCGAAGGTTGTCCATTGCGCCACACACGCGCTGCTGCGCCGCCTCTTCGGCAGCCGTGTTTCCACGCCACGCCATGCCGGTCTGCGCGCGCCTCTCGAAGCCGCTGCCGCTGCGGCCACCGCCCCGTCGGCGGTCTTGCCCTCTGCACGCTCCGCGCGATGTTGCCTCGCCGAACCGTTGTCTTATTGCTCTGCATGGCAACTGCGCCGTGTAGTGTGTCACTCCCATCGTTGTGGCGGACCATGGTCGCGCCAAGGCTCGGTCACCGTTGTCCTCTGCGCCCTGCGTCGCCATGATTGTCGCGCCCGTGGCGTGGCTGTGACTTCGCCGCCCGTGTCGGTCGCACGGCCGCCGTTACCACGTGTCGTGATGCTGTCTTGGTGTCGTTGCCCAGAGACGCAGCCACGCCATCGCCGGTTCGGCTCTGCCGCCCCGTAGGCGTCGCTGCCCTCGTCGGTACTATTTTGGATGGACCCGGTGATCTATCCTAAGATGGTGTCATGAAACTGTGTTTCAGTCCCCGAAGGACACAATATTTGCACGAGTGGTTCTCGTTGCATATTCCCCTTATAGTACTTACAAATCCAGGTAACCATCGAAATCCTCTCTTTCAGATTTAGATTCCAGTATTTGAGCTTCCATATTATGCAAAATCTTAAACCTAGCCCACCTTTGGAAGCTGCATATTAATGGGTTTATTTTCTAGCAGAGAGTTATTATTGTTTTTCTGCATTGTTATAATTATAATATGGCCAGTAGACCAGAAATAATTAGCAGAAACTCATAAAAATGCTAGAAACTTTGTGGGCACCTTTGTGTTCTTTATGGCTTGTTTTCCTGGCACTGTATGTTTGGAGTAGGAGTATAATTTATTAACCTGCAGTCCCTAAATTATTTAAAACTCCTGACATTGCTTGGAAATTCATGGAAAAATTTAATGACTCCTGTAGAGTTTGGATTTGCTCCTGTTAAGCAATTTACATCTTTTGCTTGATTGACTCGCATTAGATGTTTATTTCCCTTATGCCATAATAATGGTCTGAGTTATTCTATTTGTAGCTTCTCTCCTGTAGTAGAGTTAATTATCTGAATAAATGCTAAATAGAACATGATGTCTGAAGCATATGACTTACCTGTCGTAAGCAATCTTGCGTGGAATAAATTCAGATTAATGTATGCCAAACCGAGATATATAGTTATACTTGCCTTGGTGAAGAGTGTTTCCACTCAACATCGTCTCAAGTGCATATGTCCTGGAGATATGAATTGTGGATATATGTCCTGTAGACATGAAGAGTTAGCATATGTTCTGGAGACAAATGTTTTCCCTTATTTGCACTAGAGAAAATTTTCTGCCCATATGTCTATTCCCAAATAATCTACTCCGGTGTGGTGTTACCAACCGGTAGTTTAAGGTGACTAAAGTGTAACCTGAAGTTACAAAATATATATTGGTTTCACGACAACAAAATTGATACTCCTGTTGCAGTATTGTTATAAAGTGATTTAAGCAGATGCCTGTAGCACATACTATCACTCGTATGTTTTTGGTTGACGTGAAAAGGGGGAGAGAATTGGGCTTTGTAGATGTAAAGGCAAGATTATGCACCAGAAGTGCAGATTAGATTATGCACCAGAAGTGCGAACGGATAGGTTGGTGATTGTAATTTGTGATAAATTTGGGACATATTTGGCTCCGACGGACGTGAGCGATCCGACGTGAGCATGCAAATTATGACCAGCAGCCATATTAGTGTTGTATTATGACTGGAAGTCACATTGGTTTGCCTGAAGCATAATAATTCCAAACATCGTCACTAGCGCCTGAAGTTGCTACAACATGCCTGAAGCCATGCGCTTTTGGAATATAATCACACCTCCGTAATGTTATTGTTATTTGGCGTACATACAGTATTTATTGTGTTCTCAGAGAACGAGAAAGTTTTCATGCAAATTATTGATATTGTCGCATTTATATTAAACCTGATGTTTAATTAGATATATGGTATGAGTAATTGGGCAATAGTAAAGAAGCTAGACTTTGCAATTCACATTTTGTTGGATGATCAGTGGCCCCGCACGGGTGCGCCGCCCCAGTAGGACGTGCAGCAACGTAGCACGCGCATGCCACCTAGCGCGGGCAGATGATAGCCCAGAGCAAGCGCGTGGTAAATAAATATAAGTCTAAACTCACTGCATATATTGTTAACCCTCAATGGTAACGTGTGGAATCAAAATATTTCCCAAATATTATCACCACCAAGCATACACTTGTGAGCTCCCACCTGTCGTTGGGGAATTTGGACCTGTTGTTCCATTAATCTTTTGCTCATAAAAGGGGATTTTGTAAGTATGCTTTAGTAAAAATCGGATCTCGGCATTAGGGGGAGAGAAATGCCCATATTTCGTGTTAAATGCCTACGAGATCTTGATTTTAAGATTCACGCACTAGTTAATGCTCCTGTTCGCTAGAAGCGAGGAGTGCTCCTGTTCGTTAGAAGCGAGGAGACTGCCATATATTTAAAGGAGTTGGAAATCATTTACCTGTTGTAAATGAGTCGCTAAGAGTGGAATACCCCGGGTTGAATAGTATATCCACCTTTGCGAAAATTGACTTGTTGAGTCTTGGTCTAAAGTCTGCGGGGACGCCTGCGGGTCTTACATCCAATGACACTCGTCAAACAATTGCTCATCACTCCTGAAATTCTCCTAAAGAGAAATTACCATGATGGTAATAAGCCTCCTGGAGAGGATCATCCTGAAGATGAATACCCAGCAAGTTAATGCGCGCATGTTATAGTGCTGGGAAAGCGGGACGACCAAGAATTATCGTTTTGGGAAATAACGAAATTCTGGTTAATATTTGAAAGTGCTCATTTATTAGACATGGAGAGAAAATTGTCGACACATATTATTCCTCTTAAGTTGCTATGATAAGGATCCTGAACTAAGTCCATGGCATGGCGTCTGTTGCGCTTGTATCGGGTTATATGACAAGCAACTGAGGATGAACCATGAGGTTAATCGAAGTTTGAGAGCCAGTAGCTCTAACTTTGGGTCATTATAAATAATGAGGTGGTGAAAGCTCTGGTTCAAAGGTCCCTGATGTGACCCGTACTCTCCAATGTATAATAAGTGTTCCGCTAAACAGTAACTCTGGCAGATGATAAATAAATATGCAGTTAATGGATTATGAAAATCCTTGTTGAGATCCCAGTAGGACTCATTATCCCTTGTGATATAATATGGCAAAATTGCGACACATTAATAAATCTCATACCTGATAATCTCTTACATAAGTAAAGATTCTTTCCTGAAGAAAATGAGTTTCCTGAAGAAATAAAAACACTTCCCTGAAGGAAGATTAATTACCAGTCGATATTTGATATACACCAATGGTCCCGATAGTGGACGATGACCCATTGATACCCGATACTGGAAGTTCGCCACATGAGCACTAGTTTTGTGCATCTCCTGCCAGTAGTTGGGAGAGTGGTGATGTTCTTTATTGCCCTGAAGGTATAAGTTTGTACCCTGAAGGTATAATGTAAATTGGTGATAAAGGCAAATTGATTGATCCCCTAAATGCCAAGATAAGACTGGTTATAGTGGTACAATCATATGTGTAAGACCTGCTGAATAGGCCATTTGATTGTGTTGAGCCACTTGAGAATAATTGCAATATTTAGACCCAGAAGGTCCGATAGGTTGTATCTAGTAGATATATGATGTTGCAATTAATTTTACCCACATGTTAGTGTGATTCCCTGAAGTGGAACATACTTGTTTAAACCTAAGACAATATGAGGTTTGAGGATCAGAAGTTCTCTGCCTCTGTTAGCGCTTAGTCTTGCAAAGAACGAAGTTTGGACCGCACTAAATTGTCTTTAGGGACCTGCTTGATATGCAGGACCTCGGGTTTGTCTGTTAACCGAGGACCATGTTGGGTCATATGATGCGGGATTCATGTGTAATCCGCATATCGCTAAATCTCATATTTTGCTTTGAGATTAATGCTTTATATGAAGCCTCACGAGTGTGTTTGGTTGAAAAGGATGGCGACCACATCCAGAAGTTATGTGGCACGAATATCATCCATACCCCATGTTTATCCATTAGGATACTGTTGTTTGTATTGCAGAAGTGGATTGTGGTACTTAGAGATTAAGCTATATTGTTTCCAAATTACTTTGCTCGCACTTTTCAGAAGTATAGTGTGATAGATGTTCGGAAGACATCGAACGTCGGAAGGCATCTAGGATGTCGTCCTGAGGGGGAGCATGAGTTAAATATTGATTCGGTTCATATGAAACCCTGGAGGTTTCACTTTGTCTAACCGAGTTGGTTGACATGACGATCAATTAAAATATTTTACCACACCACAAAATAGATCCAGAAGATTTGTAACACAGAGGTCCAGTGGACCGTATTGATTCTGAAGATCAGACCCAGAAGGTTATATATTGTACTCTTTTTCCCTTACATGAATTTTTTCCATTGGGTTTTCTCATAACAAGGTTTTTAACGAGGCAATATTATTGCAATACAGCATGCGTGTGCAATATACTCTTTTCTCCAATCCTTTTTTCCCACTGGGTTTTTGGATGGAGTTTTTGATGAGGTATTGTCATATCGCGGTTTAGCCCAAGGGGGAGTGTTATAACCCTAGAGGATTTATGGGCCGGAAGCCCACGTTAAACCCTAGGGGTATTATGGGCAAAACCGAATTTAGTCTAGGCTATATATATATATGAACCCCATTGTATACAAGAGAGATATATCAATAAAGATTATTGTGCCTGGCTTTTCTCTCTCAGATTTGTGCCTCCTGTCTATTGTGTTTGTGTGTATGCGATGTCCGATTTACAACAGAACCCTCTGGTCGTGCCAAACAGGATGGCCATTCATTTTTTAGATAAAGGAAGCTTTATTGAAAACAAGATAGTTACATCAAGATGATACAACCATCCTGAGATCACTCCCGGGCTCCCGGCCTCTGCATAGCAAGATGCACACAGCCCTGAATAGATACAAGAAAAGATAGACAACTTAATGACTATCGATCCAAAGACTGGATCGCCACCCATGTGCCTACGGAAAACACTCCTAGATGGCCATTCATTTTGGCCATGAAATTATTTATTAGGATACGCTCCGAGTAAACGATGATGGCACGGTAAATAGTACTATCGTAAAGAGTTGAGAGAGAAATATTCGAGCAATGGAATATCCGGTTGTCCGTGCACGATAAAACATGATGTACCCTGGCCATCCGCATCCACAACATAGCTTCGCCTCCAGTATCATGATGCAGCACCTCCTGTCCAATATCCGGTTGCATCACTGCTCCCACCGTTCCGATCTCTCCGACATCCTTACGCGCCTGCCGATCTGATCGCGAACGCCGAGGTCGTCGCCATCGCCTGCCGACCTCGCCGGCTACTTTGTCGCCCCTTGATCACCTGGCCTTGATAGTTTCCTGCCAAACAGTTTGAGCCTCCTGTCCGAAGTGTCCGACACCACCGATCGAGTCGTCGATCACCGCCATGCTCTACCTTGCGCCGATGAGACTTTTTCCACGTCGTCCGTGTATGCTTAAACCTTATGTCTGCCCCTAGATATTCTGAATGGCCAACCTCACCATCAAGATCTGATACCACTTGCTAGGATATGTGCCAATGCAAGAACATGAACGACACCAGAAGACATGATATCTGGTAACACGGTTTGGCTTACGCCTACCTCTGCAGGGCTCTGAGTACAGACGCTCCTTCCAAACCATAATACCGCAGCACACCAGCTGATTTGGTCACTACCACATGCCGGCCGCTGACCTCCTCTTCCCTATGCTACTATTGTGAAATCGTTGTCTTGTTATACCAGGGTTGCCTCCCTTTATATAGTGGAGGTCTGGCTAGAGTCCGACTCCAACTCTAAACCAACCATATCTATTACAACACAGAGTTTATGTAACCTAGTTATACATATATTCGACACAAAAGCTAACATAGATGAATAGCTATACGACATGATCAAATAATGGCAACGCTCAGGGATAGCCTTACTCCCTTTGATTTTGGGCCAATGACATATCGGCCATAGCTGGCTCAGACACACATTTTAATGGTTCAAAGTCAAAATAAGATGATTTCTGAGTTGTCGTACCTAGCTACCAACTAATGTGCAAAGGAACCTCGCGAGATGTAACGCTACATATGTGCCAATGCAGCATGCAGGACCATGCGTCTTGCTTGTCTCTCGCATGATATTCCAAAGCCGTCTCTCTATTCTTGTGGAAAATTCTTCTCTATATTTTTATCCAACTGTATTATCTAAATCTCACTTAAATATAAACCGGTATAAAGTACAGGCCTCCCTCCCCTTATTTAGGAAGCGAAACAAATAATATTTAGAGTTAGAAACGAGAAATAATATTTAGAGTTAGAAACGAGGCGTTGAGTCTACTAGAACGATAAGTTATATGTAAACAAGAATTTTCGGCCATAGTCTAAAACCCAAGCTTTTCCTATAGTTTTTTTTTTTTATAAAGAATCGTGCATTTATTTTCAAAATTTAAATATGCATACAATGGATCGAGTTAGACTGTTACCATGTAAGTAGAAAAGTTACCTCATAATGTAAAGATGTTTACATAAGTGTTTATATTTTATAACTTATACTAATCACACTCTAAGCATTGATACTTAGTTTAACATCTCTCCTTTTTTTTTTTGAGGGAATCTCTCCTTCTTATTTAAGCAGCAGGTTCTATCTTATGTAGCAAAAAGAACCATCATCTTTTTTAGCCCTCTTTAGTATCGTTCGTACAGTTTAAACTAATTATATTGAAATTAATAGTTATCACTGAAATTTGTCAATTTTGTACAAGCCAAACGATCTAGTACTTTGTAATAATTTTTATGAAGTTTTAAGTGATTTTTCTCAAAGCTTTCAAAAATGATTTTTTTAATAATTTTTTGAACTCTTCAAAACATCTCTTGACGAACCACACATTTTCATATTATAATTTTCAACTCGTTTTAGTCGAAAAAATTAGGCTTTTGATTCACAATTTGATTTGATTTGGTTCAGTTCGCATCTCTCCTATCATTGTACTCTCTCTGTTTTTTTGTTTGACGCCTTTGATCTTTGAACATGCCTTTGACCATTCTTTTTTAAAAAAAATTTAGTTCAAATATGAAAAAATATAAGTCAGCTTAAAGTACCTTACATGATAAAACAAATCACAATAAAATAAATAATATTTTTATAGTTTTTGAATTAGACAAATTGTAAAAAACGTGTTTAAAAGTGAAAGTGAAAAGCGTTAAAAAAACACGGAGGAAGTACATGTAGGCCTTGTACATTTCAGCTTAACGTAGCGTTTCAACAAAATTTTTCTTTTTTATATAGTCTATTTGGTGTAATAATATGTAATGATTTTTCTCAGGTTTTTAGTAGTCCTCTTAAAGATTCTGAAAATTTTTTTAATTATTTTTAATAACATTTAAATCTCTCATTAAAAATTTTCAATTTTTGCTGAAACGCTACGCTACACCACAATAAGCTGAATCGTACAGGGCCGTAGTGTCCGCGCGCGGCCCACCCCACTGCCAACTGCCGATCCAGCCGCGGAAAGCCGAGGATGAGGAGAAGCCTCCAGGGAATATCCTGCGAGCGATCCGCCGAACCAAAAGGTATCATTTCAATCTTGATACGGAGCCTCTGATCAGATGCCAAATATGCCATGCACGCGTAGCTTCGGCCTCCTTCCCGTTCCGCTGTTGCCTGTGGCCCGGTGGGCTGTGATGCAACCTTTAGCTGACCTTAATTGCTTGCTTGCTTGATTGATTGATTAATTAATCCTGATGTAATTTTAGGGGCTAAAATAGACAGAGTGGCTCATAGACACCGTAGCAAGGAAGGGGACCTGTTGAGCACACGCTAACTCGGTAGCTTGCGTGTTGATTTCGCAGGAATTTAGTTTCGTTTTAGTTGTCAGTGGAATTGACAGCCGCAACAATCTCGCTAGACATCCGATGCCCCGAAAAAGAAAAATGGATGAAGAGGCTAATTGCACGTCACAAATATAGTCGCATGTGTCACTCCATTTCAATCTAAATTTTATGAAGGATAGCAGTGATTAATTTGTTTGTCATTCTAGTATTTAAAATTTGTCCCACAAAAAATGTTATCATGTGTTATGGGTTCCACTTATTTCATTACCGCACTTCCACCCAAGCACCCACCATTTTCAATGGCCAATTGTTAGTCTTGCATGCGCATTAATTATGTTTCTTTTCCCAAAAAACCAAAGGCACATACGTCATTTGATCTGAATACTAGTCTCTCCGTTTGAATGCTAGAATGACATTTTTTTACTGACAGAGTGAGCACGTGGGAAGAAGTATGATTACGTTTTTTATAACAAGTATAAGATTACTTGTTTAATATATGCTTGCTACAGTAAGAACTAAGAAATATGTGCTTGTTTAGTTGGCAGAGGGTGTGGTTACCACCCAACGGCTACCGCCCTCCGCTCAAACCCAGTTGTCCACTTTCGTTACATATATGTTGCATCTCCTAGATATTTTTTTATAAAAAATTCAGGGTGATGTTCAGTCATTCTTATATAATTTATTCCTTGGGTCCATTCTTGTATAATTCCGATCACCCGCAACTTTGGTTCCCCCCTCGGGCACTTTGCTGCATTGCTTCCTTGACCTACCCTCAACCCGAGGGGATGGGGGGTGGGTAGGGGAGGAGGAGCACGCTGGACTCTAATCTGAGTCCTAACTGAATGGGAGAGAGGTAGCACCAGAGAGAGTGAAGGATAGGAAGGAGGACATGGAAGCAAAGTGCAAAAGGGAAGAAGGGAGAAGAGAATCACCTCCGTGAGATATTGGCATGCGCATGTCTGCATAGGTGAGCTAGGGCAGACAGGGAGCCGAGTCAAACAACTCAAACATGGTAACTTGGTGGGGAGGGAAAGTGGCACGATCGGCTAGAATAGAGGTTGGATGATGTCTATAGAAGCAATGACAATCATGCAAGACTGGAGTTGGGGCAGAGCTTGACACAGCTGGTGCTTCCTTCCGATCTATTAAAGAGGAGGAGGGAGAAAGAGGTATCATTGTGTTGCTCTGCCTTCACCTAGCTTGCCTTTTTTCCTCTGTCTGCATCACCCTTCCTCCACATGCCCCCCTCATCTCCACCCCCCAGACGTCGCTGCCTCCTCCTCGTCTCGCTAGAGTTTGCGGTTTGGGTTATGGTTCGGAATCAAAGTACACTCGTGCCCTCCCTTGAGATTAATGGAAGCCCAAGGAGGTGGCAACCCGATGGTGGGAGGGAATGATGAAGCGTGCGAGCCACGAGGATGAGCAAACTCGGTGGTGTGGGGGGTGGCGGTCATGAATGGATCAACGTCAACGACCAGAGTTTGGTTGGGTGAGAAAGGTGTGTCTGTGGGAGGACAAGGGGTGGTGAGGGCACTGGCCGCAATGGCGACGCGTGAGCAAACCTGGAGAGAAGGGTGAGAGAAGAGAGAAGAGTCGGGGAGCTAGGTGGAGGCTACACCATTCACAGTGACGGGATAGTGTTGCGCTAGTCGCTTCCTAAAATAAATATAGGATGGCACAAATAATTTTCTCAATAAAATTTTTTACAGAGGGTACAGAAAAGATGACACTCACCCACCACATGCACATTCTTTTTTTAGAGGGTACAAGAAGGACGCACTCACCCCACCACACACACATGCGTCTAATAATTTCTAGAATTAAATCCCAGAAAAAGTTAAAATCAGAGGTCGATCCTGCATCCAAGATGCTACTAGGCTACCAATTGAGCTCCATTCATTGGCTAAAATCTTTATTGAATATTTTTAGATACTACTTACTGGAGCATTCCCAACAGGGCCTCTATCCCACCCTGTAAAACACTATTTATGTCTCATGAATAGTGACATGAACAGTATGTATAGGCTTTATTTGTTTTAGCTGAAAGTTGCTGAAAACTTTAATCTGAAAAAGTTGTGACCCCTTGAAAAACGTTTTAAAGAGTTCAAAAAAATGAAAAAAATATTCTACGAGCTCTAAAAGAACTAATAAACCATACAAAAATAGCTAAAAAGCGTTACATCATTCGACTTATAATAATAATTATTTTTGTTTAATTTAATAACTTAGTTTAAGTCGAAACAAACAAGCCCTCAGTGTTTTCCTTGCCCGGGTGGAAAGGCCTAAATGCCATATAGCCAGAAGCAAAAAGGCATATGCAAAACAAGGAATTAACAAGGAAACAAATAGAAAAGGAAAGAAAGCGGCGACCCGTGCCCTACCTACGTCCTACGCCAGGTTCCGTTTTGGATCTCCCCCCACGCTTCCCGTCTCTTCCAGCGCCGCCCACCACCGCTCGTTTCTTTCCGCGTCCGCCCGCCGCAAGAAAGCGCCTCCCCGACTCCTCGTCGTCGTCGCATAGGGCAACCACTCCCCTCCGACAAGCTCGCCCCCCTCTCCGTCGCGTCCGCACATGGCAGCTCCGCTTCTCCACGGCCAACCCGAACCCGTCAAGAACTGCCCCGGCCTCAAATTCTGCTTCTCCTGCCCCTGTTCCGACTCGCGCACCCACTTCGATCTCGCCGGCTCCCGCTCCTCCGCCCGCGCCGCCCTCCGCGTCCACCGCGCCAGCTCCTGATTCGGCGGCTCCTTTCGCCTCCTGCGCCGTTCTTGCGTCGCGGCGGCGGCTGTCTGTCGGCGGTCTCGCGGTTCTTGGACGGCGCCGAGGTTCTTGTTATTGCCATGGGGAAGAGTAGGTTTCTATTCGCGCCATTTGCTATGTGGGTTTTGCGGTTCTGGGTGCTGATTTTTGGTTCTTGATGCGTGGGTTCTTCAGGCAAGAAGAGCAAGGCCCGCGGCGGCGGCGGCGACGACCTGCTGGACAGCAGCGATGCCGATAGCGTGGGCTCGTCTTCCACGGCTCTGTCGGATCTCTCTATCTCGTACGCCACCGAGCACGTCAACTCGCAGGAGTTCGCACTCGACAAGTACATCGACGCTCTCTATGAGAAGAGGTGATGTTCTGTACCCTTTCTCTGTTCCTACTAGCATGGGATTCCAGTAATGTATGCGTAGTATTCAGTTTTCCTTTGGGTACAGAACTAGAGATGGTGTGGTAGGCATTGTTCCAGTAGCATGTGCTGCGGTTGACTTGTCCTGATAAATCAGTGCTTTATTAAATAAGGTGTGTGTTATTGGTAGCTCAAGCAGCATGTTAACAAATAGATGATGGTTCCACATTTTCTCATAATTAGCTGAGAAATATTTGAATCTATCGATAGTGTTTTGTCATGTTCTGAGCCTGTCTTGTGACACATAACAGTGCAGGGCTTCCTCCAGTCTTTATTTCTTAGTACTTTGCAGAGTGTCTGGTTTTTAGCTGTTTGTAATTTTCACTGTTATGTACTTCATGGTGGATTTCGTAGTATGGTTGCTGGGTTATCGAGTAGTCGGTAGTGTTGTAGCAATTGATGTGGTTGCTTTATGCCTTGAATCTTGGTGGGTCTTCCATTTTTGTTGGAAGAAAAATAGGAAGCAGTTCATGACACAACATTACTTTGTGAAGCAAGAGTTCAATTTCCCTTTTTTGTACTTGTATGAAAGTTATAACTCATCTATGGAAATTAACATCTAATAAGTTGAAGTGGATTATGTCTCATTTATTAAAGTCTAATGATCTCTAATAAATTGAAATATATGGGTGAGTTTCTCTCTATGCATTACATTGTATCGTTCAAACTGAAGTTTGTGAGGCTCGTAAGACCTTGAGTTGGAGATGTCACAAAAGTAATCAGAGTACTACTTCAATTATCGACAATTTATTTCCCAGAAGTCTAAATAAAAAAAAATACTTGCAAGTTGTCATTGCATGTGCTCAAATTGATGATTTCATTATGCTGGTTATTTGTGAATCAGTGACCAAGTAAAAAAAGTCAGCTAAGCCTGGTGGTTCATTAGTTCTTGTTCACAAACATATGAGGGCTAAGGAGCCTGCTTTGCTTCCTCATCTAGTTTTGTTTCATTATTGTTAAACTGCTATGTTTCTTTTGACATCACTGAACCATGACATTAGTAAATAATTTATCTTTGCTAAAAAAATTGTAAATTGTTTATCTTTATGAATTTCGTGCTTCATTTTATAAGCCTTCAAGCAAGGTTATTTGAAGGGAAATACATTTTCTTGCCACTTGCATGCCGCTGTGTTACAGTATTTTGCAATAAATCCATGTCCCTTTGCATTCTGTCTTTGAGGCATTGCTTACTTTGATGCTCTTATACTTATTTTAATTCTTTGAGGCATTGCCTTCTGCTCCTACATGATGCTGGGATGAAGACCTGCCATGCTTACACTTAATACTATCATCGACCATCTCCCTGCAAATTTGTGCAACTTCATTGATGATGTGAATGTTGAATCCTTTTCCTTAAATTTGTTGCAACTACAGCATGTAGCACAATCATGTTTGATGTACAAGTAATCATGCCTTTTCAAAAATTATTGTAATTGGTGTACTAACTTCTTGTGTTGGTGCAGGGGGTCTACAAGAGAGGCAGCATTGGCTGCACTGATTGATGCATTTGAAAGTTTTATTCTTCGTGGTCTTGTGGAGAACAAGTAAGGCCCTGTTTGTTTGAGCTTGTTTGAGTTGCAGCTTCTCTAAAAGCTGCTTCTGGGAGAAGCCACAAAAAACTAGCTTCTGGAAAAAGCTCATATCACAGTACAAATTGGGCTTTTGGTGGTTTTTGGCTTCTTTGAAGGGGGTTCCAAAAGCTGGCTGTTTGTTTGAGCTTCTGGCTTCTGGGGCTAAAAGCTGGCTAGAAGCTGAAACAAACAGGGCCTAAGTCATTCTTTAGTATATTCAGTTACTCAATATTAATGATTGAATGTGAAGATGATAGTTGTTTAGCCAGCAGATATATACATATTACATATTTGCGATTTCACAGCCGTAAAAATATTGATAAAAAATTGATCACCAAGTCCTGGTTTGTTTAATTTTATGCCATCATGGCAACTCACTTTTAAATAAATAGACTTGTTTTATTTGAATCCACTTCTTGTAACATATTATTGATTTTTCTTTTTCTTTTGAAGATATGCCACTCTTCTGAGTCAATTCAATAATTCTTTGAAGAAGGGATCTACTAAGGAGGCTTGCCTGGCATCCCATGCTATTGGTTTGCTCCTGTCCTATTTGTACTGATTTGCAGTTTTAATAAAACTGCTGTTGTTTTCTGACACTGTTTTGTCTGTTTTGTTGGATTTTGTAGGGTTGCTAGCTATTACACTTGGTGCTGGGAGCAGCTCGCATGAAATAATGGAGGAGTCACTTCCACAACTTTTGAAGATACTTCAAACTTGGTCTGATGCTTCGAAGATGATTTCTGTACGTATAATGTTTTCTTGTTCTCTTGGCTTTCAATCTCTCTGTAGTTATTAAAGTGAACCTTAATTGTCTTGCTGTAGGCTCTTGATTGCTTGGCTGTCATCACATTTGTTGGTGCAACTGATCTGGCTGAAACAGAGTCATCTTTGAAAGCCATTTGGGATGTGATCCATCCAAAGTCAGGTTCAAATGTATGTATGTGCGCCATTGATTTATAATCAGTTTTATGATGTTTGAACATCATCCAAATCTCTAGGATGACAAAATTGTATTTTGGGATTTCTGTTTTTCTACATAGGTGGGAACTGTCCGGAAACCAAAACCACCTGTATTAGCAGCTGCTGTCGCTGCATGGACGTTTCTGCTAACAACAATTGGATCATGGAGGATAAATATTGATAGTTGGAAAGAGTCAGTGCCCCTCCCAGATGTGTGCATGTGTTGCTAAGCAATTTATTCATAAATTTACTTATTTTTATCTTTCTACTATTTGCTAGGCCAGTTGCATTTCTCTCCACTCTTTTAGAAGCAGATGATCGTGCTGTTCGAATGGCTGCTGGTGAAGCATTAGCCTTGTGCTTTGAGTTAAATCTGCTTGACGTTTCCACTTATGAAGATGATTGTGCTGGCACTGGAGGAACTGGTGGCTCTAAGAGCAAACTTTTCCTGGATATGCAAGGACTGAAAACCAAAATATCTGGCCTTGCCTCTAATCTCTCCATGGAGGCGGGGGGGAAAGGCGCAGATAAGAAAAATCTCTCTGACCAAAGAGACCTGTTTCAACGGATTTTGGATTTTATTAAGGTATGATTCATTTTCATTTTATTGAACCTTCAAATGTTTGGTTCTATTTTGTGTATACTGACGATGATCTTTTTCCAGTATGGTGAATGCCCTGAAGAATCACTTAAGATTGCAGGAAAGCGAGACATTTTAAGGGTTTCATCATGGTCTGAATTGGTTCAGGTGCTTCTTTTTCCTTAAAGTGTTCCTCAATTGCTGCATTCTCACACGCTCCAGGCTAATTTTTCTTTGGTAACCAGTTGAACTTTTTAAAGCGCTTTATTGGGAGAGGTTTCTTGAAGCATGCGAAGGTGAATGTTTTAAGAGATTCATTTTTCTGCAGTGCTAATTTACTTGATTATTTGACTTATTTTTTCACCAAATATTTGACATTTTATCATTGTCTTTATACAGGAGAATGGACTTCTTCAAGATGTCTTTGACATTAAGACCGACACAGCTGAAACCCTGTCATCCACTGATAAGGTAAGAGACTGAGATATGCAGTCATTATTTGCATTGATGATTATTTTAGAACTACAGAGGCTGCTGTAAACAAAAGAGGATTTGATTCGGTTTGTGGTAGTATTCATAAATGGTGAACAGTGTTGTACATGACCCAAGCCAGTCGGAATTGAGCCTATAATCTAAATGGTCTTGAACTGCTGACTGATAACTCACAGAAACTCTGAAGATAGTACAGAAGGCAATAACAAGAAGAAAAAAAAAGAGAGGGAAAGTGCTAACTATAATAAGAAAAGGGCGAATTGATTATGGTTGTATCTTAGGGTTTCAGCTTTCAGATGCTTATTCAGAATATGATAAAGCTTGAAAATAAGGTAGACAGTAGACCATCCCTGAATACCTTGTGTCTGATCAAGGTGGACAGTACTGGCCTTTATTATCTTTGCCTCCCTAGTCCCTAGTATGGGTGAAAATTCCTTTTGCTGAAAATGTTGTAAACATGATTAATTTTTTTCTGTTTATTAACATGAACTGTGTCCACTGATGGTCTTTGCTTATTCTTTCATGTTTCCCTAGCTTGATTTAGTATTGTTTGCATAATTCTTGTCTATTTATGGATTTCTGATTATAAACAACACAAAAACACATGCAGAAAATATTCAGGTCTGGAGAAGAAAAAGGAAGAGCTTTAAAGCTCAACAAGGACCGTCGTTTAGCCCAGGTAACACTTGTCCTGCACCACCTTGTGTCCACTGTACAATTTTGCATAATGTGATGTAATGATTTATTTTGGATCATGGATTTATGGTTTTGACCACTGCCTTGTAATGATTATTACTCCTGGTTACAAATATTTATTGTACGTGCAAGTAAAAGCTTTCTAACTTTGGTTATAAATATTTTTTTGAACTATTTAGATTGAGTACATGAAAATATATAGGTAGATATGTCTTGAACAGTACTTTCCATAATATAATAATTTTAGTGTGTTCTACAAATGGAATATGATAGTTATTAGTGGTCAAAAGCGAATATTGGAGACGTTATTTGTGATTTTAGGGATTGTATGATAAGATAGCAGCTACTAACTGGAAAATGCTTAACTCTTTAGTGTTGTGACTGTTGGTATATATATTTGGTATTCGCTTGGCCAACATTCTGGCCTCAGAATGGAAGATGAAAGCAATAACAACATTTTTGAATCTGCATTGATCTCAGGAGAGGAAGAACGCTGCTATCTTCAATGAGTAGGCGAAGCTTCATCCACTCGGCCCGTTCCCTGCCTCATTTTTGAATCTGCATTGGTCTCAGGAGAGGAAGAACGCTGCTATCTTCAATGAGTAGACGAAGCTTCATCCACTCGGCCCGTTCCCTGCCTCCTTTTAGCTGGATTTTTTTTTTTTTGTGTGTATGAACTTGTATGGGCACATATTATGAATTTAGGGAATGTGTGCTCTCAGATCATGACGCTTTTCAATTATTTGCCAAAATTTCTTTATTATTCGGTCAGAGTGCATTGGCATGTGGCGTAATGTTGTTAGCTGAATGGCCTACGCCCTTGCGTATCACTATCAGGTTCTCAGGTTTCATGCATGAAACTACGGGTGCCCAGATCGACGTCGCCGTCCCGGAAGGTACAGTGTACTGTATCGGCTACTGTAGCAGCAGATATGAGTCGATGTCTTCAGCAATTAATGGTCCAGATTTCGTGCAGTTGCTTAGGTTGCAGTAGAAACTGCACTTGATCTGGGCACTGCAGACTGCAGAGGCGCGAATTTACGGCTTGCAGTGCTGCTCCCCACGGGCCACGGGTTCAGGTTGACGCGTTGCATCTATGCTTGAAGTTTGTAGGTACACGAAAATGTAGTATTCACTAGAAAATATACGGGCTACTCAAGCCTCTGGGAAGTAGAGCATTTTACAGTACATAGTCTTTGCTCTCGCTCGGAGATGGGAAGGGGGATTACAGTACATAGTCTTTGCTCTCGCTCGGAGATGGGAAGGGGGATTAGAAATCCATGGGTACGCTGATTTCTGTGAGAGCCCAAGTAAGGCCCACAGGTTGGCAAGCTCTATAGCAGTTGAACCAATCCTGTTTATTCAGTGTCATCAGTAGTTCTTGCGATTTTTAGGGTTTTTATCACTCCTCGGCTTACTCCCTCCACCGCATCAGGAATTTTCCCTGGCGAATCTTGGCCCCTCCATTGCGTCGGAAGAGGTGCTCAGTACATGGAGAATCGAAGGTACGGAAGGTTACCCTACCGGGTACGTTTGGTCCTTGCCCGGAGGAGGGGGAGATTGTTACTACCGACAGTGATTTCTTGGCTACGTTCTGGCAATGTAGTGCTCTAATTCCATCATTTCTCTATTTGTGTTTGTTCATCTTTGCGATGGATATTTGGGAGCCAAGCCATGTGCGAACCTATTTTTCTACTACTACTGCCTTCAACGCAATTAGTACCCCATCCCGGTTATCAAGGACAATATTTTTCTGGATGGGCAAGTCGTTGGTTGTACTTGACAGTCGGAGCCGAAAGAATTTTTTTTTTCTGCAGGGGATGTCCCAAAAGACCCCTAGTAGGATTTCCTCCCAAGTAAGCTTTAAGGAAGGCCTATTGATATCATATTTTTCCTAGGTACCGTCCTCTAAGGGCGTGTCCAATGCAATCCTCAAAACCTGATTTCAGCCTTAAATTTCATTATTTATATACCTAAATTTACTATTCACAATCATAAAATTTGTTGGGCCAACATTTAAGATAGTAAAGGACATGTTCCAATTAACTCAAGAGAACACATTGGCTGCAATGGTGGCGAAGAGGAAAGCAACCAGGCTGAAGCAAAAGGCCACAGTGTCAGCCAACACCCTTGTACCTTTAGTTGTGCCTTAATCTAACTCAATTGAAGCAATGCCACTAGTTATTTTCTTCACAGTTGATGTAAGCATCTAAACCCCCTAATTCCAAGATCATTCAGATCAGTTATTTTTCTATGGAGTTTTGGTGTTGATGAAGATTTTTTAAAAAAAATCATTTGGCCCTTTTGAGTATTTAAGACTCATTTTTGGGCATCGTCTTCAAGTGCAACATCAAGCTTTCAAGTCAAGACTAAGAGCCTTCTTTGCTAGTTTCTTTGGCTTGGAAGTCACTTCAAGCCACTAGCCAGGTTCTTTCTCTTTAATTTTAGCCATAACAAAAAAGAGGGGTTTCTACCTCTTCCCTATTTTGGATTAGGATCCATCTTTCTCGTTAGATAATCTTGGAGAAGATTTGTTTTAAAGTGAAATCCATTTTACAACCAGACATATTTTCCTTCACGCTGGACACATCCTTAACTCTTATTCGTTTGTTCGATGTGATCCAATGTGTTTCACATTTACACCGAACAAGTCTGTCGTAGGTTCCTTTTATACCAGACTAGTTCGACGGTACCTGCCTAGATTCACTTGTTTATATTAGACCAGTCCTGCGCTCTATTTTAATCCTTTTTTGTCGCATCGAACCAATTCGACAAACATTTTCTCTGTTGCCCTTTTTTCACTTGGCTGCCTCGGACCAGTCCGGTGCATGCATCCTTGGTGACAAAGTCATTTTTTCTTTTGACGTCGGACAACACAGACAAATCCCATTCACGTTAGACCAATCTAGCGCAAGTCATTTCTCATGTTAGACCAGTCCGATGCAAACGTGATTCTATCTGTTCGAATTTATTTGTATTTTGGTTTTCTGTCGTCAACAGGAAAATCTCTGTAACTTTTTCAAAGTTTCTTCGTTTACTTTTGAAACGATTAGTTGATTTCCTAACGGCTACTAGGCTTGAATTTGGCCTATATAAGCTAGTTCCCAGCATTTCCTTGCTGCTTTGTCCAAGCTTCATTTGCATACATTCTTTAGCTAAAGAGAGTTCTGAACCTACTACCACCTCATATTGTTCATACTTCTTGACTTTGCTAACGTAGAATTGTGCTCCAATCTAGTCTAGTGAGGTTAGAGGGTTGTTAATCCAAAATGGTGAAGCTGGTCTTGGTATTCTTGGAATCTTGTATTTCTAGATAGCTTTGGTGGTGGTGATCTTGAGGAGTTTGCCTCGGCGTGTGTGAAAGTTCTTAAGGTGTGAAAGGATTGGAGTTCATCTTGCTAGAGTGGTGAAAAACTGTCAACAGTGAATGGATGCGTTAGGGTCAAGCAGCAGCCGGTTCTTACGAGGAATAAGGATTTGCCTCAATGAAAAGTAGAAGAAGCCTCCAAATCTTGAAAAAAATTCCTTTTTGTCTCTTTTTAATTTTTGCAATTTAATTTCAACAAGTTTATTTCCACATTTTATTTACTCTGATTCATTGCTTAGAATAGGTCTCATTCAATTAACGGAATGGCTACAGCCTGCAAGTCCGGACGCGTCGGGCTCGCGCGCGCGCGAACGCGCTCGCATGCAGGGGTGGGTCCCACGTCATTTTTTCTTTTGATGGCTATAAATTTTGAATGGGTGCTCTAATCCACCAACCGTTTGCACCAACGCGTTCCTCGTATTTTTACGAACAAAACAAGACATATGTTGCTATATAAATTTGACCGGGTTTTCTAAAACTTCAAACTTACCTGGTGAAACTTGGGTTTCATACTCGTTAAACTTTGCTGAATTGTCAAGTTTCATCAGGTTTCATCCAAGTTTTTCCAAGTTTCATCAGGTTGCATCCAAGTTTCTTCAAGTTTCATCAGGTTAATCCAAGATTCATGAAGTTTTCACTGGTTTCATCCAAGTTTCATCAGATTACGTCGAAGTTTCATCCAAGTTTCATCAGATTTCATCAGCACATGGCCAATTTTCATCAGCATACGGCCAAGTCGCTAGTATAGGTGTAAGTTTCATAAGTGGCTTCTCCTAGGTTCACATCAAAAAAATTGAAAAGTGAAAAAATCAAAATTTTAAAAGTATTTTAAATAAGAAGTTTAATTAAAAAATTGATCAACTGCATCTAGCCAAGTCTCGTGCGGCTTAGTCTGCACGAGCGAGGATGTGGGCGCACGGCAGCGTTCGGATGCGCGTGGTGCCGGCGATCGGACGGACTGCGCTGGTTCGGCACTGTCACGTCCGTTCGGGCGTCCGACAACTGGCGCTCGCCTTCAATTAATTAGGTCACTAATGTTGTTAAAATCCAAATTTGAACAAAAAAAAATTAATAGTTGCCTATTCATCCCCTCTAGACCAAATAGATCCTTTCATCCAAGATCAAGGTCACGTGACAAAGAGTGCTAATCGTACAATTAATACGTTAGACCAACATATTCTGACCTAGTCCCTCTAGTAACAGATAAATATTACTTTGAACATTGGCACAGCCTTCTAGGTGCACCTTTAATTAGTTATTGTTATCACAATTCATGTATTAAACCCAGACACCCAGTAATATTATTATGTTGTGAAAATGCTCTATTGAGATAAGTCTAAATATATATTCATGTACACTCGACCTAAATAATTTAAAAAATATTCATAGATAATACAATTTTAAAAGTTTGATCTGCACGACTTTGAACAACACAAATTTGTGAGAGGATAAATTTGTGAGAGCATAGTACATGTTTACAACATCCCAACGAACGAATACATTGTAACGTACTAACAGCACCCCAACAACCGAACGATGGATGGAATTATTCTCGTGCCCACGACCACGATATGGCTTCACATCAGTAGGCCGAGGGATTATTCACATCTTGGCCCTCAGTGGAGTCGCCATCCGCCTCACTGGCGGCGCCGGCGGCGAGCACGGCGCCCTTGATCTTCTTGCTGTAGCCAGTCTGCACATCGAAGTAGCGGCTCCATAGCATGACCCCGCCGTAGTTGGTCGACCTCTGTACGATCGGCAGAACATTCGCCACCAGCGTCTTCGGCGGGATGTACCCGCTGCCTGCCGCCGGCGCCGCCGCCGGGAGGCCGAGGTAGACGGAGCTCCTCGGCAGGCTGCTCGCCCACGTGCTCCAGGCGCGAGTGAACGCCGCCACGTTGCCGGCGGCGTAGTTGCAGGCCGGGTTGTTGTAGAACTGGACGTGCACACGGTCGAAGACCCCCGTCCGGAGCGCCTGCCCCAGCAGCCGGTCCGGGAACGGGCACTGCGGCGCCGCCGTGACCCACACCTTCTTCTTCCCCTTGCTGCTGTAGCCGGAGAGGAGCCTCGCGAGCTCGTCGTAGTGGGCAGGGCCGCCGAGCTCGATGTCGAAGTCCACGCCGTCGAGCACCGCGTCGCCGAACGGCCGGGAGGGGGAGCTCCCGCCGAGGTAGAAGTTCCACAGGTGGTCGGCGACGGCCCTGGCGTCGGCGGCCGACGAGAGGGAGTACGTGCCGACGCCGCCACCGATGGCGAGGAGGACGAGGATCTTCTTCGACTGGCAGAACTTGACGTCGGCGCCGATGCCGCTCCTCGGGTGGCCAGCGGTGTTGAGGTTGTACTTGCCGCCGCCGAAGCCGTTGAGGAAGGAGATGATGACGGTGGAGTAGAGGTTGCTATTGCACGCGTCTCGGAGGGTGCCCTCCCTGCCGTCTTGGCCCCAGTACACCACAATGCGGCCGGTCTTCGCCCCCGCCCCGCCGCCAACGGAGGAGAGCAGCAGCACGGCGGCGACGGCGACGGCGGCGAGGGATGAGGATGACCAGCGGTTGAAGGACATGTTGTCCATGGTACTGTGCTGCTGGACTTGACTGAAACGATGAATCTTTAGTGTAATCATGCTGTGCTTTAGCTGATGCTTTTATAGTGGAGTAGGGTGAGTAGTTAGTTTCTTCTTGTGTGAAGCAAGAGAACAATGATTGAAGGAGATAATGTAGAATTTTGACAGATTCAATAGGAAAACTAGCATGATAATTTTACATGTATCGAGCTGCTAATTGGGACATGGATTGAAAATGTTACGAGATTTAGATTAATTGAATTCAGTATAAGTTCAAGACATATCAGAGCTCCAACCAGATTTAAGTGTAGAACAAGTGTTTGGTGTGCCGATGAACTAATTAGCCGAGAGATTTTGCTACATTGATCAACTGTTCTGTGTTTGCGCAAAGAAAGAAGCGGCGAGTTTGCTTCGGTACTCTGCTGCGTACCATTTTTTTTTATTCGCTAGTTGATCAGTTGGTGGCTTGGTGCTTGCAAGACGCTAACAAGGTCTACGCTGCCTCGGTCTATGCTACCCTCTTCTCGTCGTTTTATCTAATTTATCTGTCTATTTACTTATTTTTGTTTAAATAAAATATAAATTTAAAATTTTTAGTCAAGGTTTTTTTGCTATTGATATGTCCCTTCGGGAGAGACTGGAGATACGCCCGGTTCTCTGGTCTCTGACCAGAAAACGAGCATGGAGGAACTACGGGCTACACTAGTTGAGATTCAGAAGTCTCAATGAGTTGGTCCGTACCAAGGAAAGAGGCTGGTTGATATAGGGGAGGAAGATGCAAGTGATGGTCATGAGGTGGGGTTACAACGCGGCCACCCGCGCAACCTGTACAAGAGAGGGCGGGAGGAAGAGGAAGGATGTCGCCGTGGAGACCGGGACTTGGAACGATGGATGCATAGAACCCCTCGGTACAACCTCAATCTGTACGATGGCGTCGAGGATCCCCTGTTATGGCTGAAGTAGTGCAAGCGATATGCTCGTGCCCACGATATCCTAGGCCAAGGGTGGGTCAGCATAGCTAGCCTCCATCTCAGAGGCGAGGCGCGGGAGGTGATGGATAATTGGGAGCAAGGAGGGGTAATCACATGGACGGACTTCTACAATACCAGTCTAGGCATGCTTACGAATCCAGTTGGTGGCTCCATTATAGCCAAACTATCTCTGCCGGCGACCACATCGGTAACGATGGCGGCGGCTTTGCGCTCGTCTTCTGGTCGAAGACCAAAGACCCGGGCGTATCTTCAGTCCCTCTAGCTATCCCAAAGACTTATCCAATAGTTCTAAAACACAAATCAAACAAAAAGAATCCGACTCTCAAAACTACCTTAAAAAAAATTAGCAAATAAGCTAGATAAGTAATAAGTCAAATAATATAAGCCGGGAAGAACAGGCCAGGCACAAAGCCTTCAGCTAGCATGTACAAGTAGGCAAATGGAACATGGTATGTTATCAAGGAAAGGTAAACAATAAGAATAACCATCTCTATTTTTTAAAAAACATATCTACACAGTCGCTCAAAGCATACCATGTATTTGCAAGAATTGTAGTACATAAAAAGGCACCATCGGTCATACCTTGTTTTTGCCAGAACTGTAGTACATGAAAAGGCACCAGCGGATTCTTGATAGATGTTTTGCTAACGTTCTTTTCAGCGTATCGTACCGTTGCGTAGAACTGTAGCAAATTTTGTTATTTTTATATAGCCTATACGTTGTCATAATTTCTAACGATTTTTTCGTGGCTTTTAGTAGTCTTTTCACATATTCTAAAACTATTTTTTAATTATTTTTTATAATCTTTAGACCTCTTTTCTAGGGTTCTCAAATTTCTTCTGATGTCTGTTAATCTGACGATCTTTGAAAAGAACAAGGTCCCATAAGTCTCCCTGGCAGGCAGGCAGCAGAGCATCAAAAGTTCCCTCGTATATACGTCATTAGGATTTGTTGGGTTTGTGTTGAACCTAAGTAAAAATAAATAACAGAGGTCAAGATAGTGTTAAAAGAGTATACATGGCACACTTTAATATTAGCACTCTGACGTAATTGATATTTAATATTAGCACTTATTTTGCCGGTGGAAACTGTTTAATTGGATAAATGCAACCCAAATTATAATATACCTAAAGCGACTTTTGCCACCCAGTTGTTGATATCGACAAAGTCTAGTACTCACTCCTCAGTTATCATCTTCTTGTAAGCAGTATGTGACAACTGACGAGAGAACCACCAAATAGGCAAATCTAGAAGAGGTGGGTGTTGTAGATACACATGACTCTGGAAGAGAGAATTTTCGTGACTCCTCTATTAAAATTCAATACGTGTGTGCACAGATCTAGAAGGAAACTAAGAATTCATCCAAAATTATTTCAGGAAGCAAAAAGTGGCCAACCTACAAAACAAGCATTTCTTCTCGGTAACCAAAAGGAGAAGCTAAACGTAAAACAAGTGAGTTGAGCAAACGAAATCCAATCTGAAAACGATTAAATGATTGCTCGCTGAAAAGAGGACCGTGGAATCTCGCACAGTTCAACACACTCATCGTATGTTACGTTGAGCGGCACTTGTGTAGCAAAAAAAGAAAAGAAAAAAAAGAGTAGATCATATAAAACGTACTACCTTTTTTTTTTTGTTTGACGTCTTTAACTTTTCGATACGCCTTTCACCATTTGTCTTATTCAAATTATTTTTGTAAGTATCATTTATTTTGTTGTGATTTGTTTTATCAGTAGAGGTACTTTAAATATGTCTTATATTTTTTTACATCTTTGCACTAAATTTTTAAATAAGACGAATGGTTAAAGATATGTCAAAAAATCAAAGGCATCAAACAAAAAAATGAAGAGCGTATAGGCACATCAACGAAAGGGAAGGTGAATGTAATTATGTGAACTTACATGCAAAAAAAAAAAACATTGATATGGTTAGTATTACATCCATTATATCTCTTAACCAAAGAATTTCACATATGTACCTTTGTCAATTCTGCTAACAAGTATTTGGCATCGGCTTAGCTTCACTGCATTAGAAAGCAATATCGATGATCTGACATTGCTCACATGATGACATCTCTAAAATAATCCTAAAGCAATGAATATAACTGAATCCTAAAAAGTACAAGCGTAGGGAAAAAACTACACCAACACATGCACAATTTACGAAAAAGTCTACTTACCCCACTGAAGTATCGATCCGGACGCACATAACCCCTTGACTTCGAAAACCAAATAACTAGTTCCACGAACTATTGAAACCAGTACACTTAACCCCCTGGTAGCGGTTTTTAGGGCGGTATTGCCACCGTGACGGTCTAGGCGTCATTTCTTTTTACGAAAATTAAAATTATGCCGTGGGTCCCACATGTAAGTCTCTCTCTTCTTCCTCTCCCTTCTCTCCTCTCTCTTCCTCTCCCCTCTCTCGTCTCTCTGCCTCTCCTCCCTGCTCCACCCCACCGCCACCTCCTAGGGCCTAGGGCGTCTTGTGGCGGCCAGCGGCGGCGGCGGCCGCCTTGTGCCTCTCCCGATCGTGTACGCCACCACGCGCCACGTCGTCGCCGCCACACGCATCCTCGCATGGCCGTGCCCTCACGCCCCCGCGCCATGACAGGCGTGCCCTCGGCCGTCGTCACACAGCGTTCCGATCACCGCCGCCGCCGCCGCCAGCCGCCGCCCAGCCCTAGGAGGCGGCAAGGGGTGCGGCGGAGGAGAGGCAGATGAGAGAGGGGAGAGGAAGAGAGAGGAGAGAAGGGAGAAGAAGAAGAGAGAGACTTACATGTGGGACCCATGACATAATTTTAATTTTTGTAAAAAGAAATGACACCTGGACCGCCATGGTGGCAATACCGCCCTGAAAACCGCTACCAGGGGTTAAGTGCACTGGTTTCAATAGTTCGTAGGATTGGTTACCTGGTTTTCGAAGTCACGGGGTTATGTGCGCCCGAATCGATACTTCAGGGGGTAAGTAGACTTTTTCCTACAATTTAAGTGTAAAGATGTACCATCACTAAAGACCTTGCTGCTAGGCACCATGAAAGAAACGCAGACCTTCCACGACGACATTCTTCCTCTTCCTCCCGCCCTCTCTTGTACAGGTTGCGCGGGTGGCCGCGGTGAAACCCCACCTCATGACCATCACTTGCATCTTCCTCCCCTATATCAACCGACCTCTTTCCTTGGTACGGACCAACTCATTGAGACTTCTGAATCTCAGCCAGTGTAGCCCGTAGTTCCTCCATGCTCGTTTTCTGGTCGGAGACCAGAGAACCAAGCGTATCTCCGGTCTCTCCCGAAGGGACATATCAATAGCAAAAAAACCTTGACTAAAAATTTTAAATTTATATTTTATTTAAACAAAAATAAGTAAATAGACAGATAAATTAGATAAGACGACGAGAAGAGGGCAGCATAGACCGAGGCAGCGTAGACCTTGTTAGCGTCTTGCAAGCACCAAGCCACCAACTGATCAACTAGCGAATAAAAAAAAATGGTACGCAGCAGAGTACCGAAGCAAACTCGCCGCTTCTTTCTTTGCGCAAACACAGAACAGTTGACCAATGTAGCAAAATCTCTCGGCTAATTAGTTCATCGGCACACCAAACACTTGTTCTACACTTAAATCTGGTTAGAGCTCTGATATGTCTTGAACTTATACTGAATTCTACACATCTAAATCTCGTAACATTTTCAAGTCATATTTATAGACTTGCTATCCCAGCCCATATATCTAGAACATTATATAGTTAGCTATTAATATTTGAGACATAATAGCTAGCTGCTTCTAGTATCTAGTTCATCTATGAAACAAGTACCAGAACTGAATGTTCTAAATGCTGCTAGAATCTCCATATATGTACCAACTAGCTACTCCTTGTACAATCTTTTAGTAAATTTCAAGATTACATCTAACATTTGCTTTACCAAATAGTAAAAGAAATGGGATAGTGAGGCAGGATACTCAAGGGAATCCGACCCAGCCCTCCAGTCACTACGGTGTTGGCGTCGGGCGTATGTCAGGCCAAACCTGACACAAAGTAAGTTTACCTGTAAATAAGCTAACTTGTGGGATAAGTTCTCTTCCATATCCTTTCTAGGGAGGCTCGAAGAAGTTTGAATAAGCATAAGACAAACAATAGAGCATCTCTCGCTGTAAAATAATCCACTCCTGAAAAATACAACAGGATTAGTTAAAGCCTTTTAGCTAACATCACAAACTAAGAAGAAAAAATTGAACATTTGTTCACATGGACAGGAGATGGACTTGACGAAATCTAACCCAAAATACATGAGTGGAAACTAAACCTTTGCAATTAACTGCGTCGTCAGGAACTTGACAAATGAGTAAAGAAATGTTACATCATACCATAACATAGAACAGTTGACATGGGTTTAACTTTTGTGGAGCCTGAACATCCTCCTCTCTATGGAATTCATGCTTCGGAAGTTTTGAGACATGAATATGTAACACTATTGGCATGTAAGTTTATAGGAAGATCAGCATGCCCGAGTGTGCAGGGCTTGTTTTTCTCACTGTTGACCTGTTCCCAAAAAATTGGCCTGTGATGATTCACTGGAGTGTGCTTCCACGAGCAACATTCCCTGGGTGAGAGAAAAAAAACACAGGGAACATGTATACAAAAATGTTTTCGCCTAGGGCAGATTGTTCTCAGTTTCACATCACGTAACTATGCAGATGCAGAGAGCCACAAATAACAATATAGAGCAAAAATGTGTGCTTTTCTGAACCTCTCAGTTTGGCCTGAATTTCACATCGTAGAACTACACAAAAAATCATAGTAACAGAAAGAAAGAGCATGTCCTTTCTTTTGTGCATCCTTACAGTATAGGATGAGGCTGCTCATCAGTATGCATTCTATTCTTTAAGGAAAAGATGACACTGATGATAAGCATAAAATAATCTTTCTGCTCTGTTAACTGAGCAATTTAATAGCATTTTTACCTTTAATTTTTAAGATTCATACTTGTACGGATCAGTTCAATGTGCAGGGATTCTCCAACCATGCCAGAGTTGTGAAAACGACTGAAAATCCTAATGCATAGAGAGCTGACAAGACATGCCCCCAGTTCCCCAGGCATTTGCTGTCATCTGTCCCCTCTGGTACGTGATGCCCTTCATCCTTCATCATTTAGCCAGTCATCACATGGCAGTATGGCACCTAAAATTGGCAGGCCATTAAGATCTTGACCAAAAAAAAGGATCCTAGCCTAGGTTTGCAAATTCGGTCTTTCGGTGTGCCTTGACAAACTTGATCTGGTCTAAAGTGGCTACTGGAAACCATAGAAATCACAGAGCCACCTACAGACGGATTTGTGGCTGATAATCACTGACAGCCTGTGGCCCTAACAACCATAGTAGCATTTAGCACACCAAACTGTGAACTGTGTTATAAAACATGGTCTAATAGCTCAACCATAAGGTTACTTAACAGATCTCCCATGAGAAGCCAAGTTCCTCTGCCAGCAAACCTAAATTAGTTCATACCCCTGAATTCTTATTGAAGGCCTCTTGTTCGATTATCATCAAGATGCCTGATAAAATAAAGCTGAGACGGGAACCTTGAGGACAACTGTAAGAAGGTGTGCTGAAGCAGAAGTATATTCACCAATAATTACCACACGAACATTCTCCACCCTTGAAATGATGAAATCGCTTAACATCCCTAACAACAATCTCCCTTCCAATTGCCTTTGACATGAACATCATTGCAGTATGACAGTCACCACATATTCTCAAGTTCTTTAGAACTGTAACTGTAGCAACAGGAGGCAACTTTAGAAGTCCAAAACCAACTGCCAACTTCTCACTATGAGCAAATAACACATATTCCTTTTGATGTAGCGCCATATCATGCAAAACAAACTTAGTATCAGGAACATATCCCAACTTTCTCATCTTAGCAACAACCATTTCAAGGAATTGGTAGACTTCATTTGTTTCTGGATGTTTTGTATCACCAACAAGAAACACATGAACTTTATTTCCAACTTCTATCCAGCTGCACCCAGGTTCCTTCTTGACCCCACGGTCACGCATGAGCTTCCTTACTCTTGCAGCATCTACCCAACGTCCAGCAGCTGAGTATGTGTTGGACAGTAGGATGTATGTGCTATCATGTTGTGGTATCATCTTAAAGAGCTGATCTGCTGCATAAGCACCAAGTTCCATATCTCCACTAGTTCGACATCCAGAGAGAATTGTCTCCCAAATGGACGCAGTAGGCTCAAAAGGCATTGTCTTGATCAAATCTATAGATTCACTGATTCTTCCAGCTCGACCAAGCAAATCTATCAGCCGTGCATAATGGTGTTCTCCAGGGTTGATGCCAAAGTCCCTCTTCATGGACTCAAAATATTGAAAACCTTCATCTACCAAACCAGCATGATTGCATGCTGTCAAGATCGTGATGAAGGAAATCCAATCAGGATTTATGCCTTCAGCAACCATCCGGTCAAAGAGATCAAGTGCCTCTCTACCGTGTCCATGCTGCCCAAGGGCTGAAACCATGGCGTTCCACGAGACAGAGTCAACATTGGGCATCAGAAGAAACACAAGATGAGCATCGTTCACAGCACCACATTTAGCATACATCGTTACAAGTGCATTTCCTGCAGAATTGCTTGCCTCAAAACCACACTGGACAATATGTGCGTGGAGTTGCTTTCCATGCTTCAGAGCCCCAAGCTCACCACACGCAGCTATTGCACCAGCATAGGTGTAATCACATGGCCTGGCATCCTCAGCCCTCATCTGGTTAAACAATTTCAGAGCATCTTCTGCAAACCCTCCATGAACATATCCTGAAACCATCACCATCCACGACAACTCACTTCTATATGGCATCTCGTTAAATATCTCAGCTGCATTGGCCATACACCTGTTCTCAACATACCCTGACAAAATGGTGTTCCAAGAAACGACATCCTTAAGTTTCATGCTGTCAAATATCTGTTTTGCAATAGCGATATTCCCGCCCTTTGAGTATAAGGTCACCAACGCATTGTTAACAGGCAAAGCTGCCTCGGGAACAAAATCTGGATGCAGCCGAATGATCTGTCCATGGACAGACTTGCCGTGCACAAAGAACCCAGTATTTGCGCACGCACTGAGGATGCTGGTAAATGTGAACTCATCAAGAGGCACCTTTTTCAACACCATCCTCCTGAACAGCTCAAACGCCTCTGCACACATTCCCGATTGCACATACCCTGAGATCATCGCGTTCCACACGACATCGATCTTTCCATCAACTTCCTCAAAAACCAATCTAGCTGCATTAACGTCGCTTCTCCGGACATACCCCACGACCATAGTAGTCCATGTGAGCTCATCCTTATTCGGCATTTCGTCAAGCACCTTCCGTGCGTCACCCGGCGTGCCAGCTGCATCACATTTCATGTACATCGCAACGAGTGCATTACAAACCGACAAGGTAGACCCTGTTCCGGACTTGACCACGGTCCCGTGCAGCTGCGCGCAGTGCGGCGCGGCGAGGTTGTGCATCTGGCCGACGGCGCTGAGGAGCGCGGTGAAGGAGTAGTCATCGGGGCGAAGAGAATCGGAGCCGAGCAGGGAGCGGAACACGGAGACCGCGGGCGCAGCGAGGGACGCGCGCGCGAAGGCGGAGATCATGGCATTGTGGAGCACGGTGTCGCGGCGCGCGGGCGGGACGGAGTCGAAGAAGGAGACGGCGTCGCTGAGGCGGCCGGCGGCGGCGTGGGCAGAGACGAGGGAGGTGGCCGCGACGGGGCCGGGGTCGGCGCGGAAGAGGGTCGCGGGCGTGGCGAGGTCCGGGGAGATGGTGTAGAGGTGGAGGAGGCGGAGGGTGAGGTGAGGGTGGGACGGAGCGTGGAGGAGCGCGGCGGTGAGGAGGCGGGCGTGGAGGCAGCGGAGGGCGCGGAGTAACGAGGAGGGGGATGCCGGGACCGGGGAGTGGCGCTCGGCGAGGCGGCGGAGGAGGAGGGAGAATTGGTCGGGGAGGGAGGCGGCGGCGGGCGGCGGCGGGCAAAGCCGGGTCGGCAGCGGCGGCGGCCAAGGCGGCATCGCGTGGGAGTTTGGGCGCGCCGCTGCGCGCCTGCACGGCCCATGGTTCAAATGGGGAGAGGGATATTTTGCGCGCAGGAGCTACTGAGCTACGCACGGGCCAAAATTTTTAACTCAGTGCTGAAGTTTACACTACTCTCAGGGCCGTTCCAAAGTTTTCAGAGGCCCGGGGCGAATTCAAACAATGTGGCCCTTTTATTGGCTACCATGATTTTTGTAGATAAAATATCATATTTTTTATATCATAAATTTGCTAGAGTTTAGAGAATAAGTCATAAACAAAACATAGTTTCGAAGATACTCAAACTCAAGCAATATTCAAGTAAATTTATCTCTGTGTTCCAAGATGCACCTCCAAGGTCTAGGCTCCTCCATGCGCCACATTGCCATCACTTTCCAAAATTGCGCTCCAAGATGCACTTCCAATGTCCAAGCCCATTCGTACGTCGCATTGCCATCACTTCCCAAAATCTCAGCAATTCCTACAAATTTAAATGGGCAAGTTAAAGTTCCTTCTAACACTCTTAGATGCAAAGTCATCAATACGAGTATCAATATTAATTGGGTTTTTTTTCATCCATGCCATTATTAAGTTGCATATATTCGGAACTGCCATTATTTAGTGCATATTCTTTAAAATGCCATTTCTTCTGCAACAAAACCTCAGCACTGCCATTCTCGAGCCCTTCTTCGTATTTTTAACAGATACACCGACCGAATACAGAGAAATACGTATCTAACAGCCAGGCCCCACCTGTCATCATCTCCCCATCTTCTTCTTCCTCCCACCTTCTTCCTCCCTTTCTCTCTCTCTCTTCCTCTCTCCCGATCTACCATGCTCCACCGCGCCTTGAGCCGCCGCTGAGCACGCCTATCTCCACTCCGCTGGCGACGAGCCGTCGCCAGAGCACAAGTAGGCGACCGCGAAGCGAGCTCGAGCAAGCGGCGGCGCAATGGCGCTCCTTGAGCGACATCTCATGGCGGCATGCCATGGCCTTGTGCTTGGCAATGGCGGCAACAATGTGTAGGCAGCAGCAGCGGCTCTCCGTGACGGCTCTCCGTGAGACGACGGAGGAGGAGTAGCAGTAAAGGCAGCAGCCAGTGGTGGTGCGGCGTCTTTGCAAGCGGCGGCTGGGGATGGGAAAGGTGGAGGAGGAGAGACCGGCGAGGAGGAGGAGAGACCGGCGGCGGCGCTGGGGATGGGGAAGGTGGAGGAGGAGAGACCGGGGGCGGCGCTGGGGATGGGGAAGGTGGAGGAGGAGAGACTGGCGAGGAGGAGGAGAGACCGGCGGCGGCGCTGGGGATGGGGAAGGTGGAGGAGGAGACCGGCGAGGAGGAGGAAGAAGATGGAGGAGGAGACCAGCGGCGCTGGGGATGGGGAAGGATGGGGATGAAGAGAGGAAGAAGATGAAGTTGAGAGGATGACATGCGGACCCCACATGTCAGGACGTATTTTGTTTGGTATTTTGATTTTGTATAAGTTGTAAATCCATCAAAACATCTAAGAATGGCAGTGCTGAGGTTTTGTTGCAGAAATAATGGCATTTTAAAGAATATGCACTAAATAATGGCAGTTCCGAATATATGCAACTTAATAATGGCATGGATGAAAAAAACCCATATTAATTTCATCCAATTTATCCTTCTCAATGCATAAGGTTGCCAAACCATTTAACCTTTCTTGCGACATTGATGATCTTAAGTAATTTTGTAATAATTTTAGCTTTGAAAAACTTCTTTCCGCGGAGGCTACAGTCATGGGTATGGTGAATAAAATTCGATAAGCAATTGAAACATTTGGATAGCAATCTAATTCCTTTACAAATTCAAAAATCTCCATGGCAGTCTGTGACCGATCCGACAAAGTCATTTGTAGCACTTTTAGTTCAGAAAAAAGATCATCTAACTCAATATCACATGAACTATTATGAGAAAATGTTTTTGCAAATTTAGCGCAACAGTTTCTTAGTTCAATATTATCCAGGGACTTTAAATTTTTTGAGCTAAGTAAAAATCCAAATATATTCTTAAATGTAGTAAGATCCTCGAATCTGTTATTTAATGAAGAAATTGCTACATCCACCATAACAAGAAAGTAATTTACCTCAAAAGACTTCTTAGCTGATAAAACCTCTTCATTGTAATCACTTTCATCAAATTGTTTTTTCCTGGTAGCACGACGTTTTATCGGGAATGATACTTCCACATTCATATTAGATGCAATTTCTCTAGCAATATCCAAACTAGATGCAAATCCTTCTATCCTATACTTGTCAAAATATTGCATGACACCTTCAATTTGTTGCAACGTAGAGTCTATGCACATAGATGACGATTGCAATTTCTTACTAACCACATTTACCGCAAAAAGAATATCATGCCAAATAACCATGCCAAGTAAGAACTCAAAACTACCAAGTAAGTCATACAAACTTTTTGCATCGCTCTTTGACTTGGGATCATCACTATGTTTCCATATGTCAAGCAAAGCTGACCTTAACTCGGGAGCTTGATATCTAATTGCTTTAACACTTTTAATGCGACTCTCCCAACTAGTATTAGACAATGCTTTCACAGTTAAAGTCGGCACATGCTCAAGCAAAACCTTCCATCGCTTGGTAGAACTAGAGAATAACACATATATGCGTTGCACAATTCCAAAAAAAGAAATAGCTTTATTGCAAGAATTTGCCATATCACAAAGTGTAAGATTTAGACTATGGCAAGCACATGGCATGTACAACGCTCTAGAATTTATTTCAAGCAATCGCTTTTGCACTCCTTGATGTTTTCCATTCATATTCGAACCATTGTCATAACCTTGACCTCTCACATCATCAATATTAAGGCCCAAAGATTTAATAGCATCTAGTAATTTAATAAAAAGGACCAAACCAGATGTATCATCCACCTCTAAGAACTCAAGAAAGAACTCTTCTATTTTAATTTTATTATTTGACATGTTCACACATCGCACAATTAGAGTCATTTGTTCTTGGTGACTAACATCTGGAGTACAATCTAGAATTATAGAAAAATATTTGCTCTCTTTGACAATCTTTATTATAGCAGTTGTAACATTAGATGATAAAAGGGAAACAAGCTCATTTTGAATTTTATGGCTAAGGTAATGATGATGAATCTCATTATTCTGAATCAGCCGAACATGATCTTGCATTATAACATCAAATTCAGCGATCATCTCAATACATCCCAAGAAATTACCATTACTATCTTGATAAAGTTTTTCATTAGATCCACAAAAAGCTAAATTATGTTTAGCAAGATATTTAACAACAGAAATTATCCTTAGTAGAACATGCCTCAACCGTTCTTTCTCCTTTAATAATTGTTGCTGAAGTTCATTGTCAATTGTTTGATTTTTGCTAAGTCGGACTTTTAAGTCATTCCAAGTGCCCATATTAGTAATATGCTCCACACTATTTTCATGTTCTTTAAGCCTCTCACTAAGATGCTTCCAATCATTCATTCCATCAGCCGCTAATGAACTCTTGTTGTTAATAGACTTGAAAAGCTTACAACAAAAACAAAACACTTTATCAATGTGCTTAGAGTAGACTAACCACTTTCTTTCATAGACCTCTCCATTACTCATTTTTTTATAATAGTAAAAATATGAGAAATGTCTAGAGTGGTTATCTATAGGAAATGTAAGTTGCTCTTCTCGAATAGGCCCCTTCTCTACTAAAATGTCTCTAGCTCTATTATCCAAATTTTCCCAATTTCTTGCATCATAAATATCAATAATAGAATTTGCAGGTTGTTCCTCGACACCTAAATTTTCCTCATTTAAATTTTCTTGCGTGGAAACAGTACCATTCAAATTGTCAATATTCTCTAGTTGAATGTTTTCATCCTCAGGCTCAATCGATGTCACAGCAGGTGTAGAAGAATTAAAATTAAGAAATTTTTCTATTGATCCTCTTTGTGAATTGACTATCTCCTGATCATGCTTTCTTTTCTTTCTCTTCTCACATCCGGACAAATGCTTTCTAGTAGACATATTCAATTTCAATGAGACAATGAACAATAACGAACAGACAGACAGACAGTAACACACGAATAGTACAATTATGCAAAAAGCAAAAGACAAAGATTTAGGAGCAGATAGCATATTAGCCTGAGGACTGAGGTAGTAGACAAAGACAATGTAGTCGCAGTGACGCAGTCGCTGAGAGTGCCTGAGACGCTGAGTTCCCACCTCCCAATCGATTCCCGCGGACCCGCCTGGTGCCTGGCCGCCTCCCAATCGGCAATCGCTGAGGCTGAGCGGACGGCCGGGCGGCCGGCGCTCTCGCTCGCAGTTACTCAATTGATTCCCGCCTCCCAAGTCCCCCACTCCCCATTCCTTAATCCTACCCTAAGTTCCCTTGTCCCAGGCGGCGAGCCGGCGAAAGCTGAAAGAGGCGAGGCGAGACCGCGAGAGACGAACAGGCGTGACCGCATGAAGCGTGATGATCTGATCGGTGGCCTTGGAAGTTGGAAAACGAAGAGACGAGCTCAGCTAGTCAGCTAACGGTAACGGGCTGCTATTGGCCTGGCCTATCATTGCTAGTACTACGGGCTGCTTTTAGATTTTTTGGGCTGATTCAATGGGTTTTGGTGTACTGGTTTGGGGCTCCTAATAATACTACTAATAACTAAACACTATATGGGCCGGGGCCCCTCTAAATTGGGGGCCCCTGGCCGTTGCACCACTTGCCCCCCCCCCCCCTTGGGCCGGGCCTGACTACTCTAAAAATACCACAGTTTTGGTAATACAATAATTTTAAAAGCATAGTGTTTTTAGCTGTTGCCAAACACCTCATGATCTAAAATACCATGATATTCTCAAATATCATGGTATTGCATAGAAACTACAAAAATACTTTACTTCCAAACAGGACCTCAAATAGGCATTGGGGATGAGGGACGGGGTTTGTTGGGTTCTTTGCCTTTTCGTTTTGGAAAGGGTAAAATTCTCGCGCCAGGCCGCCAGGGTTTAAATCTAAATGCATAAGAGCATTTTCAATGGTAAAGCTAACTATTAGCTATAAAAAAAACTCCACATCATCTATGAATAGCTTGTGGACAACGTCTTTAATAGATTAGCTATAGTATTGAATCTTAAAATTAATATGAGTTCACATGTAATAAATGCAATACACCTTGTAATTCACTATAGACTGGCTCTTGGTTAAGAGCTAGTCTCTATCTCTCTCCTCTCATTCTCTCCTCCACATAAGCAAAAAAAAATGAGATAGAGTCCTTATAACTAGCTGATTTGGCATCATTGGAGATGCTCTAATGAAGTACTATAACTATCACTAAATAATGACACCCACAATTGTGCTATTGCAATATTTGTCCGACATAGTGCTTTGCTCTTCTCTCTTCTTCATTTATTCGAGGGAAAGGAAACCGTCTACCAGTTAGAGCATTCCTAGTCAAGGGTCTTTACAAATCGTCTCTTGAGCGCCACCTCATCTCTGTATCATCTCTTAAACAACAAGCCCTAATGCATCATCTCTGCATTGTCTCTTAAACAATACTAAACAGCAGTGAGTTGGAGGACTATACAACCAATAGCATGATTGGATAATTAATGAAGAAACAGTCTCTAGAGTAAGGGGCGCATGCACTCTCTCTATATATTTATTAGAGTGCCACGTCATGATTTGGCTGAGGTGGAGTTTAAAGAAACGCTGGAGGGACGTGCACTGGAATTGCTCTTAGGAAGCTACACATCAAAATTGTGGCTTCATAAGGATAATTAAGATGACACGCTAGAGTCTGGCACAATAGCTGGTGCCAAACTGCACCGTAGAATAATAATATTTGGGGTCTTGCATTCGACACGAGCGGATGCCATGGCCCATTACTCCACCGGCCATGGAACCCCGGACTCACCCACTTGATGATGACTCCTTCAACACCTCCTTCCGTTTGTCATTGTGTTGATCAACACCGACACCGCATCGAGCATTACCATATTGGCCCCACTGTGCCCCTATACATTGTCGTGCACTTGGCCACCGCCCTCGTTGACAACCCTGTCATCCGTGATCATGAGTTATTGTAGCATCGAGAAGCAGGATGTTGTTATGTCGCCCTCCTAGGCGGCGGCACCGTCACCTATGGCTGTATTCATCAATGCTAATCAAATCCTCGTTCGCCTACTTCAAGCACAATTGCCACCACCTCTCCTTCTTGTGTAATCTGTGTGGTCACTGTCGTGATACGTGGTCGCTTTTTTTGTCTCGTCCACATATCTATGCCGCTAGTGTTGTAATTTAGCTTATTTGCATGCTCGCATGCATTCTTTATCCTCCCTTCATCATCTACTCTGAGCAGTCACCGCCATGCTACGTGCCTCTCTTCCACTACACATCGCCTACATCATCATTAAGTTCCTCTTTGTTGTTGTTGCACTTCTCCAGACGTTGATGGATGTCTTGTGTTGGTACATTTTCTTAGTGTACCGGTATTGGCACGAGTGACACATCCTTAATTTAATGCCCATTGTGTTCCTGGTTTTGAGTATTGATACTATCGGGTGGTGCTACGTTTACGAGGGCTTGAAATGCATCAACCTCCACATTGCACTCCTTCTCGACGACTGTTCAATCATATCATCTTCTTCTTTGTGCATCTTTGCAGCAGGCTCCATGCATGGCTACCTTGACATTATTGGCAACCCTCCACGGCTACAACCACATGCACCTCGCTCTCGATTGCCTCACTATTGACATCAACATGCTATAATCTATTTGAGCAAACTCGCTGTTTTTCTATCTAGTCCAAGCATGCATGATGCTTCCACTACAACTACGAGAGAAGTTGGCTTTCTCTAGTTAATTTTCTGTTCAGCCTAGCATGCGTAGTGCTCCTGCTACGATTGCGGGAGACGTTAAGAGTATGGTATGATATGATATATTAGGATTGATTGATTATAATTTATCTCTTGTACGATTCCATCTCTACGTCCCTCTTTGATTGCTTGGTTTAGTTTAGTCCTGTTTCGGTATAAAAATTTTGTTATTTTTATCGATCATTCAGTGTAATATTTTAAAATATTTTTTTGAAACATTGTAGGATTTTTCAATGATCTCAAAACTTTTTTTTACTAATTTGTTTAGTCTTTCCATATCTCTTTTTAATGCTTATCAACTTTTTAAATGGCAACAAAAACTAAACTAACTAAAGAGAGAATCAAAAGGGCCTACATCTAACATTCAAACGTACATGTGGAGAGATGAGAGGGCCTAATTTTAGACCCATGTAGGGCATGTGGGTGGGTTATGGGGGGATAATAATTATTTTTCAAGCTAATCTACAAATGTCAAACCTTAGCAAGCTAGCCTTTTTTTTTTTTTTGCTTGAGTTCGTTTTAAGTCATAAGCTAGAAGCATGGCTCAAATCAAACTTAATATTTGCAAATGAGTTGAGCACAATCGAGCCAAAAAAAATTCAACACAAATCCGAACTAATAGTAAGCTCATGGTTCTTGTAGGTTGTGCCCAGACGTTAGGCGGTGGCCCTTGGCTTGCTTAGGGCCTAAGCAGTGACCTAGACGGTTGATGAACCATCTAGGTGGTCTTGAATAGCAACTAGGCAATATAGGAAAACTCAATTGTGCGTCTAGATGACGATTAAATGGTTTTAAATGGTTATTAATGATTGTGACATGATTTTGTAGAGAATTTTCTTTTAAAAATACTATAATTTATCCTAACATTTTAAATATGACATATAGATGCGTTTCTATATTATAAAATATTAATATATATTTAATCGGAAAGGCTATAGAGCGGACATCCGGCGTGTGCCGGACCATTTCACGTGCTGCTGCCTTTTCTTGACCATCTTCGCTTCGATGCAACGCTTTGACCGGCCATTTGTTAGTCAATGAGCCAGCGTGGCTCATTCCCAACCACTTCCTTTCTCTTTTTTTTACCTCCTCACACGCTGGCCATTCCCTTGCTGCTTCTCTCTCTTCCCTTATTCTTTCTTCTTCACGGTAGGGGACATGGAGAGTGCCATCTCTCTCTCTCTCTCTCCCCCTGATGGCTTCGCTTCCCGACGGCGAAGCAATACTTCGAGACGAAGCTTTGGAGAGGACGACAGCGGCTGCAACACGGCGACGGAGCTCTTCCCAACCACTTTCTCCCTCTCTATTCCCATCCCCTTCTCTCTCTATCCTTCTCTCTAGTTTTAGGGCCAAATCTAGGGAACAAAAGAGATAGAGAGCAGATGAATGCGTCAGATCTGAAGAAGAAGAATAAGGCTAGAAAGGAGATGAATCCTCATTTCTTCGCATGGGAACCCTAAGCATGTAAGTATGAACTTTTGGGCATGAACTTTTGGGCCTTTTTTGCTTTGTGCTTCGCTCGATCCGGTGAGCTTTAGGGTAGGGGGTGCCAGATTTGGGGAAGAAGACAAGGATGAGGCCTATCCCATATTTTTTTCACACAAAACCAAAACTTTGCCTTCTGAAACTTGGGGTAGCACGATCCGAAACTAGGACTTTGTACTTTTGAAACCTAGGATTTTTCGTTTCAAAACTTTGGATCCTTGCATGTTGAAACTTTGATTTTGCCTGACGAAGCCTGAAATTTTCTCTATTGTAACTTAGACTTCGCCTGCCAAAACTTGAGGATTTTCACGATCGAAACTTCGTCCTTTTTGCTATTGAAACTTAAGTTTTGACCATTGAAACTTGGATTTTGGGTACCGAAACTTGAACTTTGTACTATTGAAACTTGGTTCTTAATCTCGAGAAACTTTCTTAACTTTCAAGTTTAGGTAAATCGGGTTGTCGGGTTTTATCAAGTTTACGCGTTATTTTCAAGTTTGATGAGGTATTTGCCAAGTTTCAGCGATGACGTCATGCTGACGTCATTGGTCCGGACGGTCCGGACGTCCGATCCCTGGCGTTGCCCATATTTAATTAGTTAAACTTTATTATTCAAACCGTCGTTACCGTGCAAATTAGATTGGCCGCCCAGACACCAGGCCGCCTCTCTCCATCCGCCTAGTGTCTCGGAAAAAGATACAACCCTGTCGAGAAACCACACTAGTCTGAATTTCTACCTTCCTTGCCAATGATTCGAAAACTTTCGTTGGATAGAAGCCTTCCACTCTGTGACTCTGTCTCAATTTTTTTGTTGGAGCAGCTCAAAGCACGGCAATTTTCTTGGTTCGTCTGAAAATTGAGTAGGCTTGTACGTGGTCTGTGACTCTTTGTACTGCAATAATATCTTTTAGGACTTTGCTGGAAACCGCTAGTTTCTTTTAGAAGTTTTTCAAGCCGTATTTAAACTTTTATGTAAACTATTTTAGACTGGTCATTTCTGTTTGAGTGTATAGGACCTTGGGAGGCTGGCCCATCTTGGGCCTGAGGAGGTTAGTCCATTTTGTGTACCATTAACCATTCCTTGTGCAATTAGCAAATCAATTTTTCTGCCAGTCTTCATGGTATCAGAGCCTCCTAGGGCTTCCTCTCCTTCCCTGGTTGCTCCTCTCCGCTACGCCGCCGGCGGCTCCGCCATGGCGCCCACCTCCTCCTCCGCCATGCCGACCGCACCGGCGACCACCCTCCCCTCCTCCATCGCGGCTGCCTCCTCCGCCGCACAGCCCACCTCCGCCTCCCCTCCTGCCGCACCCTTCCTGCCCGCGGTTCCCCTCTCCGTCCCTCCTTCTCCTGTGACGACGGCCGTCGGCCCAATCCCCGACGAGGTCCTTGCAGCAGCCCATGCCCTGGTGACCACCGCCGAACGTGACGCCGTGGCCGCCGACCTCGCTCAGCTCCCGCCCGAGATCCAGGCCGCCTTGGTTCTCCCTGACGGCGCCGCCGCGGCCTTGTCGGGCGCTACTATAGCGCCGTTGCGGCCTGTCGGCGCCGCCACGGCGGATCAAGCGCCCAGCGCTTCGGATTGAGCCCCGTCGTGGCCCGATCGGCCGTCTTCCCCAACGCCGTCTTCCCCAACGCGCCCCCGCCCAGCTTCTTCCACGAAGCCCACAGCGGCGGCTTCCCCGCCTCCTTCTTCAACGCCGGCCAGGGCGGCGCCCTCGGCGCTCCCACTCCCCTCCCTAGCGACGGCCGGAGCGGCGCCCCCTACCTCTGCACCGGCTCCCTCTTCGACGGCGGTGGCGGCGGCTCCCCCTCACGCACGCACGACGCCGGCCACACCCGTTCTTCCCCGACGCACAGTGCTGGACCGGCGGCCTCCCCTTTGGTCGCCCTCCTGCTGCTAGACCGGCCTAGACCACCTTTCCTGGCCCGCCTGGCCTCGAGCCGAGCCGACATGCCACTGCTCACCAGTGGCCATTTGGTGGGCCCCCTGAACTCCCTGCTGAAGACCCGGAGACCATTGCTGCTCTCCACACGCAGGCCGTCGCCCTCACCAATGTCAAAGCATTAGTCCCTGTGGAGCTGGACCAGAAGAGCAGCAAATACAACCAGTGGCGACGTCTCTTCCTTGTCACCCTTGGCCACTACGCCTTGGCGGACCATGTCACCCTTCCGGTCGGGCGTTGGGATGATCCAGCCTGGCGCCGCATGGACCACGTCATCTTCTTCTTGATCTATGGCCGTCTTGCCTCCGATCTTCTCCTGGTGGTCATGACGTCCGACGCCACCGCACGCTCCGTGTGGATCAATCTTGAGGATAAATTCCTCGGGAACCAGAAGACGCGGCTTCTCTACGCCGAGACCGAGTTCCACTCTTTCGCCTAGGGCGACCTCTCCATCACTGACTACTGCGGTCGTCTGAAGGACATGGCTGACACCCTCTCCGACCTTGGGTCTGCCGTCTCCGACCGCACCCTCGTCCTCAGCATGCTCCGCGGCCTCAACGACAAGTTCGACAACCTTCGGCTCATCCTCCAAACCCAGCACCCGCTCCCCACCTTCGCCAACGCCCACAACCAGCTGCTTCTTCGCGAGCTCCACCTCGCCAACATGCCTACTGCGCTCTCCACCGCCCTCATTGCTGCTACTCCCCGTCCATCAGCCGGTGGATCCTCCGGGGGGAACAACTACAAGGGCAAGAGGGGTAAGAAGAAGGGTGGTACCGGTGGCGGTGGTGCGGGTGGCCCTGCTGGTGGTGGTGGGGGTAGCGGTGGTGGTGGCGGCGGCAACCGCCACAACAGTGGTCCCTCGGCAGGCGGCCGCGGGACAACTCCTTCGTTCTACAACCCCGGGCGAGCACCGTCCAGCTCAGCCATTCGAGCCGGGCCATCGAGCCCGGGATCTGGGCGCCTCTCGCACCACGATCGCCCCGCGCCTCAACGTCAACACCGTGTGGGGGCGGCCTTTGGCGACTCTGGCGTCGCTCCGCAGCCGCCAACTACGGGGCCCTGAAGCCCGATGGTGGGCACCTCCTGGGACCAGCAGTCCCTCGCCAGTGCGTTCAACACCATGACACTCACCCCGCCCCCAAGTGGCCATGAGTGGCACATGGACTCGGGCGCCAGTTCACACATGACTTCAGATGCTGGTAATCTCACCGGCTCCTACCCTCCCACCTTGACTTGTCCGTCCAACATCATCGTTGGCGACGGGTCTCGCCTCCCTGTCACTTCCACGGGTCACCAAACTCTCCACTCAACACATAGACCGCTCACTCTTCGTAATGTCCTTGTCACACCCACCCTCATAAAAAAATCTCATTTCTATTCGTCAGTTCACTACCGACAACCACTGTTCCATTGAGTTTAACCCGTTTGGTTTTTCTGTGAAGGATCTTCGCACCAGGAGCATCCTTTCGTCCAAGTCCAGTCCCTCATGCCCTTGTCACCAGCGCACCTTCTTCCGAGCTCTGGCATCGTCGTCTTGGGCACCCTAGTCATGCCACCCTTTCTGTCTTAGCTAGCTCGTCTGCTATCTCTTGTAATAAAGCTAAACCAGATACTCTATGTCATGCGTGTCAGCTTGGTAAACATGTTCGTCTCCCCTTTGCGTCGTCCACCTCTCGAGCCACTCGTGTATTTGATTTAATACATTGTGATTTGTGGACATCCCCTGTCGCTAGCGTCTCAGGTTACAAGTATTATCTCATAATCGTTGATGACCGCTCCCATTTCATGTGGACCTTCCCCCTTCGACTCAAGTCCGACACGTTCCCTACCATCTCTAACTTTTTTGCCTTCGTCCGTACTCAGTTTGGCACCACTGTCAAGTGTGTCCAAGCTAACAACGGCCGTGAGTTTGACAACTCCTCTTCCCGTTCCTTTTTCCTCACCAACGGTGTCGTTTTCGCATGTCCTGTCCATACACCTCACCCCAGAACGGTAGGGCCGAGCGCGCCATCTGTATCACCAACGACGTGATGCGCTCCCTTCTGTTCCAGGCTAGTATTCCCCCATCTTTTTGAGTGGAGGCCCTCCTCACAGCCACTTACCTCATAAACCGGCGCCCCTCTTCCACTCTCACTGAGCCTACCCCCTTCTATGCCTTTCACGGGTACCATCCCTCATACACCCACCTACGCGTGTTCGGTTGCGCCTGTTATCCTAACCTCTCTAGCACGGCCCCACACAAACTAGCACCGCGCTCCTCTCTTTGTGTCTTCCTAGGGTACTCCCCAGATCACAAGGGGTATCGGTGCATGGATCTTGTGTCCAACCGCATTATCATTTCCCCTCACATCATCTTTGACGAGTCTACCTTCCCATATTCCTTGAGGACCTCCGACTCGTCCTCCCAGGACGATCTCGACTTTCTCACTGACTGCACCAGTCCTCCTCTCCCCATAGGAGTCCGTGCTTCATCTCCCTCTACAGGTACCTCGACGGCCGCCCCTGCTCCGACGGCGGTCACGTCGGCTGCCCCTACCCCGCCGATACTCACGTCGAGTAACCCAGTCACCGCTGCCCCTGCCGGTCCTCCACCGCAGGTTGTTGCTAGTGGTGACCACTCGGCAGGCTCCCCAGTTCCCGCTGCACCTGTCGGTCCCGTCCCACAGGTTGTCGCTCGTGGGGCTCGTCTCGACCCGACTAAGGCTGCCCAGCCACCGTGCGCGTCACTCCTGTTGGTCTATGTTGGCAATTCTTACACTCAAAGAAATTAATCCGCAAGCGGACGGACATCGCTTGTAGTTTTCACTAGGAGTATTCCTAGAGTTATCGAATTCACAGGGAACGAGGGTTTTAAAGAGATAATCCTCTATATCTTAATTATTTAAAATACCAGCCAGTCTAGGTAACGGGGGTTAGGATAAATGAAAAGACCGGGACACACACACACGATAAATATTCACACAAGAGAAAGCTACACTAGCTAGATAGACAGTTGGGAGGACAACGAGTCAAGTTTTAATAAGTTCACAAGGTAGTGTGATTCAGTCTAATTGAGCGAGCTTAGGGTAATCAACTAGTGGTCCACTTGATATTCGTCGTCGGAGAGCTCGGACACTCACTACCACCCGCTATCCTGAATTGGAATCCCGAATGGTTATGATCGTTCCGATTTGGCTTTACTGGTCCAAAGCCCGACGCTGTGGGTTACGAACGAGATACTTAGTATCTACGGAGGGATAGTGCTGTCACCACCTACCACATATACGTGGGCCCGGGTGCAAACCGAGTTAGTCCTAGTCTCAGACACCACGTCTGCGACTATTCCTAATCAATCTTCCTCAGTACTAAAAGAAGTTGATCTAGGTTCAATGCCTGACTCTAACAGTATATGAGTGAGAACCTAAACTGGTTCGAGACGAATATAAGCTACCGGTAAAGTAAATCTACACAACTCATTTATGCAGATATACTCAGCTCAAATAAAGTTCAACACTATAGCAATGAATGAAGTAATCTCACTAATTGAAACAATTAGGAAACGGTACAAGAGCTATTACCCGAATTCCCGAAGACACTTCCGAAACTCCGAGCGTCAGCTCGACTTGACTTTAACTCCCAACTTCTACTAACTAAGAGCTACTCTACAAGTGAAATGAAGGGGTGAAAGTGTTGTGTTGTGTTACAAGTGAGGAGAGGGGGTCTATTTATAGTGTTGCGCAGCCAACCGGGGTGCTCCACTTGTAGGGACACGTGTCGTCCATCCCTCCTCCGAAGGGGAACCCGAGGGGGCTCAACACTGGGTCGGCCGGCCTAGGTGGGTCGGCCGACCCACCTCCTTCGTCTCCCGGCCGTGAATTTTGCATGGGATGCTCTCTTGATGGTGTAGATCATCCCCTTAAGCCGGTGCATCAAATGGACTTGCGCAAGAAAGGAATCCAAGGAAATCCTATGCTCATTTGTGAAGCAACCGTGTCCATTCGATCAAACCGACGGTAGTGGATGGTCTAGATAGCTTCATTTTGTGTTTTATGCCACTGGGAAGAAGACAGGGCTGGATTGGTGACGTGGCTGGGTTGGCTGACCTAGGTGGGTCGGCCGGCCTGGCCTGTTGCCCAATCTGGCCCTGGTTTGTCCTGTTTTGCACCTGTAGACTCAAAACTCAGCAAAACTTGTGGAACTTTATTATAATAAATAAAATGTTAGTACAAATCTTGATTTTCCCTCGAATAGCCGGAATTCCGGAATATGTTGACGTGTAAAATTGGTGTTTATTTGACGTCAATAGTCTACCATCGCCGCGGCTCTTCGTCGGCCTCGACGTCCGGCACCATGGTCACCGCTGCCCCTGCTGGGTCCTCACAGGCCGTTGCTAGCGGTGCCCCTCTCTTGGAGATACAGGCTACACCCGCTGCCCCTGTTGGACCTCTTCCTCAGGACGCTGCTAGCGGGGCCCCTTCTGCCGCGGCGAGTGACCACCATATGGTCACTCGAAGCAAGTCTGGCAAGCAGATCAAGCCCCGGGACCGCCTCAAACTGCATGTCTCGGCTCTCCCTCCTCCACCCACATCAATCTGCGCGGCTCTCGCCAATCCTCATTGGTGGGCTGCTATGACAAGGGAGTTCGAGGCCCTCCGCGCCAACGACACGTGGGATCTTGTCCTACGGCTAGCCGGGGCAAACGTGGTCACCGGGAAGTGGATATTCAAGTACAAACTCAATGCTGCTGGCTCTCTTGACCGCTACAAAGCCCGTTGGGTTCTTCGCGGTTTCACACAGCATCCTGGAGTTGATTTTGATGAGACATTCAGCCCCGTCGTCAAGCCAGCCACCATTCGGACGGTCCTCTCGCTGGCTCTTTCCTGCGGCTGGTCCATTCGTCAACTTGATGTCAACAACGCCTTCTTACATGGCTAGCTTGAGGAGACAGTCTATTGTGCTCAGCCATCAGGGTTTGTAGATCCTTCTTGTCCCGATCACGTCTGCCTCCTCCGCAAGTCCCTCTATGGTCTTAAGCAGGCGCCGTGGGTGTGGTACAGCACAATTGCTTCAGATCTCCGATCCCTAGGATTCGTCGATGCCAAGTCAGACACTTCGCTGTTTATCTACATAAAGGGCTTCGAGATGGCATATCTTCTGCTCTATGTAGATGACATCGTGTTGACTGCCTCCTCAGATGACTTACTCAGGCGCACAGTCTCAGTCTTGGAGCAGGCATTCTCTCTCAAGGACCTTGGGCCTTTGCATCATTTTCTTGGCGTCTCGGTCATCCCGCAGTCTGGCGGTCTTCTTCTCTCCCAGCCACAGTACATCGCCGACATCCTGGATTGTGCAGGCATGGCTGACTGCAAATCATCCTCCACTCCGGCCACGACCTCCAAGCTGTCCGCAGCCAGGCCCTCGGTTGCTGATGCGACCCTCTATCGCAGCTTGGCGGGTGCGCTTCAGTACTTGACGCTCACCCGTCCAGACATCACCTATGCCTTCCAGCAGGTCTGCTTGTTCATGCATGACCCTCGGGAACCGCACTTCGCTGCTCTCAAGCGGATCCGGCGGTACCTACATGGCACCTTGGAGCTCGGTCTTCTGCTTCGTCGCACCGCACCGACGAGCCTCACGGTCTACATCGACGCCGACTGGGTAGGCTGCCCTGACACCAGGAAGTCCATGTCGGGCTACTGCGTCTTCCTCGGCGACAACCTGGTGTCTTGGTCCTCCAAACGCCAGCATACAGTCTCCCACTCCAGCGCGGAGGCTGAGTATCGCGCGGTCGCTAATGGAGTCGGCGAGGCTGGCTGGCCGCCCGGCTACTTCAGAGCTACTGACCCTCTGCGAAGGCCACCCTCGTCTCTTCGTGACAACGTCGTGCCGCGGTCTACCTCTCCACCAACCCGTGCGACATCGGCGCACCAAACACGTCGAGATTGATCTTCACTTCGTCCGTCAGCAGGTTGCTCTCGGTCATGTGCATGTTATGCATGTCCCGACGTCGTCTCAGTTCGCTGACATCTTCACCAAGGGCCTTCCCAGCACTGTCTTCATCGAGTTTAGGTCCAGTCTCAACATTTGCTCACCGTCCGTTCAGACTGCGGGGGAGTGATTGTCATTGGTCACTTTGTTTACTTTTTGGTCACATTGTTTTGACCATGGGGGAATGTTTTGCGATTGTCTTGTACCAGTCTCATTGTCGTGTTTCGTCGTTCAGACTGCGGGGGAGTGTTAGAGTGTATTGGGCCTTGGGAGGCTAGCCCATCTTTGGCCTGAGGAGGTTGGCCCATTTTGTGTACTATTAACCATTCCCTGTGCAATTAGCAAATCAATTTTTCTGCCAATCTTCAATTTCTACTTAATTACCTTTAAAACAAGGTATATAAACCATATCTATGTACACCGTGCATCTTCAACCTAGGCCCTGTTTGTTTGAACTTCTAGCCAGCTTTTAGCCCCAAAAGCCAAAAGCTCAAACAAATATTCAGCTTTTGTAACCCTCTTTTAAGAAGTCAAAAGTCATCAAAAGCTCAATTTATACTATGATTTGATAAACAAGTTTTTTTTTGTCTTTTCCCAGAAGCAGATTTTACTAAAGCTACAGTTTAAACAAACAGAGTCTAATGCTCTCACCTGCTTGCTTCTGCGTGAGTATGGTATGTGCATGTACATATGCATGCATCCTACACTTCCACTCCTTCCAGGCTCCAGCTGGGCTGCAAAAAAGCAGGGAATCGATGCCAAAACAAGCATAGCTGATATCTCGATAAGAACATGACTTTTAGCGGTATTTCTGTCGCCACTAAACCATGTCGACGAACATGACCAATCCAGCCACGTGTATAGCTATGATGATGGCCAGGGGCGGAGGGCCAGGCCGGTATGGCAATATGTATGCTCTAGGTCTATGCAAACTAACGCGCTACAGCAGAGCATGCAGGAGCTGCCACAGCAAGTATGCAGTTTCGATCAGCCACGAGCAAATGAGCCGATCACCTCACGTACGGCTAATTGCTACTCCCTCTTCTCTCTTTTTTTTTTTTTGACGCCTTCGACTTTTTGGCACGTCTTTGACCATTCGTCTTATTTAAAAATTTAGTGCAAAGATGTAAAAAAAAGATATATTTAAAGTACCTCTATTAATAAAGCAAATCACAACAAAATAAATGATATTTATAAAAATAATTTGAATAAGACGAATGGTTAAAGACGTGTCGAAAAGTTAAAGGCGTAAAAAAAACGAAGGTAGTACTTTGTGTCTCTGCCTGATGCCTCCATATGCAGTGCAGGTAGCAGCTCTGCTGCTCGGCTAATCGGAGAAGAATTAAACACCCGACTTGGAAAGTTTAGTTCGTAATTGCACATGACTTGTTGTATATAGATCTCATCCACAATTGTGTCCATGAAATTATCTGTAAGAATTTTAGTTCTCTGATGATTTCGTGCGTAAATTTGATGAATTAATTTAGCAACAAAGTGTCTAGAGTGTGAAACTTAAAATAAGTATTTGATGAATTGTTTTAGCAAGGCGTCTAGCGGATCAAACTCCAATCAAATTATTTGTGAAATTATTTTATTCTTTGATGTTTTTGTTTTTAGATTTGATGACCTGGTTTAGCAGGGCGCATAGAGGGTTGAAGTCGAATCAATGTACAAATTATAAAGCATTTTTTTAAAAATAAAAACTCGGCAAATAAAATTGCACCAGTCTCCTAGAAACATTTAATATCTCTTTTAACTGCACGTGTTATGTTTTCTTTTGCATGTTTTATATCTTACAGTATAATATTATTTTTGTTAGAAATTTACGTCAATGTAAAATCACGAACGATGCTAGGAGACATTGTGATGTGTCTTATTAGTGTGTAGATTGCTTTGACATCATGGTGTCATTTAAATATTCTATCTTATTAATTTTACCTTATCTTATTTTTATTCGGCCCTCCACCTCCACAGCTGATGACGGCCACGAGTTGGACTGTATCAAAAGGCGACGCATCCTGGCAACACACCAGACATGGCTCAAGACCGCAGCATGTCGAGGCCACGCTTTCTGAATTTTCATACTATGAACTCTGACGCCCGAACTGCGGCTGTCGGCGGCGGTCCAGCTGGTCGAGCTCCAGCTCCGGCCATCGCGCACGGACGGCCGTACGTGTACGTGTGCATGCATGGTCCATGCACCCCGCCCTCCTCGCACGTGCGTACGTACGCAGACGCTACCAAAACGCCAGGTAATTAACCTGCAGCGTGCTGCCGACACGAATTGCCAATCGGTTCAGCGACCTTCACACGAGCGAACGAAAAGCGATCGCCATCCACCCGTGCCGCGCCGTACGTGCCGATTCCGCCGCGCGCGCCCCGACACGAGCAATAGGATGAAACCAACGAACAAAGCGGCAAAGCTACCGCGCGGCCGTCCGGTCGATTATCACTGCACGGCGGCGTGTTCGATCTCACCGCCGCCCCCGCCTTATTAGTTTGGTGAATCGCTGCTCACCATGTATATTGGGTTTTCGCTCATATACTTTAAAAAAAAATAAAAAATAAAGAGCCGTGCTAGTGAGAGGAGATCAACACCATCTTAAATAGTGGTGTATTTCTCCTTGCAAGCACACGTATGGAAGAGAGAAAGAGAAGAACACGCACGCCCGGCTCGCTGGCTTAGGATCGGGCTCGGACCAGGGCGGCGCGTGCACACATCACCATGTGAATGGTCTGTCGAAACTAGGCTCTTGCACAGGAGCAACATCCTTTTGCAGTTTATTTCTTTTTTTCTCTCTGAAATTTTTAGTGCCACGGTTACGATTATGACATATGGAAGTTATGTGCGTGATAGTTTAGAACCACCCATATATTTTACTAAAAAATAAATATAAAATATAAAAATGCTACGTGTACGGTTTACGATGGTAGGATTCATGCGGTGGAGCAGCCACGTCGGCTCACGTGCGGTGGCGTGGCAACGGTGGACTGGATTTAGGTCTCTTTAATAGTTCAGTGACGCTAAATTGCAATTTAAAAGATCGGGATCTGAATAAAAACTACGTGATAGTTTAGAGACCGACAGTATAATTTACATGAACTTAGTTGGGCTTAACTCCAAGACTAGAGCTCGAGCTTAGCCTGAGTTCAACTCAAGCTTCAGTGGCAAACCCATATCCATTGAATGGGTATTCAAAATAAAAAAAAATGCACAAGTTTACCCAAAAAAGGTGAGAACTCATAATGGCTCAAATGCATAAGTAGAAATCACAAACTCATAATAGCATAAATGCATAACTAAAATACATTCTAGAATATAAATTATGAAAATCACAAATTAATTCAACGTTGCTTTATGGTTTGTTCATCGTTTAACGCTACAATTTATATAAATTAGAGTACAAAATATGAAACATATAATTTAATTTGATGTTACAATTTAGCATAAATCACTTTCTTCTTCATTAATTGTTGAAGGTTTTATAAACTGCATTACACGCAGTGACGAAGCCAAAAATTTTGAGGAGTCTGGGCATAAACATAACCGGCGCTTTCAGTTTTGCCCATTTTAAGTCATCCATGTCTAGAGTATATGCTAATTTTTCTATACAATTACATAAGTCTCGGAAGTCCGGACACGAGCCTAGGGTCGGCAACACGTGACACATCATTGACACACGGTCGTCACACACTCATGCATCATTCACGGATTCACCAATTGAGGAGAAAGGGCTAGAGATCATAGAAGTATGTTTGCACTGATTACTAAAGTAGAGATTGGGATAGAGGATTACTCTGCCTCTTGGGGAATGGCCGAACGAGGAGGCAGGGAGCTGGAAGCCTGGAGGGTCACTGAGGCAGAGGTGCCGTGCGCTAGCGTGGGGACGCGCTGCACGACTGCAGCCGGAGCTGGAAACCATCGAGCCGGTCGGAGGCAGGGAGAGGTTGGCACGGACGCGGGGGCGGTCCAACGCCCGTTGGACGCGCCCCCGTCCAACGCTCGCCGCTAGCTGTTGGATCTCCATCCATCCAACGGCCAGCGTTAGATTTGAGGTAAAAACTTGTTTTTTTTGTTTCGTGGTGTAAAACAATTTAATAAATTCAATAAAAATCAGAAATATTCTCTAATCAATGCCAGGTCTCACATATATTTTTCATATTGATATAGAATATTTATACATCTAGGTTATTATTTAAAACGTTTGTATATAGCATTTATACTGATCATGTTGATCCGGATAAAATACCCGTGAGGCTTGACATTGATTAGATAATATTTCTGATTTTTATTGAATTTATTGAATTTTTTTACACCACGAAACAAAAATTTTTACCTTAAATCTAACGCTGGCCGTTGGATCTCCATCCAACGGCCAGCGGCGGGCGTTGGACGGGGGGCGCATCCGATGGGCGTCGGACCGCCCCCACGTTCGGTTGGCACTACCGCGAACTTGTGATGGCCCGTGGGAGGCAGGGACTAGCTAGGGAGGGCGGGTGGCCCGTGGGCATGGTGGGTGGCAGCGTGCCGATGCTACGGCGGTCGGCCGCAGTTGCTCTAGACGCTCGAGGAGGCCCGCCTTCGCCCCCTCTTCACACGACGCTACGCATGGAGGCCTGAGGCTTATTTGTTTCAATTTAAAGTTGAGTTGAGTTATAATATAGCAAGTTTGTGACACCCTCGAAAATCAAAATACGTTTTAGAGAATTTTAAAAAATATAAAAAATATTTTACAAACTGTAAAAAGAACTATTTAAAACCTCACAAACCTGATTACAAAATATTGCATCATTTAGCTTATAAAAAACAAGTATTTATTTAATTTAATTTAAACCGAAACAAACAAGACCTAGGTCAGGTCACTCGGGACGAGTTTGGACGTCGAATCAACCAAGCCGTGAGGAGATAGGAAGAGTAGGTTTGGTCTTGGTTGGGAGATGGTAGCGGCCCAACCAACACAGTTTTTTTTCGTTGGTTTGTTAGGTTGTACCGAAATAGATAAATATGGTCCATATCCTTATATATATATATATATATATATATATATATATATATGTGTATACCTCTATACATACTCATTTTTTGCAAAAAAAAAAGGGGTATTAATCTGAATACCCATTTATTACATTAGAGCCTTGTTTGTTTCATCTTAAATTAAATTGAATTAAATTAAAATTTGTTATTTGTATGTAAACCAAATGATTTAATATTTTGTAGTAATTTTTGTAAGGTTTTAAATAGTTCTTATTAGAATTTGTAAAATAATTTTTCATAATTTTTTGAATTCTTTAAAACGTCTTTCAAGAAGGTCACAAATATGCTACAGTAAAACTCAACTCAACTTTAATATGAAACAACAAAGCCTAGATCCGCCACTGTCAAGCTTAGTTCTAGGCTTGATATATCTCGTTTAGATTGAGCTCAAACCAACTCAATGAGAATCTGTCAATACGAGGCCCTAAACCTGAACCTAGTCCCAAATTTCATACTATTCGCGTACAACATACAAATTCACTATTCACAACTGTAAAATTTGGGGCTAACCCAACATTCAATACTTGCATTGGACATGCTCTGAGACGTCGAGTGGCTCCTTGGACACGTGGTTTCGATTTCCTACTTTAGTTTGGCCATATGGACTACTTCGTCGATCGGATCCATAGATTGGTTTTTTCGAGTGATGATACCATGGATTGTACATGTATCATTTTTTCCAATTGAAATAGTTTAAAATTTTAATCTAAAAAAGTTATGATCCCTCAAAAAAAGCCCTGCAGAGCTTAAAAAATCATAAAAGGATTTATATTAATAACTCTTAGAAGTACTAAATATAAAATATAAAAACCTATAGTAATAAATATAAAATACCACAACGTTTGGTCTGCAAAAAAAATAACAAATTTACAGCGCTACCTCTTAGTTTTAATTTAAGCAACACACGCCAGGCGCAGAGTAAGATCGCTCGGCCGGTTTTCCATCAGACGATCTGCAGGCTCCGGTCAAATTTCTCCGCTGCGCGCATGCATGCGGTGTCTCCACAAGCCCAAAGTCGTCGTCGTCTTCCGGACGTTTCGCCGGAGGAGGCCTCTCCCCTGTATTCCTGGCACGGTTTCCGTCTCGCCGGTCTCATATTTCCATATCTCTGCAGTTTGAGCTAGCATCATGCACGTCCCCACCTCGGCTGTGCATTCGGTGGTTTATATCGGAAGCTGGAGGCTGGAGCTGTGACGAATCTCGCAACAGGCCATGACTCATGAGACAGCCATGATAAGCGTCACGGCCTGAGCCAGCTCGATCGATCGCGCTCCATGTCTTCTCTGTACTGTTCTCCTAGAGACGACACTGTCACACTGCTGTTTACTCCATCCATTGCTATCTAGTGTTCACTGTTTCAGACTGTGGAACTGCGAATCCGCCATGGTGTGCCACGTCACCGCCGCGTTCCCCCACTCCCTGACATGTCCTGCGAGTTAAACCCTTTGACACGCACGAACAGTGACCAGTGGGTGCATCGCCGCGGCGGACAAGACCACCTGAGCAGGACGGGGACGGACGTCCACGTCTCACGTCGTCTCAACCCCCGAGAAATCGACGCCCTCACCGCCTTGCGGGCCCGAGTCTCCGTGGCCCCACAGGTCAGCGAGGCGTAGCGCGGGCGAGCTGTACCCACGGGGGCGGCACCGTCAGCGGTAAGATTTCCGGTGGGCCCCGCGCTCGGTTCCTTCTGGACTCCCACTTCATTTACTGCTTCCCGCCACGTCGGCGACCGCGACGCATGGCCTCCCTGAAGCTGACGCGTGTGGCCCATCTAGGTGGGGCCCGAGCGCCATTGGCTGCGTATTGATTCCCGTCGGCCCCGCGCGACCGCCCGATTCAACAGTCAACACACCGAAATGGCGGCTCGCTCGCTCGCTTCGCTGTTCGCTCCAGCTCCACACCTGATGGAAAATTTACACTGTTTGCCCAAAAAAAAAAAAAATTCCAAAAATGCCATCATTTGTTTAAATTATCCAAAAATACCTCCTGGTGCCAGGACGGGTGGCGCTTAACATTCTAGGCGCCACCGCGGCGGCACCGAGCCAGCTGGCGCCAACACCACTACGCCAAGGGGTTGGCGCCACGGCCACGGCGCCTAGAGGGTTAGCGCCACCGCCTCATGGCGCCACGCGGCTAGGCGCCACCCCACGGCGCCTACCCTTTCTCCGTATATAAACCCGCGCCTCGTGATAGCGAACTCATTCGCTCCCACTCTAGCCTCCGATTGCGCAAGATGCTGAGAAGAGGAAGTTGAGAGAGGAGAGGAGGAGGAGGAGGAAGGAGGTTGTCTTCTGAATTTCTTTGTCGGTGAGTATTATTATTTTAATTTTTTCTGATATTTTTTATTGTATATTTGCAAAACCATGGTAGGCTAGTCATTTAGAATAGTGATATTAATATGTTTATTAGGAGTAGATAGGTGGACTGTTATTTAGAAAATATAAATATGTTTATTATGAGTAATTTAATTAATTTAGTATAGGGATATATATATGTAATAGTAGGACATCTTCTGTAGTAGAAGTAATTTAATAAGTATAGTGCAATGGTATAAAATAAGATAATTAGGATTACGGTGAAATATTTTTAAAGTACAATGAAATAATTTACTAAGTTTAGTGCAATGCTATAAAACAAGATAATTAGGATTACGGTGAAATATTTTTAAATGTTGGTAGTAATTTTATCGACTTGATTTGCAGAGAAATGGGCTGCTGACGGCGTTAAGTAATTTTTATGGACATGGTAGTGTGATTGAAGGGCCAAATGGGGTAGATCTTAGTCAATTTGCCTCCATGAAACAATTTGTATCCATATGGGGATAATATAACACTAGAAGGATGTGTCTAATTGGATTTCTCGGATATTTGGGTGGTCGCTTGATTATCACATAATTTGGATACAAGCTTTATGGACAACGTCTATCGAAACTCCGTATTATAGGCTAATTAGTCTCAATACGGAGAATGGCTATCAAACTTTATCGTGGATGTCGGAGGAGAAATCGGCCATTTATCCCGGTTTCGCTACCATGAAGCCGATCGCCCTATAACGGAAAATGTTGGGGAACACAGGGGAAGGGAGTGGGCGGTAGCCGAAACCTCTGTATTCTCAATGCCACAAGAAGGAGGGTTACGCACAAGAAGCTAGGGGTATGGAGAAGATCAAGGGCGGAGGAAGAGGGTGCAGACGATCAATATGTTCTTGACATGGGAGAAGTGAATGTGGCGATTGTGGATGGTATGGAAAATGATGATGCACAAGCGTTGCGGGAGGAAGAACTGGACATGGATGATGATTCGGCAATGACGAGGAAGAGAGGGTTGTTCGGAAGAATGAAATAGATGCAACGCAAGTGACCTTCTTATGGCCGACGGTCATGGGTCGTCTCTGACGATGGGGGCAAGAGAGGTGCGTGCGGAGCAAATATTTAGTTCGAAGGGCGATGTGCGACATCTTTGTGAAGGTGTGGTCAATGAGCATGCAACGTCAATTCGAGGTAGAAAATCGGATAAGAGCGGTACACATCCGATGCATGAAGGATGACTGTGAGTTTAGGGTACACGCAAGCAAGTCCAAATTTGCTTTGAAGTGGAAGATTGGGCGCGGATCCACACACATGCACTCTGTCCGGTATCTTTGGTGGAACACGGAACATGAGTTCTACCGGATTCTTTGGTGTTTTGAGGATGAGATCATTGAGCGAGACATAGCCGTCCGATTCATAATGAATGCATGTGCAGCGAGGTTTAAATACAAGGTAGACTATAGGAAAGCATGGAGGGCTAAACAAAAGGCTCTGGTGTCGCATTATGGAAGCTATGAAGCCTCGTATGACAACCTACCCGGGATGCTCGAGCTTTTGAAGTCAAGAAATCCTAGCATGTATTACAACATTGAAGACAATCCAACAGATGATCATGATGGGTTAAAGGTCCTTCAACGGGTATTTTTCGCATTTGGATGTTGTGTTGAAGCTTTCGCGTATTGTCGTTCAGTGCTGTGTTGTGATGGCACATTCCTTACTGGGAAGTATAAGGGGACAATAATGACTGCTATCGGCATGGATGCTAATGATCAGTTGCTCCCTCTGGCCTTCGCTTTCGTGGGCGAGAATTATGATAGTGGTTGTGGTTTCTTCTGAGTGAAGCGTGGGGTGGTACATGACCGACCGGACATATGTGTGATCCATGACCGACCACGAGAGGGCTTTGCGGTTCAATAAAAACCCTTCAGAAGAAGTGGGATACCCGTACCATTGGCGGACATGACGAATAGATGGTGCATGCGTCACCTTGCGACCAATTTTCACAGCGGTTTAGAAGCAAGAAGACTATGGACCTGTTCAAAGCGTTATGCAAACAGAATCAACAACGTAAATTTGATGCAATTTGGTCCACTCTCGATGACCTGACTCGCAGCATCATAGTTGACATTGCACGGCAAGCACCTGCTTGCACCGCCGACGTGATTCACCCTTTCTTCCTGCCAGGGTTGATCGCGCGGGGTAGTTCGTCGTCGAGGAAGGAATATTAGGTGCTTCTCAGTTGGATTGAGAACGAGCCCAAGGAAAAGTGGGCCTTGTTGTATGACACCGATGGTGCTCGGTTCGGTGTTATGACAACTAACATGGTGATGTGTACAATTGGGTGATCAAACGGCTCGTCCATTGCCGCTAGTTGCAATTGTGGAAGGAATAATGCATAATATAAGAGGATATTTTCATGACAGCATCGAAGGCAAAGATCGCACGCAAGAAAGCCCGGAGTTGTTTATAGCTCCATGATGACGAGGTATTTGGAACATAAATGTGAGAGTGCAAGGGGGCATGTCCCAACGCCCACCGGCCATGAGAGGGGGAGGTACGAGGTATGGGTAAAGTCGAAGGATGGGTATGGTGGAACAAACATGCGTGCTGCCCATGAGGTTTGTGCGGATGCAACGAACCTGGCGGATGTGTGCACATGCAACAAACCATTACTTCTGCGTAGGCCTTGCTCGCATTTGATTGCCGTTTGCGTAGCAATGCGAAAGGATCTATCTCCATATGTGTCTGAATATTTCCGGAAGGAGAGAGTTGTTGCAACATGGACTGGCAATATAAATGGCTTTCGGCGCTTTGGATCATTAAATCGAGGATAGGGGCCCGGAGAGTGTGGATCCCGACGGCGCCTTGTTCATAGCGGGAAGAGGGGTCGCCGTCAAAGCCGTCGCATCCACAACGACATGGACGAGTCTCAGAGAGGAGTAAAACTGCGGCGATGTGGCATCTGTAATAAAGTTGGTCATAGGAGAGATAAATGTCCACAGCGGAACATGTAATGTGTTCCGATGATAATGTATTTTGTCAACAAACATGTATATTACCTGTAGGTGTGTGAGTGGAAATTTGGGTTCCACGTATAATGTACTTAAACTATAAGAATGCTATGTAATCCTTTGTATTATTTCAATTTCTGTCATTTATTATTTGAGTGTGATTTTTTGAATGGATAATGTCTTTTATTATGTGTCTCTGTGTTATTAATTAATGATCGATTTGCGGTATGGTGAGGTGACTCGAGCTCTGGATTCAGCGATAGACCGTCACGCACCGAAACGCATACAAGCGTGTGCATAGACGGTGATGCGATGAGCGTCTTTGAGGTGTCGTCACTCGCGTAGTGTGTGGGCACTTGACGGAGGTGGATTGGCAGTACCGGTAATTTAACTTTGATTTCTTAAATATATGAAAATTTATTATCGCCAAATTATGATAATATCTCGTCATGTATTGCGACTCATGACACTAGGCTTCTCCTCTTTGTCGGATGATGCGAGATCGGACGCGACGAGGCTAGGGACGAGCTGGAGGGCGACGGTGATGGTGCGGAGTTCTTCAAGACTCCCCGATTCCGTTAAATGCAGACACTTGTCGATCGCATTAGTCGACCGTTAGCGGCCGGAGACCCACACTTTTCACCGCCGCGGTGAGATGGCACTCACCTTACGGGATGTGTCGATGTTGTTGGGTCTCCATTGTGAGGAGGGCGTTGGTCTTGCAAGACCTTCCATGAGTCTGATGGGTGGAGGACCTGCAAGTAAGGTTCCACAATGTTGTGGCGGCGAGAGGAAGATGCGTAAGAGCCGCCATACATGGGAAGAAGAAGCGAGATCCGGCGTTGCGAAGGCTAGAGCGATTCGAGGTATAATATGTCATGCAATGTTTTGCTTTCAATTTATTTTCAGTATTTGTGGAAACATGCAATCGATTGACACGTGTATTTTTTCGCAGTTGAACAGGATGATGGATGATCCCACGCCGTACCGGTGGCTCGCCATCCGGAGGCTTATCTCCTCTGGTTGTTTGGATGGGTGATGTTCACCAACTCGAGCGGTGGCCGTGGGACGCGCTTCATTCCAATCGCGTGCCATTGCGGAGAAACTTTGGCGGTGTGCCCGAGTATAGGCGGGGATCCGCGGTCCTTCTTGCCACGCCGAGAGGCCTTTGCCTTACTGCCGCCGAAATGGTACGGATTCAATTCTCGATGGATGCCCCATGCTTGTGATCTTTGTGGTCGCTGGGCGATTCACCATTGACGTCCGAGTAGACGCATCACCATACGGTGGCGCTTTCTGGGACGCGTGCCGAGGATGGGCCCACCGTTGATTCTGTTTGGTGCGGCGTCGGTAAGAATTTGTGTGCATTTCATTGCAATTTGTATGTTTATGATGGCTCACACGGCGTCAAGCATTTCAGCTTACTTGGGCGAGGCATGCCGTGGTGTTCGTGTACGAGCACTTCGTGGGCGCTTGACCACTTGAGGCACACGGAGGTTGTGTGGGAGCCATATCCGCGCCAGGTCGGATGTACAATCGAGCTCCCGAGGCCTTTCCTCTCTCGTGTGTCCGGGCGGTGACTTGTGGCTCACACGCCGCAAGGTTGTATCTGACGTTTTTGTGGAGGAGCACCGTCCGCACTGTGATGCGACAGATTCGCCTACGCCAGACTTTCTGTACCCTTCGGTTCTAGGGTACCGCACGGCGTGCATAGGTGCGGTATACACTCTGAGCCGTCGTGAGGTTTATAGAATGAATTATTATTAATCTGCTCGATAATTGTTTGATTCCTCATCGTAGGTACACCCGTCGTGGAGGAACCCAAAGAATTCGACATGGCGGCGGTGATGGAGAAGTGGGTGGATGAGTGGGAGGAGGCTCCCAATGACTGGTTCCACTGGGTGCACCACACGCCTTTGAACTATGGAGCCTACCTCGATTGGTACCGGCCAAGCACCTGCAGGCGTCGCTTGTCTGGTTGACGAAGGGGCGCCTCACCGCCGAGTGTGACGTCCACTTACTACCCCACCCTTGGATCGTCCCTCGCACTGTCGAAGAAGGCATGTATAACAAGTTTCAATACTATCAATTACTTAGCTTTTATCCGACCATTGACAAGATATTTTTCGTGCCTAGCTCGATGAGCATATTCTGACGTCAACGGCGTCCACATGATGGGTCGGATGTCTCGAGAGAATGTCCGCAGAGCACTTCATGGACTTTGTTCGTCGCGTCGTGGACCGCGGAGTCCGAGCTGTCCGTTGTCGTCGTGCATGGGAGGTGATGGTGGCGTCGGCACCACCGCCCTACGTTGGTACGCCCTACTCTCGCGCCCACGCCCACCCATTCCTCCCCGCAAGTCCAATTCGGCGTGGGCATGGAGAGACCGGAGAGCTCGCGTGGTACACACTTTGAGACGGGTGAGAGTTCTCAGATGGGCGGCGTTTTGCGACCGACTGGCCCGCCTACTCCTGTTGTGACCGTCGCCGTGTCGGTACACCCTCGGACGTGTTGCCTCTGGCGTGCAGACCACGTACAGGACCACCTTCGGCCGAGTTTCAAGATGGGCGGCCACGACTCGTGGCCGAGTTCCCACAGCTCCCACTCTCCGGTCGGGTTCTCTAGTTGGTCGGGCAGCCCACGAGCTTCCAAAGGGGAGGTCAACCAGTGCGTTACGAATTGACCGCTTTCAATGTGTTACATTGTACCATTTCATAGACATATTAACATCGTTGGCGCTTTTACGGTAGTACTTGCAGATGGACGGTACCCTTGATTTCCTACCTTGCCGCAAGGGCTCCACTGCGATCGAGAGCCTTTCGGCGACCCTTTGGCGGTCTTCGCACCTGCACAATTCCAGCAAGTCTCGGCCTTCAAGACTCAATGAGGTTCGACGGCTGCTCTCCGGGTTTCAGCAGGTCGCACTATTACAAAGAAGACTCTCGGGACTCAGCGAGGTTCCGGCTTTGACCGCCCGACAGGTACATGCATATATTACATTTTGCATATGATACTAAACCGTAACCAAATCGCTTCCATTTATTACCATTTGTACGTTGTCTTCCACAGGTTTGACGCCACAGGTCTCGCAGCCCTTCAGTACCCCCGACCTAGTTCAGACACAGCAGATGACCTTCCAGTCGTTGCTTGCTTCTGGAGGATGGCTCGGTGGGTCCTCACAGGAGGGAGATGACGGCACCCCAGAGGCTGAGCTGCCAGGAGTGGACGTCCATGACGGACGACCGCGTCGTGACACACACCCCCCTCAGCGGTGGAGCCCGTCGGGTCGTAGGCAGCCTCCCGCCAATAAAAGGGGGCGGCATTAGTTTGTCTTTACTTTTCTTGTCTAACGGTATGTGTCTGCATTGAACTTGTTTAACTCGTAACGTATGTCTTTCCTTTTGTACTTATTATGACATACGTACTTCTTATCTCTCACTCGTACAACCAATACAACAAACACGTAGAACAAACACATCACAATTAAACTCATATAACAAATACGTAACAAGTCGCATAAACACCAATCATACAACAATTGTAGCATAAGGTCGTCACCCTTGAAATACCTACTATTTTACGTGCACGGCCATGGGTGTGTAAAAGGGTTGTGGCATTCGCATGAACACCACGTCGCTGAACATCGAGAAGTCGCTTCCCACTCCGTGTCAAAGAACCCTGGATATTGTTGCTGCATGACCGATCTTCGCCGAAGAACTTCTGCGTTCGGTGTGGCGGGGTAATGGCATCCACAAAGGCATGACGTGTCACTACAAACACGAGTTGGGATGTAGTGTTGATCGAGAACCATGCGGTTTGACGGCTCTGCGTTCGCCGGCGGCTGTTGGCGACGCCTCTGAGGACGCTGCTGAATTGTTTGCTGTGCGGATGGTCAGTAGTGCACGAAGCACCTTTTCAGCGATCTATCTTTGCATGGAGGCTTGCGATGTAAAAATATGCGGCGCTCGGGTAAGGGTCATCCATCCACATAGTCCATCCACAGGTAACATCTGGAATCTGTGAGTTCAATTGATACACTTAGTGGAGCACGAGGTCTATGAGGAAAAATAAGGACGATACTTACGTTGTAGTCAGGGCACCGGTAGAATCTACGATCTGTGAAGCCTTCATGGGCGTAGTCGAACCATCGCACTGTGGCGGGGTTACCACACCGACATTTCGCCATAGCCAAATTGAAGCACGACCGATCTCTCGGGAGGGTGGGCCATCTCTCGGTCGTCGTAGTCCAACACACGCATGTCCGATGCAAAGGACGAGCATGCTCCCCTGGGCCAAATGACTCCCACCAAGTATCAAGAATGAAAGGGCGTGAGGAAGGACCCCAGCTTGCCATGGTATCGTTCAGTTTCTATGGTTCGAACCTTACGGAGACACATATTTATAGATGGAAGGGTACCATCTTGCACGGTTCAAAGCAATGAATGTCAAATAATTTTTACGAAAAGTAAAAAAACAATGCACGGTACAACGATCCGATGCCATACGATTCGAGAGTGACCTTACCTGCACAATGCCGATAGTGACCTAACTCGAGCCCGCTTATACTTTTACGCACCGCCCGACATAATCAACACATTGCATGCTAAACCTTCAAGACTCGTGCCAATGGCTCCAATTACATGCTACGTCATTCTCTCTCCGTCGGTGGACACTGCGGTGACGGATAAAACACACTACATTCACAGTCCTTATAGTAGCTTTATCTGCGCACCATCGGACATAGCGCCCGTGGCGCCATCACCGAGCGCCGTTGCGGACCACCACTGTATCTCTCTCATTGGTGGGCACTGCGGTGACATCGATGATACTATTCATGCACAGTGATAATAGTTACCTCGCCCAGATGCGCCTCACCTAGAACGCCTTTCCATCGAAACTTTCCCATTCTCTCTCCGTCGGTGGACGCATGCACGCCTTTGGCAGAGGGAGACGACAACCCTCATGCGTAAATACTGTATGCCTTTGCCTCACACATGCATGCCTTTGTCTTTGCCTATACACGTCTTTGCCTTTACCTTTACACCTCATGCATGCATGCCTTTGCCTCACTCATGAATGCAATACTGTATAGCGGCAATAATTGACATAATGGGCTCTCAGCCTGAGATCCTTCCACTCCAACAGAGTATATAAATACCACATCATAGTAAGAAGAAGCTACATTGATAAACCCGCTAATTTTCTTCGTTCCAAGCTTCCAATACATCCTAGCGATACACATTACTATCCGAGTTTGATGTCCACCTGCGGATAAGGGACTCGGTGGGTTTGTCAATGTAGATACACATGTTGTACATAGTATCTACGTATCTACATTGATAAATCCACTGCGTGGGGGGGGGGGGTGGCGACTAGGGGCCATGGCGCCGTGGGCGGTGGCGCGTAGCCCATTGGCTAGGCGCCGTGGTGGCGATGGCGCCATGGGCTAGGCGCCGTGGTGGTGGCGCCAGCCCATGGCGCCAGTGGTGGTGGCGCCTAGTATCCTTGGCGCCGTTCCCCTTGGCGCCTGCTAAGCTCGGCGCTCTCGCCCTCGGCGCCAAGGGGTATTTTTTGTATTGATCAACATTGGATGGTATTTTTGGATTTTTTTTTTTTTTGGCAAACAGTGAATATTTTCCACCTGATGAGATGGGAGCGGTATCTTCTCCTATTGTGCCTCGAGCCGGCTGCTCACTGACTGTGGACCATATTTTATGTGGGAGCCACATGTCAGTGTGGAAGCCACATGACCAGGAAGTTTAAAGAAGCCCTCTCGTTTTTTAGAGCGTATCACGCACACTCGTTGCCACTCTTGTCGTTGGACGCATGCCTCTCCTCTTCTTCTCCTAAACAAAAATCATCCCATAAGAGGGAAACCGAAGCAAAGACACGAAATTTTCTAATTTTTGAAAGGAATTTAGATATTTTAGAGGAGTTTAGATGCGTGTGCCATGAAAAGGCGAGCTGTTGTATGCAGGCTGCTTGCTCTGGTGCTGGCTGAGGTGGTTGTGTCGGTGGCGGCAGCGGCGGAGGACGCCGGTCTCCGGCGGCGGTCGCTCCACCAGCCGTTTTTCCCCATAGAGTGGTCCCCGCCGCCGCCGGTTTCCAGTAGCTTGGTCGTGCCGCCGCCGCCGGCCTCCTCGGCGTCCTCGGCCACGGGAGGCGGTGGGCGGTCCGCGGCCGGCGTCACCAACACCGTTGCCATCGCGCTCTCCGCTGGCCTCGTTGCGCTCGCGGTGGTGTTTTACTCCTGCTGCCTCCTGCTGCGACGCCGCGCCGATGGCGGAGACGGCGACCGGGCCACGACGAAGCCGGTGCGGGCGCTGGCCGCGAGAGACCCCAGCGATGTCGGGAGCAGCTCCCGGAACCACAGGTCCCCGCCGCCGAGCTCGACGGCGTCGGACGCGATATACCTCGACCCGCTCACGACGGTGGTGGAGCTGCGCCAACACCAGCAGTCCCAGAGCCCCGACCTCCGTCCGCTCTCGCTGCTGAAGCAGCCGAGTCCTGACCTCCGCCCGCTGCCGCCGCTGAAGCGGTCGGCGCAGCAGCCCCCGCCCCCGCCGGCGTCGACGCCGCCGATGACAACCACGGGGAATTCCTCCGACGAGGAGGACCAGGCCACGTACTACACCGCACCCAAGACCGCCAAGTCCTCATTCAGCCGGAGCACGAGCCAGCGCAGCACCCTGGAGCAAACCGCGGCGGCGCCCGCGCCGCCTCCGCCGCCACCGGCGGCGCAAGCGGTTCCCCTACGACCAGCTCGCCCGCCCCCGGCGCCGCCGTTGCCGAGGCAGAGGCTGCTCCGGCCGATGCCGTCGGAGTCGCCTCCCCCCGCCGCCCTGGCCAACATAGCGCTGACCACTTCCCCTGAACCCCCTCTCCAAGACAGGGGACGCGAGAATTCCGACGGCCTCGGCGTAGCCGGGAGCACGCGGCCGCCGAAGCCGCCGTTTCTGAAGCCGCTGCACTGGGACAAGCTCCGGGCCATCTCCAGCCGCACCACCGTTTGGGACCAGGTCAAGAACTCCGACTCGTTCCGGTGCGCGCGCCGCCTCTCCCATTCTTGCTCCCACATTACCCCACCCATTGCTTCCACCTTGCCGTCGTCAATCGTGTGATGATCTTTCCAGCGTCGACGAGGCGGCAATGGAGAGCTTGTTCCTGAAGGACGGCGGCGCGGGGAACTCCGGTCAGGCGGCGAAGCGGGGAGGCGCAGGGAAGCAGGAGAGCCAGCTACTCGACCCAAAGCGGCTGCAGAACGTCGCGATCATGCTCAAGGCACTCAACGTGACCGTGGACGATGTGATTGGAGCTCTCGTTCACGGTGAGTTTGTGCTCGCTCTCGTTTTTTTTACTTATCGATTGGTCCCCTGCGGCCCTGCTATATCTTGGTTCAATTTAGTAGATGTTCTGCTTCATTGTGCAATTCCGGTGACCACATGCCAACACAGTACAATCTAGTTACAGGCAAACCAAGTACCCTAGCAATGTCACAAGTGATTGAGTACTATATTTGGTCCCTTAAAAATATTGAGGCGAAGTTTCTTTCCTTACCACTATTAGATAAGAAAAGTGAGGAATTATACTGGAATTGGTCAATGTTAAGTAAACTGGAGTATAATCCATGCGACTGTCGAACTAGTACAGTTTTGTTGATCACAAAAACTACTGTGAAAACTATGACTCTACCTGGTGCTCTGGGTTATAAACCAGTAGTATATTTGTTGATACTGCTGTGTATTATACTTAAGGTCACCACACGTTTTGTGCTTCTTAATGCCTCATCATTCCACTTTGTATTCATCTGGTCCACATCACACATTAATTGTGTCATCATCTGTGTGTTTAGTAGTCGGGGTAAATAAACAGGTCAGTCTGTTGTCCAAATATGAACGGGTTATACCTGAAAAGCCCATGAGATTCTCAGCCATAGGCAATTATCTTATGGCTTACCTAACAAATACGCCTGCCTAGCATACCGGGAATCTTTCCTAATTCCCTACATCACACCTTCTCTTTATTTTTGATGTTAGCTGAAAGAGAAGGCTCCTATGCTTGTCCTGCCTTTTGACCTCAGTTGTCACATTCAAGTTTTTTTTGGTGGGGGGTTATTTTCACAATCTAATCGACTGGAGGTAATGCGTTCCAGCAAGGATAGTTCTTGCACTATTAGTCTGATGATTGCATGGAATTATGAAAATGTTTCACTTGTCACAAATAAGCTTTTGTTAGCTGTTAGTCCCCATTCTCTTCTCTTTATCTAAGTTATCTTTGATTTTACACCTACAAAGTTAAGTCCATGATAAGTTAGATAAGTTAAGGTAGTTGAGTTTGTAAAGCTGCCTTGAACCGTAGGAAATATGCGGTCAGAAGTTTTTAGTTTTTTGTGTTAAATCTTAGTTTGTTGGTGTGGATATTTTTGTGAACCATCTGTGATGTAGCATCATGAGTCATGTCACGTTTGGCAGTGGTGAGATCAGGAGGCAGATTAGGACATGGATTGGAGAGGTGAGCTGCATCTTTCAAAAAGATGCAAGCACTTTACCCTTTTGGTGCTTCTGCTTTGTGATGATGTTAATTTACATATCTGTATTTTTCAATTTGGTGACAGATACAGTTATATAGCTGTATTTGTTAGTTGTTACATACGTATGAGCTATCAGTTGCTTTAGAACTTCTGGACTCTTCTTTTGTAAAGCACAGAAGTAAAAGGTCTTCCCTGTCAATTTTCATTTTAGCAAACTTGCACCTTCATTACTTTAATTTTTCTCATTTTCTTCACCATCGGCCATATACTTCTCTCTTGTATTGTCTTACAAATGTTTTATTTTCATTTATTGTTTTTTTGGTGCTATAGTGTAAAAATTCTGGTGGCGTTAGGCTTAATGAGTGAGAGTTTTCATTGCAGGGTTATCTTATGCAATCAATCAACTAGTATTCAGTAGATTTTTAACAGTTAATGATCCATTCTGAAAGTATTTAAGGATTTTGTTGGACACCATAAAATTTCTTCCATGCTAGAAGAGACTAGTTCAAATTATTATATAATAAGCACCAAAAGTGAAATGAATAATAGAAGCAGTTCCAAACTTCCAAGTAGGCCTTGTTTCTCGAATGCTTTATTGCCATGGGGCATCCTTACCAAACTTAGGTGTTTTATTGCCTAAACTTGAATTTTCTTTAGCAATTATCTTGAATAGTTGACATGTTTATTACCTGATATTTAATATTTCACATGATTTGTTCTGATAAACAGGCACATTCATCATTCAAATTGTTGATGGGCCCTGTTAGGAGTTGACCCTTTTTTTTTCACTTGAACCGGAAGTTATGATACATTTCGCACTAAAAACTCCATCATATTTTATAAGTTGCCAGAGGTCACAAGGTTGGTAGGGAGAGGCCAACTACCACTGAAAGCTATTATTTACTTCTATTGGCATGAAAGTCATTGACAGTTGAATTCTCTAAATGAAAGCCATGCATTAGTGATGTCTGGTGTAATTCCAGATAATGCAGTGAACTTCTTTTTTTCCATGGATTAGTTTCAGATAGTAAAACTTACTGTCACATGCATAATTTGATGAGCTATATAACACGTGTTTGGTTATTTCTTTGATTTATTACTCAATGTTAGTAATATACATTTATCAGGATTTCGGTGGTCCTTTAGCCATGGACAGTGCACCTTGACCCATAATTAGCCCCATAATTGGTTCTGAAAGTGACTTGCATGACTCTATCCCAGACTGGCCTATTATTATTTTGCTTAGGTGTCTTCCATTTGTGGCCACATAACAACTAGAATTATTATCACTGTGAACCTTGAGAATTTTTTTTAACTGCGCTGTTGCAAGCATGCAAGATTATTCTTCTTAGGGAGTGCCTTCCGTAGGATAATGCTGTGCATGACATAGTAGTGGGCCTATGATTCAGTTGTTTTCTTATGAGGTCACATGGAAACATTCATTAGACATATGCCCATAGCTGTTGGATCCAACAAACTTAACCCAATTCCCTTGTTTATTGTTTGCAACTAACAGATCCCATCTATTCATTTGGTTTGAATTCTGTTTTCAATAATAACATTTACTGCACCAAATATATATAGTTCGTGCTTTATATGAACCAAACAAAAAAATCAGCGTTGCTTGCCTAATATTGTAGAATGTTATGATATGTTAGTTAAAAATGTGCCTTATTTGTTTCAACAATCAGATAAAGTGCATTAATGTTCGGAATGACCGAATGAGTGCATGCATAATTCTAGGGTATGCAACAGGTCTGAACAAAGTAATGTAACCTTCTTGTCTCAGCTATTGGCATGCATTGTCAATTTGCTGATCCGGAAGTTTGAGATATTGGCGTGCATTGTCAATTTGATATTCCTTTAAAATTGATTTATATGTTTTTTGGCAGGTTCTTAGATGTCTACTTTAAAAAGTTTATTATGCACCTTTTTTTTTGGCTATTTTAATTATGCCAGCTTGAATCTATGATTGAAACAGGAACCCCAGAAGATTTGGGTCCTGAGTTCTATGAGACACTAGCTAAGATGGCACCGACTAAAGAAGAAGAACTGAAACTGAAAGATTATAGTGGTGATTTATCAAAAATTGATCCAGCAGAGCGCTTTCTGAAAGGTGTACTTGATGTTCCTTTTGCCTTCAAGAGAGTGGATGCAATGCTGTACAGAGCAAACTTTCACTCTGAAGTGAATTATTTAAGGAAATCCTTTGGAACTTTGGAGGTAAGTAGCTACGATGATTTAATATTTTCATTTGCATATTTAATACTTTAGTACTATAAAGTATAAACTACAAATCAAGTATATCAACTATTTGGACACCTGCCTTTTATTGTAAAGTAAATTTAAGACAAGCGCTTACATACTTCACAAAATTAATACGTCAGTATTATAAATATTTTATGCGAGTTCTGTTAGTGTTTTCTTTTCCAAGTGCATGTTTATTAGATTTTCGAGGCCAGGGAATTTCTCCATTATCTAAAAACATGTTTTTTTTATTTTAGTATTTGTACAGTTTATGAGCAGAAGCACTTCTATTTTGAATTTTGTGCTAGTTCCTTCAAAAATTCCATCAAATTCTGAAACTGGCATTATGTACATACATATCAATCATCAAAATCTAATTTTCCTCCAGAATTTTTACAGGCAGCTTGTGCAGATTTAAGAAGCAGCAAGCTATTTTTGAAGTTGCTAGATGCAGTTCTCAAGACTGGGAATCGCATGAATGATGGAACCAACCGAGGTGAGGCAAGGGCCTTCAAACTTGATACTCTTCTGAAGCTTGCGGACATCAAATCAACAGATGGCAAAACAACATTGCTCCACTTCGTGGTTCAAGAGATCATCCGATCAGAAGGCCTTGATTCCGATCAAACAGCAAGTTCCAATATTCAAATAGCAATAAACCCTAGCAGTACCAGCAAAGAACAATTCAAGAAGGATGGCCTGAAAGTACTGGCAGGGCTCAGCAGTGAGCTCTCAAATGTGAAGAGGGCAGCCACATTGGAGATGGACACGTTGAGTGGCAATGTCTTGAGGCTAGAAACCGATCTTGAGAAGGTTAAGCTGGTCTTGCAACTCAAGGAGACGTGCACCGATCGAGGCGCAGGCAAGAAGTTCTTCGAGGCAATGGACATGTTCCTCAGAAGGGCGCAACCGGAGATCGAGAGGATGAAAACGGCAGAGAGGGGCGCATTGCAGCGTGTAAAGGAGACCACGGAGTACTTCCACGGTGACGCCACCAAGGAGGAACCTCACCCTCTAAGGATATTCATGGTGGTGAGTGACTTCCTCTTGATACTGGATCGTGTGTGCAGAGACGTTGGCAGGACACCGGAGAGGGTGGTGATGGGTTCTGGTAAGTCGTTCCGCGTCTCCGCAGGCACGTCATTGCCACCTCACCGGTATGACTCGCGAAGGGAGCTTAGCTCCTCCGATGAGGACAGCTCTTCATCTTAAGATCACTTGGGAAACCATTTTTGTTTTGTGCATAGGGTAGTTGCTCAAACCCAGGGTCAGTGATTCTTGGCTTCTTGCAGATTTGAGCATGTGTAATCATCGTCAGAATAACTCGAGGCACCGTCACTGTGTAATAGAGGTTCACACAAGTAAAAAAAAAAAACATAGCTTGTACAAAGACATGTTTTCTTGACTCTGTATTATAATATAGATACCCGCCATACTCTTTTTGTAAATGTCTCTGCACAAAGCGCATCTACTCAACAGCACCAGCATCATATCATGTAAGTACAGCATTCTTCAGTTCATGATTGCATTGCTGACATCTGCTGGTTAAGCAAGGTTACTTCTGAAACAAACCTGCTGTGTCTTTGCAGGTATACCAAACTGGAAGTGATGATTCATTCATGAGGCATCGCCTACATGATCCAGGGCCTGCGACTTTTGCTACCCGCAGCTTGAATCATCTGGGCTTCGCTGCCCAATGGAAAAGTAGGCGCTGTACGTTGGAACTTTCATGCACGAAAAGCAGACAAATACTGGCGAATGACAACGAAGAGAGAGAGAGAGAGAGAGAGGGAGGGAGAGGGGATGTAATAGACAAAACCATGGAGATTGATAGGGGAAAGCGACTCCAAAGCGATTCCTGTCCATTATTTCCGAGCTTATAAAACAGAGAGGATAGCCGCTATACGGTATCACGTGTACTACAAGTCTACAACGTGGCAACCCATTATGAAATCCGAAAGCACGCAACTAAGTATTACGATGAACTGTTTAGATCATGGGATCCGTAACTCTGTTGTTGTCCTGTTTCCCTAGTTAGCTGTTCCATGTGAAATTTCTACGTTCAAAAGTAAATCTGAAGTGCAACATTGAAAGAGGAAATTCCCTGCGTGCAATCGTGAAAAATTGTGTGCAACCGTAAAAGATGAAAAACTTCTATCTGCCGTTGAGAATCTTCTCTTTCTTTTCACATCACTGGTTCAACTTTTTGCTCCCTTCGGTGTCATTACCTTACCAGGCCGTGAAACTGCTTTTATTTGTCACTATTTTATCCTATTTTGGAAAGTCCCTATCTATGATCCATGTTTATAAATTCATTAGTAAAATACATGTGCGGTCCCTAAACTATTAGTCGTTTCTCATCTAGGTCTTCATTCTATGAAACTGCGGTTTTGAGTCTCTAATCTTTTTAAGTGAGTTCACCCTAGTCCAAACTTGTCATATGACAGCTCTATAGTTGACATGGCGCTGACATGTCACGTAAATTAGTTTTAAAAGGAGGAAATCGTTAAAAAACAAAAAAGGGAAACCATTTTAAAAATCATTAAAAATGGGAAATCATTAAAATGTGGGAAAATTATTTTTAAAAATCATAAAAATGAAAAAAATACAGGAAAATCATTAAAAATATATAGAAAATATCAAAAGAATCATAAAAATATGGGGAAATAAAAAAAAGGGGAAATCAATACAAAATCATTGAAAATCTTAAAAAAGCAAAAACATATGAAAAATCATAAAATTATTAAAAGAAATATAAAGACAGTGTGGTCGCCTTTAGCATCGTGGCGTATGGGAGCCCTCAAGTGCTACTTTTTTTTTTGATGAATTTTTCTAATTGTTTTTTGATTTTTCGTATTTTTATGATTTCTGAAATTTTTCAGGATTTTGTCTGAATTTTTTAAGTAATTTATGTGACATGGACGCCCATGTCAACGCAGCTACAGGGCTGTCACATGGCAGGTTTGGACCGAGACGAACCCACTTAAAAAGATTAGAGACCTAAAATTGCAATTTTAAAGAATAGGGACCTGAATGAGAATCGACTAATAGTTTAGGGACCGCCTATGCATTTTACTCTAAATTTATTAGCCATTAATTTCACTTTCCTTCTACCGTTCTCTCTCCCTCAACCATTTCTCTCCGCCGTCCTCCCCTGCACACCCCACCACCATCCTCCTCCGTGTGCCCCCACCGTTGTCCTCCTTTGTTGTCCTCCAACACGTGCTTCGCCGTCATCCCCCACACACACCCCACCACGCACCCCACTGCTGCACGACCACCTCCGCGTCATACTCGTGCTCGCCCATTGGCCAGATTTGCACGCTTGCGCCCCGTTGTGGTCCTCTACCACGCGCCCTTCCATCATAGCCGCCTCAGTGCCATGCTTTTTTCCCACCTGGATCATGTCCTTGCGCATGAAGCTATCGTTGTCAGCGGCGGAGTCCTGGACCACGATGGTCAAGAACGAGTCGCCGAGCGCCTTAGCGAAGGCCACGTCACTGAAGATGGAGGCGGCGCTTGCTGGAGCTAGCCTATCAGAGTTGACAATAGTGGAAATGATGGGAGCAAAAAATTGAACCAGTGGTATGGAAAGGAAGAAAATATTTTTAGTGGCAGATAGGGATTCCCATTTTTCTTAGTGACATTCAGGGAATTTCCTCTAACATGAAATACTGTGTACTTTTCAAAACACTATTTTGTCGCTCCGGTCATGGCCAAATCAACAAAATTCATTGCCCTGGCATAGGCTGATGAAAACCATATCTATAAACTCTACCTTTTTAAGCCAGTTTTTATTGAAGACAAAGGGTTTATGAGTTTATCGATTTTCTGCTTTTGGTCGATCAAAATAGCCTGCGTAGCTTCCAGTTCAGACAAAACAAAGAACTCACCAACTCCATGTTTGAAAGAACTTAATTTGAACTTCTTCGTACCTTTGTGCAGTAAAAAGTCATAAAGCGCCTTCGTCGAAATCTGACACGGTTTGCCCTCTCAATTCCTCAAAGAAAATGGAACTTTGGGCCTTGGGCGAATCTAGGAAGCATTGGGCTAGTCCGCTCAACAGCCCACCTCTCTGGACCCCGCACTTTGGGCCTTAGTTGTGGGCCCAGGCGGTTGAGACGCCATCTCCCGCCTGGGCGCCGGGTTACCCGCCACAAAACCTCCCCGCTCTCTCCGAACCATCCAACACCTCCCACCCGCTTTCTCTCTCCATCTCCGCCTCCCATCGCCATCTCGACCCCCGCAGATGCCGCCGCCACCGGCGCCGTCGTCGTCGTCGAGGCTGGCCTCGCTCCCGTCGTCGCCGCACAGGCCCGCGCTCAGGCCGGGCAGCCTGCAGCGCCTGCTCCGCCCGCCTGACCCCGCCGCCGCCGACGACGAAGATGACTCCCCCGCGCCCACGCCCCGCTCCCGCGCCCGCGCTCGCGTCCTGCTGCAGGTCACCAACATCACGCCGGCGCTCTCCGGCGCCGACCCCTTCTCCGGCCACCACGGCTTCTACCTCCGCCTCTCCGACTCCGCGCGCTCCTGCTACGTCTCCCTCCACGCCGACCACGACGACCTCATTCTCGCCAACGGCCTCCACATCGGCCAGGTCATCGAGGTCGAGCACCTCGTGCCGTCCGTCCCGGTGCCGGTGCTCCGCAAGTTCCGCGTCCTCCCCGGCCCGTACCCCTGCATCCAGCACGACTCCGCCGCCGACGCCGCTTCCTCCTGCGGCGCCGTGGTCAAGGAGGTCGTGTCCGAGCGCCCGCGCCGACCGTCGCCGTCGCCTACGCCTCCCCTCCCGGAGACGAGGAGGGCGCGGGAGGCGGGCTCCCCTGCCGCGATCGGCCGCCACCACAGGTCGCGGTCGATAACAAATTTGTCCGAGGCAGCCGTGGCGGCGACGGCGGCGAAGAGGAGGGAGGAGAAGCGCCGGGGCACCGACATCCCGAAGAATCTGAGGAGGATCAGCGTCACCTCCGTCGACGGCAACAGCAGCGGCGACGGCGACGACGACGACGAGGAATCGGACATCTCGTCGTCGTACTCCTCATCGTTTTCCTCCGCGAGGAGGAACTGGGATTTCACCGGGAGCATCAAGGACAGGAGACCCGTCGCACCCCGGAGGCATAGCAGCAGTGTAAAGCCACTCGCCAAAGTTTACAAATAAAAAATGCGTGCTTTAGCCACGAAATGCCAAGAAATCAAGCTAATTTGATCGTTTTGGGGGGCTGTATCACGAAGGTTTCTCCAAGTAAATCAGGCCCAAACTCAAACTCCATGATGCATCAGAACGACTCGGCGAACGATCCGCTGGAGTCCGTGAGAAAGAAAGCTGAGAAGGCATTCAAGGTGCTCTCCAAGAGGAGCACAGGCTCGCCAAGCACGACGCCCAGAGAAAGCTCTTGCGCGATGGCGGCGCTGCAGAGTGCGCCGTCGAGTGGCATCAGGTGGTGCGAGAACAATGTGTTGTGGAGCTCACTCTCACCAAGCTTGGTGAGGCATGGGAAGGTAAAATGCTACTAATTTAGTGCATGGTCTTCTTTTGTTCTGTCATCCTTTGCTGTCTGAAGAAGCAAGTTCTGCCTGATGATGAGACTGTTGGTGATTCCCCCTCAATTGCAGGAAGCAGCGAAGCAGAGAGACATGACACTGCAGGCTGTGCTCGATGGACTGTTAGAGGCATCTACCACTGAGAAGTTGATAAAATGCCTGAGGTGAGAAACTTTTAATGTTTATGGGAACATGGTGTGAATGATTAGAGACAATTGCATTGTATCAAGAAATGTCGCAAACGTTATTTTGCCGCTAGAAGAACAATAGGCAATTCTGTTCAAGTCTGACTGTTCAGTGATATACTTTCAGAAAAGTACTGTACCGTGTAAGCAACAGCTCATTTTCCCCTATTTTTCCAGTACATACTCTGAACTACAATCTGACAAGGACGACAATCCGAAGGAGCTCATTGACAGGTTCCTGCAATTCTCTCAGGAACTGGATCATGCTACTTTCATTGCTCAATCACAGAAGCAAGTGAAAGCGTGTGGTTTCCATTCAACATCATCATCTTCTGCCAAAGCTACTAGGAAGGCTGCATTGGATAGGAAACAATCTGCCATCTCATGGATCAGAGCAGCCATTGAAGCTGACCTCTCACCTTTCTCTAGCCATTCAAGAGTCACATCTAATTCTACTAAGGCATCATTGGCTGAATCAAAGCCTGTAACACCACTTTTCTGTTGTTCCAAGCCAAAATGTAACTGCAACAACAAGTCCTCGAGGAAAACGGTGGATGCTTCTTCTGAAGGAAGCAACCTGAATGCAATCAGAGACCTGGCTATTGCATTGCGATCAGAATGCAACCGGTGGTTCTTCAAGTACATCGACAAGTTCTTGGATGACATTGAGAGCGAGAAAGACTATGCAACATGTGATTCCCAAGTTGCAGGGCTTCTGCAGCAGCTCAAAAGAGTGGATGAATGGCTCAACCGTGTCATGCGGCATGATAGGATGTTTTCGGTTGACAGAAACAACAAGGACAGCATATTTTCTGAGGAAGAAGAGAGTGATGCATGCGAAAGGGTAAGGAGGAAGATATATGGAACCCTTTTAAGGCATATCCAGTATGCTGCAATGGCTCTAGAGAGTATGAACAGTGTAACTGATGAGGAGAAAGAGCAGGAATAAGTGGCGTTAACTGAGCAAGGAGCTGTAACCACACAGAATGAACAGTTAAGAATGTACAATGTAGTTATAGTGTATAATCTAATTGGACCACCATCAGACACAAAGCAGCATCTTAGGTGTAACTTCCAAATGCTTTGGTGTTTTACATTGGATGCATGGATAATAATGTTGCCAGGCTGACTTGTTGTACGTAGACTTGTAGTGGAAAATGACATCTTCAAACTAACAGATGGATCGATATGCGACCTTTAAGATGGTGGTCTAAATTGGATATTCAAACAAGTTTGAGGATCTCTCTTGTTAATCTTTTGAAATGATAGTTAAGGGGGTGACTTGGGGACGGACGTTTGACCCTGCGCGCGTCTGTCGGACCCTCGCGCGGCCCGGTTAGCCCACCAACGACGCGTCCACCCGCTGAAACAACTCTGCACCCCAATCGTAACAAACTTCTCCTGTCATTGTTTCGAAGGCTGTCGCAGTGTGCTCGCGAATCTGTTCCTGGTTGCATACAATGATGTCAGCGATGACGTAAGCAAAAATTTTCCTTTCAGTTTTCTTTTTCGACGACCATAATTTTTGACTGGTTGTTCTAATGCATGAACCGTTTGCACCGCTGCGTTCCTCGCATTTTTATGAACAAGACAAGACCAATGTTGCTGTATAAAAATTTACTGAAACAATTTGTTACCCTAATGCAATAATTAGTTTAGCATGTTGAAACAATATGGCTAGCCTGATGAAACAATTACTTTTGCCTAGTGGACGTATAACCAAGTGAAAAAGTTGGTTTAGCCTATTGGAACAATATATATAGCATGATAAAACAATTGGTTTAGCCTATTGGAACAATATATACAGCCTGCTGAAATAACTAGTTCAGCCTATTGAAACAATTTGTCTAGCCTGATGAAATAATTTGTACAAACTATTAAAACAATATGTTTGGCATGTTGAAATATTCCCACGCGGATCAGGAGCCCCGGGATTGGGCCAGGATCCCCGCGGGGAGTCGCGTTCCCAAACGAGCCCTTAAGACATGTCCAGTATGCTGCAATGGCTCTAGAGAGTATGAACAGTGTAACTGATGAGAAAGAGCAGGAATAAGTGGCGTTAACTGAGCAAAGAGCTCTAACCACACAGAATGAACAATTAAGAATGTACAATGTAGTTATAGTGTATGATCTAATTGGATCACCATCGGACACAAAGTAGCATCTTAGGTGTAACTTCCAAATGCTTTGGTGTTTTACATTGGATGCATGGATAATAATGTTGCCGGGCTGACTTGTTGTAGACTTGTAGTGGAAAATGACATCTTCAACTAACAGATGGATCGATATGCGACCTTTAAGATCGTGGTCTAAATAGGATATTCAAACAAGTTTGAGGATCTCTCTTGCAATTTAATCTTTGTTAATCTTTTGAAATGACAGTTAATTATTGCCTCATATTGCCACACTGGTCATTACATTATTTTGAGCGAACGGCAGGCACTTTGCCATTTCATTAAGATGATTAGAACTATCTACAAGGAGACAACACTCAAAATGACAACTAGGCTAATATAGGGTGCACAAATTTGCCCCAACAAAGTACCTCCTCCTCAATTTTAGCGGCGGCTACGTCAGAGGGGAGACGCTTTGTCTAAAAAAGGCATCTATTCCTTTCTTTCTAAACATTACAAATGGTGAAAATGATCGCTCCGTTAAAGTCCCAACGTTCATTTGGGCTAAGCGGTCTCCAGCCACTAGGATTTGACAATGGCCTCTGGGGGTCGAACGTGGACATCTCATGCACTGAGACCTCTTTCCAGATCTCCTAAGTGTAAGAGCAGTCTGGCAGTCTACGGCCACGTGGTCAATTGACTCTGGCCTAGCCAAGCAAAGGGGGCACAAAGTTATGCGGCCAACCTTTTGGGGCGAGGATGTCGGTCGTGTTGATCTTCCTATGAGCAAAATATCAGGCAAAGAATTTGCACTCATGTTTGGTGTGGGCCTTCCACACATGATTGACCAAATACCACCAGATGCTCCCTTGAAATTGCAGCTTGTAGGCTGATTGCGCCAAGTATACCCATGTGGTTGACGATGTCCAACGGATGACGTTGCCCCTCGAGTGATCTAGCAGAACCTGCTGGATCAGGGGCCAAAGACGAATATACTCCTGCAGCTATATGGGGTGTGCAAGTGTTTTGACTTTTTTTTTTTTTTTATCTTGGAGTCATTATGCAATTGCTTTGCAACTGAGCAGTGCTTTCCTCTGGCAATGGCAAGAAGCTTTGGGGAAAGAAAGCGTGGAGCGAAACCTTGCAGTCAATTGTCATGCCAAAAAACTGCTTTGTTGTCGTCTTTGACCTCCACCAATGTTGTTGCACAGAATAGGTTAAGGTCTGAATTATCGCAAGATTGGAGGTGCCCACCCAAGTTTTCTCCTGATGCATCCACCCTTGCCAGAACCATATCAGCCGAAGGGCTTTGTTACACTGGTTGTTATATGAATGCCTTACAAGGTTCTAAATAGTACGCTATAGCTCCATGACAGCACTGCTATAGCATTCTTAGACATAAAATGCTACGGTAAGGACTGAAATTCCTGAACACGGCTATGATCACTAAATTGATTGCAATTTCCGCTATTTTTGTAGTCGTTGTAGCACCGCTATGCTACTCCTTTTACAATTTCCTTTAAAAATTGGACCATCAATTATGCTTTTGTTATCCTCTATCTCATTCTTACATCATTTGGCTTCGAAAGGTGATACTATTATTATAGACGTAATAAATAACCACTCAGAGAAGTTCTCCATTACGAACATATAGAAGAATAGATAACAACCGCTTATTCTACACATTAATTATGGTCACGTGGACATGTATAATACATAAAGTAACATATATGATCTTATTTAATTGGATGTGACTAATATTATACATATATTTCATATTTTATATAGCTTTTACATTAAATCGCTCAATAGAATAGCTTCCGCAATAGCCCACCATAGCTTTCATCATAGCTTTTTGGCATCTCCATGAAGCCGTGAAAAACATGGTTTATAATTTTGATGCCTTATGATAACATTTAATTATGTATACACGGTGATCTTCAGTATACATTTCATATGTTTTTTATCAATCACGAGTGATGTCAATTGTCTCGACTCTCAATCTCACCTTTTATTTTCCAATGCTCTGCAGTTATTAGTTTGGAAGTATGAATCGAAAGGTTATTTTTCTTGTCTACTTGTTAGTATGTGCACAATATTTTTTTTCCCAGTGTATATATTTTATAAAAACTAGCCAATCTTTCAATGAACCCAAGCTTCAAGCTTGCATTCCAATGCCAATATATTGAATTACAAATGCCAACCCTGTGACATGAAAAATATTTATCTTCAATATGAAGTGAATCATGTCAATGTGATCTTTGATCATTAATATGATCATGATTACTTCCTTGTATGGCTCTGTGCCTCTGTGGGAAATTGCCAAGAAGTAGGAAGAAAAATAAAATAAAGTTACATGGTATGTATGATATTTTGGACTACATCGACGAGAATGAATTAATCTCTATGCAGTTAGCTCTTTATCTCCGACGCGATATTTATTTTTGCAGAGAAGGAATGTTCAGATCAACATTGCTGATGTTTAATCCATTGTAAGCGATGGGTGCGTACATCCACATGTCGTCAGAGCTCAATAACTGCACATGGTTGTTTGAGACAAAGTTAATAGTTTTCTTTCTTTACAGATTATATCAAAATTATTTGGTTGCTAATGAATAGTCAGATGAGAAGGAAGTATAGATATACACACCTTTATCTGAAGCTGCAAAAATTTAACATATTGCACTACTTCCTCCAGCATTGTACTTATGTCAACCTGACAGATTTTATTTATCGAAGTTAGACCTGATTTCTATTTCGAATGAAATAAAAGTTAAGTTATTGCTGATAAACTATCTTCAAATAGGAACTTACTTTTGTTCCATTGGGAACCAAGTTCTGCAAGATCTTTAACCTCTCGTTGATCCTCTCCCTCCTCTTCTGTAGAATTGACATTTACATCCATCAGAATTCAGAAACAAGCGTCTGAGTCACTAAGAGTATGTTTAAGGAGAGAACCCATTTGATGCCATTATTGGGTATCGGATGAGTAAAAAATGAGTAAGAGGTGATGTAAAAAATGAAAGAGATAAATAATGTTGGGCATCGAATGGGCAGTAAAAGGGTTTTATTATTAAACATGCCCTAAGTAACTTCTTTTTACACTTACAAATTTGTGCACTTACCCTTGCATATAGACTCTGAGGATCAGTTGCCTCCCCACGGCTTGCCCTGGTGCTCGTCTTCTTTGAGCTTGACTTCGCATTGCCTTCCAAATTTCCATCCTCCGAGGTGCAGCTGCTGGAACTTTGTGTGTCAACATACACATTGTCGCCTTGGTTATCTCCAGTGGAATCCCTTTTGGCAGCTTTCTTGCTCTTCTTCGATGCCTGGATCAGTTCAGCATTCTAATAAGACTTGGTGCAAAATATGGCAACTTGAGTTAATCAATGATCTATTAACTTCTGTGCAAGCATACCGTCATGGTAGCACTGGACTTCCTTTTGTTAGACACTGGTGCAACATGGGCTCCTTCTTCCTCTCTGACTGACGAATGATTGCCATGTAGAGGGCTCAGATCCTCACTATGGTAAGGGACGGCGGTGGCACAATGTGGCTCAATGTCGGTAGAAGGGAATGGATCCATGACCGGGAACTCAAAGCTCTCATAGCTCTGAGCTGGATCAAGGAAGCTGGTGACACTAGAACCATGGCCTGGTTGAGGCCAGCACTGCGGGGACATATTGTAGTTCAGGCAGCTGGAAGAGGAGTTGGAGTCAGTGTCGAGGTTAGGCAAGAACATGGCTGCCATTGCCTCCATAGACTCATCCTGGTGCTCGAAGGCGAAGCAGTGCTCATGAACCTCTCCAAGAAACTGTGTCGTCACGCTGGCCTCCATCGACGGCACGGCTGAACCATAGGAGCTCTCCATTTCAGTAATTTGGAAGGCCTTGAGGCAAGGCAAGAAAGGACAGTAGCTTGAAGAGAAGAGATGCTGTTGCTACAAAACCTGAGTGCTTCTGCCCTGAGTCTGCACAGGGTATTTGTAGGGGTGCAGCCGTGCAGGTGGCCTCTATTGTTGACACCCAAGGATGGCGACACCACAATTATCACCAACTGTCTCATTATTTGCAGAGAAATGTTATCTCCAGGGTCAACCCCGTGGGGACGGTGTTAAGCTGTTGCGGCCAGATTCTTGATCTTGATATCGACAGGGTAAACAAAACCGGATGCGCAATTATGCCGCGATAGTATGATGATATTATTTATCTTGGAGGCAAGCTTGGTGTGCTGAGATTGTTTATCTTGGAGGCGAGATTGGCTTGGCCATTAGCGCAATTACTCACCTTGTAGAACGTGGGAAGTGGTGGTGAGTTGAAGAGGGAGGTAGGCAGGCAAGGCTATTGGAATGAAGTTCTTGTGGTTGTTATTGAGATCAGGGATCAGTAGATACCACCACTTCATGCCGTGTGATCTTGTGCTTCCAAGGAGGTTGCAGAAACTGCATTTTTTTAGATGATGCACAGAAACTACAATACTACATTGCTGCTTTTTCCTACAACTTGAAGAGCTGTCAGATCCTCATGATGGGGGACACAACTTAATTGTGTTAATTTACTCTTGTATAATTTGTGCGGGTTCAATCATAGATTCAAGGTATCATCTTAGGATTGTGGTAAGTTTTTTTATATCCAGAATATAGGTTACTGTTATAATTGGCAAGGGGGTTAGTTCAAAAAAAAATTGGCAAGGGAGTTGCCCAATCTTGTATTTTAAAATGACAACAACATAACTGTACTACCTGTTCAGTACTGTTCAATGAGCCAGAAGCTACTTTCCAGTAAGTTCGGGCCTGTTTGGTTGTAACGCCCAGGCAGTTGCAAGCTCCAGGCAGAGCTCCCAGGCGTCCGATTTTGGATGCCTGGGGCTGTGATCTGTTGCCTGGCCCAGGCTTGCCTGCCAGGCTACGAACCAAACAAGCCCTTCATGCGTGACTTTGTAGTTCAAAATTTGTGTAACGTTTTCCAAATGAAAAATAAAAAGAGTTGCACCAATTCCATTCCACGAAATGCTATCTGTAAAGTGGGATGCAACTTGTTCAGTGCTTAACTTAGTGGCTGAATAAAAAAAAAACTCTTAACTTAAACATCAAATTGCACAATCTACTTCCATGCACTACTTGTTCACTGTAATATGTTTTTCACTAGATATCTGCAGTTCACTACTTGTCTGCTTGATGTGGCTTAAGCACACAATCTACTGTGGCTTAAGCTACAGCAGTTAGATATTAGCATCGTCTGGCTGTTTATGTAAAAGATACACTTTTCTTCGACGCCTCTGTGCTTGCAAAAGATTGCCACAATCAAGTAACTTGAATCATCCACTTATCTGATTTTATTTATATTTGGCTTAAAATATATCCGTACTTTGTTTTTATTTTTCAATTTATTTGTGCTGCTCGTTAAGTATAATTCTTATGTTGATAGACTCGAAGCTTTCTTAAACTTTGCTGCTTGTACTTCTTGAAGAATCAAGACCGAGAAACTCTCTTCTCCTTAGAAAAATAATGACAGCTCCAAGAAGTCAATGGACAGATGGCTTGCACCGTCTCTGTCTCCAAGTGTCGCATTTCAGGCGTTGCTGGATCTACAGGGACCATAACTTTCAGTACTATTTTCTAAAATATTGTCCATTTGAAATGCATTGTGCACCCATTTTTAACTCGAAAAAACTGTACTACTTGTAGCAAAAACAGAGATAACTTGCGTGATGTATTTTGTCTGCTGAAAATCGAAAACAGGCGATATTTTCGTGCCTTAAATATTCAAAGCTAATATCAACTAGGGAAGGGAACAGGTGCCAAAGCAGGAAATTTTTTTTGGTACAATGTGTACTAATATTTTGTCCTTCTCTAGACACAACTTACTGCTAATTCATTGTAAGCTAAAGCACTACACCCTTGATCCCCTGAGCCATTCTCTGCAGCACTCGAGGGGCTACCCAAACCCTCCTCGCCGATGGCGGCTAGTGTGGCAGTGGCCCTCTTTCCCTTCCCTTCCTTTTCTCTCTTTCATTTACTTCTTTTGACCGACAACTAGCTGTTGGGGTGCCTCTAAGGTGTGTCGGCGGAGAATCATGCTCGTGGAGTCCGCATTGTCGAAAGATGTCCGACGTTACGGTGATAGCGACTGTGACCCCCTCTTCTTCCTTCTACTTTCTCCCTCCCCTCTCTTATTCCACCACCCAACGTCTGCACGCATGATGGTACTCTAGCCATCCCGAACTTCGGGCACCCTTGATGGTGCCTTGATGGGAATTGGCCGACACAATAGCGATGATGGCTAAGAAAACAATGAGAACCTTGAGCTTGGCTACCCATGTGTATGACGTGCTCGGTTAGGCAGGCCGGCACAAAGATGGTGCATTTTGCCCAACCCATGCTTGAGCGAGCTCTTGGATGGAGGCCAAGGGGTGGCCAAGGCTGGAGAGCTTGGGCCCAGCAGCACATCTAGTCTAATGGTGGCAAATTTGTTTTGGTTGCTGCACGACATGACCGGCTCTCGGCCGAGCATCCTACGTGACAATGGTGGCCAATTCTTGGCCAAGCATCCTACACAGTGGTAGCTAGAGCCATGCATCATGTGCTGCGGCGGTGGTTGATGTGTCGGTCATGCATCCTGCACGACGGTGACGGCTGAGGTCTCGGTCGTGCATCCCGCATTCCCGCGTAAGGGTGGCGGTTGGTTTCTCGGTCGTGCATCCCGTGCAACGGTGGTGGCTATCATATCTACCATGAATCACTGAAGCTTCCTGCGCGGCAATGGTGATTGGTGTCTCGATCACGCATCCTTGCTGGCGATGAAGGCTAACGTCCTTGTCGTGCATCGCGTTCCCTGCATTGCATTGCATTGCGGACAATAGCGGTGGCGCATGGCAAGCATCGTGGTTGAGCATTTCTCATGATCAGTGACTGATGTCCTTCTTCTTCATCTTAGTTGAGCATCCCAGGCGGCGATGGCAGCTGTAGACTAGGACGAGCTTTGCATGTCCCGCAATACTGTCGACAGCGGTGGCAGATAGCGTTTAGGATGTGCATCCTAAGCAGTGGTGGCAGTGCGCGATGACGGCCAACGAGTTGGGTTGAGTGGTGGTTAGCTGTGTGACCTGCCACTTTGTATCGGGTCATGTTTCTTCTTCCCCTTTCTCTCTCCTCCCCTCTCTTTTGTTTCCCTCCGTTCTCTCTTGTCCTTTGTCAAAAAAATTGTCAGCCAAAGCAGCTGACATTTGCTTGGTATGATATGAGTAATTAACAGTGATGCATTTGTTGAAGCACTGTTTTTCTTCACTAATATTGGTTGACTTTTGGTTTATAAGCAGAGAAGGAAGTTTTCTAGATCTCGCTTAAGGGACCAGATCTCTGGTTTCTTAGGATAATATGCACTTGAATTTACTTAAATTGCCCTTCCTCGTGTTTCTCCTGTAATTTTTAGTTCAATGAACCAGCTTCAAATTCTGCCCATTTTTCTCAGTTAATTATGCATACTGAATAAGTCTACCTACATAAGTTATGCTAATAAATATTGAACAATTCTTAATTTTAGACAGATCTTATATAACAGGATTCATAGTTGAGTTAATGCCAAGAATAAAAAGGCTTGGTCTTGACAGACAGTGTTGTCACCAATCTAGGCAGCAAATCTTGTGTTGGAATAAAACCATACACTTGGAATCCGTCAGTATTTGCCAGCACTCTTGGAGTCTTGGTTCATTGTATTGGACTAGAGTTACTCCAGTGTTTCACTAGCTAGCCAGGGCTAAACTAAACTTCTGTTTTAATTTAAATTCTAAGCGAACGTGTCCCTGCTCCATGACAATCGCCAGAAGGATAAGCCTGGTGGTTATATCACTAAGATGAAGTACAATTGTACTGATTAAGAAACAATGACATGCATTATACTAACATATAAGGAAGATGCACGTACTCCCCAGAAGAGGGATTATCAAAATTGGGGACAACTTGTCTAATGATTATTTGATCCTTGTCATGTTTTGACATGATTAAACTACCTAACTACCAATCCTCAACCACCTAACCTCCAATTAACTCCTTGTCTGATGTAACTAATAAGATGAGATAATTTGAGAGCAATCAAGTACAACCGCATGGACCAAAAAGAAAAGCAGCACATAGTATATTCAATTTATGAATATCACTGGCCCAACTTGCAAATTATAACAAGCAATCACAGAAAAAGTAGTAGAAGAAGAAGTGGTGAACGGTTTATCATTTTTTAGAAGATCCTCCTGTGTTGGGCTTCTTGGAATAATGATGCAAAGTGTGCAATGCTCTTGTACAAAAGGTACAATTCCAAGAATCTATTTAATGAGAAACAGCATATATATCGTTGACAATTGCCTGTACTTAAGCCTCGTGCTGCATACTGAAGCATGAGAGATTATCAATTAGCTCCGGTTTATGGTCTAATCTTCTATTAATTAGCACACAAGATACGCGACTAAGCAGACCGGCTTGTTTGCTTCTACCTTTCTTTGTAACAAAAGGTAAACTTTCTCAAAAAAAAAATATATAAAAATTAGTAGTAACACGTTATCGCTAGTTTTATTAGCTTCAGCCTTGTCGTCATTGACGTCCATTCACTGCGAGCAAGCTTTGTTTTGAGAAAAGTACACTTTTGCCCCCTTAAACATATAGCGAAGTCTCGCTTAACCTTTAAACTTAAATATACAATTTCGGCCCCTTGAACCTATATTCGTTTGCACTACTACCCTTTGAATTTGTATTCGTTTACATCGCAACCCCAACGTTGTTAAGGATAGTGGCGAAGCCAGAAAATTTTAAAGAGGGGAGCTAAGAAAGAAATCTCCGAGGCTCAAGCACTAACAATAAATGTTATTATAATTTAGGCCCTGATTTCAGGAACAACAAATGTTGTTACTACCTGATTAGGCTAATCATTGCTGCGTTTTAATTGAATAAAATGGGAGATAATGTCATGATACCTCATTAATAGGGCTACTTGCCCACTAACCTCATTAATAGGGCTACTAGCCCACTAATCTCATAAACAAATCTTCGATTTAAAACGCCCAACAGGCTAGAACCAAAGCAGATACGAGCAATTAAATTTTTTTTGTAGTTAATTAATTTGATTGCTATTGTAGAAACAATGTGAGAGATCTTGGATTACGTGGCATTGTCTTAAATCTAAGCACTAGCATTAGACATTCTTGTCTACTCCCCCCAACCCCCCACACGCACGTGTCATGATCATTGGTAGCAAACATTTTTAAAGAAGCTTATCAATTTCCTTTTTTTTTGAGCAATTTGTACTTTTATTTGTAGCATTCTTATGGCACCATCAAGAAAGAAACCAGATATCTTCACCGAGCATTGCTTGTTTTTATATGTTATGACATGTTTAGAAACGACTTAAAAGAGACACGCTGAAACACTAACCGAAAAGAAATAAGAAGAGCACTCCATTCATCCTATTAATGATATATCAAGTTTACTCCTCTATGTCGTCTTGAATCTCTCTATTTTCGATGTGCTCATATACTCATAGAACCATAAAATGCCTTATGTTGAGTGATCAGTGATGAATAATGGGGTCTACTCCTCCATTTCATGGTCTATGCACTAAAAGGATCGTCAGGGATTAAGTTTTACCTTCTTCGGACAGTAAAACATCTCCCGGTGTTCCCCGGATATCCCTTTGCCCATTACCTATGGACAGGCAGCCACCTAGGATAGTGGCGACGCACCAGGCCAGATATTGCTCTGTGGTGTGTTGATCGAGACTTCGAAAGGATTGGTAACTAGGTCTTTCTCCTTGTGACGGTGAAGCGTGCTAAGATTCCTAGGGCTACACCAGCATGTTACGTAATTTTAAGGATCAATTAATATATGTTTATCTTTTTAGATTTGTATCCTAGAACTAGTATAAATAACCTCCTCCTACATGAGGATGGGGGTACGATATCCTTGATACACCATAGATAGCACATCTTCATCATTCACCGCATAGAGAAGAACACTACCTAGCTTTTCTCGTGCAAACCTTTGTATTGTGATCCCTTAATGATAGTAAAAACACTGGACGTAAGGCTATTATCCCTTTCCCAGGAGGCCTGAATTAGGATAAAAATCTCTCTGGCGTCCTCTTCTTTGTGCCTTACACTAAGATCTCTTTGACATCTTGGAAGTCAAGATCGTAGTAGAAAGGGGGCTCTTTGGTTCCACAATTCAGATTAAGCTCAACTCGGGAAACTTGTTCCCAATTGTCGATAGCTGACGGCCACCGTGGGGCCGGAGATTCTCTTGTCGCCATCTTCCTCTAAGATGTCTATTAACTCTGGCGATACCCGAGATCCGTGTCTCATCGACGATGTCAAAGATCTCAATACTATGCCGACTCTGAGGTTCCCTGGATCCAAGATCCCAAGGGGCATATGAAGCACGGCCCGAATGACACGCCAATTTCATGGCACTTGACGGCGTGTTCTCCGCTCAACCACTGCGGATCACACCCCGGTCGATTTTCATCGCCCGACCAACTCGATCAAGCTCGGTTCGATTTGGCGTCGGGCACAACAAGGAGCGACTTCAGATTTACCTGTGTTCGGACCCTCGCGGGTAATAGTCCTACTCCTGCTGAGCCTTAGCTCTTTTCTGATTGTGGTTGAATGGGAATGTGTTTACAGGGTGCTTGTGAACTGCGTGTGTTCGGAACCTCTCTTTTGCTCGTCCTCCTCCCCCTTTTATACAAGCCTCAAACCAACGGAGAGAGCGGGGAGGGTAGGCGACTGAGACTCTCAATGATTCGGACAAGACAGGTGAGACACGACAGGAGAGACGAACGTGCATCATCGTCTGCGCCAATGGCGCCGCCCTCGCGTGCCATAGCGACCTCGACCCATGCAGACACACCGTGAGATCTGCGGGTGGGGCCCACCTGCTCCTCCGGCGCGGCGATCGTCTTAAGCAAACCTTCTCTCTGCGGTCAATTCTTCTCCGCCACAAAGGATACCGCCGACTGCGCAGGGTCATCAGAAGGTAATCATTTCTTCCGCTGTCCATCCGCGTGATGTCGCATTAAATGCGCTTCGTCTTCAGCGGCGGGGAGCCTTCGTCTCAAGACTCATACGCAACGTTCCGCTGCCTGGGCCCCACGATGCGTGGGACCTTCGCCTGGTCTTCAGAGGGGGCTCACCCACGCACCTGCCTGGCGCGTGGGGCCCTCGCCTGGTCTTTAGAGGGGGCTCGCCCACGCACCCGCCTGGTGCGTGGGGCCCTCGCCTGGTCTCCTGTGGGGCTTTGAGCGCTGAGGGGCTCGCCCACGCGCTGGGGCCTTGCTCGCCCGCCTGACGCGTGGGGCCCGCCTTGTCTTCTCAGGACTCTTTGTACCCCGGTATTTATTACACCGACAGCACTCCCTAGGCAACGATGACTCGGAGTACATTCCCAAGCCTCTCGTTGAGCATATCTGGGAAAACTCGATGGATCAAATTCCCCCATCAATAGCAGGGACGGAGCTAGAAAAAAACTTTACGGGGGCCAGTTAGAAACATGTAGAAATTGCGCGCGCGGGGGGGGGGGAATAAAATATTTTGCTCTATTATACATGAAGATGTACATGTATTTTTACTTTTTTAGGGCTTCTATAGGTGTTTTATAATTGTAAATGCAAACTTATGTTTATTTGTGAATTTTAGAAAATCTTTACTATTTTGTTGTCAAATCTTTAAGTTATTAAGAATAATTTGCAAAAATCATTAATTTTTTAAGAATTTTTAGTAGTAGGATACGTATAAGTATACATGAACCATGGGGGTGCCAAGGCTCCTGCCCGCACCCCTGTCTTCGTCCCTGATCAACAGGGGAAGGCAACAACACACTTTATGCCGGATTGGATATCGACATAATGGAATCCACTGATGAAAACAATAACGTCGGTGACATAGTCATGACCCCGTCGGTGCCCGAAGATCCCCACAACATTTTTATGGCAAAAGTTAAGGGCATTGGGAATCTGAATATGTGACCGGGCAAGACGAAGAACAACAACATCAGGATGAGGAAGCCCAACGCGCAAAAGAAGCCGAAAGTTCTGTGCCTCTCCAAGGAGGATGGAGCTCATTGCGGACTGAAGGAGGCTATGAACGAAACATTGGCTATCATGCGAGAGAGAGAGTCTGCTAAGACAAGCGTACCCGTCCAAGCCCGTTTCCCACGCGTTCTGTTTCCCGGCGAACTCATTGTACCCCATCCGGAGCTTGGGCCAAGTCAACTTCCTCGACAAACCCACTCCTGAAGAGTTGCAAACGTATCAAGGTCTTATCAATAAATAGTACAAGCCCGGTGGGGAGTGTCGCTAGGCCGACACGTGGCTCGTCTCCTCGCCCAGCGAGCTCTGGCGTCGTTCGCGAGCCGTCCGATCGTTCCTAGGATGAAATCCAGCCGTCCATATTAAACCAACCTTTAAAAACGTTTTTGTGCGTACTTGGCCAACGCGGCGCGTGGCTTGACGAGTTGGTTAGGTGCGCGAGCTCCCGCTCAACAGACGAGTGCTCGAGCCCCCGCTCCGTCATTTAAGCACGCATTTTTCGCGACTACTACAGACGCTGCGTGCTCGCGACGCGCTTCAGCGTCTGGTGTCGCGGCGGTACCGCGTGCTTTCGTTGGTTTCATGGACGCTGGGCGCAGATATGAACGATTTTTTTTAATACAAATTCGGTCTCGACGGGCCACTGGCCTGTTTACTCTGCTAGTGTAATACAATAGTTAAAAGTTGAAATTGAGGGTATATATGTAGAGAACATATCCTATGCATCCAGCCTACAGGTGCACCCCTGCAACCGAGCGTTGATAGCCATTGGATCGAGATCGTGGCACTAAAATCCCATCGTGTGATCATTTTGCAAAAGGACGCCCGCTTTCCACATTTTATTTTTGCCTATGCCCCTAGCTTTCTTCACACGACTCATTAGCTTCTCCGATGGTTCCGCCACTGCCCAGGAGCTAGGTCTGGCCGCGCCAGCATGGAGTTCGTCGCCGGCCAAGAGTTCGTCAGCCAGGAGTTCGTCGCCCAGGAGTTCTTCGCCCAGGAGTTCGCCGCTCACTAGGAGTTCGCCGCCCAGGTTCGCCATGTCTACGCTGAGAAGATCGATGTCAGCTGTGTCGCTGCACAGGAGGTCGATCGTCGTCAAGCCGCTACGCAAAAGGATTATGCCGCCGCACACGTCAATAACATAAACTCCGGCGCCATGGATAGCAGCACCGTGGACATAGACTCCAACGGCATGCATGCTACTACCATGGATGGTGGCCATGGTGACTCCAGCGCCATGAATAGCACCCCCACCGACCGGATTGTTGAACATGCAGAATGTGTTGTGCTTGGATTTAGTGCACCTAAGAGGAAATCAATGATGCCTTTATGTGTAAGTAGAAGTTAATTTGTATTTTCAACAATCAATTTTGATTATGAATGTACTCTAATCATTTGTATCGTTATTGTAGTGTTCATCTTTTACACCCCAGTGTGAGGACGCATTAAATCCTGTTGTTGGGATGACTTTTGATGATATCAACGCGGTTGAGAATTTCTACAAGTCATATGCACATGAAGTTGGGTTCTCGGTCCGTATTGGACCGCAAAAATTATCGAGGGAGGTGGTTCAGAGAAAGCGATACTTGTGTGCAAGACAAGGCTATAGAGCTAAACAAGGTAAGAAGGTTGTTGATCCCTCAAAGAAAAAGAAAAAAAATACAGGAAACTAGATGTGGATGCGATGCACATATATTTGTGAAGTTATGTGGTGACAATAAGTACAAGATAACATCAATGGTAGAGAACCATAACCATGGACTTGTATCGCCCGATAAACGTCATCTACTTCGATCAAATTGTCTAGTTGGGGAAAGGGCAAAGAATACATTGTTCTCATGTCGCAAGGCAAGCATAGGGACCTCACAGGCATATAGCCTCCTTCATGTAAATGCGGGGGGAGGGGGGGTGAGAATGTTGGTTGCACGCAAAGAGACTTGCAGAATTACTACCGGGACCTTAGGAAAAAAAATCAAAAATGCAGATGCTCATATGTTTGTAGAACAATTAGAGAGAAAGAATGAGATAAACCCTGCATTTTTCTTTGAGAAAAATTTCCTGAGAAGCTTGGTCCATCTTTTAGGGAGAATAACATTTTTTGGACAAGATTGCACTCATGTGTGTGGGGTTCAGAGACCAGGGATGAATTTGAGTCAGAGTGGAATTCTCTTATTGTTGACTTTGGTCTAGAGGGCAATGAGTGGTTATCTAAGAGGTATCGCATTAGAGAGTCATGGATACCGGCATATTTTATGGACATATGTCTTGCAAGCATTCTTAGAACACTGGTCATATGTCTTGCAGGCATTCTTAGAACACTGCTTTGGAATGCCAACGCCAAGGGGAGTCGAATGCAGACAACACTAGCCTACATACTACCCTTGAGTTGTTAACACCATGGGCTATAGAGAAACAAGGTAGCCTAGTGTACACACATGAGGTTTTTTCCAAATTCCAAGAAGAAGTACTGGCTGCTAGAGAGTGTTGTTGCATTCAGGCCATTCAACAACAAGGTGAAATGATGAAAACTGTGACCATTAGTGGTGATTCAAAAGATAGGGAGGTTTGTTGGAACAGAACGGAAAAGATTGTAAAGTGCTCTTGTATGTTATTTGAATCAAAAGGTATTCCATGTCATCATATAATTCAAGTGCTAAGAGGCGAAAAAGAATGCGGGTTACCAAATTGCTACATTTTAAAAAGATGGGAGAAAAGGTGCAAGAGGTAAAATGTGCTACCTAATTATGTTTTTATGTAGAGAAAGTGTATGTAGTTTGAAAATCTGCTAGCTAATTATTTTTTTATGTAGAGAAAGTGTATTCGATGAAGAAGGGAACATACTACAAGAGAAACCGGTTGACTCCTTGGAGGCGGCAAAGAGGAAAAAGATTTCAGATTTATGCAACAAGGTAGAAGATCTCATCCAACAAGCAAAGCACTCAAAGGAAGGACTTGACTTCTTAATTTTGAGTATGTCCAACCTAGAGGGTCCTTTGCAACAAATGATCCCTATTGTTAAAAGCAGCAAGCAGGACGAATATGAAGCTTTCATCGGTGCTAAAATTCCTAATGAAGTTGAAATACATCCACCGAGTGATATTCACTCTAAGGGGAGATGCAAAAGGATTAAGAAAAGCAAAGAAAGCCAAACAGGTACCAACTCAAGAAGCAAGGATAGAGTGGCGAGAATGTGCAAGATTTGCCAACAAATGGTGCATCACAATGCTCGCAATTGTCCAAACAAAAATATCTAGGTAGCAATTATGCCTTTTTATATTTTTGTTATTCTACTGAACAAGACATGATCAATAAATTATTAATTTAGTGTTTTATTTATGCAGTTCAGAGCATGATCCGGCCATGTGATGCTCCTATTTTCTCCCTGGAATGGCACTAGATGGGAATTCTTTTGCTCACTGGAATGACACTAGATGGGAATTCTTTTGCTCACTGGAATGGTACTAGATGGGAATTCTTTTGCCCACTGAAATGTCACTGAAATGCACTGAAATAGTTCTCTGAAATGTCATATTTTGTAAATGTCACTGAAATGCAGCTCACTGGAATAGTTCTCTTTTTCATATGCTGAAAATGGCAGTGGAATGGTGCCCACTATAATAGTCTTCTTTTGTCATATTTTGTAAATGGCACTGAAATGCAACTGCTGTTCTGGACATGAATTCTGAAATCTGAAATGCAACAGTTGTTCTTTTGTCATATTTTGTAAATTCTGAATGTAATGCTCATATCTGAAATTTATGCAAAATCTAAATTCAATGCCTCAATTCTGGACATCTCTGCAAATCTGAATGTAATGCAAATCTGAAATTTGTTCCAAAGCCATTAAGTACAATCTATGCAAATCTGGAACCATTTTGTTCCCATGAACAATCTGCCAAATAATAAATACAACAATCTGTTCTGGACATGAATTGCATTGCCAAATTGCCAAATGATAAATACATGATGTCCATTGCCATTATAAATAGTAAATACAACAATCGCATTGCCAATTTGCATTGCCAAATAGCAATATACAACAAGCCAATTTGAATCGATTGCATCATATAACAAGAGATCTCATACAACAATTGGCAAATACTACAATTGGCACATACAACAATTGCCAAATGCAACATCCAAAAGCTTCAGCATGGCACATCCTAGGCAGCGATGGGGGATTCAGGAACCAGGGTGACGGTGAGGTGCTTCCGGGGCAACGGCGAAGTCCGTGGAGACATGCTTCCCGTGGAGGCGACGCTTCAGGTCAGCTAGAGACGGCCACGGAGCTGGGGGCCAGGGCGGCCAGCGACGGAGGTGGGGGTGGGGGAGGGCCGCGACAGAGGTGGGATGTGGAGGGAGGGGAGCAGCGGCGGAAGGTGGTTGGTGCGGGGGCGCACGGCGGACGGAGGTGGGGGCTCTGCGGCAGCGGACGGAGTTGGGGGCCCTGGCGGCGACGGACGGATTTAGGGCCCCCAGTGGCGAACGCAGGCGATGGCGGCGGACGAAGGTGGTGGCGGCGGCGGCGGACGAAGGTCGTGGTGGCGGCTAGGTTTCAGAGCAGGAGGAGGAGAGCACAGGTGGAGAAGTCCACGTCCCACCAGCCAGGGCTTGTGATTTGCAACAATTCTTCACCAACACTGTGAATGCGGGCGCCTATTTGCAAAATATTCAGTCCATGAATCCTGGGCGCTCGACTTTGATCGGATGGCCCTGATCGCTTGGTTGCAGGGATGCAACTGTAGGCTGGGTGCATAGGATATGGGGTACGTATGCTGTGCAATCACACTAACCGTGCAATCGCCGTGCAATCGAACTACCAAAAGTTGCAAAAAATTCTGAAAAAATTTATACATGTACTCTTCAACTTACTCTATCTCTGGTTAAAATTTCAAGTTCAAAGATATGTTCTCATATATGTACATGTTACACGTATGCAAGTGTAGCTAAATCCATAAACCAAACATGTTGATCACATGTGGTAGGACATCGTTTGCTATTATTTTAATTCATAGCATGACACTCAGATAGTATACTAAAAGGAAAAGAGTTATTTGCATCCAATTATGTACGGATTTTAAAACCACTAAGCTTCAAAATCTCATTCCATCTCATTTTACTGATATTAATTGAGGTAGATATTTTCCCTTTGTTTGATGGATAACCACGGCAAATTCCAGTTAAACAATGTTCTCCATTCGTACAATGTGAATCAACATTTGAAAATTACAATGTTTATGATCTCCTAGATGTTCCATGCCATGAGAACAGATGATTTCCCTGAAAAATACTCCAATTTTTTTACAAAAAAAAGAGATACATGGAAATCAATTAATGGGACTCAGTTAGATATTTCAGCATATCTTAATAATATAGTACTTTCCTTAAGTACCCCCATGATCCATCACGGCCTAAAATATATTTTTTTGTTATGTTTTTTAGCGGAGATAGTAGCCAGCCCTTAGGCCTCAGCAGCAGTCAGTATGGACGGTGAGACAACCAAACGTGGATTGACACGCACGCGTTGAAGACTGATGAGTGAGACAAAAATCGATGGTTCCACCTAACGAAATCTCGCTTCCTTCAGGTCCAGATATTCCAACTGGCAAATGGAAATTGATGCAGCTCGCGCTCGCAGCAGAGAGATTTCTTTTTCGTTCCTCATTTATATAAGCCGATGAACTGACCATGCTGGCGATAGTTAACACCATAAGAATCCTCGATGTATTCCCCTGATATTTAAATTATTCAGGAGAATGGCTCGCCAACTTTCATGGACAAGCAAGTCTTTGAAGAAAAAAATGGAAATCTTCCACTCATTTTTTTTTTTTTTTGGAACTCATGGGGAACTAGAGCTTCAAGTGCCACTGCCCACTACTGCTTGTCCTTCGCTGTGCTAGTTGAAGTAGGTGAGATCCTTGTTACTAATATTTTCCTGAGACTTTCAGTGAGATTTCGCTATTAATGAGAGGTTCAATGGAACCCCTTGTATCATTCAATCCAGCTGTGAGTACTGCTATTTTGTCTAGCTTGTTCATCTGCGTGGAACAGATCCTATAAGATAATATTTTGGCATCTGCTCCACTATGCATCAACGATCTGAGTTCGTATTTCGTAACAATGTCGGGTAACCTTTCATCCTTGGAAAATTGCATGTTCCCCCTGTTTCGCATTGGCACTTGAAAAAGAGAGATCGTCAGGAATCTAAATATTATGATACACTAAAAAAATAAATATGAGTTGTTCATTCATCTCAATCTAATGGTTTTAATTGATTTTAATTTTTTATATTACCAAGATGTTATTTTACATGTGCATCACTGGTTGATGTAGGGGTCAAAAGTTATACTTTCATTATCTAAAAAAGACTTCATTTATACTATAATGACAATGTATTCTTTGAATCTTTGTGAAGGATAATGAACGATTATCTAAATTATAATATCATCATATTGTATTTGTCATTGTGCACAGTAAAAGAGTTTCAAAAAATCCATGGGAAATAGGGAGCTGGCCAGCTCTAGCTAATTTCCGGTCAAACCAGCAATGGGCTATTATCACAATTTTACCAATTCTGGGACCAAATAAATATCAATTTATAAGTCAAGTACTCAAGTTCGATTCAGATTTTTTTTTGCGCAAGAGGCAAAAGATCTGCCTTTGTATTAATAAAGAGGAGTTACAGAGTGGGGGGAGATAATGGCCCCTCCCCCGTGGGCCCGAAAGCCGGTCTAACTAATTACAAAGGGGGCGCCCACAGCCTCCCAAAGGCGCAGGAAATCCAGAAGCAGATTAAGGAAAAAGGCGGTAGGTCTATCGGCTTGGCGAAAAATCCTGTTGTTGCGTTCGAGCCAAATCTGCCAAATGATGGCGGAGGCAATTGAGAACACCCCTGCAGAAGCGCCGCCCTGAAGGATGTCGTTGGACCACCAGGCATTGAAGCAGTCGGTGTTTGCCCACCCAGCGGGGTCGAGTGGTTGGGCGTTAAGCAAGGACGCCAACCGGGCCCAAATAAAGTAGATGAAGGTGCATTAGAGAAGGGGCCTTGGGGTGCTTGACCTCTCTTGCTTCTCTAGAGCCCTCAGGTTGCGTTGGCTCGCTCAAGAACGATCCACGCAGCCCCACTTTGGTTCTCAAGACTCGCCACCTCCGATCTCGACAACACCCTCCTTCGGGTTGGAAGCAAAGTCATCCTTGGCAACGGCACCTCTACCTCTTTCTGGGATGACCATTGGCTGGCTGGTGCCGCCCCGCGGCACATCGCGCCCGATCTTTTTCGAGCCTCGGCAAGGAAGAATAGATCGGTTCACGAGGCCCTCTCAAATCACACCTAGATCTTAGACCTGCGGCGCAATCTCACCCCCCAGCTGATCCCGGAGCTGGCCTCGCTCTTCCGCAAGATAACTCAAGTTCAACTAGCGCTGGAGGAACCGAACCTTTTTCCCTGGCGCTTCACTGCAAACGGCCAATTCTCAGTCAAGTCAGCATACCTGCTCCAATTCGCGGGGCGCATGCACAAACCGGACTTTAGGAGAGTTTGGAAGCTATGGGCCCCTTCCAAGTGTAAATTCTTGCTTTGGACGCTCTTGCACAGACGAGTTTTCACGGCCAATGCCCTACTACGCCGGCAGCTCCCGAATGAATACTTCTGCCCTCTCTGCAAGCGCAATCGGGAGTTCGATTCAGATTAGTTTCTAAACATTTCAGGTTGATCCCAACCATTTGAAGGCACTCCAAATAAATTCAGCGCACTGTCCAGTTTTACAGCTCTGGGAACCTAAATTCGGTCTGACCGTACAATGTAAATATTTTACTTTCGCATTTCCATTTCCTAAAAACAAGAACAGCCATGAACCTTCTTTTCTCGCATCTTTGAAGATTCATTTGAATAGGAGGGTTGGAGTTTGGAAAAGAGGACTTGTACATGCCGATGTGACCTTCCTCAAGTACTCTTGTGAAACTCCTGCGTTCGAAATGGGGCTGGACTCAACCTTATTGTTTTGTAGTAGCACAATTTCTTGCTTTCACTGATGATGAATATATACACCATCCGGACTCATGACACAGAGCAAAAGCCAACAGGCCTAGCTCCAATCCAAGGCCCAGCTAACGCACAAAACCCAGGCCCATACCAAGGGGAGGCTGAATTAGGTGGGCTTGGTCATGATGGGCCAAATACATGGCACATTCCACAAAGGAAGAAGTCCAATTTATCTTCCTTAACTATTGCAGAAGTTTATTTTTTCTCCCTCAACTCATTTATGGCCGTTCAATGCAAGATTGAACGGCCAGATCTCACCCATTTAACACAGAGGAAGGAAAAGTAAACTTTTTCAATAGTTGAGGGAGGCAAGGTGGACTTCTTCCTTCCACAAAAGCTTCGCCTTTATAAACCTCGCCCTCCTATCCCCACTCTAGCACTATCCATCGCTCGGATTCAAACTTGCAAATTGAATGCACCGGGCATCGGACGTTCAACAATTTTAAAAAATCAGACGGTGTTATTGTCATTTAAACTAACAATTGAAGTAAGGATAAAACAAAATGTTACGTGATATATAAACCAAAATGTATTTTTGAAACCAAACGTTGCACCAAACGACCAGCCAAAAATTTGTGCTAACCGACTGTTGCGCCAAATCAAAACGCACTCGTATTGAAAGGAGCGTCGGAACATTCCAGTGAAAATACTAGAACATTTGAGTTAGAGCACAACAACACTGAAATTAGCTGCCGGAACAGTTAACTTAGAACACCGTGGTCTCCCTTGGACGTACTGTGTAAACTCATAGCAAATTATGTTGAAAAAATGAGTTTGATTCATCCCCCAACTTATTGAAATATGTACGATTTTCCTAGAGCTGTTTTTTTTATTGCCTAGGATCATGCTCTTTTTTCTTCTCGCACAACCATGGAGAGCTAGCTTCACATTCTTTTACTTTAGTTGAGCTAATAATTCTAGTAGTTAATAGCTTTGCCTGTAGCTATTAATGTTGGTCATTTTCTATAGCTAGCATCACTTGTGAAGAGATTTTCTAGTTTTTGTATGTGGTGTTAAGAGACGTGGAGTTTAGACTCATTCGTATTATACGCCTTAGTAAATTTCATAGCATCCTTTTTTTTTTGGCCCAAGCATCATTATACTCTTTTTTTGTGATTTAATTTTTACTACTATACTGAATTTTTTTTTTAGGTACATGTATGTTTGTGGGCTACTCTAAGGCTTCATGAATCTGGATGACCGAAGAACGTAAAAACTTAGCTATGAAGAAATTGATGTTACAACACATTAGCACATTATATCACTTTTTAAGTGTTAATAACTTGTCTTACATGTGAACATGTTTTTTGTATTTCTCTGTTGACCACTGACCAATGGTATCGTTATTTATGTAAATTTAATTATTTATGTGTGACTATGCTATCGATATTGGTGTAAGATTAAGTGATCTATCTGTATTTTTTATTTTTGGAACAAGCTATTATGTTAGATTATCTGTCGACATATATGTATTTTAGGTTTAGTGGGGAAAATATATCTGCTGGTAATTATAGGTCCGTCGATGAAAACATGTACGTCGTAGAAATGCTATCAGTTCATCTGTTGGCAAAAAAATATGTCAGTCGACAAACGTATTTCCGATGGGACTTTAGCTAACTGACTGGTTCTGTTGGCAAAAAGTTTTGCTAAGAAATTTTCTGTTGCTGTTAATGTCATGGTGTAGTGATTTAAGAATTTCTTAGATTGCTTTTAAAAAATTGGTTAGAATTTTGTAATTGTTTAACAAATTTTAGTTTTAACTCAATTATTTTTAATAAATTTAGGATTAAACATGTCTTATATTATGTTGACTAGAGAGTTGATGTCATCCAAACCGCCCTCTCAATACTAGTTTAGACCTAACCGATCGGCAACACAACTTCATTTACCAAAATATTTGGTTTTTGAAAAATTTGTACTAGAAGAAAATGTGGGACAATTTTACTTGTGATGCAATTTATTTTTTTAAAAAAGGAAAAAGTACCAAAATGGTCCCTTAACTATGCCCGCGGGACCAATTTGGTCCCTCATGTGGAAAACCAGAGAAGAATGGTCCCTCAACTGTGCAAACCAGGCAACAGTAGTCCTTTGACCCAGTCCAAGGCTGGATTTGCCCATGCATGAGGACACGCAAGCAGTGACAAATTACTTGTACGCCAGCATGGACCAGCACGCCAGCTTGCTTTTATGCAGTAACATCCATGTCCAATGCTTTGCATGAAAAATAATAAAAATGTCCAATGCTTTGCCATTGAAGGTAATTAATGAAAACATGACAAAAAACAGCACTTTAACTATCATAAGCAGCAGTTGAACACACTTTAACATATGCAAAAACATACTGAAAACAGAGAAATATAGTGTCGGCCAACTATGCAGTTATATTAGCTCATCATTAGTTCAAAAGACAAGCTGTAGCTATATGGTTTGAACACTTTAACTATACAAAAACAGCAGTCCAACACACCTAACAGAAGTATCAACAAAAGCTGCAGAAAACCGACCTGAGCTGTATGGTTTGAACACTTTAACTATACAAAACAGCAGTCCAACACACCTAACTATATTAGCTCATCATCAGTTCAAAAGACAAGCTGTAGCTATATGGTTTGAACACTTTAAGTATACAAAAACAGCAGTCCAACACACCTAACTGTTGGTGATATAGCATCGTTGTTGTCCAGAAAACCGACCTGAGCTGGATGCTTGACATTTGCTCTTGTTGTGACTAGGAAGCTTGCAGATACTGCAACTAATTACAGTGCCCACCTTTGAAATTTTTGTAGTTTTAGGTTTTTCACCCACTTCTCTTCTCCTCACTGTCTTAGGCCTCCCAGGCGTTCTAACATTTCTTGGTGCTCTTGGCTTTGGTCTGTCAGAAGTTGGCCAACGGTGCATGCCATTCACTGGTTGCATGCAATGCTCATATGTCTTTCTATAGTATTCTATAGAGTAGCATGGTGCAATGAAATCTTCAAGTTGATTACTTGTCCAGTATATGCATGAAATGGCATGAGGGCATGGAATACCTGATAAATCCCAATATCTGCATGTGCATGTCCTAGCATCTAGATTAACAGAGAACCTATGATCCTTTTGGGTTACTTCAAAGGATTCCTGGCCATTGTATAGAGCATGACAGTATGAAGATTCATTAATGTAATCCTTCATCTTCTTAAAAATGTTAGGACATATTTGCCCTGTCCATTTATCTGCCTTTGCCTTGTTAGTTTGAATCCTAATCATAACCTTCCTTCTAATCCATTCTAACATGCTAATTATTGGAAGGAATCTAGATTCCATTATGTAGTGATTAAATGACTCACACATGTTATTATCAACAGAATCACAAAATGAACCAACCTTAAACCATGCCCTGCTCCAATGTTGAGGATCTGTTCTCATAATTGCTTCAGCTCCAAGAGGGGTCACTTTTGCTATCTCTACCTTGTGGTAGTTGAACAAGTTCAAGCATGGTGCCTTGGCACATCTCCAAAATCTCTTCTGCCATGCTTTGTCCTTATAAGTTTTCTTCCAATTGGCATATATATGCATAGCACACATTCTGTGTTCTGCTCTTGGCACCCACTTATTCACTGCATTGATCAGCCCCTACAAGAAACAAATATAAAATTACAAAATTATCACATGCATGCTTCCAAAATTAGAAAATTATCACATCTTTTGTAAAATTAGAAAATGAACACACCTTTTGTTGATCTGATATGATTACCCATCCTTGTCCATCACCTAAAGACAAATCTCTGAACAGAATAGAGCAAAACCAGTCCCAAGAATCATTTGTCTCTTTCTCCACCACAGCCTATGCAATTGGATACATTTGATTATTAGCATCCCTACCTAGGGCACATATGAGTTCTCCTGATGTTTTCCCCTTGAAGAAGCATCCATCCAGACCTATAACTTTCCTACACCAAAGAATAAAGCCCTTTTGCAAGCATCGAAACAAACGTAAAATCTCATGAATACTGGTTCAGGGCTATGAGGATGCAACTTCACAATACAAGTGCTGCCAGGATTGGACCTTAGCAACTCCAACTGGTAGTCAAACAACATACTGTATTCACCTTTGCACGTGTCAAGTAGTTTTCTTTGCACCATGTATTTTGCTTTTTTGCACTTTACCAACGAAACATCAGCGTGCATTTGTTCTTGAACAGTCTTCTTCATATGATCAAGCTTTCAATTGGGGTTACACTTGATTGCATCTTCAAATTGTTGAGCATCCGCCTTGATGTCACCATCCTGTTGTCTCTTCTTGGAGGACAAGTATGCTCATCTCTAAAGCTGAATACTTGCCAAGACTCACTCCTGCTAACCTTGGAGAGAAGAATAAACCATGGGCAGTTCGCCCAGTCACACTTAGCCCTAAGCCTTTTGCTGTCATTCTTTACAAATTTCAGAACATGTCGTGTAACAACTCCATATTTATAGAGAGTGTCTTTGAACTCCTCCTTGCTGCTAAATGGCATGCCCAAAGTGACGGCGTGCTCTCCGCTCAACCACTGCGGATCACACCCCTATCAGATCTCTATCTTGCTAGCCTATCAGCTCGAGCTCAGCTCGATTCGAGCGTCGGCACGGCGAGGAGCGACACGCAGAGTTTACCCAGGTTCGGACCCCCTCGCGGGTAACAGTCCTACTCCTGCCGAGCCTTAGCTCTTTTCTGTGTTGTGGTTGTGTGGAATGCGATTCAGATGTTTGAACCCCTCTCTCTCTCTCTCCTCCCTTTTATATAAGCTTTGACCAAGCGAGAGAGCCGAGGGGTAGGCAAGATAAGACTTTTAGTACAATCGATAAGACATACGGACAGACAGAGAGACGAAAACGCGTCGCTATCATTGCGCGCATGGCGCCGCCCATCGTGTTTTATAAGTGGCTTCGACCCGTGCGAACACGCCCGAGATTACGGCGGGGCCCACTTGTTCTTCCGACGCTGGCGGCTTGCATGATGAGGGCAAACTCTCTCTCCGGTCAATTCCGCTGCGCCACAGTGACAGTTGATCAGACCTGCAGAGGTCACTGTGACGGTAATCATCTCTTCATCTGTCTATCCACGCATAATGTCGCATTGAATGCGCCCGTCCTTCGCAGCAGGGGAGCCTTCGCCAAGACTCCTTTTCGACGCCTCGCCACGCTGGCCCCGCTGATGTGGGGGGCCCCTACGCTACGCCGAGGGCTAGCCCACGCCTGGGGGCTCGGTCGCCGCTTTGGCGCGGGGCCCTCGCCGACGCTCGACGGGTTTCGCCCGACGCTGGGCTCGCTGTCGTCACTCGACGTGTGGGGCCCTCGCTGGTACACGGAGGGCTCGCCACGACTGGGCTCGCTTTCGCCGACGCGTAGGGTCTGTCGGATGCACTAAGGGCTCGCCACGCCATTGGGCTCGCTTTCGTCTTTGCCGCGCGGGGCCCGCCGGATGATCGAGGGGCTCGCCACGCCATTGGGGCTCGCCGCCCGCCGACACGTGGGGCCCGCCGGATGCACCGAGGGCTCGCCACACGCCGGGCCTACTACTACCGACGAGCGGGCTCGCTCAATGCATGGAGGGGCTCGCCACACGCCGGGCTCGCTTTCGCCCGCTTTGACGCGTGGGGCCTCGCCTTCCTTAGGACTCTTTATACCCCGGTATTTATTACACCGACAGTAGCCCCCGGGTCCACCATGATGCGCGAACCGTCGAAATGACATTTTGCTTCTTGTGCGGCGGAGACGAATCGTGGGGGCCCACCTCCGGGCGGCAGACGCTGATTCTCCACTGCGCCACGATCTTCCCCGGGAACTACACCGCTGGGAAACCGGCGCTGGGCAATGATGCTACAAGCAGCGGTGGGGACGGAATCCAAACCGTCGCGCTCGCGCCCCTTGCCTATAAATGCTTCGCCCCTTGGCGCCGCGACGAATCCTTCCGCGCGCCAAAGTGCTTCGAGCTGCCACTTGCTTTCCTTTGCCAACGCCACCAAGTTTCTTTGCCCCTTAGCTCCTGCCACCGCGCTTCCGCCATCTTCCAATGGCTCCTAAGCGCAGCAAGGGTCGCCGCGGGGACACCGCTCCGGCCGCGCAGCCATCTGGTCCAGCTTTGCCCGCCTCCGCCGCCGACGAGGATATGGTGACACGGCTCCGCGTGTTCGTGCCGCCAGCCTCTGCCCGGTTCCGCTCCGGGACCATTACGCCAAGCCCGCGCGACGGGGAGATCATTACCTTCACCTAGGCGGTGTTGGCGGGGCTCGTCCCGCCATATTCTGAGTTCTTCTTGGGGGTGCTCGCCTTCTACGAGATCCAGGCAGCGCACCTTCCCCCCAACTCCATCGTGATGCTGGCCATCTTCGCCCACCTCTGCGAAATGTTCCTGGGGAGGATGCCAAGTCTCCCGCTCTGGCGCCGGCTCTTCGCCCTGCACTCGAGCTCGCGCCCGAGAGCGGTTGGGAGTCTACTACTTTACGCCATGCGATGCCGCTTTCATCCCGCCACGGTCAAGTCCAACTGGAAGGACTGGGCGCGACAATGGATGTACGTGGAGGACTCCAGCGGCTGCGATGATCTCGCCTTCCCCGAGGGTCCCGCGGAATCCCTCGCCAGCTGGGGGTCTCCGCCCGACGACTCAGCGGAAATGGAGGCGATGCTGGCGCGGATTGCTGAGCTCCGCCGCAACGGGCTCACCGGAACCCACGTGGCGGCGGACTTTTTGCGGCGCCGCCTCTGTCCGCTTCGCATGAGGACGCGCCCCGCCTGGCAGTATTACGGCGACGACGATAGAATCCGCGTTGCCCTCGGAGGTGAGTGTTCATTTATTCTTTCGGGTCTTCTAGCTTCGCAGAACGTTCTTTCCTCTTTTTGGTTGTTCGCCAACCCGTGGCTTCTTCTTTCTGTATGCCCAGCCGCAGGGAACGTGCCGAAGGATGTGCTCCGACAGTGGCTGGCGGGATTGCTGTCCGTGCCAGTTGGCGACACTTCTCCGCTCAGGAGCATCCTTCCTCTCGCGATCGGGATCCACGGAGCGCAACTCAGACTTTGCGGGCGCCGCCCTATGGAAGTTTCTGGTCCAGCGGTCCAAGTGGCCCGGGGACCCCTACAAATCCGCGATCCTCCGCCAACGACCGCCGAAGCTCCTGCGGCTGCCGCTCCTCCTGTCGTGGCGGCCGACTCCGACCGCGCTCTCGGGAAGCGCCACCTTATCCTCTCCCCGGACGATGATGACGAAGAGGGAGAGACGAGCAAAAAGAGGGCTCGCCCCTCGAGTCCTGAGCCGCTTCCTTTGGCCCCCTCCAGTGGGGGCCCTGCTGTTGACGCCGCTGCTCTGCCGCCTGGCGAGAGCACGGCGATTCCTCCGGAATCGGCGCCTCTGCGCGGTTCCTTCAAGGGTAACCTCTGCTCGGCGCTGCCGCCGCCACGCTGCTCCTCTTTGCGCTGGCGCCTCCCGTGCCGGGCTTGCTTGACGGCGCTGGTCGCGGCGACTCGCCACCTCGCCTGCCTCCTACAACGGGAGGAGGGGCGGCGGCGCTTCGCTTGCGACCAAGTGAGTCCGACATCGCCTCTATTCCTTCGCTTTCGGGGGGCACCGCTTTAGGTAACTTTCTCTGCACTCACATACATTCGCATTAGGGTTAGCATGCTAGACTTTTTCAGATACCAACCCTTTTGGCTTTTTCTTCATGGGTAGAGCGGACGCTGGGCCTCAAGCTCCATCTGCGCGATCCGCCAAATTTCCTGCCTGCTTGCATGCCCCTTTCGACGGAGACGGCTCCTCCAACATGGGAGGCGCCGCGCCGAGGCCGAGGACCTTTCGCCATCACATACCGCACCGACGCTTATCTTCGCCATCGCCGCTAACGCCGGGCGCCTTCGGCGCCGAGCCTCGCCACACTTGGGCGGCGCGGAAGACGCCACTTCCGGCGGAGCGAGCCGCCGGCGAGTCGCGGAGGGCCTCGACCGAGACCTCCGCGAGGGAATCGGCGACCATGAGGCTGCGGCGGCGCAAGCCGCCGCCGCCGCCACCAAGGACGCCAAGACCTTCGCGGACGACTCGAAGCGCTTCGGTTCTTGCCGATATGTCGCGGACCGCCATCGCGATTTCCGGGCGTCTTGTACTCGGGTTACCTCAGACACCCATTTGCCGAGGAGACGGCCGCGAAGAAGATGTCGACGCAGAAGGCGCGCCGCCGAGGCCCCGCGCGACCTACCGTGGTGATGCGGCGCGGCGATCGAAGATGGTCGCCACGGCGCTTCGGCAGCGCGTTCGCCTTGGACAATCGCTTTGCTCAAACGCGCGCTCGACCTCGACGCCGCCATCGGGGAACCTTTTCGCGCCACCGGATCCGGCGAATAATTCGGTCGAGGTCGCCGCCGCCGCGTATCCATGATGGGCGGCGCTGCTCGGCAGAAGACGATGATGACGAGGAGTAGCTGAACTCTCTTGTTTGTTTCGTCTTGTATACAGAAACTGTTAATGCAAACTTTTGCTTTTCTGCCATGAGTCCCGATTAAACTTCACGCAAATTCTTACTTGCGAAAAGAGAGACTGAGGCACCTGACCGCTCAAAAGTTTTAGACAGAACGTTCTGCTGCAAGTGAGCTCTTTTTCCTTATGCGTCTGGTTACTTCAACCTTTATGGCCTCTCGCGAACCGACTTAAACGTTACGTGGCGAGAGCTTAGCTTCCGAAAGTGGTCTAGACACCGGTGTCGTCGTTGGCGCATTGCCCAGATCGATCAGACACACCAGGCTAGAGCCCGCCTTCCGTCCGCCGCCTCGTCCAACCGCAAGTTTAAGCGTTCGCCTTTGCAACTAAGGGGCCATTAGCCTTAAGTACTTTTTCGCTACCAGCTTTCAACAGAATATTTTCTAACAGACTTTTTGAGGCTAAGCAACTGATCGCCAAAAGTTTTAGATAGAACGTTCTGCTGAAAGTGAGCTCTTTTTCCTTCGGCATCTGGTTACTTCAACCCTTATGGCCTCTCGCGAACTGACTTAAACGTTACGTGGCGAGAGCTTAGCTTCCGGAAGTGGTCTAAACGCCGGTGCCGTCGTTGGCGCATTGCCCAGACCGATCAGACACACCAGGCTAGAGCCTGCCTTCCGTCCGCCGCCTCGCCCGTCCGCAAGTTTAAGCGTTCGCCTTTGCAACTAAGGGGCCATCAGTCTTAAGTACTTTTTCGCTACCAGCTTTCAACAGAATGTTTTCTAACAGACTTTTTGGTGAAAAAAGAACAGACAGATGCCCACAGAGAGACATAACTTATCTTTGTATTGCAGATGGCTTTGTACACCGCAGCCCCCGAGGCGAGCGGGGAAGGAGGAAGACCTCGCCGCTCGGCTCCAAAGAAGGGCCAAAAAGCTCCCAGACAGCTACCTCACGGTAGAACTTCCTCACCGCTCGACGCTCCAAGTGTTCGCCAATTCATGACCGCCTTGAATGCGAGCTGACCGAGCCCAAGGGAGATCGAGACCACCTTAAAGGGCCCTCCCATGTGGAGATAATTTGTTGCGGCTCGCTCATACGCTGAACTCTCTGCAGAATCTAAATCGCCCATCGCCAAGTGTTCTCTCACACACCCGCTTTGTTTGATAACGGCGCAGGTTCGCTGATATCTGGCGGCTCAGATCGCCGCCTGCTCGATCTCCTCCAGAAGATTTACTTCATCCTGACGCCGGTCAGGGTCTCTGTCTTCGTTGAACGCCGCCACCCTTGGGGACCCAAAGATGTGCGCGAACTCCAAAGATCACCAGTGCGGACGATGTCGCGGTGGGAGACACCAGACGACACCACCCCAAATTTCTCAAGTCAAACGAGCCGTCGAAGAAGAGAGTCCACGGTGAGGGTGCTGGGGTGCCTTCAGCTTCTATGTCCGCCGGAGTCCACTCGCTGACGAACTCCGCCAGAGCTTGCCCTTTGATGGCCGTTCGGAAAGCGAATTTGAGGTCGAACTCTGCCAGCTCCATGGCCCACTTGGCGATGAGGCCCATCGCCTCGCGGTTGAAGAGGATCTCCCGCAAGGGGTACGTGGTCAACACTGTGATTTCTTGCCCTTAGAAGTAGTGACGCAGCCTTCGGGACGCCGTCAGCACGGCGTAGAGCATCTTCTGGTGTTGTGAATACCTTGTTTCGGCGTCGTGGAGGACTTTGCTGATGTAGTAGATGGGGTGCTGGACACCTTCTCTTTCCGCCACCAAGACTGCTGACCACTTGGGGTTCGCCATGACATAAAGGATCAACGGCTCGCCGGATCGGGGCGACCAAAGACGGGCGGGAAGTGAGGTACTTCTTCACCCGTCGAACGCCTCCTGCGCCTCCATGTCCACTCGAACTGGTTGGTCTTCTTTAGGAGCTTCAGCAAAGGAGACTCTTATCCCCAAAGCGAGCTATAAAGCTGCCCAGAAGTCAGCGACCCACCAAGCACCGTGATCACCAAGTAGCGCTGGGGCTTCATGTTCTCGATCGCGATCTTGTCGGGTTCGCCGATCCCCTCTCGACATAAGGAAACCCAAAGAATTTGCCCGACGGAACGGCGAACACACACTTCTCGGATTGAGCTTAATGCAAGATTTCCTCAAAGTTGGCGCAGTTTCTTCTAGGTCGCCGATCAACTCCTCCGCCTTCTTGACTTCACCACCGTGTCGCCGACGACACCTCCAAGTTCCACCCTATTTGGGGCGGTGGCGATGTGCATGGCCCTCTGGTAGGTTGGGCCTGCATTCTTCAATCCAAACGCCATCCTTGTGTAGCAATAGACGCCCATGGGCGTCACAAAGGCTGTCTTGTCTTCATCTTCTTCAGCCATGCTAATCTGGTGGTACCCGGAGTACGATCCGTAAAGCACACCGCTCGCATCCCGCCGTGGAGTCGACGATGAGATCGATGCGGGCGCTGGTACGGATCCTTCGGCACGCTGCTGAGGTCGGTGAAGTCGACACATCCTCCACCGCCTGGATTTCTTGACGAGGACGGGTTCGCCACCACCGGATGGGCGACATCGCGAACGCACCCGCCCTTAAGAGCTTGTCCACTCTGGCGGATAACGACCGGCGCTCCACCCATCGCTCAACCTTCGCATAATCGTCGCGCTACGGGAACATTGCCAACTTATGCTCAATCACTCCACAGGGACCCGGCCATGTCGGACGGTTGCCAAGCAAACACGCTCATTAGGATCGAGGAAGGAGACGAGCGCGCCTTCCAATTTGGCGCCGAGAGGCGCCCACCCAATCAGCTTCGCTGGTTCGACTTCGCCAGGAGATCGCTTAACCTCCGCGGAAGAACCCGGGAGGCACGGATCTTCGCCGAGGAGCTCCTGAATCGAAGCTTGACCTTCGACGCCGATTGCCCCGCCAAAGCGAGAGCGCCTTGTCGCAGCGGAGCGCCTCGGCGGTCCACTTTCACGATGATGGGGCCACCGCCTCGAATCTTCACCACCATGTACGCGCATAGTGGCAGGTCGCCATGAACTTGGTCACGCCGCCGACCCAAGATGGGGTTGTACGGAGGTCAAGTCACCACCTCGAACTCGAGCATCTCCGCGCGGAAGTTGTCGAGCCTCAAACGTTATCGAGGTCGACGCGCCTAGAGGGACGGACTCACTTCGGCCCGAAAGCACACCAAATGCCTTTGTCGACCTAACGCCAGCACGGCGGCGGCGCACACTTCCCTCATCGCACGCTTGAAACTAGCGTGGGGCGGATAGGTGGCGATCCGCCGCGGATAACGGCGATTTCGCGCCGCCGCTGAAAACCAAGCGGCTCGTTCCTTGCTCTTGCCGCCGGACGCCGCTGCTTTGCTCAGGACGCGCTTTTCCACCAACTTGTTGACGACATGGCAATCACCAAGTCGTGGGAGTTGTTGCGTGAATGGAACAAGAATCCTTCCATCCCACTCACGGGACGGCGGGTCTCGCCCCCGCCGTGGCGCGAGAAACACGGCCACAAGGCGGTCGCCACGCCACCCCCACGGGACTGCTGCCGCCGCCATGACCTCCTCCTTTTTTTCGCCACGCCACGCCCATATGCGGCCGTCGTCGTCGTTGTCGTCGTCGCTTTCGGCTGGCCAAGACCTGCCTGGTCTCGGCCGCTTTGCGCTTCTTCTTGTCCTTGCCGCTGGATTCTTCGAGGTCCTGCCTCGCCGCAGCTGCCCCTCGCCTTTGCAATGGGCGAAGCGAGCCGCATCAAGGGCACACTTGTGGGCCAGGTGAAGAGTTCCTCCGTCGCCTTGATCTTGCGGTGGCCATCTTCTCCTTGACCTTGGGGTCTCGGCGCCTCCTAAAGGCCGTGACAACGGCGCCGATGGAGATGTCGGATGGTGTTGCGAACTGATCGAAGCGCCGGATGTAGTCGCCAGCAATGACTTCTTCTTCGCTTCCACATTGTGGAGATCGCCTTCAACTCCGGCCGCTCGAACGTGCCTCGAAGTTGGTGATAAAGAGCTCAGAGAGCTCTTCGACGACCCCACCGACTGGGTAGGTTCATGAGCCACGAGCGGGCTCGCCGGTGAGGATCGGGGAAGTAGTTCGCCAGAACCTTCCCGACCCTCCAATGGCTGCATCACCGTAGTGTAGATCTACAAAACTCGTCAGGTTGGTGGAGCCATCGATTTCGATGGCGGCGGGCCGAACCTTCTCCGCCATCGCACTCGCGCAGCCTCCTTCAAAAGGCGCAGCGCCCAACGCCTGAGCCTCCTCGCCTCTGGATGCGCCTCGCCGTCCCGCCGAAAGCACGCCATCCGGACGGCGCCAAGATGCGCCGCTTTCTGGCGAGATAAAGACCGCTGAACCCTCTTGGTCCCTATGGGCGGCAGCGTCGGCGCTGTCGCGGCTCGATCATGATACCAAGCGAGCTTGTCGCGAGTCTTCTCCGTGTCGCAGATGGCGATTCTCCAAGCGGGCCCGAGATCTCGCCCACTGTACACACTCGCCCTGGCCGAACCCGTAGGAGTTGCCTGGCTTCTGTCGTCTTGGCCCCGCTCCCTCTCACCAGAAGATCCGTGGGAGGGATGCGAGAAACCAAAGAGCGGAGGAAGCGGAGACACCGGTTCCGCGCTTCGCCACTTGCACTACTGCCACAAGGCGGCATCCACGAAGGGCTGTTGGCCACCATCGCGCCACGGAGAGTCCGGAGTTACCGAACCGCGGGGTTGTCCAAACAGGTCTCGCCGCATGGAGGTTCTGTGCGGGAGTGCACTTCTCCAAGGCCAGGCGCCGCCTAGCCAGACTGGGACGGCTACCACCCGGCGGATCCACCGCCATCGCCTCGGCTCTAGCGGCTGCTTCTTGGTCCATCGCGGACTGCTCTTCCGCCATTGCCGCCTGAAGAGAGGTCGAAGAACTCGAACTGAAGCTAGCGCTCCCCAACCTGGCGCGCCACTGACGGCGTTGAAAGAGGATCCTAAGGCCTAGAGGGGGGGTGAATAGGCAATTTTAATTTCTTTTCTTAAATTATTCTTGATTAAGCAACAAGTTAAGAATGACCCAATCCTAGTTGCAAGTCAAGTAAGCGGAAGCTATAAATAAATCACAAGGCAACTATGACATGGCATTCAAATGAACACAAGAAATGCGAGATAGTAAATGCGAAATTAAATGAGAGAGTGACACGGTGTTTGTTTGATCAAGTTCGAGTCGCAACTCCTACTCTCCGCTGAGGCTACCTCTTGCGACAAGGACTGCTCGCCTCGAGCCTACCGCCTCACTCACTCCCTGTAGTCGCTCCGCCACTCCGCGAGGTGGACTCACACCAGACACCGACTCGAGAGTAGCCACACGCCAAGGCCTACTCCCAAGCCTCGCCCACGAAGGATATTTTCGAAGTAATAAGTTCAAACACCCCGATCATGCCAGATCAAGGACTTCCATGAAGCTCGGTATTGGGGTTTGATGGATTGTGGAGTTCGATGATTTGTGGGTGGAGGAATGGCTCTAGATCACCTAATTGATGAGCTATGAATGTGGTAGGTGAAGTGGAGCAAAGAAACCTCAAAGTAGCCACCACTAGGTAGGTATTTATAGCCCCAAGAGCAAAACTAGCCGCTGCCCTCTGAAGAGGACAAAAGATTAGCCGTTACACTTTCACGGACGCCGTCCGACGGGCTCCGGACGCCGTCCGACAGAGCGCATCGCCAGCAAAGAGCTGATCGGACGCCGTCCGTAACTACGGACGCCGTCCGACGAAAAGCGCGAAAAAGGTTAACCGGACGGCCCCGTGACGCCGTCTCACCAGAAAGGGCCTCGTTTTAACTCGATCGACGCTGTCCGGTAATTCACGGACGCCGTCCGACAAAGGATTTATGTAAAGGACCGGACGCCTCGACGCCGTCCGACAGCCGAAAAGCCTCGAATTGATTTTTATCGGACGCCGTCCGTAATTACGGACGCCGTCCGGCTGTGAGTACTGCTTTTTGGTGTTTGGTGGTCGGACGCCGTCGCTTTTCCAGACGCCGTCCGACAGAGAGGAATTTTTCGAGCTAAAATTTGTGGGGAATTTAGGTGGGTTTTCTCTCTAGAAATCTCACAAGGATATATATGGGTATTTTTAGAAGTGGTGGACTACGGAAACCGAAGCCGAGAATTCAAAAGATCCCAGATAGTCCGAGATATTCAACCCTTTTGAAATCCGACGAAAAACAAGAAATAAACCTAACTACTCCTAATTTATACGTGACCTCTTCTCTCCCCTGGCCACGATTTGAAATCTTGGGGCAGCTCGTAAAATTGTCGACACTTCAAATTAGGGTTTATAAAATCACCGAGTCTTCGCCAGGTTCCGAGAAGTCCAAAACCCCTAGCCCTTTATATTGATTAATTTTATCATCAATGCCACTAATAAAAATTAGGGCTCAACGATGCTCACAATCTTCCCTTTGTGGCACTTGATGACAACCCAAAAGAGAATAAAATTTTGAGCTGCAAAAGGGTTAGTACAATACAAATATGCAGCAATTTTAAAAATTAAGAAACCACAACTCAACCACAAAGGTGTGCAAATAAAGGAAGCTCCCCTAAATTCATGCATAAAATAAATTCAGAGCCAACAAGGTTCAAATGTCATAACACCAACCAAGGTATCAACCACAAATTTCAACGAGTATCGAGGCATCAAATAATATTACAGGTAAACGCAACATCGATCTCACTACCCACTACTAACCCTCTACTACTCTCTAACTTCTCCCCCTTTGTCACCAAGTGACACAAACGGGAAAAAGGTCCTATTCTTGCTGATCTTGATCCATGTCGTCGCCTCCGTTATGTCCGCCGCCTGAAGAAGAACCCAGATCCCTGCGACGCTTGTACAAAGGCATAAGTGCTGCAGAGGGTACCGACCGAGGAGAAGATTGATCATCAACGAGCTGGGTCGGAGGAGGATTTTGCAAAGAAAAGTTGAGATGGCGAGCGATTTCTCCACCAAGAAATGAATCTTACCAGAGGAGGATATGACTGTGGTGGAGGCACAAAAGAAGGTGCAGTTCCGGCAGTATGAGGGTACACCCAAGAATGAACCGGTGGTGGGTAGGCAGTGGGCGAGGAACTCCCGACGCCGCCATAAGCTTGATAACTGCTAGGGCATGAGAATACCAAGCATATGGATTTGCCCTTCCGCATCGCATAAACATCGCCCCATATAATCGAATAAATGACTTGAATTTCGCGAACTCATCTCGCCAAGTATGTCTCGCCTCGCCAAGTTCACACTCCTGGTGGTCATAATTCTTCTTTCACTTCAAGCAGAAAATTTCATATCTGCAAGCAATTCATCTCACCTATCAAAGCATCAAACCACGGAGGAGGGATCATGAAGAGGAGCTCGCACTGTGTGCCGCACAAATGGTTGCATTGGGACAAGAGGAGCATAGACAGAGCCGTGGAGCAAAGATCATCACTGTGTCTAGCTAACTTGGGCTTGCTCCCAAGAGAATTCAAGAAGTTCTTCATCCGATGCTTTTTGATTCTCGTTGTTCCAACTCCTTACTTCATCATTTGATACTCGCCTCGTCTCCGGAGAGCAATAGACCAATATAGGGGCTAGAGGTAGTGCCCTATTAACTTCTCTCAAGATGGCGCCATCAAATTCTCCCAAGAGGGTAGCTCCAATATTGATGGTCTTGCCCGTCGAAGAAATAACATGAACCAAATTGCAAATGGGAAGAATTTCATCATGATTGCCACCTCGAACAAACATTGTACTTCCGAGTATAAGATTAATAAGGGCAGTGCCTCGTCAGAATCGACGGTTTTATCAATACTAATTTCTTCATCATCAAGATCTAGGTACATAACCGACTTCACCAAAGGAGGATATTTGCCCTCCGTAAACCATCTTCATAGCACACCTCATTCAAATCAAGGCTGTAATCGAGTGCCCAAAGCAAGATTCATCTGTGCCATCGTGATCCCCGAACTCCGCCCATCAACTCAATGATAATAGCTTGACTCGACCCATCTTCGCAACTAGAAGAGTGGCAAAGAACTCACAGCCTCTCTTTGCTCCAGTCAACTTCTTGTTTGAAATCAATTCACCAAACCAGAGTGGAGCTGAATATAGTGTGTACCGTCCCGCCATCATGGATATCTCCGCCCGCCTACACAAAGAGGATCCCTAGGCCAAGGAGCAAAGAAGCACATGTACAATTGTTTCAAACTTGGTATAGAACCTGAAATCCTCGGTCTCCTCTCGCCACCGAGGGTACCATCCGCATAAGTAATGCACTCTTCTTCCTCAAAGTTTCCATAGATAGCTTTAGAACCATATCATCCACGGGTCGCCCTCACGACCACGGTCTCAAAGGACATCCTCATCAATAGGGTCCTCAAATAATGTCTCATCATCAAGATCCTCGGTGGTGGCAAAGGAAGAACTCGCCATCCGAGTCCAATGGACTCCCCGATCAAAGTTGTCGCCGAATGTCCGCCTAGTCACTTTGTTTGGGCGAGGAGGAGCGCAATCGCTAGCCGCCTCATCAACATAATCCGGATCGCTTCTTATCGCCATTGTCGCGCCGACCACCGAGGGTCCCGCCCGAGCCTTCCCAAATTTCTTCAAAGATTTCGACATCTCGAATCAAATCCTCCGACAATGTGATCACCGACCAACAACCTTATTGCCAATCGCCACGACCAACGATCCATCGACACGGTTAACCCACCACGGTTCAACCCTGAACACTAACGCTGAAAAACCTATTCAAAACCTAGAACTCGTAAATAACGAAATTTGACGGAAGAAAGACGGAAGCCATTACCGAGCCCTAGAAGTGAAGGAGGAAGACGCTGCGGCGCGAGGAGATCGCCTTCAAGGCCCTTCCCTGTAGGGAAAGGAGGGAACTCGACGGAGAAGAGGTGACGAACGGGCCGCCCAGCCCAATCCACGCGAGGGGATCAAGAGGACGACGAGGGATGCCGCGGTGGGGTGGAGATCGCGGAGATCGCCGAGGGACTTCCCGCGAGGAGAAGCAGCAGGGCGGCGCCGGTTTGGGAGGAGAGAGGAGATCAAATGAGGAAAGAGGGAGGCGAGAGGTAAGTAAGCGCTCACATGATAGTCCTGCTTGACGGCGTCCGACGGTGATCGGACGGCGTCCGACAAAAAGAAGGGTGCAAAAGACAAGGACCTCGCTTGACGGGTCATGGAGAGGCTGACGGCGTCCGACAAGAAGAAGGCGGCTTGAATCGACTTTTATCGAACGGCGTCCGGTGGTTACGGACGGCGTCCGACAAGACGATTTCAGCCAACACAATACTCGCTTGGACGGCGTCTGAGATCTTCCTGACGGCGTCCGATAAAGGTGAAATTGCAAAGATCTTGCTCTTCCGACTAGAGGCCCACCAAAGCGAGAATTTATATATATAAAATAATGTTTTGAAGTGATGATTCCATTTTGCTCAAAACTCAAAGGAAGATTCAAATGTGAGCAATTTGAAGTGATTTTCTAAAATTTTAATTTTGAAGGATAAGAATATAATATGACAATGAAATCAAGCCAAATTAAAACCCAAATTTTGATCTTAGAGATCAATAAAATGTGTGAACCCAAATTTTGCCTTGATTTCTCATATAGGCATGAAAATCGAGCATAGGGGTTCACTTTAGAGTTTAGGCACATGTTTTTGAATTTTGGTTTCTTTTCAAATATTTTCAACAATTTTGATGCCATATAATTTTCAAGAGAACAAATATGCGTAGGAGCAAATTTTTCAGAGGGGTAAGATTTTCAAAACTAGAAGTTTGAAATGGTAAGAAGATAAGGATAGTCTATTAAGCTCAAATTTGTTTTGGCTTGAAACATAGGACAAGAATGTGCTCACCCAAAATCAAATTTATCTTTTCACCACTAGAGAGAGTTTTGAGATCATGAGTTGAAACTAAACTCCCCTAAATGTGACAAGGGTCATAAGCAAATGAAAATCAAATAAGACCCAAAAATCACAAAACCAATCAACACGCATTTGATCTATCTAGTATGTTGAGTTCATTCCTTAATTTGCAAAACCGTGTCTCATCTAGGGTTTGGTGAAAATATCCGCCAATTGGTCTTCCGTCAAGACGCGGGCAAGCACAACGTCACCTTTTGCAACGTGGTCACGAATGAAGTGATGTCGGATGTCGATGTGCTTTGTACGGGAATGTTGGACCGGATTGTTGGCTATTTTCACCGCACTTTCATTATCGCATAAAAGTGGCACTTTTTCAAATTTTAGCCCAAAGTCATCGAGCATTCGAGTCATGTATGTGAGTTGAGCACAACAACTCCCCGCCGCTACATATTCCGCTCATGTAGATAGCGCCACGGAGTTTTGCTTCCTCAAGTCCATGACACGAGTGAGCGCCCTAGCAAGTGACAACCCCCGAGGTGCTTTTATGATCAATTTTGCAACCGCGAATCCGAAGTCTGAGTAGCCAAGAAGCTCAACACGCGCCCCTTGGGGTACCAAAGACCTAGGCTAGTAGTGATTTTAGATATCTCAAAATGCGCTTTACGGCAACAAGATGCACTTCCTTAGGGATGCTTGAAAGCGAGCACACATGCACACACTAAACATAATATCGGTCGAGAAGCGGTAAGATAGAGAAGCGAACCGATCATGGAGCGAAAAAGCTTTTGATCCACGGGCTTTCCATCTTCATTTAAGTCAAGATGCCCATTTGTGGCTATTGGTGTTTTGATCGACGGTAATCGCCCATTGAAAAACGCTTGAGAAGGTCCTTTGTGTATTTTTCTTGACAAATGAAGGTCCTTCCCGGTTGCTTAATTTGAAATCCAAGGAAGAAAGTGAGCTCTCCAATCATCGACATTTCAAATTCCTTGGACATCATCTCGCCAAAGTCCTTGCATTGAGATTTGTTAGTGCATCCAAAAATAATATCATCCACATATATTTGACAAATAAATAAGTCATTTTCAATTGGCTTTAGAAACAATGTGGAATCAATCGCACCGGTTTTAAATCCCTTTTCTAAGAGGAAGTCCCTAAGACGCTCATACCATGCTCTTGGAGCTTGCTTGAGACCGTGATAGCGCTTTAGTGAGCTTATAGACATGGTTTGATGTTTGAGATTTTCAAAGCCAAGCGTTGCTCGACATAGACAAGTTCATCAATAAAACCATTTAGAAAAGCACTCTTAACATCCATTTGAAAGAGAGTTATGTTATAAAGAGAAGCTTAATGCCAAGAGTAACCGAATAGCTTCAAGTCGAGCAACGGGGCGAGGGTTTCTCCATAGTCAAGTCCTTCGATTTGTGTGAAACCTTGCGCCACCAATCTTGCTTTGTTTCGCACCACTTCACCGTTCTCATCTTGCTTGTTGCGGAAGACCCATTTGGTTCCAATAACATTGTGATCCTTTGGTCTTTCCACAAGCTCCCAAACTTTATTGCGGGTGAAGTTGTTCAATTCTTCATGCATGGCGCTCACCCAATCCGATCCGTCAATGCCTCATCAATGGTCCTAGGCTCAACAATAGACACAAAGGCGTGATGCTCACAATAATTAGCGGTATGAGAACGGGTTCTTACGCCTTTGATTGAGATTGCCAATGACTTGATCTAGGGATGATCCTTGAAGAGAGTGCGTGTTGTTGGACGGTACTTGTAGATCAACGCCTCCCCTTGAGCTTGATCAACTTCAAAGTTCGTGATCTCCGCCCACCGCTTGATCTTGAGTTGTTGGAGAGGTGTCTTGATCTTGATCATCGATGGAGGTGGTGGGGTGATTACTTCATCTTTGGTGCCTCCGATGAGGGTCGAATTTCCCCAACTCCATAGCATCATGCGGTGGCTCATCACCTACATTTCTCATCAAATCTTGCTCATTTTATGCAGCCATTAGTTTCATCAAACTTGACATCATAGGCTTCTTCAACTATCCCGTAGAATTGTTAAAAACTCAAAAGCTTTTGACCGAGCGGAGTACCCTAACATAATACCAACGCCACACCTCTTTTGAACTTACCCAAATGAGTCCTTTTCTTATAGATGTATACCTTGCAAACCAAGACTCAAAATATTTAGATGTTGGGCCTTCGTCCCACTAGTAATTCATATGAGGTCTTGTGAAGGAGTCGCGGAGGTAGAGGCGGTTGATGGCATGGCACGCCGTGTTGATGGCTTCCGCCAAAAAGCATGCGGCGGTTGTACTGCCAAGCATTGATCTTGCCATCTCTATCAAAGTACGGTTCTTCCTCTCCACCACTCCATTTTGTTGGGGAGTGTATGTCACGAGAATTCGTGCTTTACACCTAACTCATCACAAAATTCTTCAACATTTGTATTAGCAAACTCGTGCCATTATCACTCCTCACCTTTTTAATAAAAGAGTCAAATTCCTTTTGAGCTTTCAAAGCAAATCTTTTAAACACATCACCGCAAGAGATTTATTTGCAAGGAAAACACCCAAGTGAAGCGAGAGAAATCATCGACAATCACATGACAATAAGAATTACCGCCTATGCTCGATAGGTGGTTGGGCCAAATAAATCCATATGTAAAAGTTCAAGTGGTCGGATGTAGACATAAAAGTCTTAGTTGGATGAGAATTGGCTACTTGCTTGCCGGCTTGGCATGAGCTACATAAACGATTCTTCTCGAATTTGACATCATTCACTCCAACAACCAAGTTATCTTTAAAACCTTTTTCAAAGTGCCCATTCCAACATGTCCAAGACGCCTATGCCACAACCAACCAAGAGTGGTTTGAGAGATAAGACAAGTCTTGATTTGAGAAGTTTCACGGTTTGAAAAATCAACCAAATATAAGTTTTGAAACCGGTGCCTTCAAATGCAACACTTTGATCCTTAGTGGAAACAACACGAACTCCGCTGATCGAAAAGAAGCAATCAAAACCCAAATCGCACACTTGAGCAACGGAGAGGAGATTAAAGTTGCAAGCTTCCACCAAGAGCACATTAGAGATGGATAGGTCATTAGATATTGCAATTTTACCTATACCCTTTACCTTTCGCTTGAGTTATCCCCAAATGTGATCTTGTGTTCGGGTCCTTCTCCTCCTCTAGTGAGGTGAACATACTTGAGCTACCGGTCATGTGTTGAGTGCAACCGCCATCGAATATCCAATGCCGCCACCGCCTTGTAGTTCACCTACACACACAATTTCAAGCTTGTTTTAGGTACCCAAGACTTCATCTTGGGTCCTTTCGAGTTAGTCATCAAACATTTGGGCACCCAAATGGCTTTTACATTCTTCTTATTATTTGGTGCACCAACATACTTAGCATAAGTAGAGCCATTTTTCCTCATAAGCATGTAGCTAGAATCAAGCACTTGAGTTTTAGACATGAATTGAGATGTTTTAGCAAGAGGACAAGCAATGGCTTTGTGTTTATCATTTTGCAAATATGGCAACGGTCCCTCCCTTGACAAAAGTTAGCTTGGCTTACCCCAACCGCCTTTGGCAAATCCCTGGATGAAATCCCAAACCATGCTTACCCAAGGTGTACCTTTGCTCTCAAAGCACCTTGTCAAGAGAGTTGTTCCCCACAAGCAATTTAGCCAAACTAGAGTCTAGTTGCTCAATTCTATCCTTTAGAAGGAAATTTTCCTTAGCTAGCTCATTAGCACATTTAGCAATACCACAAGTACCAATAGAACAAACATTTTCAATTGAAGGAGTAGCACTAGTGGATGAAGATGAGCTAGCATTGGGTGTGGAGTGGGTGACATGGTAAAGGATGTGTCATGCGATAAGCTAAGTGAGCCATCTATAGTGTCAATCAAGTCACACGTCACACCAACATTGCATTTTTCAATTGAGCAATCAAGTCAAGTTTCAACATCAACATTAGAGCTAGCAAGTTTATTTTCTAGAATTTCAACTTGCAAATTTAGAGCTTCATAGTCATCTTCTAGAGTTTCATGCTTTTCTAACAAGTTCTCAAATTCATTTGCAAGCTCTTTATGCACCTTCACTAGCTTCTTTCTTTTAGACTTTTCTTTCTCTAGAGCATTATTCAAATCATCAATCAAAAGTTTAAGCTCACTTTTAGAGAGGTGCTCATGTGTTACCTTCTCCTCTAATGCCATAAGACACATGGGAGGTGAGGGTTGTCGATGGCGACTCCGGATATCTTCGTGTTTTCATTATCGAGGAGTCCGCCTAAGAATCTTCATCATCGGTGATCCATTCCCCAATCACCTCTTCTTGTATATTTGCGTGAGGCAAAGCTTTTGCTTGGGAAGAGCCGGAGGAGCGCTTCCTTGATCGCAAGTCCGCTAGCCCGTGAGCTCTAGTATCTTCCTCTTCGAGGAGGATTGAGAGGACGATGAGCTTGAGCTATCTTCCTTCTTAGTCTTTTGTCCGCAAGAGCTTTCTTCTTATCCTTTGATTTGTGATCACTCTTGCGTAGTGACGATATTTCTTTTGTCATCTTCCTCATCTTCCTCTTGATTCCTTGCCTTGTGCTTGTTCTTTTACTTTTGGGCAATCCGCCAAGTGACCCTTCTCTCCACATTCATAGCAACGATCTCGGAGATAGGTCTTCGCCTTGAAGAGGATGATCCGCCTCGAAGCTCATCTTCTTGATCAACTTTCTTGACCGCTTGACAAGGAGGGCTAATTCTTCAATCTCCGAATTGCATCATCGAGTCATCATCTTCTTCTTCAATTTCAATCTTCTTCTTCCCACTTTTGGCTTTATGGAAGAGCAATGGACTTCTTATTGAGCGGGACTCTTCACTTTCAAGAAGTCGATCTCATATGAGTTGAGTTGCCCGAGAAGCTTTGTCGGTGTCATTTTCTTGAGCTTTGATTTGATGCTCGAATCAAGGTCACAAGTGGATTAAAACTAAATGGCACAACATCAAGCATCTTCCGACAAATGTCAATGTCTTCCAAGACCTTCTTCTCCTAACATCCGCAATTTCATTGACGATGGGGTTCAACCTAAGAAACATTTCATTAACACTTTCATTAGGAAGCATCTTGAATTGGTCAAATCTTTTTCTAGCACGAGATAGCTTCTCCTCAAGCATCTCAAGACTACCAACATGAATTTCTAAGATGCTTCCAAATGTCATAAGCTTTAGAGAGATTGCCAATGCTATCAAAGACTTCTAAGACACACTAGAGAGTAAAGCATTTCTAGCAATGGCATTAAAACGTTTGTACTTAGCATGAACTTCATCAAGAGCAATTGTTCCGGCCGGAGGGTCCGGATAGCCGGTCTCACAAGCGACCCACACATCATAGCTAAGTGCCTCTAAGTAACATTGCATCCTAATTCTCCAATAGTTGTAGTTTGTTCCATCAAAAATAGGAGCTTTTCCAATTTCTATCCTAGGCCCCTCTTGAGCCATCTCCTAGCGGTTAAGCTAATACCGAGAACCTAGATGCTCGATACCACTTGAAAGAGGATCCTAAGGCCTAGAGGGGGTGAATAGGCAATTTTAATTTCTTTTCTTAAATTATTCTTGATTACAACAAGTTAAGAATGACCCAATCCTAGTTGCAAGTCAAGTAAGCGGAAGCTATAAATAAATCACAAGGCAACTATGACATGGCATTCAAATGAACACAAGAAATGCGAGATAGTAAATACGGAAATTAAATGAGAGAGTGACACGGTGTTTGTTTGATCAAGTTCGAGCCGAACTCCTACTCCGCTGAGGCTACCTCTTACAGACAAGGACCGGCTCGCCTCGAGCCTACGCCTCACTCACTCCCGGTAGTCGCTCCGCCACTCCGCGAGGTGGACTCACACCAGACACCGACTCGAGAGTAGCCACACGCCAAGGCCTACTCCCAAGTCCTCGCCCACGAAGGATATTTTCGTAGTAACAAGTTCAAACACCCCGATCATGCCAGATCAAGGACTTCCATGAAGCTCGGTATTGGGGTTTGATGGATTGTGGAGTTCGATGATTTGTGGGTGGAGGAATGGCTCTAGATCACCTAATTGATGAGCTATGAATGTGGTAGGTGAAGTGGAGCAAGAAACCTCAAAGTAGCCACCACTAGGTAGGTATTTATAGCCCCAAGAGCAAAACTAGCTGCTGCCCTCTAAGAGGACAAAGATTAGCCGTTACACTTACCGGACGCCGTCCGACGGGCTCCGGACGCCGTCCGACAGAGCGCATCGCTCAGCAAAGAGCTGATCGGACGCCGTCTGTAACTACGGACGCCGTCCGACAGCCGAAAGTGCGGAAAAGGCTAACCGGACGGCCCCCGTGACGCCGTCCGACCAGAAAGGGCCTCGTTTTAACTCGACCGACGCTGTCCGGTAAATTACGGACGCCGTCCGACAAGGATTTATGTAAAGGACCGGACGCTTCGACGCCGTCCGACAGCCGAGAAAGCCCTGAATTGATTTTATCGACGCCGTCCGTAATTACGGACGCCGTCCGGCTGTGAGTACTGCTTTTGGTGTTTGGTTGGTTTGACGCCGTCTCGCTTTTCCAGACGCCGTCCGATAGAGAGGAATTTTTCGAGCTAAAATTTGTGGGGAATTTAGGTGGGTTTTCTCTCTAGAAATCTCACAAGGATATATATGGGTATTTTAGAAGTGGTGGACTACGGAAACCGAAGTTTTCGAGAATTCAAAAGATCCCAGATAGTCCGAGATATTCGAACCCTTTTGAACCGACGAAAAACAAGAAATAAACCTAACTACTCCTAATTTATACGTGACCTCTTCTCTCGCCTTGGCCACGATTTGAAATCTTGGGGCAGCTCGTAAAATTGTCGACACTTCAAATTAGGGTTTATAAAATCACCGAGTCTTCGCCAGGTTCCGAGAAGTCCAAAAACCCCCTAGCCCTTTATATTGATTAATTTTATCATCAATGCCACTAATAAAAATTAGGGCTCAACGATGCTCACAGGCGTGCTCTCCGTTCAACCACTGCGGATCACACCCCTATCAGATCTCTATCTTGCTAGCCTATCAGCTCGAGCTCAGTTCGATTCGAGCGTCGGGCACGGCGAGGAGCGACACGCAGAGTTTACCTAGGTTCGGACCTCGCTGGTAATGGGCCCTACTCCCCGCCGAGCCTTAGCTCTTTCCGTGTTGTGGTTGTGTGGAATGCGATTACATGTATCGTTTCAAACCCCTCTCCTTCTCTCTCCCTTTATACAAGCTTTGACCCATGAGAGAGCCGAGGGGTAGGCAAGACAAGATTTTAGTACACTAATAAGCCATACGGACAGACAGAGAGACGAAAACGTGTCGCTATCGCGCACAAGATGGCGCCGCCCACACGTGCTTTGCAAGTAGCTTCTAACCCGTGCGAACACGCCAGTGAGATTGCGGGCGGGGCCCAGCTTGCTCCTTCTGACGCGGGCGGTTTGCATGATGAGGGCAAACTCTCTCTCCGGCCAATTCACGCGCCATAGTGATGCTTGATCGACTTGCAGAGGTCACTGTGGTGGTAATCATCTCTTCATCTGCCTATCCGCTGAATATCGCATTAAATGCGCCCGCCCTTCGCAGCAGGGGAGCCTTCGCCGAAGACTCCTTTCGACGCCTCGCCACGCTGGCCCCGCTGATGGGGGGGCCCCACGCTACCGAGGGGCTCGCCACACGCCGGGCCTCGCCGCCACCGACGTGGGGCCTCGCCGTACACGGAGGGGCTCGCCACGCTGGCTGAGCTCGCCGCCACCGACGCGTGGGCCGCGGATGCACCGAGGGGCTCGCCCACGCGTTGGGCTCGCCGCCCACCGACGCGGGGGCCGCCGGATGACCGAGGGCTCGCCCACGGCTGGGCTCGCCGCTCGCCGACGCGCTGGGCTCCGCCGGATGCACTGAGGCCTCGCCACGCCACTGGGCTCGCTCGCCTCACCGACGCGTGGGGCCTCGCCTGGTGCACGGAGGGCTCGCCACACTGGGCTCGCTTTCGCTCACCGACGTGGGGGCCCTCGCCTTCCTTAGGACTCTTTATACCCTAGATTTATTACACCGATACAAAGCATATACTAGAACTGCAACATTCTTATCAAACCTAGGATACCTTCGCTTCTTCCCCGATGATCCCCACACCACCGCCACATTCTTCATAACTGCCCTCCTCCTCACTCTCAAAAATATGAGGTGTCCGAATCCTCCTCGCCTCCCTCATACTTTGCATCCATAAGCATTAATGGTTTTGCATTTCGTGTTGACATTGTAACACCCTTCCCCATACTCTTCATCAAGGATTTATATTTTGACCTTACCTCCTTGGCCTCCTCATCATCTTCGATGTATCTCAGATCTCCACCATAGAACCCGAGCCCCACCAACAACCATTGTCGACAACATGATCCTTCCTTTCCAACGCTTTTCATTGCATTGTTGCCTGCCTTTCCTACACTCCCATAGAACTTCCTTTTCCCAAGAAGATCTTTCTTTACATCTTCCGTGAAGTTGGAATCCAAATCACGCTTTTGCTTTTCTTAGATCTTGGGCTACCAAACTCCTCCATCATGGATGCACCTTCCGCCCTCAAACATTGTGCTTCTTCCTCTACTTCCCAGTCACTTGGTTCTTTCCTATCACTCTGCCCATCAGAGCTAAATGAGTTGTCTCCAGACTCCACGTATATGTCCACAGCACCAGCATCTGTTATGCAGTCTGACATGATTTGGCAAGACTTATCATCATAGAGAACTCTCAATCCATTCGAGATCTCCATCCCAGGGAATAGCCAATGCAGATGCACGTTCTTGGTCTCATCGCTATGATCTTTCAAATGCCCTTTTACCTCTGGCAATGATATCATGTCTCTATCTATATACGACATTCCTCGATCCCCACAAGATTGCATCCTCCTACCCGAATTCATGAAAGCTCCATCGAAATGAAATCTAACCACCAACTTGTCAAGCAAATCCATCACAGTTCTACAACCTACAACGAATGAATGAAAACGACAAACTCTCACCAAAAAAGTGAAGCCCCAAACCTCGCCTTCCCTTCTCAAAACCGCGATTGATTGGGATTGAACTTACCGTCGTTGAGGCCGCACGCCGCTACTGTCAGACAGCAAGACCACGCCGCCGCCATGGCATTGAAGGGCCGCGCCGCCGCCAGGGGTTGAAGGCCCACGCCGCCACCGCAGATTGAAGGGTCGCGCCACCGCCGCTGGGTTGAAGGCGCCGCCGCCGCCATGGGGTTGAAGGCCCGCCGCCGCCGCCGCCATGGGGTTGAAGGCCACGCCACCGCCGCCATGGGGTTGAAGGGCCGCCGCCGCCATGGGTTAGATGGCCGCCGCCGCCGCCATGGGTTGAAGCCGCCTCGCCATCGGGTTGAAGGCTCACCGCCACGTCCAGGATGAAGCCTCGCGCCGCCGATCAACCCTAGCCCGATGGGGAACCGAGAGCGAGCCCGCGACAAGCGTCGAAGTGGTCCACTTTGCCATTTCTGCCGATGGGGAGAAATGGCCCACTGCCACGTTGGTGCCTGCGTGTCCAGGTGAGCCCGCGTGTCCTCGTGCATGGGCAAAACCAGCTTTCAACTAGGTCAAAGGACTACTGTCGTCTGGTTTGCACAGTACAGGGACCATTTTAGTCTGGTTTTTCACGTGAGGGACCAAATTGGTCTCGCAGGCATAGTTAAGGGACCAATTTGGTACTTTTTCCTTTAAAAAATGTCACTATCTTTTTTCTGTTTTCATCTTAAAATGCCACTCAACTTAAACTTCCATTAGCTTATTGATGCTAGATTATTTGAAATAACAACAATGCCCACGGCTGTTTGTAACTCTCCTCTATAAAACACATTCATTGCAAAATAGGAAAAAATCCATGCCATTATGAATTTTGGATCTCATAAATGTCACCGAAAGTAAAAATGTCCTTAATTTTGTTATACAGTCCAAACTATTGCAAACTATTGCAGGTATGCTATTACTAGGGTTGTTAGACTTCTTTGAACGAAGTCAATATAAACTATTAACGTTTGTTGTGGGAGCTATCTTAGAAATGTAATGAAGCTTGAAATGTGCACTATTTCAATATATCTTAGAAATGTAATAAAACTTGGCAAATTTGTATTATTTATGTAAAACATCTAAAATATTCTATTGTTGCATTTAAGGCTATCTATTTCCCCACACGCTGCTTGGAAATGGATAAGATGGATCAAAGATGAGGCCAGAAGAGGAGAGGTGCAGAGTAGGAACCAAGGAAGAAATGTGTGGAGAGAGGGGGGAGACTGGGGAGAGAGGAGAGTAGAACGAGGAAGAGATGGTAGATTTGTTGAGATGAAGGTAAATTTCAATGTGGAAAATGAGAGAAGGTGGAGAGGTATATAACAAAACACATGGGAGTAGGAGCGGACACAACAAAACTAGTAGGAGGGGCTGAAGTTTAACTAAAGGCCCGAGTCTGAAGTTTAGCCTCTTCTTTCCTTCTATTTTACACTAAAAATTATAGGCGGGATTAAGGTGGGGCTCCACTGTCATAGACAACTTAGATGGGGCTAGAGCCCCCTGACCCGGTGCTAGATCCGCCCCTTAATGGGAGTGGTATCTACAAAATTTTTACAACATTGTGTTTGTATTTTTTTTATATAGATACTGACTTTATGTTGCCAAATATCTGATTTCATTATTCTGTACTGACATTTATCCAATTAACTCTTGGTGACATTGGTCTAAACATTTGGGGGATTTGACATTTTGCAACTCTTGATACTGCAAATCACTTGCTTTTCCACTTCTCTTCTCATTGACATGTGAGGTCATCTGTTTCAATGACAGTGAGACCAAGTAGCAACATTAATGGCAAAGTTCATGTTGCAAAGTAGCAAAAATATCGTTTCTTTTCGCAATAAACACATAGCTATGTATGGAATGTTCAAAAGGTTATGCATCAATCGACAATTCACTCTTTTTAAAAAGTTTAATATGATGCTGCATTGAGGCCCTCGCGTCGCTCCTCCCAATGCAGCTCGGGGGCAACCCAACTCCTAGCCCACCTCTCCACAAACCCTAGCGCCGCCGCCGGCGGCAGTAGCCGCCCTTCTCTCCCTCTTGTCATTATCCCTCCTCCTTCATCCCCTTCCTCTTGTCTCTCTTGTTGGCCGGTGCCCTTGAGGGATGGTCCCTGGCATTTTGGGCGGCCTGGAGGCCGGATCCGGTGGCTAGGTGGTTGGATCTGGCGGCGGCGTGGACTGGGCAAGCGCGGGGCGGCGACGGCGTGGCCTGGGCCGACGCGTGCGATGGCGGTGAAGCGACGCACTGGGCTCGACTCAGTAACGGCGGCCGCGGTGCGGCCGGGTTATCGACGACGGCGGCACGACTGGCCAACAGTAGGGCGGCAACGACTGACGGACCTCCTCCTCTCTCTCCTCAGATCTCCCCGATCCAGCCAGGTGGCGCTGCCGGCTCCCAAGTGTGGCGGCTCGGCGCAGCTCCCCCTCCTCTGCTGGATCCAGTGACGCGCGACGGCGTCCATCCCCCTTGGCGCGGTGTAGGCAACGACGTCTTTCCCCCTCGGCGCGGTGCATGGGGCGATACCCCGACCTCCACCTTGGTGCGGGCTCCCTGACCTCCACCTTGGCACGACGCGGGCAAAGGCACCTGTGGCTGGTGTGCCTCGGGCCACTCGCTCCAGATCTGAGCACAGACGGTGGCTTCCTTCCTCCGGTCCTCGGCGCGGCGGCGACCAGTCCCCTCCTCCAATGTCGCGACGGCGCCCGGTGACCCTCCACCCCTAACTGATGTGGCGGCGGCGGTTCTTGCCTTCAAACCTAAGACCGGCAGCCTGGGACCGTGGCGAGCGGCCCTGACTCGAGGGTTGGCTTATGGATGGCGTGGCTCAAGTCCGGAGAAGTGAGCTAGTGGCCCGGCGTTAGTCATGAAGGCTGGCCGCCGATGGCCTTCCTTTGGGCCTAGGCGTGGCGGCGGCTCACCCTCTTCTCCTCCGGGCACGGCGCCTGCTTCTCCATGCGCGGCGGCAACGTGGCTCGTGCTTTCCGTTTCGTCAGACCTTCGCAAAGGGTATAGCTTGACGTCGGCTTTCCCTCTTCTTTCTCCCTTCTTCCCCTCCTCCTAGGCCTGTCTTGGCGGAGACCGTCCGGGGGGGACTACTCTATGTGAGGCCAGGTACGGAGGCGAGAGGCTCGGATCTGGCGGTGTGCTGGTCGGAGCGAGTGTACTCCAGGGTCGTGAGACCGGTGACCTCGTAGCTCGGCGGAGCTTGGCACCGGCTTCTTCTTCTTCCTCCTCTTAGCCCGCCCTCTGGAGGTCGCTGGGAGGGCTCGCTCAGTAGCCGGCCGGAGCGGACGGAGTAGGTGGGCTCTAGGGCGCGGTGCTCGATGTCTTCTTGGCTCCTCTCGCTAGGGCTTGGTGGGTCGCCGCCTGCCCTCAACCACACACCACCCCGCTTTCTAACCTGGTCCTGCCCTCGCCCACCTTGTCCTCCCTCCCCGTGAGGTGCTCTGGTGGTAGGTTGGCGCCTTCCGGTTAGTGGCGTGGTTCGGTTTGTATCGTCTGGTGGCGCAGCAATGGTCTCTTTCGCTTCCGTGGCGCTTTGCCTAGCGACCTTTTCTCCGGTGGCTTTGCTCGGCGACCTTTTACCCGCAACGCCCCTGCTTACCTCTTGACCCGTCCCGCCCTCGCTGCCTTGATCCTCCTTTCTCCGAGGTGTCCAATGGCGTATGGCATTCTCCGCTGGGTGGCGGCGTTCGCTCACGCTTTTGGCTCTACGCTTACCGGTGACTCGGCCTACTTGTGTATTCAACCTTCGTGGCCTTTGCCTTCAAGGCTAGTAGGGCAAATCTTGGCGAAGCCTCGCCTTTTGGTCGGTGTTGGCGCCACCTTTGGTGTCGCTCCTCCTTGGAGGCATCACCGCTAGACATTTCTACTGGGTGAAAACCCTAGCGGCTTTATGACGACAGCGGGTTCTCCTGTCGCTACCTCGCTGGAGGCGCTGTGGTCGCTGCTTTGCGCTTTGGGTTTCACTGGTCTCGGCTATAGGAGTCGCTTTGTTGTTGTGTGAGTGTTGGTATGCTTCCCTTCTCCTCTCCTCAGATCTCTTTGTTAGGCCTTTGACTAGGTTGCAGCGGGGCTGCATTCCTTTCTCTCCCTCAGAGGCGTGTTTCCGATCGGGCGGAGGTGTGTCTGATTTGCCAGTGGTTGCAATGAGCGCAGAAGTTATACCCCGTGCTTGCACGGACTTTTTATTTTATTTTATCCTGCTGATCAATGAAATAGGATGGCAGTTCCCCTGCCCTTGTTTTTTTAAAAAAGTTTAATCTTTTTAAATCAGCTGGATGAGGGAATTGACCTTTGATCACCAAAGGTTCACACTTGATTCGAATCTCCCAACGAATATATGAACATAACATTAATTAGTTCACCCAGCAGGCATGTTGTGTCCAATTATCGATAGCTTCATCTTAACAAGTGACAAAGAGATATCGGTCCATTTGTGACGAATCCCACTGGATCGAGCAACGCAACCTACTGCTCAATTGCTAAATGCTATATACAACTAGTAGTGTACTATCATTCACCAACATAAGCAGACAGCGACTCGTGGGGTTATTCTCAGCGGAGACGATTAGGGAGCACTGTGCGGATCTGCTCCCAGTCAAGCGCACTTAGGCCTTGCTTGAATTAAATTAAATTAAATTAAACGAAATGAAAATTTGTTATTTTTATATAAGTCAAATGAGATAATATTTGTAGTCATTTTTGTGGTGTTTAAAATAGTCTTTCTAAGAGTTTATAATTTTTTAATAGTTTTTTGAAATCATTGAGACGTCTTTCAAGTTGTCACGGTTGTTTAGATTAAATTTTTCAAAAACTTTTAACTCAAAGTTCTTAGACGCTTCTAATATGTGGGGGGACTACACAACAAGGTCACAGCTAACACCGCTTCCCATTAACAATAATGTCAGTGCATATGCATGATTGCATGCGTATATATGCTAAGCTAGTATATGATTCTGATCCACACGCCTCCCACGTCGAGAGTGAGTGGCACAGCTGCAGCTAGCGGCAGTAGTATATGGTTGTGTCAGTGTGTAGATCTGCGTGTACATTGTGTGAGGGTAGTGTGTACTGTGTGTAGTGCCACGCTGATTGATCGATGCGCGAAGCGATCCGCGATATACTGGAGCACAACTAAGTGAGCTAATAATGGGGCCAGATGTATGCGTTAATCTTATAAGCGAGCACGCCACTGCATTCACGGCAGACAGCTAGCACGGCCACGCGAGCTCGCGCATGGTGCAAGTACGCTGTGTTCGCTCACACGTTGCTTCACGTTTCTTTCCCAGGTTAATTAAGACGAAATGTTCAAATTTCTAAGTGTTTGATCCTGCTAATTAGGTTATGATCATGTGCCATTTATTGCTGGGGATTTGGAGTACTTAGGACGTGGTGTGTCTGAGTGTGCAGCATATGTGTAGAAGTGCTAAACAAATGGATATCATGGCTCGATGGAGATCAGTGGATCGAGTTAAAGCGGTTGGTGCCATGGTGGGTTGTGGCTTGCTACACTTTAGCAAGTTTCTTGATGATGATCGCAACAGATCCAGTGATATCTCATCATATTTTGGAAGGTCTACGTACGCATGTGGTAGACTAGGTAACGGTACCGATGGAATGTTGTTGTTGGACGTGCTGCACAGGAAAAAAAAAAACGACCACGCGCGGGATGACGGCCGGGCAGGGCTTGTACGGCGACGCGGGTGCGTGGCTTGGAGCGTGAAGCGAAACACCGCGGCGGAATTGCAGTGGACAGCGCCGGACGGCAGCGGACGCGGCGAGATCGGGTAGAAGAGACGCACAGAAGCCAGATGCAAAACACGCACGGCGGAGGCTGCGAGGTTTTTTTTTTTTTTTTTCCGTGTGGTTCTAGGGTCTAGAGGAACCAGGACCGTCAGATCGAGAATCCAACGGTTCTGATACCATTTGTAGGAAAAATGAGGCATAGAGGAATTAATATAGAAAAACCTCCAATAGTCCAATATAGAGAGGGAAAAATCACAGGAAAAACATATGAATGTAAGGATGCAACAGGGTAAAGGGGGGCTTTATATAGGCATGACTAAAAATAAATTAGTAAAAGCTAATATTTGGAACCATATCCTAACAGCCTTAGTGTAAATTTCATCTGCTAATCACCTTCTTAGTTGATATCTCTTTTTTTTTTTATTTTGTTTTGGCTGGGCATATGCAGATTGCTCTAATTGTTTTTTTGTTTTAATCACCCAAAATTTGATATCCTTACATAAAAATATACCGATACTAATGTACGTGCAACCGTAGTATATTTATACACTGCAAATTGTAATTTTTGTTTCAATTTTTTATTTATGTTTCTAATGTTTGCTAAAACTAAAATTTTGTCTGCGCTATTTATTTATTTTGTAAGGGTTGATCGAGATTACATCTTTGTTAACATTAATTTTTTTATATTGAACAAATTTAAACCTCTATGTAGGGTATACTAATTTTTTATTTAACTTGGATTCACCGAATTACGTTTTTTTAACTAAGCTATAGATTTTCAAATATTTCATTCAGCAACGGACTACAAATATCTCTTCATTTTAGTCATCTGAAACTGCACAACATTAAACAAGAATTACAGCTAGTATAGTGAGTTTGCAATTTTAGTATAATTATACAAGAATTTCAAGTAAATAATGTTTCTGTATTTGTTTTTTTATTTTTTCAGTTTACATGGGTTCATAAAAGTTAAAAATTTTGGGTGTTTATATTTTAAATTTTTGTTTTGTATTTTAAAGTTTTGAACCATGGCTGAAACCTTTGTGGACTATCTTGGATTTTTTGGCAGAGTGGAAGTTAAACTTTAGTGGCATTACTGCTACGTATGCTAGCTACGCACACGCCGGGGCACATGCGCGCTACGTGCTTCATGCGCCACGTCTGAAGGTAGTAAATTTAGACATAAGAACGCTTAAACGGTCCCTCCTCCTCCTCCTCGTGTCCCTTGAACTTAGAGGGAGGCTGGGAGGTGGCGCCTCAGCGGTACGTAGGAGTTGGGAGGAAGAGACAATGGCACTGTCGGAGCTGTCAGAACGGTACATGAAGACGGTGGAGTGGCGGCAATCGGTGGATCGACACATGTGATCGGGTTAGGTCAAGGGACGGTGCGGTGAAGGAAGAATAGAAGGTGTAGTGACGAAGTGACGATGGCTCTTCCAACCACAGGTGGTGACGAAGGCGGCAGTGATGATGGTGGAGGCGTGTGGAGCAAGATAAAGAAGTAGGAGGGGTTGATCGGAGTCGAGGAAGAAGGATGGGTGATAGGCTAGGGAAGAAGGAAATGCGCAAAGTCGTGGTTGTGTTGTTTGGCTCGAACCAAATGGTATAGGATTGGCCACCCTCTTTGGACATTTGCAAGTGGCCCAGTTCTCACATTACCATAGAAGCAACAACGGTACACGGGGTAGATCGGGCTATTTGGAGGTTCATGGAGATGTCCTCATCGCCATACCTCACACCCATCTACCAGATTCGACAATCAAAGGGCTCTCGCCATTGTTGTCATCCTCCTCCTCCTCCAATGACTTCTCTCCCTCTTTATGCATTAGACTCCAAGGAGTGATAGGGAAGGCAACTTGATGGTGTCACCGTGAATAGGGAGAGAAAGTATTTGTCGGGGATAAAATCACGGTCCATTGCCATAGCCCACTCCCTGACGGCCCAATCGAACAACCTACTAGGGCCCAGTTCCCTAGAAGGTTCTATCAGGCACATATGCATCCCGCCAATGCCTTTCTCGATCGGTATGGTGCGCATCGCCTAGGATTCGTGTTTGAGTCCGACTCGAACAGAGTTCTGCACGGCTACGTGAAGACCCGGACGTGGTTTTTCGGATTGGAGTAGATGTCGTGATCCCCAAGACTTAGAGTTTACCTTATCTACCTCGGGATGTATTTGGCACGTCGAGTTCGTTACGATCTCTTAGTTAGCCCGGCCCGATTATCCCTCGGTAGGTCGGTTATCCAACACTATATAAATGTAACCCCTACGCTGCAGTAGAGGGTACGAAGTTTACGCCAAGAGACTTCGCATTGTCGCCTTAGCTTTCCTCAGACATTACATAATCTCGCCGAGATCCGCCCATCTCGCCGAGCTTCCACTTTGTAATCCTCTTTGACATAAAGAAAGGCCGGACGAGGGCTATTATCTTCCCGAGAGGCCCGAACTGCAATAAAACTCTTGTCTCCCCGTTGCTCGTTGGTTGCCGCTTGTTCTGCTCGCGGTCTCCTATCTCCCTTTTCAAGAACCTTAGTTGACTTGAGATCGATATCTCAACCGCCGACAATTGGCGCCGTCTGCGGGGAAATAGTAGATCGAGCATGTCGAACTCCATCAACATCAGTGATCTCTTCCCGAGGACTACGACTCGGCGACAGATGTCTCATCCTCGCCGATCGGGTCGATCTGCTCGATCTCGACGCTTCTCTATATCTCGAGATGTAAATCTCGGATATGATCCGAGATGGTCTTGGATCAAGCTCCTGTCATCGACGATGAATACGGTACAGAAGATCTTTACGATGGTTTAGATCTTTCGGATTCCAAGGCTATGTTGGTCGATTCCTCCTGTGGCGACATAGTGATGATACCGTCCAGCGCACCTACGCACGGCCACCGCAGTATCAACATGGCCGGTGCAGGAACTTTAGAGGATCCTGCACGGGTCGCGGCAGCCGAAGAGATCGAGCGGATCAATTCTGTTCGGCTTCAAGATGGATCTGCACCAGCTGCTCACGAGCAAAATGTTGTTCGCCGCAGCCTGGATGAATCCATCAACCAAACTCTGACGCAGATTTGCGATCAACGCAAGCGTCAGCAACGCGACCCGCCTCGCGAACCTACACCAAATCTCCCGGCAAAAGCTCCGCTTGTCCGAAGAATCTCACAAGAACCGGATCCGGCCGGGCAAGACGCTGATGCCTCAGGATCCCAGATCCTTGAGCAGAGCCGAACGGCTTCGCACTCGCAACGGTGATCGATCCGCCAACCAGAAAACCTCGCTTTTACGGGCGATCGCGACGGTTGGGATATCGACCCAAGTCAACCAAGGTTCTTCAAAGAGGAGATAGGAGACACGCCAACAATCATGAACAAAGAACGAACAGGAGACAGGGTTTTATCCTCGTTCAGCATCTCGAGAGATAATAGCCCTACGCCCAAATTTTTTCTTTATACCAAAGAGGATTACAGGTGGAACTCAAGCAGATCAGCAGGTCTCGACGAGTAGTATGCTAAAATCTATCCGCTAAGGGTCTAAACTAGAAGCTAAGATGTAAACTCAATGCCGTGGATCCCCTAAACGCCAAAAGGCCCTCATGATATAGTACGGAGCAAACCGACCTACCGAGGAATATCGGGTCGCTAACTACGAGATCGTGAACTAACTCAAGACATGCCAAATATAACCTACGGTAGATAAGGTAAGCTCCTAATCTTGGGGATCACGACTTATCCAATCCGGAAACCACGTCCGGTCTTCACGTAGCTGCAGTAACTCGCTCGAGTCGACTCAAACACGAATCCTAGGCCGCACGCACCGCGCCGCCAGAAGTCGCTCGGCAGATGCACATGGGCTCGAGAACCTTCCAATGAATCGGCCCTCGTAGGTCGCTCGATTGGGCCGCTGGAGTGGGCCATGGCAATGGGCCGTGATCTAATCCTCGACAATGACGCCGCTGCTTCTCACCTTGAGCGATTGGTCAAGGCCTCAAGTCCATAGGTGAAGTCAACACTCATCCGGACAACATGCGTCACCGTCCGTGGACTTCGACAGTTGAACGCCCGACGATCGCATGACCATCGTCACCGTCGAAGAACCACTGTCCACGAACAAGCTACCCTTGGTCGCCGTCACTCGCTAAGTCCCCGTAGTCATCGCGACCATAGGGGCAAGCGTGCGCGCGACGATCACGGACGATCCCCTCGTGAGGAGTGCATCGTAGCGACCACGAGGAAGGAGCGTGGAGGATTATCACGGAGGGCGTTCCTCCAGGCAGAGTCCTCCCGCTCAACTAGAGTTCCTCCGCGCAACAGGACCAACGTCTTCTCGAGACTGGGTTCTGCGGGAGAAGGTGTGTAGGAAACCTAGGCCGAGAGGGGGTGAATCGGACTCCTAATTCAAATTTTAACTTTGTTTGCGTGATAGGTTAGTCCGGTATTTACCCAAACTACTGATGAAATCCTATTATCTAGATGCGGAAGCGATTACACAATTAATCAACAGAAAAAGGTGGCTCGATGGCACACACAAGCAATGCACGATTAAGATAATGCAAGAGACGAGGAGACGCAAACCGAGTTGTTTACCAAAGTTCGGTGCTCAACACATGAACACCTACGTCTTCGTTGAGGAAACTTTTCATACAGAGAAGTCGGGACTCTCTCATCCCTAACCCTCAATCCACTCACGGTAGCTCTTCACCAACACATGGTAGGCGAGCTCCAAACCTTCACACAAGACGAGTTCTTCCACACGCGAAGCTCGCAGACTCAAGGGCGCCGACACACGGCTCCGAGCCCCGACACACGAAGGATTTTGCACACAACCTTCAACGGATGAAGGCCACGCACCTCCGACACACGGAAGTGACCCCCGACACACGGAGGATTTAGGTTGATGTAGTCGAACGGTTGATGAAGCCCGTGGCGGACGACGATCTCTCCCATGCGAAGTCCCAAGAGCACAAGATCGAGACCGCCTTCACCACTACCCCTTCTCTCCCACAATGAAAACTAGGGCAAGAACATCATGGGAGAAGGGGCAAAACTTGAGGATGGATGAGAGGAGGTAGGGGGCACCTTCTTCTTCTTCTTCTTCTTCTTCTTCCTCTTCCTCTCTTCTTCTCCCTCTCTCTCCTTCAATCTCTCAAGCACATGGAACCCTAGGAGGAGGTGGGATCCATGGAGGAGCTCATGGGTGGCTAGGTAAGGGTGGTCGCTAATGGTGACTCTCTCAAATTTCTCCCGTGCTCCAAGTCCCTATTTATAGGCACAAAGCAAAGCCCTAGAAATGGACGGCTCAGATTCGGTTTTCGCGAGATCCAGATCAATCCATCGGACGCCGTCCGGTTCCCATCGGACGCCGTCCGATGAGGGTCAGGCCAATTTTTGTACTCTATCGGACGCGTCCGATGAAGCATCAAGACGACAAATAGTGCTCGCCATGTGTTTGTTTCATGGGCGAGCCAGATCGGACAAGTCTGATGACCTGGTCGGATGCGTCCGATAGTGAGGATGGGCTTTGGGCTCGCAAGAAACTTAGCCAAAATTTCTATCTCCGCCAGACGAACGCCGTCTCGGCATTCGCTTGGACGCCGTCCGACAAGAATAAAGTAGGAGCCGCCTAGGACTTAGCCACCTCGCTTAGTTTTCTTGACGCCGTCTCGACAAGGGTCGGACGCCGTCCGATGGGCTGAAATTTTGCCCCACTTGGATCTTGGCTCACCCACTTCGCCCGACATCACACCTAGGGTTGTGGGCCTACCTTATCGACTTGTGAAATCGGTGGAGGTTTAGATCACTTGGGCGGAAGTTTCACGCTTAAAACAAATATCCGCTTGGGTTGCTTAGAGGCTACGAACTCCGACACTGCCGCCTCTCGAACTCTCTCGAACCTAGACAGTAGCCTAACTCCTAACGTGCTAAGGGACCTCGCCGCCAGAGACCACATGATCTCGCAGCCTATACTGCTACACTCACACAAAGAAAATAGAAGAACTATAAAAATAAGTGCCCTTATCCTTGGCTCCAACGCACGGCCTAGTTGCCATCAATTACCAAAATCATTCAGCAGATAGGAGGCTTGATCTACAAGGTGGTCGGTCATATGCCTTGGGTCAGAAGGCCTTCTCGACGAGCTCACCCGTCAGTGGCCCTTCAAGTTCAAGCCCGCCACATGGAGAGGTACAATGGGACTCAAAACCCGTAAGAATTCTTTCCATCTACGCCATACCATCATGACGGCCGAGGTGACGAGCTAGTCATGACTAACTACCTCCCGACCGTTCTTGAGGGCGCCGCCGGACGTGGTCGCTCAATCGCCAAGAAGGTTCCATCACCGTGGGACCAACTTTGTGACGCCTCGATCGCTAATTTCCAGAGTCATATGTACGTCTGGGCAAGGAGGATGATCTGCACCAGATGATCCAGATGAACGGGAGACCTCCGCAACTTCGTGAAGCGCTTTCATCAAAATTGCAACACAATCCCAACATCTTGACGAATCATTGTCGCGCTTTAAAAACGGAGTTCGCGACGAGCGGCTCACCCAGATCTCGAGATCAATGAGACTGGACCGCCAACGACTGTTCAAGACGGCCGATCGCTATGCTAATGTGGCGTAACGCTGCTCAAGATAAGAAGGCGTCGACAAGGGCGAGCCGCCTACCAAATTTAGTGTGGAGGAAAAGAAGAAGAGCAAGAATAATCCTCGTGACAAGAAGTCCTGTAAGAAGAAGAATAAGGGTGATGCTAACAACACCGTCCGCCGTATAGATCGCACACCTCCTCCCAAAGACGCGTATAGAAGCCCAATAATAACTACAAGGGCAAGAAGCCCGCCAGGAGGCAATCAGGGCAAGAAAGGTCCGAGTGACCGATATTGCAAGTTCCACCAGAACTACGGGCATGACACACGCTATTGCAGGACCTAGGATGCAAAGCTTGAGGATTTCTACAACGGCAAGGGCCCAATGCCCACCCTGCCAGAAAAAGGTGATGCCGGCAAGGCCAAGCGCCAAACCGACGATGGTGATCAGGACGACGATGATGAATATCAGAGCCCGTGAACCATATCGCCGCTATCTTCGGCCGCCTCGGCTATTCTCTCTCCCGCAGCCTTTAAGGAAGCCGCCGAGGTCCACAACATTGAAAAGGGCAAGCCTCAACCCTAATCGATGAAGTGGACCGAGGTTCTCATCTCCTTCTCGTGAGGATTGCTCCACCGATGACCAGCCTCGCCGCTCCCATCGGTGGTCGCCCGACCATCGGCAACGCCAGAGTTGGCAGTGTCCCGACGACGCGGAGGCGCTGACTTGCTTTCACCAAAGTATTGACGAGATGCGCATTCCTCGCCCAAGCTCAAAGAGGTCGCGATGCCCTTCTATGGATCGCCCCGGAAAGTCGTTGTCGCTAGCGCATTGTTCTCGCCTGCCACCTTCGGGCAGTCTAAGGAACTTCCGGACAGAGTTGATCACGTTCGACGTGGTCGACTTCCCATCTGCCTACAACGTGATCTTGGGCCGGCCATCTTTTGGTAAGTTCGTGGCCGTGTCCCGCCATGCATACCATTGCGTGAAGGTACCGGGCTCTAACGGTGTGATCACGGTCAAGGGCAACTACAAAACTGCTCTGGATTGCGACGAGCAGTCCCTTACCCTGGTCGACCAGCTTCCACCGCGTGGTCCCGATGTTCCGCAGAACAAGTCTGCACGCCCTAAGTTTTTTGTCCAGCCAGGGGAGAGACCAAGGAAGTTCCGCTGTCTCTTGATAACTCTTCCAAGACAGAAGCGAGCTCATTGCCTTCCTCTGAGCTAATGTAGACGTGTTTGCCTAGGAGCTGTCTGATATGCCCGGGGTTCCAAGGGTGGTTATCGAGCACAAACTGGCAGTACGGCCGGACAAAATGCCTGTTCGCCAGAAACTTCGATGCTTTTCGGACTTCGCCAGGATCATTATGATCACCTATAAGTCGCCGCCGCCGGTTTCATCCGCGAGGTTGATCACACAGAGTGGCCGCCAACCTCGCCATTGTAAAGAAGAAAGGCGGTAAGGGAGAATGTGTCGATCACACGATTTGAACGCTGTTTGTTCTAAGGACAATTTCTCGCCGGTCAGATAGACCAAATTGGTCGACGCGATCAAGGATGCCCAAATTGAGTTTTTTGATGCTTACTCCGTTACCACCAAATAAGCATCTCCAAGATGAAGAAAAGATCGCCTTCATCACCCCTTCGCACTTTCTCGCTATACGATCATGTCTTTCGTCACAAGAATGTCGGTGCCACGCTCCAACGCTTTGATGGAGAAGACTTTCCTAGAACAAATATGAAAAACCTAGAGGTCTATGTCGATTTACATAGTTGTAAAGAGCAAGTATGCTCCAGATCATGTAAAAGACCGCCGAGATTTTTCGTAATCTCACCAGCATCGAATAAAATTAAATTCAGAAGTGTACCTTTGGTGTTCGATCCGAATGTTGCTCGCTTACGCCATTGGTTCGCAAGAATCTCGCAAACCCCGAAAAAATCGAGGCCATTGAAAACATGCAGTTCGACCACCGCCAAAGAAGTTCAGAGCCTCACAGTATGGATGGTCGCTTAAGCAGATTTATTTCGGTCAAAGCTTAACGCTGGTCGCCTCTTCTTAAGGCTCTACGCAAGCACAATGGCTTCGAGCGGACAGAGGAGGTCGATAGATCCTTCCAAGATCTAAAGCAATACCGTCCAACCTACTGTTTTGACTACCCCGCGATATGGCGTAATGCTTTTTGTTGTATCTTGGTCAGACGCCACAAGCGGTGAGCACGGCCTTGACGGGAAAGGGATGACATCCAATGCTAATCTATTATGTGAGCGAGGTACTTCATGGATCAAAGGAGCGCTACCCGAGATCCAGAGTCGCTTACGCCTTGCTCATGTCCTCCGTGAAGCTTCGCATTATTTCCAGACGATCAAATATCGGTCCCGACCAAATTTCTACCGAGAAATCCTAAGGAACAAGGAAGCCATGGACGATAGCTAAGGGCAATGGAACCGGCAGAGTTCGATATTCGCTTGTCGCCTCGAATCGCTATTAAATCTCGTGTCTTGATGACTTTGTCGCCGAATGGACTCGCCTACCAAGTCCCGTGAAGCTTCCGAGCAACCTCAAGAAACCTCTGGATCATGTTCTTGATGGCTCACAGACCGAAACTCGCAACTCCAAAGATTCTATCCAACTACACTTTATGGCGACTAACAACGCAATGGAGTACGAGGCCCTCCTCGCGAGACTAAGAGCGCAAGTCGCCGGCGTCCAACGGCTCACCGTGAAGGGAGATTCACAAATGGTCATCAATCGATAAACAAGGAGTATCGCGTCGCGATGACTCAATGGCGCGCACCGGGTTGAAGCGAGGAAGTTGGAGCGCACTTTCGATTTTTCGAGGTGCTCTTCGTGCCCGTGAAGGACAACTTCTTGGCCGACTAGCTATCCAAGTATGGATCCTCACGCTAACCTCGCCTCCGGTAGGGTGCTCGCCGAGCACCTTTACAAGCCCTCTATCACGCCTCCGGACGAGGCAAAAGAGATGTGGTGCTGCTCCGCTATCAAGCAGTCCGCGGATCGACAACGCCATTTGTCCCAGATCTTGCGATGGGACCTCGCCTGACGACGGCCGAAGCGCTTCCGCTTATAAGGCGGTTTGTCCATACAAGCTTGTGGACGGCATCTTTATCGCCGAGGTGCGCTTAGGAGTCTTCCAAGTGCATCTCTCAACATGAGGGTGTGTTTCTTCAGGGACATACACTAGGTGCTCGCGCATCCACGCCCTTCCCGACTCGTCAAGAAAGCGCCGCATGGGATACTATTGGCTACCGTGTTACAAGATGCCCGGATGCGTAACTAAGCGCAAGGCATGTCAATTCCACGCCGAAGGCACATAAGTCCGCCTAAGAGCTCCAAACGATCCCCATCATGGCCTTTTCTCCACATGGGGTCCGGATCCGCCGCCCGCTTCCCTGCGGGTATAAGGGCTACACACTTGCTCGCTATTGAGGCGAGCTCGTGGTCCTCTCTTCACGCCAAATCGGTCAGGCGCTTTTTCAAGAGCAACGCTATCACGCCGATTCCCCATAAGTTGATCGCCGATAACGGCCCCCGCCCGTGCTTAGCTATTCCAGAATACCGCGAACAACCGGGAACCAAGGTTCGCTTCGCTCGGGCACATCCACGAGTAATGGAGCAATGAGCGAAGCTAACTGACAGATTATCCAGTGGTATTAAACGGCGCTGTTCGCTGCACTCATGCGAGCACAACAAAGTTCGGTCGACGGTTCCTTCCGTCCCTCTAGGCGCTTCGCACCACGCCACGGCAACCGGGAAACTCCTTTTCAATTGGTCTATGGTATAGAAGCCATCTTGCTCCGCCGAAGTCAGACTCGCTCGCCAAGACGAGCTCGGTCAACTTAGTTGACGACGAGCAAGAACGCTTTACTCAACTCGATTTTCAAGGCACACGCGAACGGGCACAAGTCGAATGGCGCGCTACCAAAGAAGATCTTCACGCAAGACGCCAAATCGGCCTCACCAAGGGCTTTGAAGGTGGGCGAGCTCGTCCCGCGCCGTGTTCGTAACTCCGTCCAATGCCAACAAGTTAACTCCTGCTGGGAGGACCTGCTCACGATTGTTTTACTGCCGCCTGGGCCGCTCACCGCAATGGAGGACGGAGAGAGCCGACCAAAGACTTGGAACATCGACTAGCTTCCTAAGTTCTTTGTGTAGGCCTTTCGTGTGTTTGCTTAGCTTCACGTTTTTTGTCAAACCTCGCGCCTTAGTTCGCCCAAGTCTCTCGCCGCCATGTAAAGTTCAATCCAATAAACAAGGAGTTTTCATGCCCTCGCATGCTTTTTTCACTTCTTGTCTTCTCGACTATCTCCTCTCTCGATAACACTTGATGGTCGCCTCGGCCTTGCATAACTCTGGCCTCGATCTTCGTGGTTTCGCCTCATCTAGTTTCAACGAAGTTCCTAAACTCAGAGTTGCGAACACGGCATCCAAATTTCGGGCTAAGCTCGCTCGTGAAGCCTTCCGTGGCAGAGGCACTTACCGCCACTAAGACAACCACTTGGCAAAGCTCGCTCGTGAAGCCCTCCGCGACAGAGGCACTTTCCTTGTTCTTACCTTTGAAATCGCTTAACTTACGTTAACGAAAGCGCTTCCTCGAACAAGTCGATCAAGATATCGGTGTCGCTTTTTCTCTAAGCATCGCTCGAATTCAGAACTCAGTTTTCGAGCATCGTCTGCATCGGGGCTAGGTGTCACTTTCTCTTGTGCACTGCTCGAGTTCGCAAACTCCGCTTTTCAAGCTTGCACAACGGGGCCGGAGTTAGGTCGGGCGTTTCTGTGTTTTTCTTAAAACTTCCTAACGCTTTCTTTTTTGCTCTTGGTTTCTGCTCGTTTATCTTTTGTCATTTTTTTGCAGGAAAAAGTAAGTCTTTATTGTTTTAACAAAATTTACAGTGTACGAGGCCCTTTTGGGAGCAAATTTTATTGTTACTTAGAAGCGAGTTGCTCCTTGAGCTCCTCGATCACTTTCTTGAGGCGCAGGACCTCCCTTGGGCCCGAACCCTTCTCCGCCTCACCGAGACGCTCGGCTTCCTCCTTGTCAGGTTCGGCCCGCCCGCTGTTTTCAAGACGGAGAGCCTCGACCTTTTCTGCCTTGGCGCAAGAATGCTTGGCCGATCTCGCCCGACTAGCTCGCCGTCACCGGTCTTGAGCTACTCGTCCCAGCCTCCTTGACCCTTCTCTCCGGGTGCTCGCCTTGCGCCACTCTGCAGATCTCCTTGGCCTCCTCCCGTGATACCCACAGGTGGAGAGTTTCTCCGTGCATCATGAAGCCGCCTCTTCGATCAATTGGGCCTTCACTTTCTTCACCTTCGCCACACCGCCTCGCTTTTTACCGTGCAGGAGCTCCTCGAGCCCCTCATCCGAATCGCCCCGAAGGTCAGAACGCGCCAAGGCCGACGGTGACGCTTCCACGAGGTCCTCCATGGTGCCCTTCATGAACCGAAGAGAGAAGACCAAGTTAGTCGCTGGGCAGTCAGAGCTCGAGTAGACAAGCTTTGGTTTCAAAGTTTACCTCTCCAAGCCGACGCCTCCAGACTCGGGCGCAGCGATCTTCAAGGTCAGGTCACGGCTCGCCTGCTCGATGAGACCAGCCCGATCTCCGCTTGCCTTCTCCTGGGCGGCGCTACACCGCTTTGGGGCTTTGCATTAGGGTCAGACGAAGCTGAGCTTGAGCGAGCCAGAGGCTGCCTGCTTGCTCGTGATTGACAAGCTCGGTCCTGTGCTCGGCTCGCTAAACAAACGAGCTGGAAAAAGCTCACCAAAGCTCACATACTTCTGTCCAGCTTATGAAGGCCATGAGCCCGACCAACACAAGAGTACAAGACCAACACAGTTACACAGGCACAGCAGTACAGGCTGACAGCAACATTAGCATTACCATAGTGACATTAGCATTACCATAATACCATAGGTCCATAATATTTACATCTCATGATCTGAATTCTGAAAGTAGCACACTAGCAGGCACATCACATCTGCACAGACAGGGCGGCAATAGTTATAGCATTGCCATCATAGATTCATACTTCATAGTTCATAGCAAGCAGTACATAGGCTATTTTAGCAGCAAGCAGTACTGGCAATTCGCAAAAGGCATTGACAATCAACAAAATACGTGAAATTACAACTGCATGGCACAGGCAGCATTGCCATCAAGGCATCAACAAAATAAGCGGCACACAAAGCCATCATCCAGAAACCAGTCCATAAAGGCAGCATTCAGCAATGCATGGAAGTGAGGCAAGGTAGCTGCAGCCTGCAGCAATTAAAAATTTGTAACCATCAGTTAAACAGTTAATGAGCATTGTACATATGAATGTGAAATAAACTTACACCTAGTTGCTACTAACAACTGAATCGGTTAGTTCGATAGTTTCAACTCCCAAGTCAAGTTCTTGCTCTTACAAATAAGAGAAGATGGTGTTATTTAGAGAAATCAGCATAAAAAACAATGCAAAAAAAGAAAGCTAACTAATACCATGTCAATTTTTGCATATTGAGGAGTTGCTCCTCTTATCCAACTTGCGGCGCACACTACAGCTTCCACCATGGTCGGGTTTAACGAGCTTCTATAGTCATCAAGAACCCTTCCACCAGTACTAAAATGTCCATTCGTAAGATACCGTGCTTATGGGAATTGTGAGAACATCCTTAGCCATCTTGGCTAGAATTGGGTACTTTGATCCATTAACTTTCCACCACTCAATCACATTGAATGGTAGTGCATGTGCCCTCTCATTTGATCCTCCAAATAGGAAACCAAATCTGATCGAGTTGGTTGACTTCCACAAGCATCGAGCAAACTCAAACTCGCTAGAGACATTAGCGGAAGCCAATGGAGAAGGACTAGCCAATTGAGAAGAAGATGCCTTACCACTTTGATTCACTTGTTCCTGCTCCTCATAAACAGCAAACCATTCATCCATGGTGCTGCGTATGTTTACACATTCATCTCAACATCAATGGAATTATAGAGCTTGGCAAAGCAGTATTGATGAACTTGCTTGTATCGTGGATCAAGAACAGTTGCAATAGCTAGAAGAGTGTTGCATTGTTTCTAGTACTTGTCAAACTTCTCTGTCATGGCTATCCCCATCTCTTGCAAGTGCTGATTTTCAGAATTTTGGGCCTCATTCAATTTTACCTTCACATCCACAATAAGAGGGAAAAATAGATTGGCAGTAGGATAGGTTGAACCTGAGAAAAGAGTAGTTGCATTGTCCAGAACAGCTAACACATCTTTCACACTCTCATAAGTATCCCACTCAAAATTCTCAGGTTTAAATATTGTTGCATAGCTACCATCCATATCGCCATAATGGATAAAGGCCTTGACGGCGTGTTCTCCGCTCAACCACTGCGGATCACACCCCTAGTCAGATTTTTAGACTGCTAGCCAACTCGATCAAGCTCGGTTCGATTTGAGCGTCGGGCACAACGAGGAGCGACTCGCCGATTTACCTGTTCGACTTTCGCTCGGTAATAGTCCTACTCCCGCCGAGCCTTAGCTCTTTCCGATTGTGGTTGAAACGGGATGTGTTTACAGATGCTTCAATGCACCAATGTTAGTGCACGCATTCTCCTCTCTCTCCTCCCCTTTATACAAGCTTTGGGTCATGGAGAGAGCCGAGGGTAGGCAAGATAAGATTTCAAGATAATCGACACGACTGACGTAAGAGACGTAAACGCGTTACGCCACCCTACTGGGCGCCGCTTTGCGTGCTTCGCAAGTGGCCTCTCGACCAAGACAAACACACCGTGAGTCTCACAATGGGCCCTCGCCGCCCTCCCGACGCGGGCGGCCTCCTCAAGCAAACCTCTCTCCGCCGTTAATTTTCACACAGGATGCTGATGCCAGACTGCAAAGGTCACCAGAAGGTAATCATTTCTTCACCGCCTATCCGCTGCGGATGTCTCATTAAATGCGCTTTGTCCTTCAGCAGTAGAGGAGCCTTCGCTTCAAGACTCCTTCGCAACGCCTTCGCCGCTGGCCCCACTCTGGGCGCGTGGGACCTCGCCTCCTTCGTGAGGGGGCTCGCCACGCGACTCGGCTCGCGCTGGCCTCGCCTCCTTCAGAGGGGGCTCGCCCACGCACCCGCCGGCCGCGCGGGTCCTCGCCTCCTTCAGAGGGGCTCACCACGCCACTGGGCCTTGCTCGCCTACCGACGCGGGGCCCTTGGCCTTCGAGGACTCTTCCTACATCGGTATTTATTACATCGACAAGAGCTCTCGACCACCGTGATACGCGAATGGCCACGCCGATAATTCCGGTTATCTTTGCGTATGAGATTTAATCGGGGGCCCAACCTCGCAACGGTCGTGACGTCTCGATTCTCCTCCCGCACGATATTCCTTGAGAACCGCGCCAAGGGAAACCAAACGCGCGAGGTACGATATGCTGCTGCTGCATGGAATTCAAACCGCTGCGCCAGCGCTTCCACACCTATAACACTTTCTTGGCCGCGGCTAATCCTTCCACGCTTAAGTCCTCAAATCGCCACTTGCCTCCATCACTACCACCACAGTAGCCTTCTCTCTTCGCCACTAAGTCTTTCGCCAGCCACACCGCTAAATTTTCCATGGCTCCTAAGCGCAGAAGGGCCGCCGGGATGCCGCACCACCTTCCGAGCTGCTTCGCTCGCTTCCACCGCCGATGAGGATCAAAGTGACTTGCCGAAGTCTGTACACCGACCGCCGCCTGTTCCGCTACGGCACCATCATGCCGAAGTCTCTCGCCGGAGATCGTGATCTTCTCCCGGGCGATGCCGGCGGACCTTGTCCCACCGCATCCAATTTCCTCTTGGGGTGCTCGCTTTATGGGATCCAGCGACGACCTTCCCCTAACTCGATCATGGCTCGCTATCTTCGCCACCTCCGCGAGATGTTCAGAGGACGATGCCAAGCCTTCCGCCTCGCGCCACTCTTCATCCTCGCGACACGGCTTCGCCGAGCGCCGTTGAGTCGCATTTCACATACCCGCGAGGCCTCCGCCTTTCATACCCGCCAAGGGTCAAGTCCAACTGGAAGGACTGGCACCGGCAGTAAGCTGGAGTGGAAGACTCCAGGCCGCGACGATCTTGTCCTTCCCGACACCCCCGCAGCCCATCGCCGATCGGGGCCCAAATTTAGACGATCCAATGGGTACGGATGATGATGGCGCTGCGATTGCCGAAGCTCCACCGCTGGGCTCACCGAACCCACGTGGCGGATTTTTGCGCGCCGCTTTGCCCGCTTCGCTGAGGGCTGCCCCGCTCGACGCATTACGCGATAACGACGGACCCATCCGCTTCGGAGGTGAATACTCGCTTCTTTTTGATTTCGCGACCAGGGTACGCTCTTCCTTCTCGCCAATCTTATGGCTTCTTTTTCGCTCATCCACCAGAGGGAACGTGCCGGACGACGCGTTCGGATCGGCCGGCGGGTTATCGGCCCCACCGGCCACCGACACTTCGCTCGCAGCATCCTCCCCTTCGCGATCGATCCACGGAGCACAACCAATACTTGAGTGAAGCGCCTTCTACGGAGGTCTTCGTCTCATGTCCAAGTGGCACGGGGTTACTACATGATCCGCGATTCGCCTCGGCGATCGCTTAAGCTTCCGCGCCGCCACCTTCGCCAAGGGCGGCCGATCCATCAAGGCCCGAAGCGCCATCCTCGCTGTGGATGATGACGACGGAGGGGAGAGACGAGTCCAAAGAGGGCTCGCCTTCCAACCCCGAAGCTTCGCTATCACGCTGCCTCTGCCGGGCTTCGCTTTACCGCCGCTGCCGCCACCGGCGAAGCGCGCGGCGATTTTTTCCGGAATCTGGCGCTGCTTCGCGCATTTCTTCGCCCGCATTCACGCTTCGGCGCGCTTCCGGCCAAGCCAAGGCTGCCGCTATTCGTCATTGGTAAGCTTCAGACGTGGCTTACGCACTCACGTAAGACGATGCCACTCGCTTCGATTCAATGGCGATCAAGGATGCAGCTGCCAAGAACAAGCGATTTGAGCTCCCCTTCGGCTACTTTTAGCGCACCGCTCAGTTGGTTTTCCTCGCTTTACGATATTTCACATTGGTTAGCATGCTACACGCTTTGCATACCGAACCCCTGCTTTGTCCTCCTTGGAACAGGCGGACGCCACGCCGAGCTCTTCTCCACGCAACTTGCCACTTCACCGCCTGCCGCTTCCTTCGACGGAGGTCGCCTCCGCGACGGCGGAGAGTTCGCCGCGACGCCGCCGAGAACCTTCGCCACATGCTCGGCTGGCGCCACGCTTATCTTCGCCGGATCACGACGAGGCTGGGCCTTCGAGGCGCCAGACTCTCCCGCACCAAGGACAAGAGAAGCCTCGCTGGAGCGACCGCCGGCAAGCCGCGCCAGGCCTGGCCAAGAGACCGCCATGGCTGAGGAGATGACCCGCGAGGTCGCGGGGCCAAGCCGCCTCCGCCGCCAAGCAGATCAAGGCCTCCTGCTGACACTTCGAAGCGCCCAACTCGCCGACATGTTCCGTGACTCACGCATCATGGCCGGACGCCTCGCTACCACTGGTGTTACTTGCATCCTCACGGAGGAGACGGTCAGCAGAAGACGCCGGCGCTGCGGACGAGCCAAGCTCCTCGGCATGTCTCCCCGATGGCGGCGGACGCGGCGATCAAGACGCCGCCAAGGCGCCTCGGCAACATGTTCATCTTGGGCAACCGTTTTGCTCGAGACGCCGCTGCTTGATCTCGGCATGCCGCCACCGGGAGCTTTCGCGCAACTGGACTGCTTGAGCAAAGCGGTCGACACCACCACGCCACATGTCCATGATACGGCGGGCGCCCGCGGAAGATTTAAGACGAGGAGGAGTAGCGAGACTTCGTTTTTTGCCTTTGTAAATGTTGCTTATCAATGCAAACAAACTTTGCTCTTTTGCCGTGAGTCTCACTTCAACTTCGCATAATTTAAACTTATGAAATCAATCTGGGCACTCGCCGCCAAGGCTTTAGATCGAACGCTTCGCCGCAGTGAAGCGCTGCTTCCTTAGGCATCTCGTTACTTCAACCTTATGGCCTCGCGTGAACCTCGACTTCAAACATTACGGGCGAAGCGCTAGTTTTGGCGGTCTAGTTCATTGCTGGGCCACATGGCGATTGCTCAGACCGAGCCGACACACCGGCTAGAACTCCGCCTTCCGTCACGGTTTCGCACTACCGTAGTTATAAGCGCTGCTTTTGCGACATTAAGGGCCATCACCATAAGTACTTTCGCTACTAGCTTTCGCGTATCGTTTTCAACAAACCTTTTCCAGCTAAACCACCGACGCCAAAAAGCTTAAGATGTAGCTTTCGCAGCGAGCGCTTTTTCCTCGTGCATCCGTTACTTCAACCCTTATGGCCTTTTGCGAATCGACTTCGACGTCAAGGGCGAGAACTTAGCTTCCAGCGGGTCTAGTCGCTGTGTCAATGCAGTATGCATTGCTCTGACCGAGCCGACAACACCGCTAGAACTCGCTCATTCGCTTCGCTTACCAATCATGAAGTCGCAGCGCGTCATTCTTGCAACTAAGGGGCCATCCGCCTTGAGTACTTTTTTTCGCTACTACCTTTCAATGTATCGCTTTCTAAATGTACTTGAGGCTAAAAAGAAACGGTGCCCACAAGCGAGACAGACTTATCTCTTATTGAAGATGGTTTTGTACAATGCACTTCGAGACGAAGCGCGGCATAAGAAGACTCGCCGCCCGGCTCCAAAGGAAGGCCAAAAAAAAGTCTTGGACCGCTTCCACGGGTAGAACTTCTCACCGCCGACGCTCCAAGTGTTCGCCAATTCATGACTATTCTCGAACGCGAGCTCGACCGAGCTCGAAGGGAGATCGAGACCACCTTGACGGGCCCTCCCACGTGGAGATAGCTTTCAGGGCGCTTCGCCGCGCTTGACTTTATGCGAACGAGGTCGCTTACGCTGCCATGTTTTCACACACCCGCTTTGCTTGATAACGACGCAACGCTCGGGTACTTGGCGGCTCGGATCGCCGCCGCTCCTCGGATCTCCTCCAGAGATTCACTTCATCCTCGACGGCCGGTCCCGGTCTCGTCACGAACGCCGCCACTTGGGGACCCAAAGCGAAGCTCGATGGGAGCACCGCCCGAGCCATACACGAGGAAGAAGGGGTCTCACCGGTGGCCCTGTTAGAGTTGTCCGCAGCTACCATTAACACGCTGGGACTTCTTCCGCCAGCTTGCCGCGCTTCTCCAAAGCGATCAAAGCCCTTGTCTTGAGTCCTTTGAGTACTCAAGATTTGCCCGCTTCCACTTGCCCATTGCTCTTCGGTACAAGAATCGGAGGCGGCATGCCTTTGGTACCCAACTCTTCGCACCAGCCTTGGAAATCGCCGCTTTAAACCGAAAGCTGTTGCGATGATTCATATGGCACATCGAACCGGATCGAAGATGCTCTTCATAAACTTGATAGTCAGCCATGGATGGATCGCCGGACCCATGCGCAGGCTTCAACCCACTTAGTGAACTTGTCGATGGCGATTTAATGATGAGTATAACCTCCGGCCGCCTGGAACGGATCCGTAATGTCCACCCCTGCACCGCAAACGCCAAGAGAGTGGAATGGTCGCAATACCGCTCCGGTCTTGTGGATCCGCTTAGCATGAAATTGGCACGCTGTGATCTCCTCACCACCAAGGCATCCCCGAGGGCGAGGTCAATAGAAGCCGTGACGGAAAGCTTTCCAACCAACGCCGCTCCTCAA